>JAWNKW010000150.1:1215077-2430155 GCA_035041775.1 Chymomyza caudatula
ATGATTGGCATGTACTTACATGATCATGCAGTCGCTTGGTGGCAATTTTATTCTTATTTTTGAGATGACGCGGTATCCAGGGCCCATCATATATGTGCTGTATGGCTATATCATAGTTCTGCGTTTGTATAAACTCATCCACAATGGCCTTCAGCTGCTGCGTATCAACTTTAAGAGGGCGAAACCGTATATTCATTTTGTGCGTCTGGAAACCCAAATGTGGATCCAATATCAAAGATGTGGCCAAATCATCATTCTCGGACAGCTCACGCGGCGACATGCCCGTCGACTGAGAAAGCCGGCTGACGGCACTATTGGCAATGCTGCCGTTGCAGCCATTGAGAGTGCCGCTGTAACCAGACGATGAGGATGCCGACGACGTTGTGGTCGTTGACGAGGCGCTGTGGTGTTGATTTGATTGATGATTATGGTGGTGATGGTGCTGCTGTTGTTGCTGCGGCTCCTGGTGATGATGTGTGGAATTGTGTGTGGCGCTCGCATTGCTGGCTGTTGCATGGGCGGCGTTTTGGGTTTTATGTGACATTGACGACGCCGCCGCTGCAGCTGCTGCGGTTATGGCTGCTGAACTTGTGCTTGACGCAACTGAAGACGTTGTGCTGGTGGTGTTGTTACTACTGCTCGTATTCGCAGAAACGCTGGAATTACTGGTGCTAGTCGACGTTAATCTGCTGCCAGTTTCACCGCGTCGGGTATGATTTGAACCGACGACCATTCTGTAGAACTGCAATCTGTAATGTGAACAGCCAACAGAAAGTCATTAAAATCGATTCCAATGTAAATTATTTCCATACGAAATGTGTAATTTTATGGCTATTTTACGATACAAAATAAAACAGGTGTTTACTGTTCTAGGACGTTGCAGTTTAAAATGTTCTTCAAAACGAGGCAGATAAAAGAAACAAAAGCTTGTTACTATGAAGCCTGCTAGATATTCCTAACTTGCGAGAGCGAAGACGACTACCATCAGAAGTGTGATTATTTTAAGGACATTTTTGAAAGGTTTGTATTGGGCGTACCTTGTATGATTATACCATGCTTGTGTGAAAGAAAAATTGCTGTATAGTTGTATAGTCAATAGTGATATACTTGTGATACTCCAAGAACACAAAATAGGTTTGCTTGGGAATATAAGGTCATTGTTAAACAAAGCAAGATTTCCAAGCAAGTACATGAAAAAATAACTTGCGAATGTCAATATCTTACATGTAATCTTACAAGGGCATTCAAATCTGCCACTAAGATATTTGACAGGTAGCTGATAATAGTGTTTTACAATAATTCTAATAGCCATTTAAAATACTGGCTCAAAAAATTTATGAATCGCAAAAAAAAGAGCAAAATTAAGTTTTCAAGAGGGCTAAAAAAGACATGAGAAAAACAAGAGAGCTGGAGTAGAGAAGGCATATTTGGTACAATATAATATAATATAATTTAGTCCCACTAAACTGTGAGCTACAACCAAAAACTTTGCACACCAAATTTGATCGATAACAGAGCGTGATATATTATGAAAAAGGTAGCATATGGCCGGCGAAACAACTTTGAAAAATGCTAGAAAATTAATTATTAAAATTGTGAAAAATTGACCAGTTCATCCAATTAATTTACGACTTCAGCAGGGGGGTGGGGTGGGGGGTGATTAGGAAAAAGATCAACATTGTTGCCTAACGTATCACATTTGGTTAACATAAATGTTAGCTTTAACATTTCTGTAAAAAGTGAAATTCTGAAATTCTCTTCATAGAAGAGGGGGCCTGAAACTGGCACATTATTAGCTGTAGCTTCTAAAGTTCTTTAGAACTAGCGGTTAAAACCGCGAAAATCTTTCACGGGGGAATAGGGAATACATACATAATTCGACAATCTTGTACTGCGCATCGTTTGGTAGAAAAATTGTTGCTCTAGCTCTTATAGTACCTGAGAACGGTGCGACAACACGGACAGACGGACATGCCAATACCGACTCTTGCTCCTGACCATTTTTGCAAATGGAACATATGGTCTGCCAGGCCTACTTCTGCCTGTTACATACATTGCACAAATCTATAATACCCTTTTAAACTTTGTGTACAGTGTATATATATCGATTTTGCTGCCAAAAGCGTGTATAAATAATGATAACGAAAGTGAATTTTATTTGAACAGAAATGTTAAAAACATTTCGTTCACTTACTATAAGTATCATGAATCAGCGATGCAATAGACAAAAAAACGCAACTAATCACGTTTAAAAGAAGCTAATAGTTGGATGATATTGTCATTTACGGTAGTAATTAACCTTTATGATCAAAAAAGAAGCCTATCAGAAACTTTTAATAAGAAAATAAGATCTCTGAGATTTAGGTATTCATACGGATATGATCTTATCGATACCCGTGTCGATGCTGGGAACTTATGGTTCCCAGACACACATTGCACAAATTGAATATACCCTTAGTTACAGCATACAAAATTAAACAAGTTTAAAAAGAAAACCACAGAGTTAAGAGTGTAACTAATCGATGGCTATTGGAACGCCTTTGAAGCTGAATTTCGGTATTCGCCAAAGTAAGCACTTTGCGTTTTGATTTGTTCACGTTATCGGGTGCCCACTGTGCTGCAATCAAATCCAATTACAGAACGGTGCGCTGTGCGGCGGCTTACATGAATGCGAGCGAGATGGCTATAGATGCGCGCAGCAGTTGTGAAGCCGCTGATAAGCGCGCTCACACACACAATTATTTTTGAGGTAGCTGCTATTTAGGTGCATAACAGCTGTTTTTCTTGGTATGAGAAATTTTTATTGTTATAACAGACTTTTTGCAAATGTATTAAGCTTATTTTGAATTTACATAGTTTTTATGGCTTCATGAGGTGATAAATGTGGGTGGGACCCCGTTGGCAGGCGCGCACATAACCGCTCTCTTTGTTGCTCTCTCGCTCTTTTTATCGCGCACACACGTGTAAAAAATCAATTAACATGAAGCACATGTGTAATAAAATATATTTTAAAAAAAGCGTAGACTTCGTATCGATCGATAAGTTTCATGTTAACGCAACAACAACAAGCATTTGTGTAAATTTGCGCACTCACAATTGAAAATGCAAAAAAAAAATAAAATAAATTGAACAATCAGCGATTTTGCGTTGGCCACCTTTGTTATACATATGTACATGCATATCTCGAAATGATATAAACAACGAATAAAAGCTCAGTCCGATTATTGATTTCGCTTTATTTTGCATTCAATTAAACTGAAGTTTTGTTTTTGTTGCACTGTGCGACAGACAGAGAGGCAGGCAGAAGCTGCGCCGCGTGGCGCTGCCGTTACAACAATGATTGTCTGACGTATATAGCCGTCGTCAAGAGTGCGGTGGGTGAAGTACAGTGAAACAAAAAAGTTAAGGCACAGTGCTTGCTCTGCACTAACGACTTATAACGACTAAACACAATGATAACGACTGCTTAACATAGAGTTGGCCAAACTAACTCACCAAAACAAACTGTTTGCATCAAGGAACACGTCGCTAGTAACTTAACTTCAGTGTAATGTATTCCGTCTTGTTGGAGAAGCGAATAATTACTAAAAACTCTTACTGGAATATTGGCGCTGCACGAGAGCGTCGATTACAATATGACAGATGTTGCTAACATTTCTGCCACGAAATTTGAAACCGTACATAAAACTGAATCAGAGATGGGCGTAGACGCTTAAGGTCTAACTAAGCCAAGTCGAATAATCAAAATATGTTTTGTATAAATATTTAGAAAATGATCTTCAAATATAAGAGTAACAATTTTTGAAAGTCGGATGGGGGAAAAAGCGCTGTGTCAAAACTTTTTCAGTTCACTGTATGCACGCAGCAGCGTGTGCATTGTATGCAAAAGCTCAACAAAAAATATGAAACCTTTTCATTTTAATGGGAAAAAGGGCTGATATGGCAATTCAAATGTTTATTGTTTTTGTAACCAACCGGAGGCTTTGTGTGGGTGCGTCTTTGATAAGCAAAATATATGCATGTGCAATTCTTTGTTGCTGGCCAAACTTCTGAATGAATTTTATTTGCAAATTGTCGGGGAGCGAATACAACAACGGCGAGCAGAGACGCTCAGCTGTTTGCGAAAAATGAAAAGGCATACACACACACACACACACACGCACATGCACACAAGCAGCGGCGAGAGGTGCGTATGCGCATTAGAACAAACGAGTGCAAGAGTTGCCACCTGGTTACAAAAGTTGGCATGAGCCGCCATCTGTATGCAATTAACAGAACTTAAGACATATTCCCTGCTAGCAAATTAAAGCAATAAATATATTATAAACAAGAAAGGATCTTTACAATATACTACACTCCTAGATATATATATATATATATGTAAGCTAGCTGCTTAGAGCTACAAACGAGTGGCATTACTAGCACACACAAACATAAATTAACGAGTAGCGCACTGAACTGAAAATGTCAACAAAGAAAGAGACAAGGGTTGTCAAGCTACCAGCCGAAAAATACATTTTTTTTCTTTCTTTTAGCCATAATCTAAACAATTCTACGGCGAAATATATAATTTGTTTAAACAATTACGTTGAGTGCAGCGAAAAGTACTTAATAACTGAATTAAATGCTTAAGAACGCGCTGCAAGCGCAGCAAACAGCAAGCGAGCGGTATGTGCGCGCATTGCCAACCCTAAATTTGGTTTACGTTTTTTTTTTCGAGCTCTGAAAATGGCGGAGCTTATAATATTTATACAAAACATATAATTCATATTAGCATATTGCGCACTCATTTACCTTAAATTATTCACTAAAGCTGCTGCTGTGCTTGATAACTGCTGCTGCTTCTTGCTTTTTAGCCGTGTCTGGCTGGTTCTTTGTCTGTTGCTTTGCTACTGCTGTTTTTTCTCTTTTTTTTTACTTTTTGTTGCGTCGTCGACGTCGTCCAGTAGACGGTGGCAGACACACACACACATGCAAACACGTACAGGGCTTACTCGCTGCTGCTGCTGCTGCCGCTAGCTGGCTATGTGTTGGTTTTATTGTATCCAATATCCCTTTTATTCCATTTAGTTTTACTTGTATTATACTACTTTGCTCATGACGACGACTCCAGCGCAGTAGTGCCTGCGTCTAGGGCGGCTTTGGCGGAGCCATCCTCGTTGTTGGCGACTCCGCTGCGGCAATACATTATGGAACGTTGTGCGCTTTTGTTTCAAACGTTGTCCTCCATGCCCTGCCCTGCCCTCCTTACCCACCTCACTGACGACACCAGCTAGATTCTAGCTGTAGAGCTGCTGCTGCTCGATATACACGCACACACACGTTATGTGGACACACATACATATACATATATAGATACATATATTCCTGCGTGCTTATGTACATATGTATGTATGTATGTATGTCGTATGCCTTTTCTTTTTCTTCCTCTGCTTTGCCTTTTTACTTCTTTTTTTTTCGTTTTCTATCGTCTAAGCATTTTGTTTAATTAATTTAGCTCTAGCTCGCACATGTTTATTGGTTTTCGTTAACCAAATCATTTGCATAGCTAATTATTGTATTGCATTTAGTTAGAGAAAAAACACGCACACGAAAAAAACGAATTTTTTATATATTTTTCCGCGTTACAATTCTCTGCGATTCCGTTTTCGCAAAAGAACAAGCATTTTATGCACAGTTATCGTCCGTCGTCGGCACGGGGTATGACACGAGCGTGCGCACTATATATGTAAATGTAATTGGCGAGCGCTAGTTATCTCTTTTGCGCACCTTGCCTAAACACAGCCTGCCAACTTGTTTGAAAATAGTAGGCTGCCTGCCACAAATTTAATAGCAGCTCAAAGCTATTTCAGTTACATTTACACATTTTTCGGCTTGATTTTAGTTTAATTAAAATACATTTTTATTATTAACATACAAATTATATGTCTTTTATTTAATTTTAAAGAAGTGATTTTGCAATCGAAAATGTTAGTTGGCAACGCTGTCACAAAGATCGGCTATCGATTGGCGGATGACTATCGTTTGTAGACCTGTACTGACGCCTGCTGCTAGATTTTTCGCTGTTTGCCAATTTACTTGCGTTTTTCATCGCTGTTGGAATATTCCGAACTCTGCGACATTAAAAATCTATTTAATTGAGCGCACTCTTTTGGTAAGTAATTAAACTAATCGGAATTGCAACACGCAAATGCACAATATTGTGAGGCAATAATTATTGTGTAGTGCTTTTGCTTTATGCTTATGTAGCATGTATAAATATGTATATCTACATATGTATATATGTACTTCATACAAAAAGCAAGGAATTGCGCATATAAGGAGTACACATACACATATATATAAGGTGCTGCAGCGTGATGGACTTTCCACAAGTTACTAGGATAGGTAGTTTTATTAGAGTTAATAATATGGAAACTTAATAGAATTGAGTTTTACAGTAAATTCTGCCAAAAAAGTAATAATCTTTAACTTGAAATACAGTCAAACCTGCTTAAGTTGGTGGCCACTCACGGTTCAAGAATTTTTGGCCAACTTATGAGGGTGTAAGTTTTATAGTGATATTATGATTATGATTGTTTTTAACATACAAATTTGTCACACAAATTCACAATTTGATGAACTCATATTAATACAAACATATGTATACAATTACACCAACATTTCAAACGCCAATTCACGGCAAGTTACTTAGTAATTAGATGTCTTTGCAATTTCTCAAATTTCATGAATTTAAGCTAGACCTTCAAGAAATTCAAGTGTAAATAGTAAACAAAGCCACGCTTCTTCTTCTTAACTGGCCTTAACAACCTGTTATCGGGTTACGGCCTGATGTAAATACATTCTTTCATTGGAATTGTGGTTTTACGTGGTGGGCCCCAAAACCTACGCACAACCCTTTTAAAGCCTGCGGTGGATCTACTGGTCTCGAAAGAGCCCAGTGTCATTGTTAATACGACAAGGTGGTATTCTCTAACCCGCTCACCACACGGGGGAACAAAGCCAAACGTTAAGTAGTAACTTCTGTTGATATTCAATCGAAAGTGCCAAAGACAATATACGAATTCGTTGTAAACCAATGTTTTGGGCGACACTTTAAGTATTATTTTGCCATGCGGCTGCTACTGATTTCCTTCCAGGTGTATAAGTTCGGCTTAAACTAGAAAAAAGGCGATTTTCTTAAAAGGCAGTTACTTGCTGGTACTTGAATAGAAGTTGATATTTGCTTAAGTTTTTGAGCACTATAGCGAGATTTATATCATAAAATATGTTTTTGCGATACGCCAAAGACCAAAAATATAAAAAAGAACTATCTAATTTGAGCTATAGACTACATTTTGAGCTCAGTACACACATAGCAACAAAAAGGTTGGAAAGGAGAGTCTTCTTTAGTCTGTCCAATAAAGTCTATAGATGAAATATTTTTTAATAAAGAAGTCTATGAAGGCCCAAAACAGTTCAAATACCAAACTTTTATATACAGTCAAACCTGCTTAAGTTTTCCACTCACGGTTCAAGAATTTTTGGTCAACTTATGAGGGTGTAAGTTTTATAGTGATTTTATGTTGTTTCTTTAATTTTTTTTAACTTTATTATGATTATGATTGTTTTAAACATAAAAATTTATTTAATCGTGTATGTTTATGTACTTTGACCATAAACTACACATAATAAAATAAACATATAATAATATGTATATACATAATTTAAAATTTAAATTCATAAGTTGCAAAGCAGTCGAAGTTTGTTTCAAGAGTACTGTACATGCTCTTAAATTCAAAATTGCGCTTTAATTCTAATGTAACTGAAACTTGCTTATTTATAAGCTTTGGTTTTTTTTGATGCTTTTAATTTTCAACAAATGAGTTCTTCCTTCTGAAAGAATTTCATTCAAATTTCTAAAAGCACAAGTTTAGTTGTAAATTTTGTCATTGATTTGAATTGTTTTTATGATTCAAAAATGCAGCCTTCGCATTTTCATACATAAGATTGCTGTGGTCTTAAGGTGGCCAACTTTTCCTGGTTCAATTGCATTGACAAAATTCTAAAATAGAGTTTTATCAGACAACTACTTGAGTGTTGAACATTGTATTTGCGATTTGTTGCCGAAAGTTGAATCATATTCTAATTACAAAACATTTATTTTTACGTTTCCTGTTTCAGATAAGCAAATTCTAAAACGCACATTATGCCGACCATTAAGTTGCAGTCCTCTGATGAGGAGATCTTTGATACGGACATCCAAATTGCCAAGTGTTCGGGCACGATCAAGACCATGTTGGAGGATTGCGGCATGGAGGATGATGACAATGCGATCGTGCCATTGCCTAATGTAAATTCCACCATATTACGCAAAGTTCTGACCTGGGCTAATTACCACAAGGATGATCCTCAGCCTAGCGAGGATGATGAAAACAAGGAAAAGCGTACCGATGACATAACTTCTTGGGATGCCGATTTCCTTAAAGTTGATCAGGGCACATTGTTTGAATTAATTTTGGCCGCTAACTATTTGGACATTAAGGGCTTGCTAGAATTAACCTGCAAGACCGTTGCCAACATGATTAAGGGCAAGACCCCAGAGGAGATTCGCAAAACCTTCAATATTAAGAAGGACTTTACACCAGCCGAGGAGGAGCAAGTACGTAAGGAGAACGAATGGTGTGAGGAGAAGTAAACGAGGCTCAGTTACGGTGATTGCGATTTAGTTACTAATTTAAGATTAAAGTAAAATTCATTAACCTTATTTTTCGATCTATATCTCTGTAAAACATAAAAGGAAACACAGAAAAATTGAAATTCATATATATATTTTTCTTAACCATTAACAAAACTTACAGTTTTGTATAAAAATAAAATTTAAAAATGCAACAAAGAAAAACTATTAAGTTGCTAATTTAAGATTAAATGAAATTCATATATATTATTTTTTGATCTGTTAGCAAAACACAGGTTTTCTATAAAACTAAAAATAAAACGTAGTTGAACATTAAACTTAAAAAGATTAAAGTAAAATTAATTAACCTTTTTTGATCTATATCTCTGTTAAACAAAACGAAACAGAAAAAGTGAAATTCATATATATATTTTTTTCAACCATTAACAAATCTTACAGTTTTGTATAAAAATAAAATTTAAAATTGCAACAAAGAAAAACAATTAAGTTGCTAATTTAAGATTAAATGAAATTCATATATATTATTTTTTGATCTGTAAGGAAAACAGGTTTTCTATAAAACTAAAAACATTAAAAGATTAAAGTAAAATTAATTAACCTTTTTTGATCTATATCTCTGTAAAACAAAACGAAACAGAAAAAGTGAAATTCATATATATATTTTTTCAACCATTAAAAAACTTACAGTTTTGTATAAAAATAAAATTTAAAAATGCGGCGATTAAGTTGTTAATTTAAGATTTAATGAAATTCATACATATTATTTTTTGACCTGTTAGCTAAACACAGGTTTTCTATAAAACTAAAAATAAAACGTAGACGAACATTAAACTTAAAAACATTAAAAGATTAAAGTAAAATTCATTCACCTTTTTTGATCTATATCTCTGTAAGACACAAACCGAAACAGAGAAAAAGTGAAATTCATATATATATATATATTTTTTTTTTTTGTAACCATTAACAAAACTTACAGTTTTGTATAAAAATAAAACTTAAAAATGCAACAAAGAAAAACAATTAAGTTGCTAATTTAAGATTAAATGAAATTCATAAATATTATTTTTTGATCTGTAAAGAAAACACAGGTTTTCTACAAAACTATAAATAAACCGTAGATTCATCTATATATATATATTAAAACAAATTTGTCATGCTTTTAAATAGTTTTAGAAATTATGAACATAGAAATAATCATGAGGAAAGTCTGAAGCTGGACGAAGAAGTGGAGAAGCCACGTAAATATGTATATTTGTAAGTTTGATATCTCCTTGACCGAAGTTTATCTAAACCACAGAAACGTTGCCGTTTATTCTGGGTTCGTGGCATCATATATGTACACACCGGGTCACAGCTGCCCTCCGCCAACATGTACACCCCGTTCTCATCAACTTGGCGATACTTCAAGCGCCAACTCTGCCGTACCTGGGCACTTGGATGCAGAACCTGCAATGGCTGCTTTTGTGACGCTTATAGTAACGCTTTCTTTAGGAACAAGAGCACCCCTTGCCAGGCACAACCAGTTGTGGGACAATTTCTTAAACCGTGCCCGAGTGCTAACACATCACCCAATCGCTTGCTGAACGAGTGAAATTCCCAGCCCTGGATCAGTTCCTACTCACACACCTGCGAAATTCCGCATTATCGCTAGCTACGCACACCTGCACCCACCTGCAACTGTCTGGCTATCTTTTCGGTGATAAAACAGCTTGTTGCCCCCACATCTGACGTAGCACCCATCATTAGACTACCAATCTGCACAACAGCCGCAAGCTGTGAGACATAGCGCCTATTACGTGGAATGATTGCCTACCGACTGCTAGGGAAGCTTGTTGTCGCATTTCTGAACTTGCAGCCCCGACCTGCCGGTACACTCACTGTTGGCTGCGTAGTGCTTCACTCACCTTGGCACGCTGTACACTTTGGAGGCTCTTCGCGCTGTGCCAGGCACGTGGCCGAATTGGCTAGAACTTACAAAAAACTGCAGTTCAGGCAAAATCCAAGGCACAGGAATTTGAAACCTGTCATTTTTACTGATAGTTTCTGTGCCCCAAGATGCTCGCCTTGGTCAACATGAACCGAGGATATGCTGCTTAACCCTGAAACGTCATCGTTTTCCTTTGTACACTAACGTCTTACGGCGCTCGTAGTCATTTTGACAAATGATGAAGTTCTAGGGTTAAAACCCCGTGCCAAAGGGGCACGATGAACACAAAGAACCGCCTTAGCTACGCAATTCATCCTTTGCGCAGGGTTTCCCTATTGAACGCTTCTCATGGCACCTCAACGTCTACCGAAGCGTAATTTAAGTACATTATTATAACAAAGAGTACCTAGTGATTCCCGGGCTGGTAATAGCAGTTCAATGGCCAACTGCATTGGCCACCAGCTGCCGCTTGAACATGTTTCGCTGGGGCTTGTGGAACCGAAACACCTCTGCTCGTCCCCGAAAAGCACCGATGCACTGTAGCTTCTTATTATTGCTTTGAATTCTAGCAGATTTAATAGAAGGCCACTTGGAACCCCAAGCTCTATCTCCTTGTAACCAGTGGTAGTTTTTGGTGGCACAACATTCGGCAACAACTGGTCTCAGTCGCGCTGAGCTTCTACTCTACTCAACGGTTGTCCCTACTGGAAATGCGCTACAAAATCCCTACAAATCTCCAATGTCCCTATTATTAACCTAGCCCTTGGCGATAGCGTTACTCTGCTCACTCCTACCTCACAACGAAATTGAAACATAGAACATAGTAGTTGACTAACATCTAAAAATTTGTACTCATTCAGTTATAAATTTTTAAACTGTCTAGAAATATACATACATAAAATGCTGACCATTAAGTTACAGTCATCTGATGGGAAGATCTTTGAGGCGGACACAGAAGCTGTCAAGTGTATGGGCGCGATCAAGAACATGTTGGAGAATTGCGAAGATGATGACAATGTGATCGTGCCATTGCTCAATGTAAATTCCAACATATTACGCAAAGTGCTAACCTGGGCTAATCACCACAAGAATGATCCTCAGCCTAGCGAGGATGATAAAAACAATAAAAATCGTACCGATGACATAACTTCTTGGGATGCGGATTTCCTTAAAGTTGATCAGGGCACATTGTTTGAATTAATTATGGCCGCAAACTATTTGGACATTGAGGGCTTGCTTGATTTAACCTGCAAGACAGTTGCCAAAATGTTATACTAGGGTGAAGCATCCAATTCGCAAAACCTCCACTAGACACTGGCCGAGGAGCAGTGGATTGATGCAGGGAGAAGTTAACAGAGCGGTTTAGTTACTAATCTAAAGTTAAAGAAATTTTCAGTAACCTTATTATTTTAATCTTTTTCACCACAAAACATAAAGTGTTGTATTATAAATTCAATGAAACCAAAAAACAATTGAGTTGCTATTTCAAGATTAAATTGAAATTCATATTTTCACACTTTTACACGAAGGTCGTAGCCTCGGGTTGGCGGAAGAAGCGATGTCAAAATTATGGAGTGGAAGAACTTGTAAGGCTCCAAAATGTTAGCCCATCTTTCACTTTATTTTTTTTTTGGACCCCATATGTGCAGCACAACAAGAAGGTGAACATCAAAACTGTCCATTCGTTGCAATATTACGTTTAATGTCTGCGAGGCGTACTGTCGGCATAACTGCTTCCCCGTGTTCCGGTGCCCCTTTCTGATGTACACGACGGCATTTTGGAAAACAATTTCAAAATCGTACGATACGAATAAATAATTTAAAAAAAAGCACTTCGATTTTATTGACACTTATATTTCTAGTTGTTTTTATGTCTTAAAAAACTGACGTAGCGTATCATATATTAGATACTAGGAGCGAGCGGGTGCTATGTGTTCCGTGCTACAAGCATATATGCAGCACTTAGTAGGGACTTTATTAGCCTTTTTCTAAAGTGGAAATGCGTCTTGCCCAATCCAGCAAACTCACTCCAATCGCGACTAACACAGCTATTAACACTTTCCGAAGAAGCAAAATGAACAGCTCCAAATTTATACAATGCCTGCTGACTGAAAGGAAGCTTTGGTGCGCAAACAATGGCTACACAGTGACGGTTCCAAAGCAAATGGATTCACGTTATTCCTGGTATTTGACGGTTGTTTAGGCCATGTACGGCTTTAGGCCAAGGCAGCCGCTCATATGATCGCCTCCAGCTGTCAGCTATTCATGCCCACCAGCACAAAAGACATCGAATTCGTTGGCAGCTACACAAGGTAGAAGCTGCAATCTGAAATAAAATCAATCATCGTCATAGCATCTGCAACAAGGTTTAAGATTGTTCTCATACCACAAGACATCGGGCATACATAACACACCCAACAACGCCTACTTATTGGTGCCACGCAGCAATTCTGTCCATTTTGTGGTCAGCCAAATTCAGTCGACCAATTGTTCCTGGAAAGGATTAGGGGCAAGCTATTTAAATATCAAACTGTATTGCAGCTTCTAAGGCGCCTGCCATACGAACCGAGATTTTCAAGCGAGGACGTGTGATTCGTGTCTCGCACCATTTGTGGGCACTATAATATTCAAATCTATGCGACTTGCTTCATATTAGAATGCATTCTAATATCGAGCGCGATTTTTTCACTTTTTCACTTGAAAATCACGATGCGTGCAACAAGCGCCCATAACGTTTCGCTACCTTATTTTTTTTAAGTTCAATAACGCAATTATAGAGTATTTTTCGAAATGATGGTAATGTTGCTCACAGTAAAATTTGCTAGGTTGAAAAATAAAATGAAAACATTTGTTTTTCATATTTTATAGTTGCATTTGCTTGTAACTGTTTTGGCCAGCTGTTTGGCGTTGCCACACTTTTATTTTGCGCTTGTCGCCGCCTTGTGTAAAAAATTTGCGCCATCTAGCGGCTTGGCATGCACTCCAAATACGAACGCCACTCAAAGCAGTTTGAGTCGAAGTTTAGCGGGCTTTGAGTCTTTTGAGTGTTTGCATGGGGCTACGCATTTATTGGGAATTTAATGTTTTCAAATGAATTAAACAAAAACAAATTGTTAAATTGGTTCTATAAAGTGTTTAGAGCATATTTATTCTGGCTGTGTATGTGTTGGTACTTACTACATCCTGATAACTGTGTGATCAAGTAACTGTTACAATGGCAATTTGATCACATCAGGATAACAGCTAAATAATTTTGGCAGCTCGCAAAGCGTCCAGATTTGTTGGCAATAGAAATGACTTTTCAAATTCCCTAAAGTCCCTAAAAAAACCAACCATTTTGCAATTTTAATTTTTTTTTACAGATATAAGAGCTTGACGTCTTTTGGTGTGCTTGGCGATTGCTAACGAAAAAAAATGGATCAAGTAATCTTTACTGAACCCTGGAAATGTTGACTGTGCCATTGACTGAGTATACTTTTGACCAATCTTCATGGAAGTCCGCGATGATGCTAGTGACGATAGCGTTGAAGCAGTAAAGAAAATTATTATGGAGAAGGGTCAAGTCAATATTACAGTTGGTGGGTATCGCTCTGCGTTCTTGACACCCTGCGACTCATGAAAGTCACAGCTAAGAAGATAAATATCGCATCGCTGGAAGAGCTCAAGCCCATACCAAAAATCACTTATCAGAAGACATTCGAGTATTTGAGGGATATTTCTTTGAAGGGTACAAAATAGATATTGATTAATAAATAGATATTTTTCGATAAAAATAAATATTAACCTTGTTTTTTGAACAAACTTCGTATGTTGGCACTGCGCATTTTTGTAATATGCAGAGCCAAAGCTTCATTTGCTGTCTACTGAACAGGAAGTAGTCCAGTTTTCAACGGATTTCTTTATATTTTATACCACATAGTGTAAATGGGTGTTATAGATCTGTGCAATGTATGTAACAGGAGGCGTGTCAGAAAATAAGTTCGATTGGACCATGTCCTTCCGTCTATCCGTTCGTCTGTGTGAGCCGCTAGATCTGCAAGATCATAAGAGCTAGCGACACAAAATTTAATCGAATGATGCGCGTAATCCAGGAAAAGATAAAGTTTGTCGAATTGATTTGATATCTGCCCCCGTTTGCATGTTAAATCTATCAACTCGAACCTTGACAGAGGTTTACATCGTGCTTATCTTTGTTTAAAGAAGGGTTCGAAATCGAATAAATACATTAAAAAAATACATAGCCCCTTCGCCTATAAACGGCTTAAAAATTCCACTATATGTAGATATGGATATATGTGAGCTAGAGTTACACAACTTGTTGTGGAGGATCGTGAGAGCCTAATCATTAAAACTTTATGCACCTTTTTTCAATAGAACCCCCCTTCCCCCGCAATCGATCGAACCTTAATTACTGCCGCACCACGCAACATATTGATTTGAAAATTGCCACAGATATTTATAAATGTGTTTTCGATTTGCATGTGCATTGCATGCATTTTACCAAAAGATGCGCATATGCCGGGAAAAATACAAGTTTGTCGAATTATGTCGATATCTTACCCCCTTCCCCCGTGACAGATTTTCGCAGTTTTAACCCACACCATAAAAGCAATCCAGTTAAAACTTGGCAGTTATGCACAGTATTACATGTGTAGGGTAAAAATGATTCATATGGGATAAGAACTTTAGAAGATATAGCTGTGACAATTTTTGGCCCCCTCTCCTTTGAACTGTAACAGAATTTCACTTTTTACAGAAATGTTAAAGTTAACATTTATGTTAACCAAATGTGATACGTTAGGATTATAAACCAAACAATCTTGACCTTTTTCCTCACCATCCTCCCTACCCCCGTAGTACCTTTACCGTTATTACGCCCATACACTTCAACGCATCGATACAAAAATTTGCATGAAATTTGATTTTCATGGAAAAAATGGGTACAGGGTATCCCAATGTTGGGCACCGTCCCGACTGTCTTCATCAAATTTTTTTCCATTAACTCTGAATCCTTCGACGTCTTAAGCTACGGTCAGACCGACCGACAATCGGCATTCCGGCCAAACAAATTCAAAAGTAAACAGATTGCAGCCCAATTTCAAAAGTTGCACTTCATGGAAGTCTCATTTAGGTACTAATAAAGAAGTCGGCATGATTGTTATCACTACACTTCGGCCATCCATTGTGCACCAGTTTCCAGAGGAAAATATGTGTTTGTGATGTGGGGCGCAAAAAAGTTTTATTTTAGTGGACAAAAAAGCGTAAAACTATAACGTAAAACGTAAAAAAACCCATAGTCTCCTTTTAACACCCCAAAAATGTTTACAGAGTCAGGAACGCCTACTAATAGGAACGAAATGAGGATCGGGAATAGGAAAGGATGAAGAGGAATATAATCTTACGGGTAAATCGGGTTGTTTCATCTTATAGCTTTTGGAATGAAGAGAAGAAGAGGAAGAGGAGGAGAAGGAGGAGGAGAAGGAGCAGGAGCAAGAGGTATTTGCTTACCTCTTGAGGGGAAAGGGGGTTGTGAGCGAAACGAGAAGGGGCCGAAGTGAAACGTAGGTCGGGTTGTTTCATAGTATAGCTCTTGGAATGAGGTTGAGGAAGAGGAATAGGAATATGATCTGCCTAGAGAGGGGCAAGGGGGTTTTGAGCGAATCGAGAAGGGGGCGTAGTGAAACGTTAATGAGGCTTTTTCATCTTATAGCTTTTGAAATGAGGATAAGGAGAAGAAGAGAAGGAGGAGGAGTGGGTTGTTTCATCTTATAGCTCTTGGAATTAGTATGAGGAAAAGCAAGAGGAAGGGGAACGGGAAAAAGAACATGCTGTAACTCGAGTAGGGCACGGGAGTTGGCGAGTGGAGCGAGTAGGTGGCGGAGCCCACTAGTGTTTTATAAAGTATCATTATACAGGGGTTGATCGATGAATGAAATTTTCAGCGGATTTGCATTCCGGAGGTTCATTTTACCATCACCACCAAAATGCACCTAAATATTCCCAAAATAAAGAGTTGAATTGGCCTAGGTAATCCTAGCCTATTCGATAGTTTCAGGAAAAAGACTCGATAGTAACAATACTATCGATAGTACTGAGTCAGTATAGACATGTCCGTCTGTCTGTCTGACCGTCCGTCCGTCATTCCGTATGAACGTCAAGTTCTCGGACAACATAAGAGATAGGCACACAACAATTTTAACAAAAGATGCGCATTTTTGTCATCTCAGCCTCTTTCCACGTGAGCGAGTTTTTTGCAGTTTTTACCCCCACACTATAAAGAGTTTTGCTTAAACATAAACGTGTACAACGGTCACGTTCGACACCATGTAATTATGACATTTGCCACTGAATTTGGATTTTTAATGTTTAAGCCAGAGACCGCAAATAAGAGTAATGAAGTTTAACAGTCCCTGGTTTAAGCTTCTAAACTCTTGAGCTTTTGCGCTGAAGCATATTTTGCATATAACTAAATCAGGGTTCGGCAGCGCCAGCATTTACGGCGCTGCAATGGTATCTGTGTGTCAGGAGAAAAAAGTTGTCAATGTGTTGAGCAGCATTCAAGCAAAGTACTTGCTGCTCTTGAGCTTTTGCGCTGAAGCATATTTGGCATATAACTAAATCAGGGTTCGGCAGCGCCAGCATTTAGGGCGCTGCAATGGTATCTGTGTGTCAGGAGAAAAAAGTTGTCAATGTGTTGAGCAGCATTCAAGCAAAGTACTTGCTGCGTCGGCATGTGCACGCATGCGAACATTTTCTCAGTTTCTAAATCTGTGCTGCCGCTGCCGACCTCTGAACTCAACACTCGCTCAGACACACTCGACGAGCACCGTTGTTTCAAATTGGTTGCGTTTAAGTTGATTCTGTGGCTTTACGGCTTCATGTCAAATGTGACTTAATTAAGCCCCCACGTTTCTAGCCACGTAATGCCGTATTAATCGCCAACTCTATACCGCTATCTCTCTGCTTCACAGTTCACTTTCGCTCTTTATGAATACATTTGTGTGTGTGTGTGCGTATGTGTGTGTGTGTGTGTGTGTGTGGTTGTATTGAGGACATTGAGGTGTACGCTAATTAAATTTCCACCAAAGTTACCAACTAATACGGTTTTAGTGTGCATGTGTGTGCCTGTGTACGTGTCGCACTGATAACTAGTGATAACAACACGAACGTTTTAAATAATAACTATAAGAAGCAGCAGCAGAAACTTGCCATATTCAGACATCCTAGAAACGTTTAGGGGCAAATGTTAATAACACACAGAGTATTCTATTTTAATTGTGGCATTTTCAACGCTTTCAATAAAAAGATAAGCTTAAATTCAGTAGTGGATTCACGAGGAATGTTGTGGAGTGAGCTTCTGAGCATTACCAGGCAAAAATCCGATTATCCGATATCTTTTGATATGAAATATAAAGCTATGGGTGCAAGAACGACTTGTATGCCGTCACGCTCGTATGGTGTAATGCTTGCATGGTTTTACAGTAATAAGATTGAGATGGCGTTGGCATATGCACTATACTTCAGCCAAATAGCTTTCATCTATTTCGAATGAACTAATCGAACAAAACTAAAGAGATTTCAGGACTCAACATTGAAAAGTTCACTTAGATCGAACAACTCGAACTGATTTTGAAGTCAAACATTGAATGGCGCGCCTTGTGAATATAGCCAACTCGTATGCCGCGTATATGCCGTGATGCAGTTATTTTCCTCATACTATTTGTGCGGGCGCTTGTTTTTGTTTAATTACATGCAATTTCTTGCGGTAACCTTATTATTTGCTTACACTCGAATCTTCATATCTTCATATGTTCATATGTTCATATGTTCATATGTTCATATGTTCATATGTTCATATCTTCATATCTTCATATCTTCATATCTTCATATCTTCATATCTTCATATCTTCATATCTTCATATCTTCATATCTTCATATCTTCATATGTTCATATGTTCATATGTTCATATGTTCATATGTTCATATGTTCATATGTTCATATGTTCATATGTTCATATGTTCATATGTTCATATGTTCATATGTTCATATGTTCATATGTTCATATGTTCATATGTTCATATGTTCATATGTTCATATGTTCATATGTTCATATGTTCATATGTTCATATGTTCATATGTTCATATGTTCATATGTTCATATGTTCATATGTTCATATGTTCATATGTTCATATGTTCATATGTTCATATGTTCATATGTTCATATGTTCATATGTTCATATGTTCATATGTTCATATGTTCATATGTTCATATGTTCATATGTTCATATGTTCATATGTTCATATGTTCATATGTTCATATGTTCATATGTTCATATGTTCATATGTTCATATGTTCATATGTTCATATGTTCATATGTTCATATGTTCATATGTTCATATGTTCATATGTTCATATGTTCATATGTTCATATGTTCATATCTTCATATTTTCATATGTTCATATGTTCATATCTTCATATCTTCATATCTTCATATGTTCATATGTTCATATCTTCATATCTTCATATCTTCATATCTTCATATCTTCATATCTTCATATCTTCATATCTTCATATCTTCATATCTTCATATGTTCATATGTTCATATGTTCATATGTTCATATGTTCATATCTTCATATCTTCATATCTTCATATCTTCATATCTTCATATCTTCATATCTTCATATCTTCATATCTTCATATCTTCATATCTTCATATGTTCATATGTTCATATGTTCATATGTTCATATGTTCATATGTTCATATGTTCATATGTTCATATGTTCATATGTTCATATGTTCATATGTTCATATGTTCATATGTTCATATGTTCATATGTTCATATGTTCATATGTTCATATGTTCATATGTTCATATGTTCATATGTTCATATGTTCATATGTTCATATGTTCATATGTTCATATGTTCATATGTTCATATGTTCATATGTTCATATGTTCATATGTTCATATGTTCATATGTTCATATGTTCATATGTTCATATGTTCATATGTTCATATGTTCATATGTTCATATGTTCATATGTTCATATGTTCATATGTTCATATGTTCATATGTTCATATGTTCATATGTTCATATGTTCATATGTTCATATGTTCATATGTTCATATGTTCATATGTTCATATGTTCATATGTTCATATGTTCATATGTTCATATGTTCATATGTTCATATGTTCATATGTTCATATGTTCATATGTTCATATGTTCATATGTTCATATGTTCATATGTTCATATGTTCATATGTTCATATGTTCATATGTTCATGTTCATATGTTCATATGTTCATATGTTCATATGTTCATATGTTCATATGTTCATATGTTCATATGTTCATATGTTCATATGTTCATATCTTCATATTTTCATATGTTCATATGTTCATATGTTCATATGTTCATATGTTCATATGTTCATATGTTCATATGTTCATATGTTCATATGTTCATATGTTCATATGTTCATATGTTCATATGTTCATATGTTCATATCTTCATATTTTCATATGTTCATATGTTCATATGTTCATATGTTCATATGTTCATATGTTCATATGTTCATATGTTCATATGTTCATATGTTCATATCTTCATATGTTCATATGTTCATATCTTCATATCTTCATATCTTCATATCTTCATATCTTCATATCTTCATATCTTCATATCTTCATATCTTCATATCTTCATATCTTCATATCTTCATATCTTCATATCTTCATATCTTCATATCTTCATATGTTCATATGTTCATATGTTCATATGTTCATATGTTCATATGTTCATATGTTCATATGTTCATATGTTCATATGTTCATATGTTCATATGTTCATATGTTCATATGTTCATATGTTCATATGTTCATATGTTCATATGTTCATATGTTCATATGTTCATATGTTCATATGTTCATATGTTCATATGTTCATATGTTCATATGTTCATATGTTCATATGTTCATATGTTCATATGTTCATATGTTCATATGTTCATATGTTCATATGTTCATATGTTCATATGTTCATATGTTCATATGTTCATATGTTCATATGTTCATATCTTCATATCTTTATATCTGTTCATATGTTCATATCTTCATATCTTCAAATCTTCATATCTTCATATCGTCATATCTTCATATCTTCATATCTTCATATCTTCATATCTTCATATCTTCATATCTTCATATCTTCATATCTTCATATCTTCATATCTTCATATCTTCATATCTTCATATCTTCATATCTTCATATCTTCATATCTTCATATCTTCATATCTTCATATCTTCATATCTTCATATCTTCATATCTTCATATCTTCATATCTTCATATCTTCATATCTTCATATCTTCATATCTTCATATCTTCATATCTTCATATCTTCATATCTTCATATCTTCATATCTTCATATCTTCATATCTTCATATCTTCATATCTTCATATCTTCATATCTTCATATCTTCATATCTTCATATCTTCATATCTTCATATCTTCATATCTTCATATCTTCATATGTTCATATGTTCATATGTTCATATGTTCATATGTTCATATGTTCATATGTTCATATGTTCATATGTTCATATGTTCATATGTTCATATGTTCATATGTTCATATGTTCATATGTTCATATGTTCATATGTTCATATGTTCATATGTTCATATGTTCATATCTTCATATCGTCATATCTTCATATCTTCATATCTTCATATCTTCATATCTTCATATCTTCATATCTTCATATCTTCATATCTTCATATCTTCATATCTTCATATCTTCATATCTTCATATCTTTATATCTTCATATCTTCATATCTTCATATCTTCATATCTTCATATCTTCATATCTTCATATCTTCATATCTTCATATCTTCATATCTTCATATCTTCATATCTTCATATCTTCATATCTTCATATCTTCATATCTTCATATCTTCATATCTTCATATCTTCATATCTTCATATCTTCATATCTTCATATCTTCATATCTTCATATCTTCATATCTTCATATCTTCATATCTTCATATCTTCATATCTTCATATCTTCATATCTTCATATCTTCATATCTTCATATCTTCATATCTTCATATCTTCATATCTTCATATCTTCATATCTTCATATCTTCATATCTTCATATCTTCATATCTTCATATCTTCATATCTTCATATCTTCATATCTTCATATCTTCATATCTTCATATCTTCATATCTTCATATCTTCATATCTTCATATCTTCATATCTTCATATGTTCATATCTTCATATGTTCATATCTTCATATGTTCATATCTTCATATCTTCATATCTTCATATTTTCATATGTTCATATGTTCATATGTTCATATCTTCATATGTTCATATCTTCATATCTTCATATCTTCATCCGTTCTATAATTTGTCACTTGTATTATACGCTATATGGATCCAAAAACTATCAAATTAGTTCAGCAAGTGCATCGAAAGTTCATTGCTTTAAAATATGCCGGTATACATATTTCGATGCATTTCTTATATTGTAGATGCTATTAAGCTTGAGATTGGCTTCAGTCTGCTCCAAGCGGCTCCTGCTGTTCCTGCTGCTTTCAATTTCTCGTCTTGTTTGCAAATTTTAATTGCCTTTCAAGCATCAATTACGCGCCAATTGAGCGCCCAATGGCGAATACTAATACATATATATGTATCACTGTGTGTGTGTGTGAGAAGCCAAAATGCTCAGCGTGGCGATTTATTAATTTTCTCATTTCTCATGGATGCTCCATTAAATCGTTATAAACAGCAAATCGTTATTGTATTTCACTTCTTGGCCAAGCAATTCCCAATAATTCCCCAACAAGTCCAAATGAAAAGCTCTCACATCACTTGGCAGCATTCAAATGATTTCGGTTTACCCGTTACATCAATCAGCTCAGCGGTGAGACTTGTGTGGGTGTGTGTTCGAGTGTGTGTGAGTGTGTGTGGGTGTGTGTGAGTGTGTGTTGGTGGGTATTGGTAACCCTTTGGAGGCCCTCAACTTTCCACTTAGAGCACAAACAAAGGCCAATCATTTTTGCTAGCTTCCTTTGCTTGGCTCTGTTTTGTGTGTTCGCTGTCTTTCTTTTCAATTAACATATAGCATAAAAATATATATCTATATATATATATATATGTGTAATATAGACACTAGGGCGGTACACGACGCAGGAATACTCTGTAACCATTTAATCAAAAAAACAAGAGTAGATTCTTTGCAAATTTATGTATCGATTCTTTAAGATCTTAATGTATTTGGCAAAAGGTCAACGTTTTTCAGTATACTTCTCAAATTTGTGAGCACTTCTTCCTATGGAGCAAGAGTGGGAGATATCAATATGATTTCAAGAACTTGATCTGCGTCTGGAAAATGTACATCTTTTGATAACGTTTTGACGTCTTCCAAGCTCTGTACATGATATAAATAAGAAAAAAAAGCTTATAGTATGAACATAAAGAAGCTTGGATACACTTCTATTTGTAAACTTTGTGATATAATTGGGCATAGAATAAAACTATTACTTTGAAGCAGGTATTCAAACCGTAATCGTTACCGTAACCGTTAGCCAAAACAACCCAATTTAATTAGGAAAGCGTACCCCTACCGAAATAAATTTTTTTTAGAAAAAACGATAACCTTTATAGTTTTTCCGAAAAAAACAAATTGAAACCGATATACATACTTATACCAGTACAGTTTTGGCCTTTTTGCTTTGCAAGCTTACGTATTTACGTTGCACAGTGGGGCCATCTGACTTGTTATCGGCAATATTCATAACTTTCGAAGGAGGATATTAGATATTTTCAAAATTTAAAATGCATGTAACATAGAATTCCCTAAGCTTCTGTAGTACACACTAGACAACACAATCTGTTTCTCGCTCCCACATCTTTTTTTTTTGTATTACTCTTTTGGCACTTTCAAAGAGCATGAAAGTAAAAGAGTGGAAACCTTGCGACCATTCCTAAGACAGGCATCCATGTGCCTAGTTTTTGTTCTTTCTCAATTTTGACTACGAGCGAGTCGGTCTAAAAGACACAGCAACACAAGCAGCATCAACACCTACACTGTTTTGAACATGGTCACTTTGCAGAAAAAATTTGGAATTTTTTGACGGCGCTGGATTTAACTATGTTGCTTTCATGCTCTTTGGTTTTTGTATAGAAACCGGTATAAACGATAAACCGAAACAAATAACGGTGAATCGAATCAAAACCGAAGTAAAGCCGTAGACCGGATCAGGAGTACCGGTACTAATGTAATCGTAACCGTAAACGAAATAAGTTTGGGTTTGAATTCCTGCTTTGAAGTACTTTATTTATGCAGCGCATACAAAAAGCAAACGGGGGCTCAACCCACGGTGTAAATTCAAAATATTTCGATTTGGGTTTGACAACCGTTGGTTGTGTGCATGGAGGGCATTACAGTTAGTTTTTGGCATCGAAATTAATATAAGTACATAACATATATAAGTAAATTATACTGATCAACAGTGATTCGCTTGCACTGAAAATTGCAGTGTTCGGAAGAAGTTCTTTAAAACGCTTCTTGAAGAATACTACGATGAATACTTTGAAGACTAATTCTGTGGACATAACGCTTATACGGGATTACTTTTCGTATGAACATTTGTTCTTTTATTACATAAATTTTTTTTTTGAAATTTTTTACCAAATCAGGTTTTGGAAAAATAAATCAAGATCTTCAAAGATCTTTTCGCTTGATCTAAGCTAACTTTCGAGTTATTTCTGTTTAAAGTTTCGAAATTGCCTTTACCTTAGGCTTATTTCAAAGGTATTGATTTCAGCAATTTCCAATGAAAAAGTTTCTGAGCAATGACTATTCGATGGTGATAAAAGTGTATATTTCAAAAAAGTGATAATCGATATAATTTATACGAAATAGCCAAAACGCTCTTTTGCATATAAGCGATATTTTTATATATATATATATATTTTAGCTGTTACTGTTTTATAAAAGCAAAGCAAACGATAACAATCGATTTAATAAAAGCATTTTTGAAAATTTTCAATAATTAAACAGTGCTGGAAAGTTTGCATATAAGCGATCATACTTATACCAAACATTTGCAATGAAGCTGCCGATCTTTTCTACATACGCAATAATTCCTTAAAGCGATTTTTATATAAACGACTATTTTTGTATGAAAATTGCAAGCAAAGTGAACTTTTTTTTTTGCATATAAGCAATAATTTCATATAAACGATAAGTCATATAAGCGATATATAATGTATACACCTTATGTAGAGTATGGAAAGCGTGGGCGTGCGACAGGAAGAGAGAGAGAGAGAGAGATTGGGCATAAGCGGTAAGGTGGAGAAGCTTTTTCAGCATTTTTCTTTGTATTACCAAGAAGTAATTAGTGTGCATTTCCGTTACCCGTACGTCTGTGTATGTGACCAAGCTCAGAACATTTACTTTTCCACTTCGTTTGCAACAATCAAATAAGACAAAAGACGACTCCAACCTAGACGCCAGCCCCACAGTGAGAGAAAAAACCAGGTGGAATGCATATCAACCGGCTATCTGCACGTGTAGACACTCGTGCCACCTGGAACCCACATAGAAACGTGACATTGAAAGCGTGCTCCAAGGAGTCGGCTACCAACTGACTCCTTGTGCATGTGTGTATGTGTGTGTGTGTGTGTGAATTGGAAGCTAAACTCCAACTGCCTGACAGTGCTCGGAACCATCCCCCTGCTAATCTATGTCTAATTAAGACTGTCACTCATTCAGTTCACTCGCATTCATTTTTCAGCTCTCCATCTTATACCGACACACTCACACACACACACACACACACACACACACACACACACACACACACACACACACACACACACACACACATATACGTCGCATAACTCCACACACACACACACACACACACACTCACACTCACACACACACACACACCTAGTGTAGAAACAATGTGTCAATTTGAAATGCCTTTAATTGCAAACATTTTTACTCTTTTTTCGTTTTACTTTGTTTGGCTTTGAGCTTTTCCGCCTGTTTTGGGTTCAGGGTCAGGGTAAGTCCTACACAGCTCCAAAGCAGCTCAAATAGAATAAACGAAGCTTTAAGTTGTTTAACTTTAATAAATTGCGAAGCAAAAGAAAATGCCTTTAAGGCCCCTAAAAGAAAATGATGTTTAAGTATAAGTTAGAGGCAGGCAGGCCAAAAGCTAGGTAGGGTTAAACGTTTTCAAGGGCAAAGGTCAAGCGGTAGATAAGCGGGAATGCACTTTGTTTTTACAATTACCAAACAAGCTGTGACCCATCCAGTGCAGGAGTTACTATTAAGTTAAGTTGTTTCATTCGTGGAAATCTAGTACTTGACAGCAGTACCAATATTGAATCACTTTCTTCTTTCTTAATTGGCCATAACAAACTGTTATCGGGTTACGGCCTGATGTAAATACATTCTTTCATTAGAATAGTTGTTTTACGTGGTGGGTCCCGAACCCTACGCACAACCCTTTTAAGGCCTACTGGTCTCGAAAGAACCCAGTGTAATTGTTAGTCGCCTCATACGACAAGCTTTGACCTGCTGAGGTGGTATTCTCTAACACGGGGCTATATATTGAATCACTGGATCTTAGAAATGTTTGTTCATTTTGTTGGTACACAAGCAAGGTATACTTAAAATTTCCATAAACAACGTATATAAAACGGATATTACGGGAAAATATGTGAAAATTCATATGCAATGAATCTTCTTCTTGACTGTCTATAACCAGTTTACGGCCTTATGTAGAGCACTCCTCCTCACCCAGGTAACGGGTTTTTATGGCCAGTCAAAAAGGAGAATAGTATTTTTTTAATATTTGTAAATACCGCAGCCCAAATTTATGTAAGTTCAGTTTTTTCAGTGTTGACACGTATTTTAATTTTTTTAAATGGACTGCGTCTTGTGTAGCCTCTTATAGTTGGCTCATGACGTAGCAAGTTAGCGCTATGCTAAGACTAAGCACATTGATGCGCTACCATCACGGCATATACTTACATATACTGGGGGTAACTCATAGTTAGCGCTATGCTATGCTTAAGCACATTGATGCGCTACCATCACGGCATATACTGGCGGTATCCTAAAGTTAGCGCTATGCTAAGAGTAAGCATATTGATGTGCTACCATCACGGCATATACTGGCGGTAGCTCAAAATTAAAAATTAAATTGAGAAAACATTTGCAAAACTTTATTTCGAAAAGTGCATTTTTAACGTATTCTTGTTTTCTAAAGCAATTTTGGTGCCGTTTTCGATGTTGTGTCATACCATTCAGCCCAATGTATGCTTATACAGGTGCGGGCAGCGTTTCGACGTCTGGAGAGCGACTTCTCTATTTTTCGTTGTGTTTTGAATTTATGTATGAGTAACTTGCATGTCTCTCTCTCGCTGTGCCAGACTCGCACAAAAATTAAAGAAGGGTCGCTCAACGATGGCCGAAGTATACATTGGGCTGAATGGTATGACACAGAATCGAACATTGATTCAGCCGTCATTTTGTTGAGCCCTGTTTCAACTTCTTGTTTCAAAGAGTCTTCAAGTCAAATTGTAGCTATCGCAATGGAACGATATAGCAGTTCTGCAGCCAAGCCTTGATTCCCATCCATCACACCAATTGAAGGACTCATGTTGCAAGTTCTGTTGAAAGATCTGCATAAGTTATGCTCCAAAGCTGCTGTATTTGAAAGGAATCCATCAGCGATGCGCTCGTCCTGATCTTAGTGTCAATGTCCGACTATGTATACAATTACAACAACATGCACTACATATGTACATATATATATATATATGCAACATTGTATCCAACCATCGATGCTCGCCTCTAGGAGTTGAGTGAACACGCGTCAAGTGCTTAAGAAGATGTTGCAGCTGCAGCTGTGCATACAATGAGCTCAGATACAGATACAGATACAACTACGGCTGCAGATACACTTATCTATCTGTGTAGTGAATAGTTGGCATTACGTACTTGCCTCAGGGAAAAGTGTAGGCAGTTTTTTTTTTGCAACCGAGTCGAGTAGTTGAAGTCGTAGTTGAGGCAGGGCTTCAGGGTGACCGTGTCAGCGGTAGCAGCAACACAAAGACAAAGAGAGATAGAGAGAGACTTTGACGCCAAGGGCAGCGCCCACATCGTTGTTAAACAAAACGACCTTTGTTTGGTTGGGTTCGGTTTGCCTGCACAAGAATGCCAATATTAAGCCCTTTGATAGATGATATGCCTGTCATTATATTCTTCATACAATCATACATACATATTGCTGTATATGTATATACACAACACACAAACCCACAAAGGAACGTAAAAACATATTTGAAATAAGGAGAAACATCTAAAATAACTCTGTACCTTAAATCCCTTGAAGCTCGCACAGCACTTTCCTGCAGTTTTCCCTTTCTTATGCGCACAGTCTGTGTATTGGAAAAGTAGTAAAATTCATGCATCGGATGACGCATGTGCAAAATTTATGCAAATTTACAGTGACAATAGCTCTAATACTACACGTGTACTCTATAAGTATGTCTAAAGATAGTTTTATGATGACAATTATGTTTAGTGCTACAGACAGGATGTTTCCATTAGAGCAGCAACGGCCAACAGACACACATGCTGCGCTCCGTTCTACAGTCTAGAAATTTTTAGTATCTCTTTTAAGTTTTTGCAATAAAGTGTACTTTCAAGTAAAAAAGTAAAAGTACTCTCATTTATTGCCAAAATACGCCAACTTATGTCGAGTCTGTGGCAAATTTTTAACTTTAAATATGCGTTTTGCGTACTTAGTATCTATATGTTTTAGTTACTCAACAATCATATGCAGCTAGATCAAGGCCCTTCGGTAAATGCATTTGAAACAAACGCTACAAATGCCAAGACGAGTATCATGTTAGTATTCGCTATACCTACATTTGCATGGGAAAACTTTTAAATAGCTTCCAAGTTGTTGTTCGTTTGTTTTTTAAAAGGCAAAAAGCGAAAAGCGAATGTCGAAAGACAAAGCCATACGAATATGCAGAGTTTTATCAAATCAAGCACAAAAGTATTGATTTAAGTACATGTCTCTTGTGGATGTAAGGTATGTCATTACTAGGTATGACATAGTCAAGACACAGCATATTTTAGATCAGATATACACAATATCGACGTTTGATTTGCAAAGCGCAAATGGCTGTTCCACTAAGTACATGTTCAACATGTTCCCTAATTTAAAACGAAAACAATTGAATTCAAACCACGGTACATAAAGAAATTATTTACTTACTTAACTGGCCAAAACAACCCGTTACCGGGTTACGGCCTGACGTAAAGCTCTCCTCCAGGCGTCTCTGCTTTCCGCGAGCTTGGTCCAATTTGTGATACCAAAGGTAGCTAGTACTCTACCTGCTCCTTCCAACGGAGACATGGTCTGCCCTTTCGTCGCTTTCTTTCGCTAACCGCATTGAAGACCCGTCTCGCAGGAGCTTCTTCATGCATATGTCAATGTCGTCGTAGAGCTCATAGAGTTCGTCTTCCCATCGGTTGCCAACGCGTAGAGGGCCAAAGATCTTACAGAGTACTTTCCGCTGACATCGTTCTTCACTGTGACCGTGGTAGAAAAAATCTTTGACAACATCAACAGTATAGTTCTCAACATCAATCTGAGAGTCCAACCACTGTGTATTTCTAATCGAAGAAAGCATATACTTCGTCTTGCTCTCATTTACCACCAGACCCACCCTGGCAGATGGTCCGCTAACCGTTCGTTTAGTACGCCCTATGATATCGATATCATCTGCGTATGCATGCAACTGGACACCCTTATAGAATACAGCCCCGTTCTGATGTACTTCGGCCTTTCGCAACACATTCTCCATCAAAAGGTTGAAGAGGTGGCAGGAGAGGGCATCGCCTTGTCTAAAGCCTCGCTTGGTATCAAAGGGCTCGGAGAAGCTTTTTCCCACCTTGATGGAGCTGCGTGTGTTCTGAATAGTCGTATCAACTTTGCAGGTATTCCATACGTAATCCCTCAACGGGTTATGAAATGCTGCTTTATAATCGACAAAGAGATGGTGGCTGTCGATTTGGCGTTTGTGGATCTTTTCCAGGATTTGGCGTAGTGTGAAAATCTGGTCTATGGTACCAGGCCTAAAACACAAAGGACATAATGCCCAGCTGAGTTGGTCCTTGGTATACAGAGACAGACTTTTTGGTTGGTCTACTGTGCGCAAACGGATATGATGTTTGAACCCAGGATCCTGGCTATTAGTAGTAGAACCTCATCCACGGCACAAAAGGTGCCGGTGGTTGGCAACAATGACCAACTAGGACGTATTACCAATATTGTTATTTTGCGCTTGATTAGCACCATAGAAACCTCTTTACTACCTTGAAAATGTAAGCACGTTTAGCTCTCATTTGGTATCCTCCTGAAAATGTAAATTTAAACGAATTTACATCAACAAAGGTACAAGTGAAAGCGAGAGTGTCGAAAAAAAGCGAGATTGCGTTCGTCCAAGAGAAGACTATTCAGGCAGACTGTATGGAAGTGGACATTGACAGCAGCTGGCGAATGGTATCGAAGCTCAAGCGCATCCAAAATTGCACACAAGCAATCGAACAGCTTGTGAGTGTTCAGTGAGCATAGATAAACCGAGCAAATGTTTGCCTAAGACATGTACGAGAGTTTGCCGGCAACAATACTAGGGACCAAGAGTGGAAGCATCAGCAGTAGATACCACTTAAGCAGCTCAGCATATGAACTAGATGCAACATGCAACGCCCAGCTGGACCAGGTGTAGTTGTTGCTTAAAAGGGCATTGTAGCGGAGTCTATGAGCTACTTGCGACCGTTTCTCAAGTCTCGTGAACTCTTGCGAAGCTATTATTCTGCATGGAAATGAATGAATTTTTGAAAAAATGTTTACAAATTTTGTAATTTAATAGATTACTTACTAATTACACTACGCAACAAATTGCAAATTTTGGCTTTGGCTTTGGCTAAAACATACCTTTTTCGGTCAATTTTGGGTTTTGAGTCATTGCCAAAGATCAAAGATGTCATGAGCTTGTCTCAAGCTATTTAAGGTCAAACATATGAGAGTACGGTTTTGGTGTGAAACATGTAGAGCTGCACCTTTTTGGTAAAAGCGGTACGTAAGTCATCGGTTGGTGTGATTCGGATGGCCTGATATGTATGGCCTGATTTTAGTAAATCCATCTCATCTCTCCCCATCTCATATCTAACATATCAAATCTCTCATCTCATCTCTAGTCGCATCTTCATCTCATCTCCATCTCATCTTCATCTCATCTTCATCTCATCTTCATCTCATCTTCATCTCATCTTCATCTCATCTTCATCTCATCTTCATCTCATCTTCATCTCATCTTCATCTCATCTTCATCTCATCTTCATCTCATCTTCATCTCATCTTCACATCATCTTCATCGCATCTTCATCTCATCTTCATCTCATCTTCATCTCATCTTCATCTCATCTTCATCTCATCTTCATCTCATCTTCATCTCATCTTCATCTCATCATCATCTCATCTTTATCTCATCTTTATCTCATATTCATCTCATGTTAATCTCATCTTCATCTCCATCTCATCTTTATCTCATCTTAATCTCATCTTCTTCCCCGCTTCATCTCATCTTCATTTCACCTTCTGCCTTCAGTCACGCCTCATTTTGGCACGCCAACTTTTTTCTTCGGGCATGCCCTTATCCGCTTCTTCTTCTACTTTGCTCATCTCATCTCTTCCGCCTTCGGCCGCGCTCACTTTCTCCTTGGGGCATGCCGCCTTTTCACGTCCCCTTTCCTGTTGCCATGCACGGCTCCGCCTTTGGCCGCTCCCACTTTCCCTTCCGCTTTCGGCCATGCCTCCTTTATATCCCAACACTTTTCTGCCACGCCCCCTTTTTCTCCCGCTCCCTTATATTTTTCCGGCTGGTTTTTTGCGGTAAATAAAGAAAAATTGGAAAAAACCTTATTTTATGGCACATCTAGGCCAAAATATTTATTGAATGAACATAAATAAATGTGACTGGGTGGTATTAGCTGGACTCAAAGAGATGCATCATTGTATCAACTGTTTGTATAGCATTTATTCAGCTTTTTGCATAAAGCATGTTTTTTAGGGTAATCCGTAGTCTGGACTTTAGATTGTTTATTTTGATTTGCTGCAAATGAAGCATAGTTACAGGTAGGCACTAACTATAGCTATTGAACATTTGATGCGGGCAACGCACAAAAGTATGCTATAGAACAAAAGCAGCAAGCAAAGCGCAGAGGGGCAGCAGCAGGCATAGAACAACGTGTTCTGCCATACTTTTGCAGGGGATAGTTTGAAGCGATATTTTAATGGCAACACCGATGATGCGTGCTTGCTCATGCGATTGACGGATTTGTATTGAATCGGTTTTTTATTTCTTTAGCTGATGTTGTTCGAGGTGGTTTTGTGGGATTGATGAGGCCAAGCAAAAAGTGGCTTAGCATAAAGTGCAAATTTATATTTTTTTATGAAAGCACACAAATGTAGTGTGCGTAAATCATGTGATTAGTCAGATTGGCATAGAACATGCCACCCCGAAACTACTCACGCCACGAACACACGCACGGTAAAGTTTTTGACGCGCTCCCACCGCAAGGTATTAAAAATTAGCACGTAGCGCCTTTAAAGGACGCAAAGACGACACCGACGATGAGCAACCCTCCAAGCACCACAAACAAGAAGCACGGGAACAACCCTGCCCAACCATAAGAGTGAAAATTATGCATGCTGCTGCCTCTTGGGGCGCCACTTTATAGCGTTAACGTTAACGTCAACGTAGGCAGCAGCGTTGGCGGTTGAGGCAAGGATTATGACACATTGTAGCATCAACAAAAGCATATTAACTGCTCGTGCCACATAATTGCCCAGGTTTTGACACGCGTCATTAGTGGCTGCACAGTATTTGACAGCAACCGTAAGGATTTCTGCTGTCAACTGAATGATTGGAGCTATGTTCTATTGTCTTACGATTAGACATAAACAAGTGGGAATCCCGACCATAATATACTCTGTCCTTTCGACGAATCGTTAAACATTTCATTACATCAAAGAAATAAGTGTGTGAGGCATATTAGCGATCTCTCAACGGTCTATCAAATGCTGTTTTATAATCGACAAAGATATGTTTAGAGTCGATTTGGTATTCGTCGGTTTTTTTCCGGATTTGGCGTAGTGGTGGACTTGGTGGACGCTGATCAGTTCTTACGCAAATGGCTTTAGTCTTTCACACAGTACGCTCGATAGGGCCACGGTGGGTTCACCCTTCTTGGGGACAGTTCAGAGGACAAAACTCAAACACATCTTCATCAAACTGCGTCCAGGCTTCAGTGCCATAAAGCAAAACAGCAAGGATGACTGTTTTATAAAGTTTTAGTATCGTCTGGAGAGAGTGGTCTCTGCTAACCAAAGTAACATCTATTGGCAAGAGTGATTCTCCGCTTGATCTTCATGCTGACTACATTCTTCATTGTGATGGTGTGTGATGCCAAACAAGCCAAAATTCTTGACATCATCAAAAGTACAGTTTTCAACATTAATCCGAGAGTCCAAGCATACTCATTTACAATCAGACTCATCTGGCAGATTCTTTTTCAATAGCCACAGAGGATACGGTAACTGCTTGCTTAGTACGTCTAATGATGTCAATTTTATCAGCGTTGGCAAGCAACTGGACACTCTTATAGTTCTACATTGTTGCGTTTCGATGTATTTATCATAAAGTTGAAGAGATTGTAGCATAAAGTTGAGGAGAGAGTACCAGAATGGCCTGGCGCGCCATTGAAATGCCCATATGTGTGTTCATTTTAACCCTTTCAGGACCGAATTAAAGTGGGTGGAGCTAAAGAATATTTGAAGCCGTACATTTATTAATATGACCATAAATACTAACTGAATTTCAAAGTCCTAGGTATCCTGGTGCGTCCTATTTTAGCATATGAAATTTTTTTTTTTAAATAATTATACTTCCAGGACTAATCTTGCATATAAGCAAGATTGACTTTAATAGTTTGGAAGATTTTTTTTGGAAATCAGAAAAATTGGTTTTTCACAACGGCACGTGAAATCGCAACAAAAACGTCGTCCACACCCGAAACTTTCCAAAAGTGAATACATTGTAAATACATAAGAATACAAAAAAATGATCAAACAATCAGGCAAAATCAAAACAAATTCCAAAAAAAATCTACGTATCGGGTTTTTCGGCATTGTAAGGCAATGTTGCCTATAGGCAACAACGGTCCTGAAAGGGTTAACTGGCCATAACAACCAGCTTTTGGATTACGGCCTGATGCAAATGCATTCTATAATTGGAATTGGGGTTTTACGTGGTGGGTGCCAAGCCCTACGCACAACCCTTTTAAGGCCTGGGGTGGCTCTATTGGTCTCGAAAGAACCCAGTGTCATTGTTAGTCGCCTCATACGACAAGCTTTGACCTGCTGAGGTGGTATTCTCTCTCTCCCGCTCACCACACGGGGGTGCCCGGCTACTGGTTTGACACGGTGAGGCTTCCTGATCTCTGTTGACGCACAAACTTCAAGTGGTGCACAAGAAGTTAGACATCTCAAAGATACTTAAACACTATTACAACTTAAGCCGCATAAAGTCATCACTATCTTTACGCATATTGAGCACACTCTCTTGAAATTAGCTGCGATTCAATTACTTAACACAATTGATTACTTATATAGAAAAAAGTGTCATTAGATTTTCTTTTCTATTTTCTATTTTCATTTCTTTTTTCATGATGGCACTTACAAGAATTCTCGGCTGAGGTATTTAAGGAAGCGACAGTAAATAAGCAAGGGCGGGCGCCTGCCTAGGGGCAGCCGCTGGTGGCAGCTCTGCTGACCAGCCACGTTGCAATGCCCGCAGCGTGCAGCATGCCACCGATGCAGCATCTCACCTGCTTGGAATTGGGTTGTCCTTGTTGCAGTTGTTGTTGTTGTTGCCGCTTGGCTGTTTGCTAAATTGAACAATTTATTTCATTTTTATTTTTACTTGGGTGTGACGTTGTTGCTGTCGTAGTTCTTGTTGTTTCTAGGGATATCCTGTAGTATAAAAACGCGCAAAAAACACAAAAAATAATATAAAAGCAGCTCCATAAAGGAAAACAACAAGGAAAGGCAGCAAGCGGCAGCGAAAAAGAAGAAGAAGAAGCGGCGGCGGCGGAACAACGTACAACAAGCACGGCATGATGAAATGACGGGGTTTGACTAAGGGTTAAGGTATGCTATTGGGGCGTGTGGGGGTTACAACAGCGAAGGAAGCAACGATACGGCAACAAAATGCAATAGTTTAGAGTCTGTTTGCAGTGCTTTTGTTGCAGATGAATGCGCTAGATTTCACTTGCATTTTATTTGCAAACAATTTTCAATGCTTTTTCAATTTTTTTCATCTTGTTTTTCTTTCAGTGTTGAACCAGCAACAAAATTGGCGGCACTGCAGTTCTATTTCGTTGTATTTCTCTGTGTGTATGTGTGTGTGTGTGGCTATCATTCAACTTGAAGCTTGCAGCAGGCAAGCAGAGCGGGTTGCCTCCCCCGCTCATTTTGTCGCCCAGCTAAAGCGTGTCCGACTTTCCATTTTCCTTTAACTAGCGAAAGGAAAACGAAATAGAATAGTGAGCTGAGTTTAGCGCCAGTTTATATGCTGTGTAAATGAGTTAGGAGATATTAAAGCGATATGTTAAATAATCCCCCATAAAGTGGTCTTAAACTCTAAATTCATTGCATGATTTTATGGACATACATATTGGAATTTGAGCAGCAGCAGCAGAACATTTGTTGCTTTCATCTAGCAGGAAGAGCGGTTGCAGGAACTAGAATAAGCTCCAAATTGTTTTGGGAAACGCGGGTCCCCGATCATACTGGCATTCCCGGAAATAAACTTGCGGACGAGCTAGCAAGAGACGGCGCTACAAAAGCCATAATAGAGTTGTGGCATTGGAAAGCATACCATTAAGTAGCTACTCAGAGAAGAGGAAAGCGCTAGGCGGACTACAAATTGGATGCACACTGTGGGCCTCAGATAGGCCAAACTACTACTCGGTACCTATAACTTATATAGGTTCAGGAAATTACTGCAGCTAGTGGAGAATTCTGCTAGGATTCTGACAGAACTGCTTACTGGACACTGTAGGATGAAGAGACACGGAGGGGCGCGACTCGTCAAAATGTACGGCCTTTAAGAAATGCCTTACATATATTCTAATGAATGCCGTCACTTGAGCTGAAATAGCAACTTTCTAGTTGTAATAAAACAGCGTGTGATTTAACTTCAAATCAGCTGATTTGAGCTAAAAAATTGCGAATAGTTATTATTACATAGTTATGATGATGATGCCGTTGAAGTGAGCTGAACAGTCATCAACAACTGGTCTGCGCTGGTCTTATGTGGATTGGGTTGGTTGGTTGAGAGACTAACATGCAACATTCAGTGATTGCAATATGGCTGCTACCGCGGTCAACTGACGCTCGGTTAACCCAGTTGCTTGTGGCACTTTGCGTGCGGCACGAGCTGTAAGGCCGCCTCCAATAGGGGGCATGTCTATAAGCGCAATCAACACAAAGGAAGCACAAGCTCAGAGGCAATAAAATAAATCACTCATACGCTGCATGTGCCAGGCCAACTCGAGCAAATCAAGCTAAAGCCATACAAATTTGCTGCATATACAATATAGTGTAATATATATGTACATACATATGCACACAATAGGTATAGTAATATTGACATACAATCCGTCCCACTTGAATAGTAGAGCAGGGAAAACAAAAATCTATAAAGAACTGGGGGCTCCGCTACCCGTTCCCTCTCGAGGTAGAGCATATTCCTCTTCCCGTTTGCCTCCCTCTTGGTCTATTTCTTCTTTTTCACCTTCTTCCTTTTCTTCTGTCTCATTTTCTTCTTCTTCCTGGTCGCTTCGCTCATCAACCCCCAGCTGCACTCAGTGATACTCAGTGGACGAACTGTTACCATGCGATTAAGCGTAGTGGTCATCTCCAGCATGAGATCCGTATGCTACCCGTTCGTGAGCACTGCCTCCTTTTATGCGGCTATTTCTCATAAATTCCGCCAAAAAAGCCCACCCCAAGTACACAGCGATAGCACGCCCCTTGCCATACGCCATGATTTCCGCCGTGAGCTTTCAGCTATCGCACATGTGGCGCCTTCCTTCTTCGCCTTCCGTTAAGAGACAAGTTTAATATAATGTATTACTGTATCAGTCAAGGCCGCAGTTCTGCATGCGAAGCCCTACCTCCCCTGTTGGATCGCTCATTGAGGTGCGTCTTAGTCAAGGTCATGAATAGTCGCACTCCGACGTAGAGAAAGTCTGCCAACTCTGTGGTCAGAATCTTCGGAATGCAGCTAACCTGTTCGACTGCCCCCAGCGTTACACCCTGGCCAAAGTGACCAGGAACCGAATCTAGGCAGCGCGCTTCGTTGATCTCAACCGGCTAGACCTTGATGTCTAGCCTGTGTCCATATCTTTCCGTGTGTTTGAGTCCGCTTACATGTCTATTCTCTCCATTCTGGCGACAACAACAACAACCACTTCACATCCCTACCAAACACTCCGTGTCACTTCAATAATTTTTTTTTGTATAAACGTCTCTTTTATCTGAAGCACACAGAAAATCTAATTTTGTACTGACTTTTGCACTCTTTTTGCCATTGAATTGGCTGGCGTTACACATTTGCATCGGAATATTTCTCATCTGCTCCGTTATCCATCAATGCTAGAGATGATCCATAAAGCTCTAGACAGTCATAAAACGTTGCTGAAGATAGCAGAAAACCTCAACAAAGAACACACAATATGCTGCACTTGCATTGACGCCAAATCAATTTACAACATACGCTCGTCGTATGAACTACGGCGCTGTAGCTGAGGCGGACAATGAAAGGCACGCAGGAGCCCAGTTCGAAACAGATCCGGCACTGCGATTCGTATTGGTTTTAGCTATTGACAGCGGATGTGTGTACGCGGCGGCTTCTTTTTCACAGCATTGAGTTGTGCTATGTTGGACAGTGTTTGAGCTTACTATTGACGTGGACACTGTTCACCACTTCAACTAGCTGACTTGTTGGAATTTGAGTGCACCTACTTATTGCCAGGGCTACTCGCCTATAAGCGTATATTAGCCTAATTTGCGCTGAGGTCCGAGATATTCTGTCAAAATGTTTTTGAGATTAACTTACGTGTGACGTCAGACTGGCATGGAAATGAAAACGAAACAGTTTTTGCATCTGCTTTCGCTCAATTTGGCATTAGTCTTTGTTCGCTGCTATATAGGTGATCAATTCGAATGAATATGCTCATTTTGTAGCGCATTTTCCGTGCTTGATAACTTGATACTGCGTCATTTGCAACAGGTAGAAATCTCAATCAGAAAAATCTCTAGATGGTTTTGCATTATCGGTCATTTAAAACTTTCTTAAAAGATGTTGTTTTGCGGCACATCAATCGATTGCTTTGGGTTTGACTCTTGCATCCCTATTTTGTAATATCTAATTCGGTCACTACTAGCACTTAACTACCAATTCATCTGACGGTGACGTTACCTTAAACCATTTCCTAAGCAGTGGAGTAGTATCTTCTTATGAATACATGAAAACCTAGTCATGAGACGCTCAGCAGCTGAGAATCATGCAGCAACTTGGCATAAAGTGGCGCCATCTAGCGCATAAACAGCAACGACCTGCATTATCTTGTTATCTTACACTTTTCGCTCTTTTGTGGACTGCTAATACAGTACAAACACACGCAGCAATCGATACATAAGAAGCGAATAACACCACGCTAACGTGACGACACAAAGTGCGCCATTAGCTGTTTCACAATTGAAACAATTGATGTCATCAATAAGCAAAATTAGAAGGACTACCACTTGCCGGTAAGTAAATTGTTGCATACTAAAAGAGTGCACAATACACCAACTTCGCCAGGTGGCGCCACTAAAAATAAATGATTTAAATGCAAAACTCAGTCAAATTGTTGGCTTATAACATTTTATTGTTTAATTTAGTAAATAGGACTGCACTATTTGAGTGACACGGAGTGTTTGGCAGCTATGCATCAAAACTACTGTCAGTAATTGAAGCTGCTGTCATGTAGCGAGTTCCAAAAGAAAAAAGAAACTCTGCCTCAATCTGAGCGATGTTGCTGCTGCTTCGTGAGTTTCCACCTAATCTTAGCACTTGGCAAGGGTGGCGCTTAAACTCGTGCTTATCCTCATATCTCGTCTAGTTTTTCTTCTATGCTAGTGTGTGTGTGTGTGCGTTTCGCGTGCTTCTGGCGCTTCACTTGGCAATTCAATTGCTTCATTGTCGTTGTCGTGATTGCATGAAAAACTAGGCGTCAAGTCTGTCTATCTGCTTTCCCGCATTTTCTTTTGCTTCCAATATATGTATTTTATTTGATTTTGGCAAAGCTTGATACCAATACCATAGGGGACACACACAAACACACGCACACACACAGATTGAATGCACTTTGACCTTGCTCAAATATTTGGCGCCAACATTAGGTTTAAGCAAACTTTTCATCATGCCATTGGAATATAGCACCTGACACGGAGCGTTTGAGATTTAAGAATAAGATTCACATTGCTTTTGCATTCAGATGCAATTCATGACTATGGCAGCAAGTGTAAGCAGAAAGTGGCTTCAAACGAATCCCGGAACTGGACCAACAATGCAGTCCGATAACTACAATACATCATATTGAAAAAGTCTTAAAGCGTCGAATGTGCTGCATGGATATGGGCAGTATCTTAAATTTACATTTTATCATCTTGTCTATGCGATATCATCGATTCGACAAAATAGATGAACACAATTTTCACACTTGCTCCTTTCAGAGATCACATTTTGATCGTGTAAACATTAACGAAACATCGTGCTTCGTAAACCATGGCGCCGTCGAAGTAATAAACAACATACATCTTCTTCTACATAACTGGCCATAGCAACCCGTTAACAATCCTGATATAGAGCAGTCCTCTGATATCAAAGGTACGTAGTTTTCACTGTGCCTGGTCCTTCCCACGGAGACATGGCTGCCCCTTTATCGCTTTCCTTCTATTCTTTATCCATAAGACCAACACTAGTCAACAAAACATTTGAGGTTTGATGCATTTGAAAAGTCAGCGTTTTGTTGCGTCTAGCAATGTTTTCGAGATATTGCGATTTCGATTGAGCTTACTTTCGCGGCTTCCGCAAATCGAGAAGTCACATTGTATCTAAATCATGATATCTCAAGGCGTGCTAAACAAAAAACGTAGAAGAGTACAGCTTTCTTTGATTTGTCATAAATGACGTCACGACTGAGAGGGCTGCTCATCCAACTGTGACATTTTGTGACTATGGTGGAGGGAGAAAGGAACAGGCGGTGTTCCCAAGTATAATTACAATTAGAAATCCAAAAACTGCAAATGAAAATAGTTTCCTTTTGCTTTAGAGGTTTGTGGCGTCACATTAGGAGACGGTGGTTTAAGTTAAAATATTGTCAAGATTTGGGGCTTCAAGGGGACAAAGGGAACATTTGGCGATGAATAGCCCTTAAGGACAAGTGCATAAATCGAGTCACGTCTTTCTCATTTGTCATGAAAATGTTTTATAATCGTTAAGTCGATTGATTAATAAATTTAATAAAAAAATAAAAAATGTCATCACTATTGACATCGATTACACTATGCAACAAATTGTATTAAAGACCTATGGCTAAACCTTACCTTTTCCGTTAAATTTTAGGTCGCTGATTTTGAATCCGGAAACCATTTTGGATTTTCTAGGACCGTTTTCGAATTAATCAAATTATTTAAGAATTCGAGAGTTGCGAAGTCAGCAAAGCCTATATTAATCTGGAACCTTACTACCGATCGAAATAAATTGTAACTCGAATTGAAGGTAATTAAATATAAAATCAATGTCTTTCAGTTGGTTTTTGTCTAGCTTGATTCGATTAATCGATTGATTTTGAAAAATTTAAAATTCTTCTATTTTTATTCCAAATGAATTACATCAAAATATTTTTTAAAAATTTTAATGGATTATTTTTGAATTCGATATATTAATATATTTCCACACCAATTTGGTAGCGAAATTTTCTGAATTTCCGTACAAAAAAAAAAACAATAAAAAAACGCTGGAGTAAAACATACCTTTTCCGGTACATTTTTGCGACGCTGATGTTAAATTCGGGAACCGTTTTGAATTAGCTAGAACGATTTTCGAAATATTGCTATTTCAAAATACAAATTACAGATTTCGAAATTGGCAATGTCAGCATATCTCATATTAGTCGGGAGTCTTACTGCCAATATAGATGAACAGTAATTTAAAATAAAGCTTCTTAAATGTTGCTTTGATAGTTTTGGTCTATCTTTACTAGATTGTGGACAAGGCACTGAACACAAAAAAAAAAAAAAATTTAATTTCCAAAATATTTTTGGAATTTGTTACTTTGTAACTCGCTATCGAATCTAGGTGCAGCAAAGCTAGCTAAAGTGGATTTAGCAATAATCAATTACCTTCAATTCAAATTATAGTTCATAAAATCGGCAGTAAAGTTCTCGAGATATGTGAGATAAACTGACTTTGCAATTTCCGAAAACGGTGTTAGAAAATACATAATGATTTCCGGATTCGACATCAGCGAACTAAAATTTAACGGAAAAGGTATGTTTTAGACATAGGCTTTACATAGGCCACGGGGAGTAAGAGCACTGATGACTTCAGCATTTTTCCAACTTTTCAAGAAAAAGATGAAGATAAAGCTAAAAACGATTTTCCGAGTTATAATAAGAGCATTACGTTGACATCAAATTTGTTGTCTAGTGTAATTTTTATTATTTGTATTTTTAGTGTATTTAGGGTAAATAAAAGCATAAATTAATGGGTCCAAGCGAGCCCCAATTGTAAAACTGAAATAAATTTATTTGCGGCGGAAGAGCACCGTCAGTTCGACTGCTCCTGAATCTGTTGCCGGCGCTTGGAAACCCATTTTTTCCGGATAAGCTATTTTTGTTGTTTGTGGCGGTACTAAAGCAGATGATGCACCAGCAGCATTTTCATCTATGGAAATTGCTCCTGAAGCAACACCTCCCTTGGGTACTGCATTTGCAGAGGCTGCAGCTTCTGCTGTGCCTCGTCCAGCTTTGGCTGCAGCTGGTAACGCTACGGTTTGTCGCAAAACTCTTGCGGCGGGTGCAACTGCCGTATATGCGAGCTGCTGAAAACGCTCGTTAGCACAACAACAAACGTAATAAGTCTCATTGTGCATTTCCGTAATGTCCGTAATGCGTGCTCCTTGGGCAGTGTACAGCGCACGTACGGCAGTCGGTAGCAGCGTTTTTGGAAGCAAATGTTGCGTCAACTGTTCCAGCAGGTTTTGAAAAGTGCGATAACGACTGCTGCTCACGGCTAGCACCACGCCATGGAAGTGCAAGTCTCCGTTGCGAAAAAATGACAGTCTCAGCGCTTGCGTGGAAGGCAAAACGCATTGTGGGCCAGACTCGATTCCAAAAGCATATTGCTTTCCTGCCAAGGATCGATCGATCGTAGTAGATTTTATCTTACTCTTAGTGGCAGTTGTTAGCAGAGATTTGGGTTTAGCTACCATCTGGGCAGAGCTGTCTGTTGCAAGCTTATTCCGGTTGTGATAAGCAGGTAACTGTTGCGCAAAGGGCATTACAGCTCCTCTCTGGGTTTTGGTGGCCATAAAAGTCATGCGTGTCGGAATTTTCTGGGCAGATAGGCACTCATTCTGCTTCTTAGTGGCATTTATCCTTCTACGTGAAGAGGCAACGGCCAGCTGTGTAGAATTGTTTTGACCCTGTTGGGAGTAAGTTTGGATAGAAGTTTGTCAGGCTTTAGTCGCTGCTCTATACTTACCATGTTCCTATTTGCTCTTGTGTAGTTGTTCTGTAAAATTTGGGAAAAGTTTTAGTTTATTTATTATGTGTCACAAATTGCTTTTGATAGTTTTTTGTTTTTAAATATGTATTCTATGTTCTGACTTTCCTTTCGTGTCAAACTAATTGAGACTAAGACTGCTCCGTTTTTTTATTTGATTACAATAGAACAATTTTGCAGGAATTTCAAAACAAAGTTAGTCGCTTCAATGGACAATAGCGAAATCTCTTTCAACCGAATTTCAACCCAAAGCAATTTTTCGGTATACTTGATATCTTTTTATATCGAACTAGGAGGCTCAGCCCCCTGCTCGCTTCACTCGTCAACCCCCGTGCTCCTCTCGAGGTAGAGCATATTCTTTTTCCCGTTCCCGTTTCCCTTCATTTTCTTCTCCTTTTTCTTCCCCTTCCTCTTTCCCTTCTTCTTTCTCTTCCTCTTCTTCGTCTGTCTGTTTCTTTTCTACTTTCTTTCGATCTTCTTCTTTTTCTTCTTCTCCCTCTTCATGCTCATTTTACACTTTTTCTTCCTCTTCCTGCTCCTGCCCCATTTTCTCTTTGTCTTTAGCTTCATCTTATTTCTCTCCCTCTTCATCTTCATCCTCTTCCCGATCGCCTTCCGGTTACCCTACCCGTTCCTATTAATAGGCATTTTCTCACTCTGTGAACATTTTACAAAAGTAGGCTGAGCTTTGATGTCATTTTTTCTATGCTTTTTTGTCGATTAAAACGAAACTTTAAGCCGTTTATCCCAACATCGTCCACATACAGCATTTTGGATTGATTTTACTTTTCCGCAAAAAAATATTAGAATTGGCCAAAAAACTACGACGATTTAAGCACTCTGACAACTTTTCCGGCGATGTTTTTGTGTTGGGCATGTCTTCAAAGGGTTTTCTATTGAATTTGAGCAATCTAGTCGCTATAGTTGGGTCGCCAGAGGAATAATAAGAGTAAATAATTTTCGTTAATTTTGTTTTCATTTTGTTGTTGTTTAGATTTCTCCTAGCTAATTTCGGTTGTTTTGACAAACGTGCGGAAAAGCCTGAGTTGGTTACCAACTGTTTATTTAAATTATTTACTAGGTTTTTGAAACTAAGTTGCGATTTTTTCAATTTAATCTGAAAATTTTCCAAGTATTACACATTTGTCTAACTTTGGAAGCTATTTGCAGATTTTGAAATAAGAGGGTTTTGTTTTTACTTTTCCGCAAAAACTAGATGTACTCTATATAGATTTAGAAAGGTACGCCTTTACCCTTACTAAAACATACTAAATAAGGAAAATCGGAAAAAAAATGTCGGAGTAACAAATAGATTTATGCGTAAAGCAAAAAAAATCGTTATTTGTTTATAAAAAAAAATTTGGATGGTTCCCCAGAAAAAAAAGTGAGTGGTTTTGAGTTCTACTAGACCAGATCTACAACCTATATAATTCGTCAGGTATATTTTCAATGTCGCACAGTGTTATCAGATGTACCAATTTTCGGTTATACTGGTTCCTATACAAAAACCAAAGAGCATGAAAGTAATAGAGTGGAATCCTGGACCGTAAAAAGAAATTCAAATTTTGCTTGTGTTGCTGTGTGTGTAAGACCGATCCGCTTGTAGCCAAAATTAAGAAAAAGAAAGAGCACTAAGCTCTTTGGACCTCTAGGCGTTGGCAACGACTATCACACCCGATGGAACGACGAACTCTATGAGCACTACGACGACATGGACATAGTCCAATGAATTAAAATCTAGCGGCTCCGCTGGCTGGGTCATGTTGTGCGTATGGATGAAGAAGCGGACGAAGTTAGAAGGACCAGGTAGGTATCACCGATATCAGGCCGTAATCCGGTTAAGGGTTATTATGGCCAGCTAAGAAAAAGAAGAAAAAGTTTAAGTTTATATATTTGGCAGACTATTGGGGTTTCAATAGGTTTTAAGTAAAGTTCGTATTGTTACTACTTAACTAACCGTTCAAATGAAACAATTTCAATAAATTGTCTGTTTTCTCACCAAAGCCACTGATTTAAGTGTGAATGTAGAAACTGAAAGTGGAAAGCGAACATTCTTGAACATATTAAACGCACGGCTTGTGGTAAAGCACTAAGCAACTCGGATAAAGACTGTACTTTAAACTGCCTAAAGATTGCCACTAAAGTTTATGCCTTTCAATGTTTTTGCTATTTATTGTATTTCATAAATGTAACTATTACTTTTATGACTTTCGGTGTGCTCAGTCCATGGCCTAGAGTCTGTCCTGAGCCCGAGTCACATCATCATAACCAACGCTTACACGTCATCGTCGATTTCATTATTATTATTATTTTTGCTATTACCATCATCATCAGTATTATTGTCATCGTAATCGCATCGTTTTTATTTGCTTTCTCCTCATTATTGGCGCCTTTTGCTATTGTTCGCCCGTGGCACTCAACCTTGCACCCTTTGCCGCCGCCATCGAAGCCAAACATGAGCACACGTCGCTATTCTGCTAAACTGTTGAGTGACTTTCAACGATTTTTGGATTTGGTGACAGCAGTGACTGACAGGAGGCAGGCAGCCATTGCTTCCGTCTGTGCCTGAGATAAACCAGCCAGACAGACGAACAAATAGACAGACAGCGACAGCAGGCAGCCACCCGTTGCAATATTTTATGCGTCTACACGTAGAGAAAAAGTTGAGTACAAGAAAAGCAACAAGAGAGCGTTGATGGTGTCGACGAAGACGATGAAAAGGTTGCGTTGAGGAGGGCGAAGGAGAAACGTTGGCGAGAACATGAAGGGGAGGCCGAAGAGAAGGACGAATGCGAATGCGAATCGAGACTGGCGCTATAATCCTGCACCCAACTGGGCTATGTGGATACGAAAAAGTTCTACTTCTATTCCTTCACAACGATAAGCACACGGTTCTATATTGCAGTATGTATTCACGTCAACTAAGGGTTTGATCGCGGAATCAATAATATAAAGCCGAATATTCGCATACAGCTTTCACAAGTTGTGTCAAAGATGTTAAGATATTCAAGGTCAATGGTCACGAAAATCGCGCGTCTTTTAGAAATATCTCGTTACCTGGACGTCAAATAATGTTTAAAGCTACGCAAGACATCTTGTCTCGCGAACGCAGAAGATCGAAGGCCCAAAGTAACCGTTAGGCGTGAACGACACGTTTTGGAAGAAGAGCTGCATCGGCCTTGTTCACTCATTTTTCGATTGCAGTGCGCTTAGATTATAGCCCCAAAGTGTTACGGTTTCAAAAAGAATAGAGCATTGCTTGACAATTGCTTTGAATGTACCACATAAAAGCTAGCGAAGTCAGTCAACTTAAAATTTGTTCGAAATGAAATAAATAAACATTTCAACACCAATTTGAGTAAAATCGTAAGCGAAATGGTGAAGTTATAAGGGAATATCGAAAAATGACACAATCGAACATTATTTTGAATTCCCGTACAAAAAAACAAAACAATGCAAAAGCCCTGCAGTGAAGCATAGTTTTTCCGGTAAATTTAGGGTCGCTGATCTCAAAACCGGAAACCGTTTTGAGTTATCCTAAATGGTTTTCTAATTATTCATATCGAACGGTAGTATTATTTTTTTTTCGAAAATCTAATTTTTTCGAATTCGAAATCAGCGACCCAAAATTTAACGAAAAAGGTGTGTAGGCTTTCGTTTTTGTTGCATAGTGTAACTAAGGGAAACAGCAATCTAAAGCGTTTCTTTCGCGCAGTGTAGTGCTGCAGTCACCTGGAGCAGCTATAAATGCGATGTGCAGCCAAGTACCGGGCTACCTTGCTGAGCTGTGTATATCTTTAAAACTTTACTCAACGCATTGCCTAACGCTAGCTGAGTCTATGATCTGGGCGGGCTTAGTTGGCAGGAGCTAGGAGCGTGTGGGTAGCTATTGGGGCATGGGCATGGGCTTGGGCTTGGGCCTGGCGTGCAAAGTTAAGCAAATCGCATATTTTATTCATGTGTTCATTAGGCAGCTACAATGTGCGACCAAAAATGTTTAAAGGAAACGGCTGGCAGCCAACTGGCAGGAGCTAAAGGCGGTCAGAGTTGGAGGCGTAGATGCAGGCGGAGATGGAGGCGGAGATGGAAGCGGAGGTGCAGGCGTTGTAGTCACATGTGTTGCTGCTGCTATGTGTGCCATGCATGCAATTCATGAACCTGCAAAATGGGTCGACAAAAACTTCAAAAGGGAAACGGTAGTGGCAGCGGGTAGGCGTGGTCGGGGGCAGAACACCTGCCTGGCTGACAGTGCCACCAATAGAATTGGAGTGCAACATTATGCGGCTGGGCGTGATAGAGCAACTCCGAAACTGGGTTGATCATTTCCCTTTTTAAGCATGCATCTCCCGCGCTCTCTCTCTCTATGAGCATGAATAGCAATGTGCCATGGAAGTTGCAAAGACGATGCCATCTGCACTTTAATACTTGCAAATTTAGGCCATGCAATTTTAGTTAGTACTTAAATTATGCGACACATAATGAGAGTTACGCTTCAGTTTATATAAAACTAAATACAAATTTCGCTAACGCTGATTTTGGCCAGTTTTGACTAAAAGCCAAAAAACAACCAAAACTTTTAACTTAACTTTTTTTTTTTTTTAAATGTATAACCGCAAAACCAATGCAGTAATCTGCATGCCAGACTCTGCTGAGCAGCACAAATTTCAGAAGTTCCGAGTTACGAGTTAACAGTCAACACTTCTGCTTGATGCCATGGACATAGTGAGTATACGCTCTGTTGCCTCAATGTATAACATTTTCGACGCGTCCTTGCAACATGTTGTTAAACTAAGTGCACACAAATTATTGGTTTGCTGGTTTGTTGCCATATTTACCAGCATGCTTTTAACCCCAAAATAAAGAAAAAATGCAAAAACTGTAAAAACTCGAAAAGCTAAATTGTGTCGAAAGTTCCCAAAAAAAAAAACCCCCCAACTAACGTGCACACTAATTAGATTTAACATTTTGTTTAAAAGCAAAAAGTTACTTGTTGAAATAGATCATCCCAATTGGTGGACACGGTTTTGAGCAACGCGCTACATTTGACTAGATCTGAAAATGTGCTCTTATTGATGCGGGCAACTCTAGGGTTACGTACTCTTTTGAACAGGCAACTTTCCGTCTTAAGGCTCTAAAATCGAAGCCATAATGTGTTATATGTCTCAGCAATAGATTAACCTACTTTTTGGAAGCCGTAAAGGGTCTTCAGCATGGAATGAATTCTTGAGCCACATGAATTTCTAAGGCCTTCCATCCATTTGATTCCTGATTGAATACAAAAAGGACGTGTGTTTTCATTCCAAGTTTCTGCGAGAAAGGCACTCAATGCGGCTGCTAACGCGATTTGACGGAGGATTAGGCCGTGACTCCGTCAGAAGGACCAAGAAAAAGGCACACAATATGCTTTGGTAAGTTTTAGCCATGAGCTGCGAAATAAAAATATTGATCGCGGTGTTGCCACAAATCTCGATATTTTGCCAGTTCCATTTAAATCCCCCTTGTGGTGCGTGGGTTAGAGAATAAATCAGCAGGTCAAACCTTGTCGTATGAGGCGACTAACAATGACACTGGGTTCTTCCGAGACCAGTAGAGCCACCCCAGGCCTCACAAGGGTTGTACGTAGGGTTTGGGAACCACCATGTAAAACCACGATTCCAATGAAAGAATGTATTTACATCAGGTTTTCTTAAGTCTTTCGGTATACATATACCAGCTTTTGATTTAGTGGCTTGTGTACCCAACCTGATATCCAAAGACATTCCCAAATAACAAACCACACAAATTAAAACTTTGACAACTTCAAAATATATGTACCTTAAAATTTTTTAAATAACATCGTCATGAACAAATATATCATTTTCTGTTTGCTCTCCAACGGCAATCGGTGCCTCGCCACCGCCACCCTGAGCCATACTACGGCTACGTAGCTCATCCACGATGGCTGCTAACTTATCTTTGCCCTCGGAAAGCAAATCTGGGGGCAACAAATGCAGCTCTGAACTGTGGTAGAAGCAATTTTATAGTTAGCTTAGCATATTTTTGGTTAGTACTCACATTATGGCCATAAGCTGCTCGTCTTGGGTCGCCAATCTTTTCAAATTTTCTTTGTGGTTCCGAGACACATTGTGTCTCAGAACCACAATTTTCAACATTCTTATGCGACCCTTGCATACAGTGCAGTGGCCATACTTCTTGATGCCGTCGGAGCACAGCCAAAGGTATTTTTTTGTCATTTCAGCAATGGCTGAGGCCCGTCTCTGGCGGCTGCTGCGGTTCTCCATTATTAACGACTGAAAATATCACAATTATTAGTTTTTTTTTTCAAACAAATTTTACTGTGTATTTTACCAATTTGCAACCGATGTGTACGACACAATGTTGTGCTCTGATTTTGAAGTGTTAATCGGAGAATGTTTATCGACTTTAGAATGACAGTAAACATTATGGTAACTAGTCTGGGACGCTCTCAAAACGTCTGATTACGAAGAAGGGCCAAGAAAACACGAAAAACCAAAGTGTGTGGATCTTCAAGAGTTTCCTATTGAAATTGAGCACTCTAGTCGCTATAGGTGGGTCGCCAGAAGACTAATAGAAGTTAATAACTTAACACAATTTTTGGTTTTTCATTTTTTGTGGTTTAAATTTGTCCTAGCTAGTTTCGGTTGTTTTGATAAACATGCAGAAAACCTAAATTGGTTACCAACTGTTACTTTTCCGCAAAAAAGTATCGCGATTGGCCAAAAAACAATAATCTCTTATTTTATGTTTTTCGACGATTTAAGCACTCTGACAACTTTTCCGGCGATTTAGCGATGTTTTTGTGTTGGGAATGTCTACAACTTCTTCCTATTGAATTTGACCACTCTAGTCGCTATAGTTGGGTCACCAGAGGAATAATAAGAGTAAATAATTTAAAAAAGTTTGTTTTTCCAATAACTTTAGTAATTTCCACTTTACCAAGCTAAATATTTTCTATCGTGTTGGGCATGTCTTCAAAGGATTTTCTATTCAATTTGAGCACTCTAGTCAGTATAGTTGGGTCGCCAGAGGAATAATAAGAGTAAATAATTTTTGAAATTTTTTTTTTTGTTCTTTTGTTGTTTAAAGTTGTTTTAATTTCGGTTGTTTTGATAAACACGCGGAAAAGCCTGAGTTGGTTACCAACTGTTTATTTTTACTTCAAATAAATATTTTATAAACGTATCCGGGTGAAACTTATATTCTGCAAACCCCAAGCATTTTATCTTTCGAATGGTATAGGTTCCATCTGAAAATACTGCGTCATTGCGAAGTGATCGATACCGCACCAAACTTTTAGAATCATTTTTTCGATGTCATAAAGAAGTTGCCGAATATCGAAACGCTTTTAACCCTAGAACGTCATCCTTCGTCAAAATGACTACGCGCGACGTCAGACGTTAGTGTACAAAGAAAAAGGATAACGTTCCAGGGTTAAACGCAAGTTTATTGGTAAGTTAACTATCGGAATTACATACTTGAGATTAAGTCACAATGAACAACAAACTCATGTTTTAGAACATGACAGGTTTTGACTGACTATTCTACTTTGGTGTGAACTATGTGCACTTTTCAGCGTCTCCTTTATTTACCTTTAGTACCAAAGATGGCGACGAGACGCGAAGAAACCTTCGAGATAAGGCTGCCCATGTGTGATCATCAGCAACCGCTGCTTGTTTCATCTCCAAAAGAGAAGGACCTACGAGGGGACTCGTAGCAGCTTGTAATGTTGATTCCAGAGAAATCTCGTGCTACTGGAATGCCTTTCGGCTTGTGTTTCCAAAAGTTGTAAAACTGTTGCAAATATTGTTTTACGAGGTAGCAGAGTGTAGATTAGTGACACTTGGAATGGAACAAAAACCTGGTCGAGCTATCTGCTTGTATCTGCTAGCTGTTTAGGCGATTGGCGCCTCGAAGAAGAGTAGGTCGCCAAAGAGGATATATGGTGCCACAGGATCCACAAATAGTTACGCTTGTGGAAAACGCTGGGCACTTAAATGATAAGAGGCAGGAAAACTTGAAATGCCACTGCTGTGGCTCGAAAACTAGCAGAGCATCGATACTTCTATAAACATAACCCAGGCCCTTAAGGCGTCGCTGATGGTCAGTTGTGCAAAATGATGTAATGCATCCAAAAGCAACTCTTGATTAGATCTAGAAACAAGACAGTTTGTTTTGTTGGTAAAATAGCTTTCATTCACAAGAAATGCATCTACTCAATAGTTTGAATTGTTCCAAAAAATATACGCATATTACACTGTGCGACAAAATAAAAAAACACGAAATACACCCGACAAATTATATAGTGTAGGTTGTAGATCTGGTCGAGTAGAACTCAAAACGATATACTTTTTTCTGGGGAACGCTCAAATTTTTTTTCATACCCAAATAACGGTTTTCTTGGATTTACACATGAACCCATTTATTACTCCCCCATTTTTCTATCGATTCTCGTAATATTATAGTTTTTAGAAAGTGAAAAAATCTATCTTTCCCTATCTATATGGAGTAAGGACGGTTTTCTGAAACTAAGTTGGGATTTTTTAAATTTAATCTGAAAATTCCCGAAGTTTTACACATTTTTCTAACTTTGGCAGCTATTTACAGCAGATTTTGAAAAAAGAGTGTTATGTTTTTATATATTAATTCGAAGGTTGCACAGTGTAATTATATGTGCATTGCTTCATATCCATTTTTTACTTAATTAAAATGTTAAATGTTATGTTTTTTAGTTTTAGTTTTTAATAAGAGCTTTAAAAAAGTAGAATATAAATTTCATAAATTTCAGTAAACAGTTAATAATTTGCAAACTCGATGGAATTGAGGTTTATAATAAGCAGTTTTAAAAAGTAAATTGATCCCTCAATAAAAAAAATAGCGCTGTCCTTACCCTATAAATGTAAATAAATGGAGTCAAAGTTGAATTTTGTACGTTTTTTTTTGCACTGTACGCAAAATTCTGCAACCAAGTGTTTAATTATTTGCTATGAAATTCACGCAGCTTTGAACTAACGTAAAAAATAGCCGCCTAAATTAACGGTAAAGATGGGCGCGGTTCTGTGAAAAATAGTCACAAAGCATACATCTAAAATTCTGCACACTCGAATTTAATGTTCCATTATCTACATATATGTGAGTAAAGCGAAATATTTTTTTGCACATATAATTATTTTACGGGCTGTAAAAAAAATATGATAAATTTCTTTATGTTGTATCTATTTGTAGCTAATAAAACCCATCCTTAAATTCGCATTAAAGCCAAAAACATGCATGAACACACAAACTGACTCGTCGACGTTCGCACTAAAGTGAAAACTGGGAAACCCTTCATTCGGCAGAGATATCATACCTTTTACGGAGTGTACTCCGCATTTCGTGAAGCACGAAAAAAACTATGATCTTGTTCATCTCGTGCGCAACCCTCGCCTACAATTTGCAATTTAAATCCACAAAACTCTTACATTTGAATCACAAATCGTCAATATTTCGCATTTTTATGCAAATCGTCTGGATGAACGCATCGATTATTTACAATATTTGCCACAATTTGTTGCAGCACGAAAAACACACTGAAAAGCAATAACAACAAAAATGTCACTATGCTGACGTCACGCGCACTTGAAAAGTAAAATAAAGTATATGTCCAAAAAACATGAACATTAAGTCAACAATTGGCAATATTTTATTTAATAAGCAACAATTTGAGGCGCGAATCCGCACAAAGTTGCACGATCAATCGGAGTTCAGACATAACTGAGAGGAACTCGGAAAATACGCCGGAATGCTCTCAGCAGCGTGTTTGTGAGTGTGCACATAATTATCGAGTACTTAGATAAATGCAGTGAAAAGTGTAGTATAATTATTGATTTACATGTAAACACAACTGAAGCGAGGACAATGTTTTCATTAAAATCACATTTATTTACATATAACAACAAATACTATATCCACACACACACACACATGTATATCTATGTACATACGTATGTACATCAATCCAATTGCGCTCCGTTATGTACGCTCCCGAAAAACCGACCTGCTCTTCCGTCTCGCTCTTATCATCGCAACGGACACAAATTCGGCTTAGTATCTGGAAGTGATGTAAATTCAGACAAAAACATCGGCAATGGACATCGATGGTTTTTCGATGTTTGGTATTTTACTTGTTTTTATGGAAGGAAACTTTGTTGTATATGTGAACCAGACAAGACTTCTATAAACAATACTATATACTACAGATCAAATAGATCTATGCCTAAATTGTGTAAACATAAAATTTTTGATAAGCATTCCGGCAGGAGTTTGCCGGCTTTTGAGAATAAGCTACCATTATTTTTAAAACTGAGAATATGAATTACTTTGGCAGAATCTTGAAATATTTGGACTTAAGGTCGGCAAGGTCGGCGTAAGAAATGGTGAAATGTTCAATGGGTTTAAAAACATCGATGTTTTGGCGATGCATCGTATGTACGAGAACATCGGAAAACATTGGAAAATTACAGGCCAACCATCGATGTTTTCGATGCATCGATATATTTTTTACACCAATTTTTTACACAAATGGACACTTATGAACTCAAATGTATGCGGTATCTATACATACATATGTATGTACATATCAATCTGACACATGCAACAACAATAACTGTTATTCCACCTTCCCTAAACAGATTTGATGGCATCCGAAGGCAACTACTAAGCAGATATGTGGCTGCATCACGTGGAATCCTGCTGTTTGGCCTGATTGTGTCCAATCCAATTCTATAGCCAGATCAGGGATGGCTACTATTCCAGCGATGACCAATGCTGTGGCACCTGAAACTATGCGAATAGCGCCCAATCGTTGAGTTGCTCGCAGTCCCAACTCTGCGTCTGAATCGGCATCGTTTCTGTTCAAACTGACGCTGCATACAAGATTGGAGCTCTATTAACGACAATCGCACTTGCGAGAGACTGCTCTATGCGACTCGCCGATGTCTTGGACGCACTCATACATGTGTATATTTAAAATGGTATTTGGTTGACGTTGGCAAGATGTATTTGGAAAATTTGAATACAGTTTTTCTTTATCAGTAATATCGCTTAACAACATCCCCGGCTTATTCTTCTTAACTGGCCATAACAACCCATTACAGGGTTACGGCCTGATGCAAATATCTCCTCCAGGCGTCTCTGCTTTGCGCGTGCCTGATCCAATTGGTGATACCAAAGAGAGCTAGTGTGCTCCCTACCTGGTCCATCCAGCGGAGACATGGTCTGCCCTTTAGTCGCCTCCTTTTGACACTAGCATTGAAGACCTTTTTTGCATCCATACGCACAACATGATCTAGCCAGCGGAGACGCTATATCTGGATTCTGAGCCAAAAAGCTTAGTTTTCGCTCTTTCTTTCTCTCTCTCAATTTTGGCTACGAGCGCGTCGATCTAACAGACACAGCAACACAAGCAGCATCACACGTACACTGTCTTGAAAATAGTCGCTTTGCAGCAAATATATGGAATTTTTTTACGGTACAGGATTCCACTCTATAACTTGCATGCTCTTTGGTTTTTGTACCGAAACATATAACGGTGAATCGAATCGAAACCGATATTATTGAAAAAAGAAAAACGAAATAAAACCATTTACCGGATCAGTAGTTCCAAAACTAACGCAATCGTAACCGTCTCCGAAATACGTTACGGTTTGAATCGCTTAGGAACCAAATCTTACAACAATGGGATAAAGCTGTTAATTGTTGTTTGTCTCAAACAATAAACGTTGTTTTCTCAAATGCTGTCTATGAGCCTTAAAAAGCAATATCAAGCATACGCAGCGTTGTCCAAATTAATAGCCACTTTTATAACTCTTACGCTCTTTGTGTCTCTTTAATATCTTTAATATGCATAAATCTGTACAATATTCACTGCTTGCATAATTTATAAATGTTTATCAGTATCAGATACATATATACTATATATATATATATATATATGTTATGTGTGTTTGTCTGCTGGTTTTTATGCATATGCACATCAATGCGTATTTAAATCGTCAAAATTGATTAAGAATGCAATGCATTGAAATGTTAAAATTATTATTCTTGTTTTTGTTGTTGCGGTTGTTGTTATTATGTTTATGGCGTTGTTGATAAATGATGTGAAAATCAATTAAAATTAAATTGTAGGCAAAAATAAAAAGGCAACAACAACAACAGCAACAAGAGCAAAATCAACATTAATAAAACAATAACTATCATGGCTGTCAATAGCACAAACGTTGTTCTCCTTGAACTGAACAGAATTGAATTAAAGTGAATCGAATTCACCTGAAAGTAGGCCCCCTTTCGACCTTTCGACCTTGCGAACTGTGTAACACATCCAAATTGACTGCTAACCCAAAGAGTTGCAAGGTTTGCATATGTGCAATATCTGAAAAGCATTGTATTTGTTTTAAAATATTTTCTATGTTTCTGGACATCGATATGAACACAATAAGACACAGAGATAGCTTTGACAGTCCTCGATTATAGGCGGTACAGTAGACCCAAGCATGGCATGCACATGAGAAGCGTTGACGTTTTATGGTAGTTCATATCATCAAGTTGTGCTCATCGTTTAAGAGAGAATGTTTCAAATAACGCAAACTCATTGCATTTTGAAAGAGAATGAAAAGTTAAGAAGCTGCGCTGCCGACGTCGCAGCGTTGACAGTACCTTTATAAGGACACTATGCAACAGAAAAAAAGACTATGTCTTAAACATACATAGCAAGGATACATGCATTCATATGAGTAGCAATTTAATTATAATTCGGTGAATTATGGATCGCTGATTTCGAATCTGGAAAACATTTTGGATTTTCTAGCAGCGTTATCAAACCATCGCTATATCAAACAAAAAATTCGAGATCTCGAAAGTTGCGAAGTCAGCAAACTTAGTAACCTTACTACCGATCAAGATGAATTGTGACTCGAATGTGACTCGAAAGTAATTTAATATGAAGGCAATGTCTTTCGGTTCGGCAAGTTACAGGGCAATGAAATAAAATTTTTTTTTTTCGAAATTCTTCTGTTTTTATCTCCAAATGAATTAAATCGAATACTTAACAAAATTTTCAACGGTTATTTCTGGATTCAATAAATTTATTCTTAATGAAGATTTCAACAGCGATTAGAGCAAAATCGGTTGCCAAATGGAGGGGTTATTTGGGAATATCTAAAAATGCAGCGATTGAAAATTTTTTGAATTTCCGTACAAAAAAAGACAATTCAAAAATCCTGTAGTAAAACATGCCTTTTGCGTTAAATTTGAAGTCGCGGATTGAAATCAGGAAACCATAACGCTTAATTCGAGTTTTTGAAAGTTGCAAAGTCAGCCGATTGAGATCAACTCAATCAACCAAATAGCGATATTTGGAAAACCGTGTTAGCAAATCTAAAATGGTTGCCGATTTCGAAATCAGCGATATAAGATTTAACGGAAAATGTATGTTTTAATCATAGGCCATTCATTGAGGACAAATTTGTTTCGAAAGTAAATTAAATCTGAGTTAAACCAGAGTTTCCTTATGAAAGTCGGTCAAAAATTGACGATACAGAGAGAAAAACGACATTCACAAAATGAGTTGCGTATTATCGAGTACACATTTTCAGAAAATACTTCAATTGAGTACTCAAATGAAAACCAAGAACATAATGTACTTGAATTAGGTGCAAAAAACTCAAAATGAGTAACATTTTAAAATTTTAAAAACTGCGAAATAAATTGACAGTGTGTGTTCTTTCACTAATTTTCTCAATTGTCCCCGATCCTATTTATAGAAAAATATAATAAATAAGATATAGAGATAATTAAAATACCATTAGTAGAAAAAAAATAAAATAATTACAACCAGCAACACAACAACATACAAACGAAATTAACATTTTTTTCAAAAATTTCAACTGCTACGACTGGGAATCGAACCAAGGACTTCCTGTGTCTAAGGCAAGCTGCTTAACCTTTGATCCACGCAAGAGTACAAAAAATTCTTTTTAGAATTTTTACTTAAAATGAGATTTTATGTAATTGCACGGCTTCCGTGCACGGATGTGCTCACTTTGAGTACAATGTACTTGATTATTTTTCTCAGTGCAGTTAAGTTTATGTATAAGTGTCAGATGAAATGGAATTGTAAACGAAAGGAATAAATATTTGGAAAGAGCATTGTTTTTGTTGTTCAGAAATCAATCCTGAATCACTTATGATTTTGGCCAATAAATTAGCCCTGAATCACCTAAGATTTTTGCAAAGAAATAAGCCCATTATCAACTATGATTTTCAGCCCTTCAGTTGAAGCTATGAATCACTAAGTAATGGCTATGGAAAACTCATGACTTGAATGCCGGATGGGCATGATGGAAGGCCTGATACAGAGTTAGTGTACAGTCGGCAAAGTAAGCTTACCTTCTATTCTTATATCATGGTCATGTCATATACATTACAACCGACTTTTGGCTTTGGTTAGTTTGCTTATCTGGCGGCTCCGCTCCGATACTTTCCCGTACACCGCCATAACTATCTGACTCTGCATGCATATACATATATGTATGCTTGCCAAATACCGTTGGCTATTTACCGTTACTCGCTTCTTGTTTGTTATTGCTCCTCATCCGCTTGTCATTCAATTTAATTATGCGCATTTTGCTGGCAAAATCCTTTTTGTGGCCCACTGTAACCGCAGCCCTTACACGCAATGCTCCACATCCTGTGTTCCATATACAATATTTTCAATACAAATACACATACATATGCATATAACTGCATACATACGCACAATATTCAGCGAGGGCATCGAAGGAGTAGCACGCATAACATTTGGGAGCTGTTCGCGTAATCCCCAGGCTTCGATGGCATGTTGTTCCATGTTCCACCTGTTGGTCCTGCTCTTGCTTTGCTATACGCTTTAGTGGATCGATTTACGAACTTTTGAAAACACCTATAAAAAAAAAATACCATCAAATACACTAATTCGAAGCGTTATGTTAGGACTGAAGTATAAGTGGTATTAACTCAGAGCTACAATTTAGAGATTTCTACAGGTAAGGCAGCTCATCTTAAGCACTTTGTACTACTCCGAAACAATTCTTTCCCTATAAGATTACAATGTTTTTGCTCAGAAATGCATATGGACATATGCATGGCTACGCACGTGACAGTCGCATGTCTTCAATACGAATATTTTGACATTTGTATAGCACTTTAGTAGACAGAATATGCAAGTCGTTTTTTCTGCACGCTCAAGCTTTTCAATAGAACCTATTTTAATAGAATCTGAAAAAACGTTACATTATATTCATAATTTTGTTGTTGAAAAATCTCTTTCAGTTTTTTTTTTTATTTAATATTTCCAAGTTAAGACTTCAGTTTTTGTTTTAAAAATTAATTTTAAAAGCAGCTAAAGAAAAAGAAAATCAGTTCGCTAAGACTACATATTATACATGACGTGACAAAATTGTTTTTTTAGTTTTGCATTAAATATATAAGTAACACAAATTTTGATTTAAAACATTATTAACACTAACACTTACACATATTATACGTGACGGGACAACTTTTTTTTTTTTTGTAAAAGAAGGCAAACTTTTTTCATAAATTATTAAAAACTAAAGAATGATTGCATTTTTAAGTATTTAAATTCTTAAATTAATAATCAACAGATGAAATTTTATAATACTAACAATTTATTTTTCGTTTAGAGTGGACTTTTTAGTAGAAATGCCAGAGATCTGGTTTATGATCCGGAACTAATCCAAAAGTCAGTGTTTTATCGGTGTCAAGCATAAAGTATAATCACAGATCTTTATAGCGTGTATCTTCGTCTGAAAACATAGGTAGTTGAGGTGGCCATGGGACATGTGCATGTTTTGGAAAAACGTTATAAAAGTTGACTAATTTTAGTTTAAAACTACTTTTTAGTATCTTTGAACCAGTTTAAACTGGATTATAAAGGGTATTCGGCGGCCTTACCTTGGTGTTTCTCTCTGTTTGTTGCATGTTGCGACACGTCAAAGAGGTAAGGAAAATTAACAATAAAACAAACATGAACATGTCGTGTCATGTCGTGTCGATTTTATAGTTTTTGCTGTTGCGCATATTGGGTTAGTTTCCATAGTCATGCAGGAAGTGTCGTCCACGGTCCGTGTCCATAGTTCGCTTAAGAGCCGCACAAACAATATGACCAACGTGTTGGCCCAATGCCTTCCTTGTGGCCTTTGCCTTTGTCTTACTTGTATGTACAAAGGATACAAAATGCCCCAAGCGCTCCTTCAGCCCCCAATTGCGTGCTGTTTTCGCATGGGGACTACAATTGAGTGTGTGTGTGAGGAAAGCGCTTTTACTTTCGCATTTTTATTGCGGTGTACCTTGTGAACAATCATTGGTTCTGGCTCTTGTCACTACTTGGAGTGTGTTACCAGGTATCGTAGCGAGCCAGTTAGTTTACACTCAGCAAAATAAAGGATTCCTAAAGTTTAGGAAATTTCGATTTTATTACCTAAAATCAATATTTTAGCTAAGAATTGTCTAAAAAGAAGACAATGGTCTAAGTCTTCGTTCATTTGCCTAAAAATTGAGTTTCTATGAGAGTGGGTCTAAGATAGAACGATGTACAAAAAAAGGCTTAGTTTTTATCTCGTTTTTCTATTGTTGCAACTTGCAAGTATCGTAAGTGCACCTTCCAAGCACAATATTACGGTTATTCGATTGACTTTGTGTCGATTTGCTGCCCGTTTCCATATCTTGGTCCATAAGTCAAGAGTCTGGCTGAAGAATTTAGTATCGGAGCGTCTGCCTGTAGAGATGCCGAGGGAAATCAGGTAGTGGATGCATAGGTAGTACTGAGATTGCGGAGGGAACACATCTTGCCAGCGAGCGATAATGGTGATACTGCAACTCTTGGAGTTAGCTTCCAGTCGCCGCAATCTTGGGAAGTGAATGGACACAGCATTCGTTTTGCAGTCCGACTGCTTACTATTGGGCTGCCGCCCAGTAGCAGGCACAAGCAGCTTTAATTCGCTGTTATAGGGAAAAAGGAGGCGTGGCATAATTTTCCAGTCGTGATCAAGACTTAGAATTGATGTATCTTAGCGGCCAGGACACCGGCTCACATTTTAAGATAATGTTGTCCTTAAAGAGGTCGCAGGAGCGGGCATCGCCTTGTCTGAAGACTCGCTTGTTATCAAATGGTTCTGAGAAGATCTTTCCTGCCTTGACGGAGCTGCGTATGTTGCTCAACGTCATTCTGCATAGTCGTACCAACAGATACGCGAACCCTCAACGGGCTATCAAATGCTGCTTTATAAACGACATAAAGATGGTGGGTGTTAATTTGGCGTTCGTGGGTCTTTGACTGGATTTGGCTTAAAGTGAATATCTGGTCAACACTGATAAGGTCCAATCAGTTCTTTCGCAAACGGCTTTAGTCTTTCACACAATACGCTCGACAGGACCTTATATGCAATATAAAGAAGACTGATACTACGGTAGTTAGCGCACACCGGGGGATCAACCTACTTGAGGACAGGGCAGAGGACACCAAGGTTCCAATCATCAGGCATGCTTTTTTCTAGCCATATTCTGCAAGAGAGCTGGTGCATGCACATTACCAACTCATTGCTTCCAATCTTGAACAGCTCAGCAGGCAGGTTATCTGCGACAGCTGCTTTGTTGTTCTTGAGCCGCTTGATAGCGATCCTGACTTCGTCAGAGCTAGGTGGCGGTATATCCACGCCATTGTCTATAATTGGGGATGTCGGAAAGCTAGCTCCGGCGGTGGCATTGTCATCATCATCGCCCGATAGCAAGCCAGAGACGTGTTCGCTCAGTGCCCCCTATGCATGCACTACCTGATTCCCTCTGCATCAATACAGCAAGACGCTCCGATACAAAATCCTTCAGCAAGACGCTTATATTTTTGGAAGAACTTCCTAACGTGATTCCTGCTCCTGCTCAGCGCTTTTCCTGCTCGCGTTTTGAAAAGGCGCCACTCCATCTTCCTCATAGCCCGATAGCGGCGTTGCAATGCCCACTTTTTTCGCACAAACTCATAGAGCTAGCGCCTTACTACCTATGAGGGAGCCAATCGCTATCGTTGTGGCCAAAGTAAAGGCTACTACTAGGTGTAACACCCTACACACAACTTTCACATACATATGTGCTATTTATTCAAATTAACATTTTTTCGCTTTTTTGCTGAAGTGCAACGAACTTGAGGCCAAATTGTAAAACTGTTCTAGACCGAGAGTACTGCAGTTTCTGTTGAGACAGTGTCTTTACTGGTATGTACCTGTGTGTACCTGTGTGTGTGTCTGTGTGTGTGTACCTGTGTGTGTCTGTGTGTGTTTGTACATACATAAATCGTAGCTGCAAGGTGCGCGCGTGCGACTTTTGCTTGCCCGCTGCCGGAAGTTCTGATAAAATCGTCGTTTCGTTTCGGGAAATGCTTAAATTATGTTAGTAGTCAACTTCAACTCCAACGTCATCATCGTCGTCGTCGTCGTCGTCGTCCCCAGCGTGATCATAGTCGCAATTGCATGGGAATCTGGCGCACATTGTGTTCAAGTGTTGTGGGCGTGTATGGGACAAGGGGCGGTAAGTAGTGGCTGTCAGGCAGCCAAATGAAGTGCAGCAATTTAGATTGTTCAACATTAGGAATTACGTATATTTTAGTCCAGTATTTTATGTTTGTTTTCCCTATTCAGGTGTGTCCGTATCCGCCTTTGCATGTGATGCATTTTATTATCGAATTTTCTTTATCGGTTTTGCCTTAAGCCAACATCAAGTGTGTGCTTGGTTGGATGGGACTCTGCTTATCAAATTCTATATTCATTTTATCAGAAGTTCTATATATTTTCGTTTTACTTTTCCGCAAATAAGTATTGGGATTGTCCAAAACACCAAAATCTCAAATTTTATATTTTTTTTTTGACGATTTCGGCACTCTGACAACTTTTCCGGCGATTTGGCGATGTTTTTGTGTTGGGAATGTCTACAACTTCTTTCCTATTCAATTTGAGCACTCTAGTCGGTATAGTTGGGTCGCCAGAGGAATAATAAGAGTAAATAATTTTGAAAATTTTTTGTATTTCATTTTTTTTTTTTTTAATTTGTCCTAGCGAATTTCGGTTGTTTTGATAAACGGAAAAGCCTGAGTTGGTTACCAACTATTACTTTTCCGCAAAAAAGTATATAATTTTATGTTTTTCGAAGATTTAAGCACTCTGACAATTTTTCCGGCGATTCGAAGATGTTTTTGTGTTCGGCATATCTTTCCTATTGAATTTGACCACTCTAGTCTCTATAGTTCGGTCGCCAGAGTAATAATAATAGTAAATAATATTCGATTTAATTTTTTTTCATTTTTTTGTTGTTTGAATTTTTCCTAGCTAACTTCGGTTGTTTTAATAAACGTGCGGAAAAGCCTGAGTTGCTTACCAACTGTTTATTTTTTTTCTTCATTTTTTTTTGTTTTAATTTCGAGGTAGAGGTACTTTAAAAGGTTTGTGCATAGGGTTTGTCACCCAACGCGTAAAACCCCGCTTCAAATGGAAGGCCCTACGAAAGGCCGTAACCGGCAACGCGTTATTATGGCCAGTTAAGAGAAAGAAGTACAAATATGAAAATTGAGAATGAGCAACGTTATGATAAAAGATGACCAAAAGAGTTTATGAATACTAAATAATAATACTAAATACTAAACTAATACTAAAAGGCTCTGGATCGTCCAATCTTGCAATACGGATTGCTGCTTGGAGCGCTCAATAAGCTATTTACTCTGACAAGAGTGAATCCATTCGGAGCTTAAACTGGCCGAAACGACCTCATACTTCATGTTGCCTGCGGCGATTTGACTTAAGAAAATACGAATTTCTTCGGGGGCTTCATTCTCAAACCAAATTGTTGAAAGCATAGCAACTTTAATCCGAACCCGAATCGGCGCTACAGATAGCTTCTCATGTTGCGTATTGAAAATTGCAAATAAGTAGTTCATTCATTTTGCAACAAACAATATTGAGGAATTTATAGCGCATACAATGTAATGGCACACATTTCAGGTATTTATGCATATAGCAAAGTAATTAAGAATATTTTACATTGGCTTAATAAGAACAACAACTCGCAAAATAAAAGATTGTGCTGAAGGCATACAAATTTATTAAAGTTTTGTAGCCGAGAAGGGATGGGGGACGATGTGGCGACTGTGCATCAGGTAGAAGAACGCGAAGTGGTCCAAAGGCTTCCATCGTTGGTAATTAATGTAAACATAATCATTACAGTTCAACTGTTTTATGGCATCTTTCAGATACCCTTAAGGGCGACCTTTGTCGATTTGCTAGAGATGTTGCACAAAATTTTTTCTGGCGAATTTGTAAAAAGGCGGTTCAAACCCAACGCAAGATGCAAATTCTTTAAAAACCTTGTAAGATATGCAAAGCAATCGAGTTTTCGGAAGCTACAAAATTATACGTAAAGAATTTGCTGGAAAAAACAGATTTCTCAGGCATACGAGTTCATAGCAGTTTAAATGATATAGAAAAAACTATGTCTTTTACCTTTCTTTATAGAGAGAAGTTACAGAAGTAAGTGATAGCTTCTTTGTATTCAGTTTATTTCAAAAAGCAGATTTTGTTTCAAGATCTTTCTCGCGGGAGCGTTTCGCAATTTTGTGCATCACTAATGTTTGTGATGCATTGCATTTTTTTTGGTGCGTTAATTTATGGACATGTCGTAAGTAAAGATTGTTTCAAAGTAATATTTAAGTTTCTAATTCACATTAAATTGCAATAGTAAAAAGAAGTGTATTCACGAAAGGAAGAAGCTACTTGTGAAAGTACGTTTGCGTCATGAAGCAGAATTTAGTAGGAATTTTTCGATACATTAGACGAGATTTTTAGCAGCCGCAGTAGAAACTTGATTGAAGATTTGATAAGCGATAGCCCGTTGACACCCACCGATAGCCAGTCGATGAACTCAGATGTGACGCCTTCAAAAATCACCACTCCAAGATTTAGAATAAAACGCAAACGATCCGACGTTCTTGATGGATGAGGTGGATGCGAAAATGATGAAGAATCTGTTGGATATGGAGGCAGAAAAAATTACGGTAGAAAAGGAGAAAGTTGCGGAACTAAAGGAAATTCGTAGAAATTAACAAGAATTCTAGGAAATTCGCAACAATAAGTTTTTTTTTATTTTATAATTTTTATTATTCATCATCTGTATTATTTTGCATGTTTTATATGCGATGCCAATTGCTACACCAAACCGATCGTTTGACATCCCTTAAAGAGCAACTGTTGCTCAATTTCCAAATCGCTAATTGTAATGACTTTTCCCACGAAATTCCAATTCGTCCATTTGTGGGCGAGTGCCACAATCCGTTTTATCATGTAACTATAACTATTATTATTCATTTTATTGTTGAACATATCCAGTGGCGGATCGAGTGGCCAGTATTGCACTGGTTGTATTTTTCAACCGTATACAGCTATATTCCATTCTAGTCCACACTTAAGTAAGGAACATCCGCTCCGATTCCCATTGATAAAGCCTTCAATAAATTCATTATATAAATTAATTCATCCTGTTCCCATTACACTTCCCATTCCTCTTCCTTCTCTTTCTCCCTCTCCTTTCTTCATACTAAGCTAAGCTGCAGATATTGGTACCAATATCTTGATATCCTCGACCTCTACCTCTAAGAAGAAACACATTTAGTATATAATATAAATCGCCGGAACCCCTGAGTCGATTTTGTTCAAACTTAAATAAGAACAATTTCCAACATAATGGGAAGCTATCCTAAAAATTTCATCAAAATCTGTTCTGCACTTTTTGAGGAGAAGAGTCACTAAGAATGGGCAGTCATTTTGATATATAAGGATAGTTATTGAGAAAAGTAATTCAAAGAATTATAGACTCTTATGGGTGTGTTTTCATAAGCTTTCCGCACTTATTAGTGTCGGTCAGCGATGCGAAATCTTAAAATTTTGTGAGAGTCTGAAATACCGAAAGAGAGAGGTGCAAGTTACTCTCGATGCTAAAAAAAGAACGTACGGTTATTAACATAAAGCAATGCAAACAACTGTACATATACAACATAGGAGAATGAAATTAAGAAGCTGCGCTGCTGGCATCACAGCGATGACAATACCTTTATAAGTATATATACATTGGTCTAGGCCTAAGATCTTTGGCGACTATTGATATACACGAATTAACATCACCGCAGAGTCAGGCAGTGTTTGCGAGGCTGTTTTGACTAACCGACGCATCACATAGTGACAGTCTTTGCTCAGCTATCAAGCTGTTTATTTTGACTGCTTTCTCTTATGAGTCGAGAGGAAAGAGTATCTGCTTTTGATATGGTTTTGTTTCTACATGAATACACGCTGTAAGTACAATAGTACATACAAGTGTTCGCCTTGTTATCGACATTCGACGACTTAATAGACGCTCATAACAGCTGATTACGTAGAGAAGAAAAGATAACACGAAATAACAACGTTTGTGTGTATTCAAATCAATTTTAACCTGAATTAAACGCAACATATTCTGATGAAACTTATATTCTGCAAACCGCAAGCATTTTAGCTTTCGAATGGTATAGGTCTCAACTGAAAACGTTGCGTTTTTGCAAAGTAATCGGTACCACACTGAATTTTTGCTTACTTAACTTTTATTCAATGTTAATTGTTTTCTATGCTTATTTTTGGCATAAATTTACGAATCCCAAGGTAGAATTTAACACTAATTTATACAAACTTTAGCTGATGTAAACTAATTGAGCTTCGTTAGTGCACACAAAGTGTATCTAGCTGTGCGGCTTAGGGAAATACATACACTTTTCGATATGTAAAAGCTGCAAGTATGAATATGTAAATGCCAAAAAGTCACGTCTTCAAAAATTGTTTAACTTGCGTGAAGCTTACCGCGTTGGCAAGAGAGACAGAGAGCCAAGGAGAGTGTGGCAAGTGGCATGTGGCGTGTGGCAGGAAGACGCTGTTGATGCTTGATGCTATTTTAAGAACTTTTTCAACTAACTGCAGCTGTTGGCATCACGCAGAACGCACAACACGCGCCGCCAGCGCCAGCATTCATTATTATGAACGCAAATTACACATACGCACAATTAAACGATATGTGTATGAGTGTGTGTGAGTGTGTGTGTGAGTGTGTGTGAGTGTGTGTGAGTGTGTTGCTGTTAATTTTCATATTAAATCCGTTAAAACTTGTAAATACCCAAAAGGCGCTCGTATGGCAAAGCCAGATAGAAATATAGACAGCCAAGGCGAGAGACAGGTTGGCGTGACGTGACGCAGCGTGCCACAACCCCTCCGGCTGCTAACTGCTCACACTTGCAACACAAGCAGCTCAACCTTAACCCGGGTGTCAAATATGTATGTATGTAGGAGTGCTAACTAGATTAGCACTAGTGCATACGTGTCTCTCTTGTTACTACAGATACACATACTATATGCTACAAGCCCATAAGTATCTATGAGTGTGTGCAAAATTTGCAACTTGAAATCATGTAAGCAAAGTTACTTATTATACTTACAGACATAAGTACTTTCACCTGGAGGAAAGCCAGCATACTTAACTAACTGTAAATGGCTTTCACCTACTCTTAAAAAAAAATATGAAGAAATTTGCTGCAAAAAGGGTTTTGCGATTTTGTGGTTTTTTTTAGCGCAACTTTGTATCTTAGTTAAATGGCTTTGCATATGTCTGCACTTTAGGGTGGCCCGAAAAAAGTACTTTGCTAATGAAAAAGTCGCTATTTGAAAGCGCATGTGGAGAGCATCTTGTGATGTTCAACTTTGGGTACTACAAGCACTTACGCCCGAAGTTGTATAACACTAGTAGCAGTGAATTCATGCAAACAAAGTTCAGTGGCTGTAACTAACACCGCTGACTACAATGAGAGAGTCATGCGTCAGTCCATTTTGTGGGAATTAGCGAATTAGTGTCCACAAAGAACAGACGAACGACTATCGAAGTGCAGCAGTGACAATTAGTGTCCTGCCTAGGACAACGCTTTGTTAATAACGTTAATACTTAATTAATTAAGAAGTCACGATTCGTCACGGACTAAGGGCGTTTAACCAGTGCGGGATTTACAAATTTGGCGCCCCTTGGCGGTATTACAATTGGTATGTGAAGCTCGCTGCTTCTCAGTAGCACTATGCAACAAATTTTACCTCAATGAGATGGCTATGCCTAACACATACCTTTTCCGGTAAATTTTTTTGGATTTTCTAACACCGTTTTGGAATTATCGCTATCAATTAAATTAAGTTGGACCAAAACTGTCTGAAAGGTATTATTTGATTTGATTTAAAATTAACTTCAATTCGAGTTACAATTCCTCTCCATCGGTAGTAAGGTTCTCATATACATATGAGATTTTTTGACTTCGCAATTTTCGAAATGTCGAATTTTTTGAAAATAGCGATAATTCGAAAACTGTGCTAGGAAATCCAAAATGGTTTCCGGTTTCCTAATCAGCGACCCAATATTTACCGGGAAAGGTAAGTATTAGACATAGGTTTTTTTTGTTGCATAGTGTAATTTGAGCAAATGCGAGAGCGTTGTGGCGCCACTTCTCGATAGTTTTGCAGCTCTACATCTGAGTTTTCCCTTAGGGACGTATTTGGGCCTCAAACCTTGCAACTAAAGTACCATTATTTATTTAATGGGTGTGACATTCAAAACAGCTGGAATTCTGGCTGCTTGGATAGCACTGTACTTTAAGTCTCATACTCTTCTGGAAGACTCTTGTTGCATACCTCAAACCTACATGAAATCTTGGAAATTTGAGGAACACCGTTATCAATTTGGGTTAGCAACTTTCCGCTATTTAGATTTGATTAAAATTTGCTTCAAATTGAAAGCTAACACAAATTTAATATCAAAATATTTGCTGCCCGACAGTGGAATACCCTATACCCATTTTTCCCATGAAAATCGAATTTCTGTTTCAATTTTTATACCGAAGAATGATGGTTTGTTATTTTTAGGTTATGAAGAAGGTTATGTTTTATTTAGGTTATTATTAAGGAAACTGGACTGCGGAGGGTGCGGGGTTTATTCCCCAAAATATCAGCATTGTATGCTTAACAGAAGACTTCGTACCATATTTGGTGTCTCTAACATAAATGTTAACCTTAACATTGCTGTAAAAACTATAATTTTGTTGACGTTCAATGGAAGGGTTGTGGCTACCTATATCTTTTGAAGTTAATATCCGATCCTGTTTAATGTTGCACTACATATGCACAGTTATAGTGTGCACAACTGTGCTAAGTTTGAATCGGATTGCTTTTATGGTTTGCGTCACGCGTCACGTGTGCGTCACGTATGTCACGAGCAAGATATCGACATGACTAGATAAACTTGCTCTTTTTCAGCAAAAAGGCGCAGCTTTTGGTAGAGTCTCTGAGAAACTGAGACCAACAGGGACGAAAAGACAGACAGACAGCCGTACAGATGGACTCGACTATTGCTCCTGATCATTTTTGTCCATGAAACATATAGTCTGCCACGCCTCCTTCTGCCTGTTACATACATAGCAAAAATCTATAATACACTTTTACAATTTGCTGTAAAGGGTATAAAAATTGTGCCAATATTGACATTTATAGTACAAAAGATTATATTATTGGGACAGTAACTTATCTTGGAGATCTCAGAGAGACATTTTCTAATCACGAAAACATATTAGACGGATTTTTTGCGTTTTTCCCGTGTGTTTCATAAAAATTTGATCAAAACTTTTCAGGTAGACTGCAATTTTCACACAAAGTAACAAAAAATTAGAAACAATTCTTTAACTTGTTTTTGGTTTACAGAGCTTTATGAAAGTTAGCTATGAGTGCAAGATTATACAAATAAATTATGATTCTGAAGACGAATAATATCTAAGAAGGAAATGTAGTCATATTTGAGAACATATCGCTCATTTACTAGCAGACTGTGATAACTCGAAAAACATGATTTTTGAGTTAATGATGCAGACTTATTGGTTATAGCCTTCTTCATGTTGTGTAAATATGTCATGTTAATATCTCGTAAAATCTCCGCGCGAGAAGGGAATATGTAATTCTTAAAAACTATGCTGCAAAATCGAAATTTTTTGAGTTATGACAGTCTTCTAGTGAATGAGCGATATCAATTCAGGCATCAAATACCAAAGTAATTACAAAAAATGTACCTCCGCGCTATTTAAGGATGTCCAGCAGAAACAAGTGTGTTGTTTCGAGAACTTAACGACAAGATACTGTGCAGCAAAACTCCATCTTAGCTAGGCTTAGAGAACATCCATCCGAGATAAATTGGTATATTTCAGAAGCTAAAGGCTCGGTTACTCTAGAGTGACTATTTCCAAAGTACAGTGGGCAAATAAAGTGCGTGGTACTCTCTAACAGACTAAATCTCATACACCACTACCTACACTCCATCTTAGTTACACTTAGTTATTCGACTCCACATCATTGCACTCAAAGTCAATTCGGGCTGAGTGAAGAGCTCCAACTATTTAATTATCATACTAAACACTTTAACGCAAAGTTCAAGAACATTTCTACTCTTGGAACTTCAAGCGGCATTAGTTGGTAACCTAATTATCTACTTCATAGCACCCCATTTGATAATAAACTGTACAATGAAGATACTGCCATTAACCGTGCTTCAGACGCTTTACATACTTATGTAACATACGTATGTAACAATGTTGCATTCATTATGAGCCCACAATTTACTGTTACATTGGGACTATCATCACGTGCAATGCTGTAGATGTGTTTGAGGGGGCGTTGAACTTACCGTTAGAAACTCAAAGTCATCTTGGCTATTAACGTACACAAAGTTTTTTAAACTCACTGAAAATATTTCAAATTTCAATAAGTGTTTGGATTTTGAATGTAGCATTGACGGATGCAGAAAGTGTGACACCCTTTTTTAAACAAGGTATACTAAACAAGGTAACCTCACTGCCGCTCTCTGATGTGCAGACAGTCGCGATCAAGCGACTCATGCAAACAGACGAACGGACAGCCCTGGTTGCATCGCTATCCGTATCAATGGGAAGCACGGTACAAAATAACGCGAATCACAGCCTAAGAGAGGCAAGTACAATATCTGTATCAAGTAATTGGCATGCATTATATATGGCAATAAAGAGAGCTGAAAAAATTTGGATGGCTACCACAAAAAGATGTCAAAATTTTGGAATAGCCTTGAAAGTACCTCATGGTATGAGCTACATTTAGTTTTATGGTTAAGTTCCAAAATACGAGTTTCTACGAAACGAACGAATATCTTTTATACATATATTGAGCTATTTAAGAGCTAGTTCCGACAATTACACTATGCAACAAAAAAAAGATGCATATGTCTAAAAAATACAATTTCCGTTAAACATAGGATCGCTGATTTCGAATCCGCAAACCGTTTATGATTATGACCGTTTTCGAATTATGGCTATTTGAAAAAAAATCGATACTTCGTTAGCTGCGAAGTCGGCAAATGCCATGTTATTCGAAAACTTTACTACCGATCGAACAATAATGAACCATAATTTAAATTGAAGGAAATCAAATATCCCTACAATAATTCTCCGGCAAATTTGACCTTTCCGTTTCTTGTTTTTTTCCGAAATTATTAAATTCTTTTTTTTTTTTTTAATTTCTACAGTAATTTACTTAAAAATTACAAAAAGTTACCTTCCTTTTGGATTCCACATTTAAACGCCAATTTGAGTAATGGATAGCCAAATGTCGAAGTTATTTGGGAATATCGAGATAACGCCACAAACGACAATTTTATTGTCAAAAAAAACTGAGGAATAAAACATACCTTTTGCGCAAAATTTGGGGCCGTTTTGAAATATCTAGAACGGTTTTCGAATTAACGGTATTTCAAAAAATTCTAGATTTTTTGGCCATTTCTTTTCGCTCAGGTTCGTCCAGGACCACTGAGCGAAAGAAAAATTGGTAATGGTCTTTTTTGTATAAAAACGTAGAAGCAGTGGTTATTTTGAGTACACGTGCTCTTGAGTAGACGTAATTTTGCGTATGAAGTTAACTTCATGTGTATACTCATTTTTTGTATAGGTAAAATAGAAACGTTGTATTGAGTAGCACGTAATAATGATACCGCTATGCAGGTCTCTGATATGTATGCATCTGAGACCTTGCTTGTGAAACTTCGTGCAAAACAGAATTCGTCTATTCCAGAGCATTTTCTGCACTTTCATTTTAAGTGAGAAACGTATCAACATAAGCCCACGAACTTCAAATTCTTTGTTAGTTGTTAAAGTTAATTCTGAAAACAAATGTATATACAATCATAATTCCTATTTTTTTACGACCTACAACAATTAAAGCTAAAGACCTTTTCGCATAACCATTTGCTCTTTTCAGTTTTTAACAAACAGTTACTTTGTGTGCGCGTTGCCAAACAGTTGCTGTTAAGCTGTTGTTGACAGATCGTTTCAAATATTTGCTCAGCCATGAACACAAGACAAGAAGTATTCTTGGTCTTCCTGACGCTGCCCCCTTCTCTACGGATGGCTCTAAACTGAACAATCGGGTCGAAGGTGGAACTACTCAGAAAGCTTAAACATCAAGCAGTGCTTCAGGCTTCCGAACCATTGTATTGTTTTCCAGGCCGGTGTCCTTGTCATAAACATGGCACTTACATGCCTTAGAAGCTCGACAATCCAGACGGATAATGTAAATATTGATGTCCATGCGGCTAGGCTTTATGCCCCGTTCAAAGATTTTTGCAGGAGCTGGGGGAACGTGAAAGAGGTAGAAACGGTTGAGCACCTATTCTGTTCATGCCCAGCTATCTGTAGACGAAGGCTCTGAGCAGTTACTTTCTGAACAGTATCTCAGATCTGTCCACAACTAGACCTAGGAGGATTGCTGATTTTATATGTGCATCCGGTTGGTCCCCACTTTGATTTCTGCCTGCGTTTGAACTGCGAGGGAGGGCTCTCTAGGGTCGTAAGATATCACAGGCAGTATGCCTGACAGCCGTCTTAACCTAACCTAACACAAGACCGAGTAAACAAGCGCAGCAAGAAAAAGTGTACGGCTCAGAGCGAAATCCATTTGACATATTTATGTTCGGTTTTTCAGCGAGCAGACCGCATTAAAAATAAGTGTTGATTGTTATTCGATCTCATTCTAGATCAGCTGTTCCAAGTTGTTGTTGTTGTTGTGTAAAATCAATTGACAGACAATTGCAATAATACAATTTTGGCTAATAGTATATGTTTTTGTCGCAACTCTACAACTCATTTCCGAATGAGTCAATTTGGCAAATGATGAAAAAGAGTAAAGCCGAAGGGCACACTTAACCGGATGCAAAAAGTGTAAAAAACGGAATGAGAGGTTTCAAGTGTGCATCATTAAAGCACTTTAGCACCCTGTGTTTGGGTGTGTGACAGGCACACACACACACACACGGACACACACAGACACAAACGAGCCAAAAAAAAAAAAAAAAAAAAATGCATTTTATTGGTTTTGATTGCTTTTGACATTTATTGATTTATTTGTATGTTGGTGTGGGTGTATTTGTTTCAGTGAGTTTTTGGGCAAATATTTATAAATTGCTGATATGCAATTAAATATTACTACCAGAACACAGTGACATATGCTATATGTAAATATACTGCTTACGTATACGTAATATGCATATAAATAAGCATCTATATACATATGTATGTGCATTGATGCTTATGCACATGTTCACTATCCAATAAGTATACCATATGGACAGTAAGTGACCCAATATTGCTTTTAGATTGATTTGCAGTTCATGTCGATTTCATAAAATTTCAACAACTCTAATTTTGTTAAACTTTTCTGGGAAATAACTTGCAAACTCACACTCTCTCCCTTCCAATACAAAACACAATGAAATTTTGGCCAAAATAACAGCAAGCTTAAATAGTGTTCTGGTATTGCATCAAATATTGAATAATGTTACATACCTTATATAAACTTATTGCTTTCAAGTACGATATCGCCAACAACAAATACTTCTACGACCTTTAATAACTATGCAAAAGCATACTTTACGATTGTTGCATATTTTATTATAGTTGCATCTTTGAATATAAACAAGAAATTAAATTGAAACAACTATGTTACATGGGAATAAGCTTAGAATTTAATATGTAGCATTTATCATCTATCAAATTAAGCAGTAAATCTGTAACATGTTACCTAAAGGCGAGATGATGTCATCGTAGCCGCAAAGCAGGACACGCTCTTGAACACTGCCTACGGGCGGCAGTAAGGGAGAGTACGGATGGGTCAATACTAGGTAGGGTGAAAAGTAACCTCCTTGACCGCAAAATAAGCTACGATCGCAAAAAGGATTATGGTACCTCATATGAAGCGAAAAAAATGTTGTTTTTGCAAGACAAAGGCTCCAATTGGTACCCCATCCACCTTATTCGCCCGATTTGGCTCCCTCGGACAATTATCTGTTCATCTGGCTCATCAATAAAAAATTCAGCTTGCGCGAGGAGATCATCGACGCCGCGGAGTAGTATTTTGTAAACCTCTCGGAAAATTACTTTTCGGACGGGATCAAAAAGTTGGAAAACCGCAGGAATAAGTGTATCGACCTTAAAGGGAAATAATAAAAAAATAAAAAATTACTAACGCTTTTTGAAGCTCCCTCTCTTCACAGCATATTTATCGCAGTGTATCGCGGAAACTTAACAAATTGTGAGTTGCTTGCTTTTAAATTTTGTTAATATCTTTACTCCCTCAAAACTAATGATTTTTGCCGAAAAATAAGTTTGTTGGATCCACAGTGCGACGGCTAGCAAAACCAGTGGTTGGGGGGACGTTTAAACAATCCACACTACAACATTCATAACACATAAAAATGAGGTCCCTAGCAATAATCAAGAGATTCACTCCAGCAGAAATAACAATTTATTTAACAAAAAAAATTCCATAGTTTTCCCTTAGACTTTATCATATTCCGTTGTCCCAACTTCTTGTCTTTCATTGTAATTTATAGTATAGTATAGTTACTTAAATTAACTAAATAATTAACCTAATAAAAAAATATTTAATTTCAATGGTAACTATTCTACGGGAGGACGGCGCATAATTAGGAAAAATGTCAACATTGTTTGGTTTATAAGCCTTACATGAGTCTACTTATCACATTTGGTTAGCATAAATGTTAACCTTAACATTTCTACTTAAATTAACTAAATAATTAACCTAATAAAAAAATATTTAATTTCAATGGTAACTGTTCTACGGGAGGACGGCGGATAATTAGGAAAAATGTCAACATTGTTTGGTTTATAAGCCTTACATGAGTCTACTTACCACATTTGGTTAACATAAATGTTAACCTTAACATTTCTACTTAAATTAACTAAATAATTAACCTAATAAAAAAATATTTAATTTCAATGGTAACTGTTCTACGGGAGGACGGCGGATAATTAGGAAAAATGTCAACATTGTTTGGTTTATAAGCCTTACATGAGTCTACTTATCACATTTGGTTAGCATAAATGTTAACCTTAACATTTCTACTTAAATTAACTAAATAATTAACCTAATAAAAAAATATTTAATTTTAATGGTAACTGTTCTACGGGAGGACGGCGGATAAATAGGAAAAATGTCAAGATTGTTTGGTTTATAAGCCTTACATGAGTCTACTTATCACATTTGGTTAGCATAAATGTTAACCTTAACATTTCTACTTAAATTAACTAAATAATTAACCTAATAATGGTAACTGTTCTACGGGAGGACGGCGGATAATTAGGAAAAATGTCAACATTGTTTGGTTTATAAGCCTTACATGAGTCTACTTACCACATTTGGTTAACATAAATGTTAACCTTAACATTTCTACTTAAATTAACTAAATAATTAACCTAATAAAAAAATATTTAATTTCAATGGTAACTGTTCTACGGGAGGACGGCGGATAATTAGGAAAAATGTCAACATTGTTTGGTTTATAAGCCTTACATGAGTCTACTTATCACATTTGGTTAGCATAAATGTTAACCTTAACATTTCTACTTAAATTAACTAAATAATTAACCTAATAAAAAAATATTTAATTTTAATGGTAACTGTTCTACGGGAGGACGGCGGATAATTAGGAAAAATGTCAACATTGTTTGATTTATAAGCCTTACATGAGTCTACTTATCACATTTGGTTAGCATAAATGTTAACCTTAACATTTCTACTTAAATTAACTAAATAATTAACCTAATAAAAAAATATTTAATTTTAATGGTAACTGTTCTACGGGAGGACGGCGGATAATTAGGAAAAATGTCAACATTGTTTGGTTTATAAGCCTTACATGAGTCTACTTATCACATTTGGTTAGCATAAATGTTAACCTTAACATTTCTATGAAAAGTGAAATTCTGTTGCAGTTTACAGGAGTGGTCTAAAATTGGCATATTATTACCTATATCTCTTAAAGATTTTAACACCACACATGCACAGTAAGAGTGTGCATACTAATATTATAATTTCTGTGTGTCTGTTTGTTCCCTTTTCACGCCTAAGCCGCTGAACCAATTGTTTTGCATTTTGGTTTAGAAGTAGGTAGTACCTTGTCATAAAAAATAGGCTTTTTTTTGTGGCAATAACTTTAGCTACATAAAATGACACAAAATCTCAAAATCTTCTTTCATTTTTCCCAAAACTGGGCATAGAGTCTGGCAACACCTACTAAAACGGGAAGGAGAACGGAAAGGGGAAGAAGAATTTGATTTAACACGAATGAGGTACAAAGGCAGTGCCCACTATTTTCGATAAAAAATAATTTCAGGTGAAATCGTAAATGCTTCGATCTATTTTGGGCAAAACGAAGTGAACATTGTAAAACCATAACCTTCTCATTTCAAAATCTGCTGCAAATAGCTGCCAAAGTTAGAAGAATATGGGATACTTGGTAAATTTTCAAATTAAATTGAAAAAATCACAACTAATTTTGAAAAAATCATACTTATTCCATATAGATTGGAAAAGATACATTTTTAGCCTTTCTAAAACATATTATATATTTAAGTAAAATGTATTATAATTCATTTTAAAATAATTAATTCTTTATTATTTCTTTAGTATAATGGAAACTACAAAAGATCTGCAAAACATAAATCATGCCTGTTAACAATTGTGGTTTAAAGTGCAATTGCAAAACCCTTCTAATGGCCAAAATTTTGGCCAGAAGAAGGACTAGAGGTCGAATTTGAACCCAAGAGCAATCCAGCGGTGTTTCGGATGTCTTCCCCAAAGGCATTGCCAGCGTTGTTAAACTGGAAAAGACGAACCCTAAAATGCCTAAAGATTTACGACCTTCTGATATTTTTGTCGAAAAATTGCGTGTAATTGAAATTGTATGAAAAATACTGTGCATAGTTAAGAAGTTCAACTACTTTTCAGAGTATAACAAGTAACTGCACATTATGCTTTGTAATCATGATTACAAATTTTAACCGTAATAGGTAGTACGTAGCAGCGCGAAGAACTGATACGACATGCTAACAACCTTCATAAATGTATTAAATGATATGGGCGGAAAAGTGGGCGGTCGAATAGAAGCCGGTTTCTGGCTGCGCATAATAATATACTGCAATATACGCTTATAACGGCTGCTACAGGGTAACCAGTTTTGATTGAAGGCCGCTTCGCCAATGCGTGAACTCTGCCAAGAAAGGAATTGTAATTGACGTAAACCAAAAGCAACCGGAAAGTGGTACGAACTTACCGAGGATATCATTTCATCACCATAATAGCACACTACAAAGACCTGCACCAAGGAGGCCAACAGGAATATAAGGTACAGCACAACATCCTCTACCTCGGAGGCGGTGACCTGAAATCCAGCAAAGCAGATGACGAGTGAGGCGGCTATAAAGTTCCACAGTATGATAAAGCTAAAGATGTTGTTGACTTCCTCGCTGAGCCTAGGTAGGGGCACACCCTACTGTTTAGTATATGGTGTCTATATGGTATTAGATATTATGCTTACTGCAAGATCCGCGAATGGTAAACAACTAGTTCCTGCAAATACTTGATGTTCTCCTCATCGCTATGTGCAGCGCCATCGTACAGCTCGAGCGTATCGGCCATATAATTGAAGTGCATCGTTAGCTGTGTTATGGTAGTGATAAGCAACAGATCCACACAAACATAGGACACACCGGCCACGTAGGCGCAATGCGCCAGACCCCAATATGAGAACCAATACACGGTTAAACGAGTTTCCGCATCGTAGGGAAAGTATATGTGAAAACCAAAGTTACGTTCAAATATCTCCGAGCCCATAAAATAATACTTGATCGTTGACTTGATAGCCGGATAGAAGCTAAACGAGGAGGTATACGTCATGCAGAGTATGGTAAACAGCGTCATCACACGATTCATATGCTTCTCATAGTTGGCGACACGATAGACATGCTGCTGTGCCAGCGTCATGGGAAATATGCCCTTTAGCTCGTCCAGCATCTGGACCAGCTTCAGGCGATTAAGAGTCAATCCAAGTTGCTTAAAGTCTGCCATAAAGCTAAACCCTATGCAGGGCGCTACGGCTGTGGCCTCCAGCAGCGTCGTCGTCGATGTTATATGCACTATAAAGTATGCAATCTCGCCCACCACATAGGCATTGAAGTTGAGAAAACCCAGGATCAAATAGAAGCGCAGCAGATAACGACGCAAACGATTCGTATCGCGCTCCGCATACAGATCCTCACCAATGGTCTTGTAAAACAGCAAAGGAAAACGTGTCAGGTCCTCGAAGTTGCGCAGCTCCCGCTTGGGCTTTGTCTTGCGTCCGAACATGCTGATAGGCAATCGGTGTGACTGCCAATGTCCGACCCTAGTGTCAGCGTCGCCCAGTTTCTGGCTTTTATAGGCTTTCGAGTCTATGAAAGGCATCAAATACTTATGAGGGAAGTCACACACTTGTGAGCCCCACTCACCCAATTGCTATGGTTGGCCCATTGTTCACTGTCTATTGATAATTAAGTGATTATTCGCACCTGCACAAGCCGCTAAAAGCTTAAATTTTTGATTGAATACCATTTGAAAACCGTTGTAATGGCCTTGTTGTAATTCGGCTACAACAACTTTTTATCAATTCCTCAAGCTAATAACTTCTAGGTGTTCTGGCGCATCTTAGTATGCAAAACCGTAGAGACCCATTTGGGCCGTCCCTATATATCTTTTTCTTCTTCTTAACTGGCCATAACAACCCATTATCGAGTGACGGCCCGATGTAAATACATTCTTTCATTGGAATTGCGGTTTTACGTGGTGGGTCCCAATCCCTACGCACAACCCATTTAAGGCTTACTGGTCTCGAAAGAACCCTAAGTCATTGTTAGTCGCCTCATACGACTAGCTTTGACCTGCTGAGGTGGTATTCTCTAGCCCGCTCACCACACGGGTCCATACGTTCCTCTATATACTCTATATAAATATTGTAATTGCAGAAATTCCGAATCACTTTGCAATTTTCTCTGTGTTCATTCGTTGACCTATCGCCACCATTTCTGCGCTCTGTCACAAAATGATGCGGCTCCTCCTCCTATCCTCATCATTCTGTTTAAATTGATATGTTCTGCTGGAATAATATATTCGGGTCTTATAGTTTCGCCTAGCTTACGTGTATTCTTAGTAAAATATACACTATTCCTATACACTGCAATTTGCTAAGTTGCATGAAGTTCTGTCGGCTCTGACCTTCCTTTTGCTTTATGTTATATGCTCATATTTCAGATTTGCAACCATGCTTAAAAGAGAAGAGTTAATCCTTATCTGCTCGTTGAAGTTCATTTTCCCCTTTTGGAGTGTAATGTGCGTCAGAAAATTTAAGACGGATTTGCTTTCAGTTTCAATTGACAATCTTGATATATCTGGCACATCGAAAGATCGCGAAGTTTGCAATAGATTACGAAAACACTTTTCATGGTTTCGCGTGATCTGCATTCTTAACTACCATACTTTTGCCTTCACCTTCAGAGTCGTTCCAGCCAAACAAAGTAGTACTTTGCATCTTTCAATTTCATATTTTAATCTTTATAGAGACTTTTAGAGTTCTCGACTTTTCCAAACCTCGCTTTATCTCTGCCTATTGTACAAGTATCAACTGCTCCCAAATGAGGTTGCTTGTGTGCTTTTGGTCGCGGTTCAAAGGTGCGAGTGTGTAGCTGTTCAGAGAAAGTGTAAATATCAGTCCTTTTAGTTGCATTGAAATAGTTGATCTATACTTAACATGCCTAATCCTTCTGGGTCCACACACATCGATGACCTGCCTGCAGAGGTCAACGTTCTTGCAGAAGCTACCTACAGAGTTTCGGGCATGTCAAACATCTGTTCGGGAAAAGGTAAAGTAAAAGTTCTTATTGTTGCATTTGTGCTGTTGGAATCGCTGCATTGTAGTCACCATTTTGCAATTCCTACCTATTCAGCGCCAGTACCACTTATTATGGAGTCAAATATCGAAGGCGATTCACCTGCTTTTGCAGGTTAGGTTGAGGCTGCTTCTATTGCTGAGCAGCTCTTTGGCTTCGCCGAGTACTTTTTGGTAGTAGGTTAGGTTAGGTTAGAACGGCTGCCAGGCTTAGGCCATGTCTCGGCCCGTTGTGCTACCGTAGGATCTCATTTTCACTCCTTCCCCGTCAAACCTCAGATCCAAAAACGGAATCAGAAAGTAGACCACCCCGATGCAGCAATAAAGTCTGCAATCTTTCTGGGTCTTATTTCGGACAGATTTGCAATACTATCTAGGAAGTAACTGCCTAAATGTTCAAATCTACGCCTGCAGAGAGCCGGACAAGAGCAGAAGAAATGCTCCACCGTTTCAACCTCTTCTTCGTCCCAGCAGCTCCTGCAGAAATTATTAAAAGGGACCCGGAGCCGGGCCGCATGAGCGCCGATCAGCCAGTGTCCCGTGATGGCATGTACAACCATAGAACACCTCTCCCTGTTCAGAGAGCAGAGTTCCACTGTACGTTTATTTTAGGCCAAGTTTGTTTGGCTATCCGGCAATTAGTCACATTAATCCTCTTTTCCATGGATTTATAATCGAAGCAATTTCTAATATGAAGCCTATGTGGCCATAGGCATACTCGGGCCGTCTCCTTCTAGGGAAGACAGAGCGGTAGTACCCTGTCTGGCAAGCTCATCAGCTATGCAGCTACACCCGATACCCCTATGTCCTGGTACCCATATCAGGCTTATAACGAACTGTCGTGCAGAGAAATGCGACAGTTTGTTACAGATATCGAATTTGATGACATTGAACTAATTGATTTAATGGCCGCTTGGCTATCACTGGGATTTCATATCATAGGGATTTATCTATTATGGACACTACCGAATGAAGGGCTATTTCCGTGGATCGGCCCTTTCGGTAAGCATGCTGGGATTCAGATATAAGCTCTTGATTTAGAGTGGTTCTGGTATGTAGGCCAATAAGTCTTTCAACTGTTTTAAGAAGAAAGGATACTAGACTGATGAGTCTAAAATCTTTGGGGGTAGTATGAGAGGCCTTCCCTGCCTTAGGTATAAAGACTATGTCTGATTTCAGCCAACTATTAGGAATTTGACCTGTTTTGAGAACTTATTTAAAGATATATTGCAGCCATTTTATGGCTATGGGACCAGCATATTGAAGTTGAGCTGGGAAATTTTTGTCAGGGCCGGGATATTTATACGGCTCAAGGCTATTTACCGCCCACTTTAATATGTTATCACTTAGGAGATGATCTAGTGACTTTACCGCCCCTGTAGGAGAAGCATAGGATGGCTTGTCTATAGTACATCCCGGAAAGTGGGTGTTTAGTAGAATACCAAGCGTTTTTCACAAGCGTAACTATTTGTGGATCCTGTGGCACCACATATCCTCTTTGGCGACCTACTCTTCCTCGAGGCGCCAATCGCCTAAACAGCTAGCAGATAGAAACAGATAGCTCGACCAGGTTTTTGTTCCATTCCAAGTGTCACTAATCTACACTCTGCTACCTCGTAAAACAATATTTGCAACAGTTTTACAACTTTTGGAAACACAAGCCGAAAGGCAGCACGCATCTGTCATTCCAGTAGCACGAGACTTCTCTGGAATCAACATTACAAGCTGCTACGAGTCCCCTCGTAGGTCCTTCTCTTTTGGAGATGAAACAAGCAGTGGTTGCTGATGATCACAGATGGGCAGCCTTATCTCTAAGGTTTCTTCGCGTCTCGTCGCCATCTTTGGTACTAAAGGTAAATAAAGGAGATGCTGAAAAGTGCACATCGTTTACACCAGTCAGTCAAAACCTGTCATGTTCTAAAACATGAATTTGTTTTTCAGTGTGACTTAATCTCAAGTATGTAATTCCGATAGTTAACTTACCAATAAACTTGCGTTTAACCCTGGAACGTTATCCTTTTTCTTTGTACATTAACGTCTGACGTCGCGCGTAGTCATTTTGACGAAGGATGACGTTCTAGGGTTAAAAGCGTTTCGATATTCTGCAACTTCTTTATAGCATCAAAAAAATGATTCTAAAAGGATTTCAATTCAAACGATGTCAATGGAACGATTGTGGGTCATTAAATCCAATGCGTAGTGTGGGCAAATAGCTTGAACAAAGACGCAGAGTTCATGACAAACACATCCAACCCAAAGACCATACTGTTGTCGTTTCTCCAAAGACATTCAAATCCAGCATAATTCAATTATAGACATAGACATTGAGCGGATACCCTAAAAAAAAAAAAAAACGTATAAAAGCAACTCAAGAAACCAATTGGAAATAGAAATATTATAGAAATAGATATCAATATGAAGTGAATCTACTTCAAATACTAATCAGGAGTCACGAAATGAAATCGACAACTACCAAAACTTAATCGATCATAAAACCGGATTTGCTAGCCCGCTGAGGGTTTCACATATCGGAGTGTACAAGCTTAAAGATTACCATTCCGTTCAGAAAACGGGTTCAGTTGATTACCCCTTCTTCTTCTTAACTGGCCATAACAACCCGTTATCGGGTTAAGGCCTTACAAGCCTGTTTTTGTTCCTGATTAGTGTTACACAATTCCAAAAGCTAACTGTTCCAGCCTTTAACAAATTCGGACATCTTGAAAAACTAAACCTTATTTAACCGCCAGTGAGAATCTATACAGAAATAAAATTACGCTTAGCGAAAATTCAGTGTGATATCGATCACTTCGCAATGACGCAATATTTTCAGATGGAACCTATACCATTCGAAAGATAAAATGCTTGCGGCTTGCAGAATATAAGTTTCACCCGGATACGTTTATAAAATATTAAGTTGAAGTAAAAATAAACAGTTGGTAACCAACTCAGGCTTTTCCGCGTGTTTATCAAAACAACCGAAATTAAAACAACTTTAAACAACAAAAGAACAAAAAAAAAATTTCAAAAATTATTTACTCTTATTATTCCTCTGGCGACCCAACTATACTGACTAGAGTGCTCAAATTGAATAGAAAATCCTTTGAAGACATGCTCAACACGATAGAAAATATTTAGCTTGGTAAAGTGGAAATTACTAAAGTTATTGGAAAAACAAACTTTTTTCAATTATTTACTCTTATTATTCCTCTGGTGACCCAACTATAGCGACTAGAGTGGTCAAATTCAATAGGAAGAAGTTGTAGACATTCCCAACACAAAAACATCGCTAAATCGCCGGAAAAGTTGTCAGAGTGATTAAATCGTCGAAAAACATAAAATAAGAGATTATTGTTTTTTGGCCAATCGCGATACATTTTTGCGGAAAAGTAACAATTGGTAACCAATTTAGGCTTTTCTGCATGTATATCAAAACAACCGAAACTAGCTAGGACCAATTTGAACCACAAAAAATGAAAAACCAAAAATTGTGTTAAATTATTAACTTCTATTAGTCTTCTGGCGACCCACCTATAGCGACTAGAGTGCTCAATTTCAATAGGAAACTCTTTGAAGACCCACACACTTTGTTATTTCGTGTTTTCTTGTCCCTTCTTCGTAATTAGACGTTATGAGAGCGTCCCAGACTAGTTACCATAATGTTTACTGTCATTCCAAAGTCGATAAACATTCTCCGATTAACACTTCAAAATCAGAGCACAACATTGTGTCGTACACATCGGTTGTAAATTGGTAAAATACACAGCAAAATTTGTTTGAAAAAAAAAACTAATAATTGTGATATTTTCAGTCGATTTAAAATGGAGAACCGCAGCAGCCGCCAGAGACGGGCCTCAGCCATTGCTGAAATGACAAAGAAATACCTTTGGCTGTGCTCCGACGGCATCAAGAAGTATGGCCACTGTACTGTTTGCAAGGGTCGCATAAGAATATTGAAAATGGTGGTTCTGAGACACAATGTGTCTCGGATCCACAAAGAAAATTTGAAAAGATTGGCGACCCAAGACGAGCAGCTTATGGCCATAATGTGAGTACTAACCAAAAATATGCTAAGCTAACTATAAAATTGCTTCTACCACAGTTCAGAGCTCCATTTGTTGCCCCCAGATTTGCTTTCCGAGGGCAAAGATAAGTTAGCAGCCATCGTGGATGAGCTACGTAGCCGTAGTATGGCTCAGGGTGGCGGTGGCGATACTGTTATCGTATCTCCAAACATATAAAAGCATCTCAAGAAACCAATTGAAAATAGAAATATTATAGAAATAGAAAGCAATATGAGGAGTCACTTAATCAAATCGACAAAATCAAAACCGAATTCCTTCTGTACAGCTGCCTTTCTGACATTCTGTTTTTCTTTCATTGTTGTGTTCTCGTCGAAAGCTTTTCCATCTCGTGGAAATGTATAGCGGCAATAAGTTATTTTATGTAATGGTAGCGGCAAAATAAAATCCAAACATCCTATCCTTGCATGCAATGAAGAAATTCCATTTTGTAAATTGAGCTTATTACTCATTGAATCATCAAAATATTGAAATTCTTTTTGATTGTGTTTGCAAATCACAATGTTGAAGATTATTTAAACTAGAGTTCGCCCCGCACTCGGACTCCGAGTGAAATGAAAAATTTCTAAATGAAATAAAAAATTAATTAATTATTGTTTGGCAATTATTTTATTAAATTATTATTAGCATTCCAAATCAAAATTCCAAATCAAAATTTATTTCATGTGAATATTGCGACAAATCCTTTACTGCGAATCGATTATTTTCGATTAAATGAATTGAATTCAAGTGGAAACATTGACTTTAGAGTTGGCAGCCCTTTGACTAATTGCATATTTTTGAATGTGTGTACACACTGAATAAATTTTACAGTTATTCTATTCGCACGTATACAAAGAAAACAGCAACAAATTTCACACACAACTGAAGCCTATATAAAATACACACCAAGCATAGGCGTTGACGCTGTTGTTGCCGTTCTCTATCCCTTCTATTCATGAATCACGTGGTTAAAAATGTAAATGTATTGGTAGCGTCACTTCTAATTTTGTCGAAACAGTTTCAACAACAAATCTTTCTACCCAAGCAAATCTTATATGGACACGGGCATTTCACTCATAGTTTGTTTTCGAGCAGGAATATAAAGCAACGCTTATCGATTATATTTGAGAAAAATATCGCTGCGTCTATCTTCTAAGTACATCTTTTTACGACGGACTTATATAAAGATAACCCATCGAAGAAACCTGATAAATTACAACACTTTAATAAAACAAAAGTTTGAGTCGATAAATTGGACTAACTGCTTTGTATATACACTTAAAATGGCTCGATTCGGTAAATGCGCGGCATCTCCGCGTGCTCTCTGGTCCTCTGGACGTCCATAAACACGTAATGGAATAAAAAACATTTCTGCCGCAGACTTTTCTAGAAGAATTAATCTCTTAACTTCCGTCTGAGAAAATTTGCCTAAAATACAGAATTGGTTATTATTTATTTTTAGTGAATGAGCGTTAAATAAAGACAGCTGATTTTAATAGTAAACAGATCTTTCCAACACACAACTAAGTGGAAACATTGACTTTAGAGTTGGCAGCCCTTTGACTAATTGCATATTTTTTAATGTGTGTACACACTGTTCATGCTTACAATGTATTTTGTTGTTGTAATTCAATACATTTTCACGTTTGAGGTGGGATTTCACCTGTATAATGCCAACGTATCGAAGTAAAATTTATATATTCCTTACCGTATGAACATTCTCTATCCAATGGTATAGGTTTAACCTTAATACGTACACGCATTCAAACACAATCGGTACCAAACACTTTTTTTGTTGCCGTATTTATATATAGATTAGTAAAATTGGAATATTTGTTTGAAATCATAAGAAATTAAAACTTATTTTTTTTATATGCTTTAACGCTTAAATACAAAAATTTGCAAATAAATTTTCGATTTTCATGGGAAAAATGGGTACAGGGTATCCCAATGTCGGGCACCGTTGCGACTGTCTGCAACAAATTTTTATTTTTTCAAAATTTTATTGTGACATATAATGGCTGCAGTTAGAGGTGTGCAAATTAAAAGAAACTGTCGATAGTGGTAAAAACTATCGAAGAGCCTACCATCGTTAGTACAATCGATGGTTATGCAGTTGTTCTCCTTGATTCTCATACATGGTACCTAAGCTCTTGCATTTTACAATTTTTTATTCTTTCATCCTTTTTCTTTTTACGATTGCTAATAATACTAATATATATATATTAATGGCACCTCTAAAATAGTTTTCCTGCACAATGGCTGCGCCCAGGAGCACCGCACCCAATGAAGGGAGAACAAGCCCGGTCAAAATTATTGTTAGGGAGGTAAATCCGTAATGGGCGTTACAATTTTAGTGGCAGAGCGTTATGTTTGGTGGAGCCGAAGACTGCTCAGACTTGGGCGCAGAAAGCTTGTTTTTTTTTTTTATTATTTTTATGGTGAAGAAAGGGGGGAGTGTAAGGAGTCAATTTGACACATCACAACGCTTTCTTAGTAACCAAGATAATTGGAAACGCGAAAAAATTTCGATGTTAGAATGACTTTGTCGAACCTTGTTTTTCTGGCTGGTTTGAGAGTTTCGAGTTGGTTGTCGTTTATTCGTTGATAAACGGATGTGTTCTTTTTAATAAAGGTCTTTGTCGGGAATGTTGGGTTGTTCCCTCCGCCGCCATTGATTTGCATAATAGTATGCTTTGATGCCGCTCGCTTGGACCCTTAGTACTATTTGGGTCATTCTTGAAACTATTTTGCATTAATGCTACACTTTTGCATATGTATTAAAGAGCAATTTAAATATGGGTCCAGCATGAAATTCCTAACTTTTGCGCTCTTGCTCGTGGTATTAACTATCAAAGGCCAAAGGCGATGAGCGCCGATGAATGCCACACGCCACCTGGATATGTATGTATGTATGTGTGCATATTTGTGTTTGTGTTGGAGATTGTGTGTTTGTGTGTTATGTTTCACGGCAACTTAGCTGCTCAGCTTAACTTGAATCGCCTCGCTTTGAACGTGCTGCATCTTGGTAGTACCTCTTTGTCTGTGCTACAGATACTAATTTTTTGCTTGCTTTTTTGCTTTGTTGGTATTCAAATTGGTTGCCAAGCAAAGATATGCAAACTCAAAGAAGTCTTTCAGTCTTTTTAGCAAGTTGTACATTTTTTATACAAAACGCAGCAAGGATCCAGCAAGCATCCAAGCCAAGTCAATCCAGGCCGAGAGACTAGACGAAGTCCTTTTTATGCTGGTTCAACACTTTGTTGCGGCGCTCGCAGCGGCAGCGGGCTACTCGATTGCCTTTTGGTATAGCAGAGGGGCAGCACACACACACACACACACACACGCAAAAGAAGCGTATATATGTATATTAGATATGCAAAATTTAGCAAGCAAAGCGTAGAAAAAATAATTTTTTGCACGATTTTTAGTGGCTTTGGCTGCGACGCACAGTGGGCGGTAAGCGCAATTCAATTCAAATTTAAAAAGTACACATTTTCGTTTTGTACTCCGTTGGCTATAGATGATTTATGCTACACATATATACAAAACTGTGACTTTTTGTACAAAACAAATTTTTCAGTAGTTGCATCTTCTTTTTAACTGGCCATAACATCCCGTTATCGGGTTACGGCCTAATGCAAATATCTCCTCCAAGCGTCTCTGTTTTGCGCGTGCTTGGTCCAATTGGTGATACCAAAGGTAGCTAGTGTGCTCACTACCTGGTCCTTCCAACGGAGGCATGGTCTGCCCTTTCGTCGCCTCCCTTCGACCGACATTGTAGACCATTATAGAGCTTTAGCATTTATACTATCTTTTAATTTAGATTTAAGTGAATGCTTCGCAGCTAAATGTTGCCTTACAATCCCCTGAACATGCACTTCGTAAAGAGTCCGTAATATCGGGAAAAACAAAAAACTTTGAAGTTTAACTTCTTGTTGTTGGAACTTGAGCCGGCAAAAAACAGCTTTATAAATAGATTAGTTCGCTAATTCCATACAGATTTAACATTTAGATTGTCCTTTTCGACCACTGTGCGGGGCTCCGTATCAAGGCACTTTGTTTGACCAATGCGCTTTGTCCCATGCGTTGCACTCTCAGCCCAGGCAGAGGTCATTGGTCAAGCGACACACACACACACACACACACACACACACACACACACACACACACATATAGCCATCATTTATTAATTGACAACTTGCGCTCTTGCAAGCACTTCCGCTCTCTGCCTCTTCTTCTTTTAAATTGTGACGCTTGTAACTTAATGGCAACGGCATACAACGGTAACAAAAGCTTTAATGAAATCAAAATGGCTGCTCATATCCGCGGCAAGCAGCTCAGGCTCAAAGCTCAAGCTCAAACTACACAACTCAGCTGACCCACCCACTCAATGAGTGAAGCAGTGTAATAGAGAGGGGGGGGGGGGGGAAAGTAATAGAGAGAGAGAGAGAGGAAGATTGAGCGTTAGCTGGTTATTGATACTTAGCGCCAGCAGGCTTGAAGTTGAAGGGTGCCGGTGCCGCCGTCCAAGTGAATGGCAAAAGTGGAAATGTTTGCAATTTATTGTTACTACACAATGACGTTGACTTCGACTTCGTTCGACGTTGGACGTTGGACGTTCCTCGTCTCAGTTATCCGCATCCTGAACGTTGATTCTAATGTAGTGCTGCGCAGCAGTCATTGATTGCCAATTGATTGTAGCCAGCCAGCTAGCTACGGGTCTGTCTCTGGCAAGGACTGGGCGTATGGCTTGCGGCAACCGCTACGATACTGGACAGCATGGTATAAGAACTTGCAGTCAGTCAGCTAGTTAAATTCAAGTCAAGTTTAGTCGGCACTTGACTGTGTCTACGCCCCATTGCCACAGACCCAATCCGACCCAATCGGACCCAACCCGACCAGACCAGAGCAAAGCCGGCATATTGTGATGGCATAAAATTTAAGCATTTTTGCAGCTAACTTATGACTGCTGCTGGCCGCATGCCTCTGCGTCACACATTCACACATAACACTATGACACAACTACTGCCACTACTATATAGTATATGAAGTTTATATGCATACATACGTAAAAGTTACCGCAGAGCACGGAAGTGATGGCAACAGCTCCACATTGTTGCCGGCTGATAGGCGACAACATTACACGGGTTATATTCATAGGCAAGTTAATGGAGCGGGCGCTGAGGAGAAAACGCTCCTGTCGAGACAAAAAGCATGCAAAAACTTTGTTGCAAAACACTTAACAAACACAAACACACACATGCAGACGACACACACACGCTTACGCACAGGCGACAAAAGTTTTAAGCATAATTTAGCTAATCTACTTCGTAGCCCCAAGCACATTATCAGCAGTTTAAGCTAGTTTCAGCCCTGGGTTCGATTCACTTCCAGTCTATCCTTTTATTCCTTTTCAGACTACACTTCTTTAAGCCTTATTTTAGAGCTGTGTTTCGTAGTTTGATCCTTGTAATTTATTATGCCCCCTGCTGCAAATATAGCTTTGCTGTCCGTCCTTAAAACTGGCTCCTACCGGATGACGCCAAGCAGCAAGCTTCTATACCCTAAGTCTGAGTGGTTTTTTGCTTCTCGATAGCGTATCACACTAGTTGGGTTATTGCTGCGCGACATCTTTCGCTAGCTCACAACACCTCAAGATCGAGCTTTCCCTAGATTTTGTTTGCAAATTTATGTCCAGTAGGCAAACCAGTCAGTAAGCCTAATGAGTTTCCTTCCCATTTGGTTGACTTTCCTCCAATGCCACAAAATGGCTGCACCCTTATTAGGGAGCTCGCAGCAACGTTTCTTGCTAATTTGGGACGAACGGACTTCGCAGCGGGCAAGAAAAAAAAAATCAAGAAGTTCTAACTTCTAAAAGCCTAAACAGAGTAGGCTTGCATAGAGGTTCCCTATTGACACAATTTTTCCGACTCCCCTTAAATGTATGTACTCACTTTTTGAAAGTAACGAGTTAAGTCTTTTTTCTGCCCAACAATGAAGCATAAAAACCAAACGGAGGAACATTCTATTTAAAAGGTGCTGCTTTTTACTTAGAGATCAGCCTCACCAGGCGAAACTTACGCTCCACATGATGCAGTTCCAATGACGCAGTCTCATACAAATGCTTGTCTTTTTAGGCATTCACAACGATTGTAATTCGATGGAAAATACATAGAGACTCCGATTGAGTAACACTTTTGCTAATCGATGCTAGTTTGGTCTCTATAGGCAAACAAGTTCGCACTCGCCAGGAGAGTGAAACTTACGCTTTACAAGACGCTGATGCAACGAGCGTATGGACGCTCAAGCTCCTGGCGGAAAGCTCTTCAATGTGACTGTTGAAGAAAGCCAAAAGAAGTGGTAGGCCGTGTCATTGTTGGATGGACCAGTCGGGATACCATTGCTATCTCGAAGTGGCCAAGGCATGCGCGCAGCAGAGCAACCCCATCAAGCAGAAGGGAATGAACGCATTGACTGGCATGGACATTGGAATCCTCTCGGGAAAGTGAACATGTGAAATTCATATCTATACACGAGTACCTAATAGGAACAAATTTCCCACAAGTTTGTACACTAATGTGAGTATATCAACGTAACGTAACTTTCATTTCACATTTCTCTTCGAAAGCGTTTTGTGTGCTTTTGTGTCCTTGTCAGCCGCATGTTGAATGCGCGTTGCCACATTTCGCACTGGCAGGCGTTTAAGTGTACACAATACGTACGCGCCTCTCAGTGTCCTTGCCATGTCCCATTGCTGTTCCTACTGCCAGCGCCTATCCTCTGTCTATGTGCGTGTTGTGCATTGTCTGGTTAGTCCTTTCCGCATATATTTGAAATAAAGTTACGACAAGTTGCACTCAATTTTCAGCATTTACTGTCAGCGCGCACATACAACGATCAGAGAGAGGCACGCCAGCCAGACGGGGATATATACGGGGCAGGGGAGCGCACAATCGCAACGAAAGACCGCACGGACGGACAGTCAGTGGCAAAAACTGTGTCAGGCAATGTGGACGCAGCTTTAGTAATAAAAACACAGGATGACAACAACAACAACAGGAGAAACCAACAAAAAAAAAAAGTACGCCTTGCCGCATAAAACGCTTGAAATGAATACGTGTTACCATTGTGGTGCGGTGTCCCGCCCCGCCCCGGGGGAGCAAGCGAGTGAAAGGGGGAACAGACACACACGCACACACACAGCTGAGGGACTGAGAGTGCCCGAAGCGGCTGCTCCGTTCGCCTTTTGATTTGCAAACATTTTTATTGTGCGTGCGTCCGTCCGTGTGTCCGTCGAGTGCGCTCGCCCGTCCATGCGTCTCGCCCGTTGTCATCATTCCTAACGTCCTGTGTTGTGGTTGCACTTTTGTTTTGAGCGCACGTAAAAATGTCGCAGCTTGTCGCAAGATAAGCTCCAACACTGTCAGCTTGTTGGTAGCATTTTTGAAAGTCCAGTGGCAACAAGGTGGGGCAAGTGTTGTTCCATTTGCATATGGAATTAGTTGTCAGGTAGCTGCTCCTGCTGCTGCTGTGGCATGTGTGAAAGTTTTCCCCAGGCGCAGCGGCAGCGTTAATGTATGGCATTCTTGTACAAGGGGTGTACAAGTAGGATAGCACCCACAACACACACACAAGCGCACATAAATCGTGACGCATGCAACAGGCAACAGCAATTCTTGTGCAACAAATCCCATTTAAAATGTCATAACTCATGCGATTTGTCCACAAAACATTAGCATCAAGTTGTCACAGCAATTAAAATAGATGGACCGTACCAGAAAAGCAGCGTATATCTCTCTGCTCCGAACCATTTCAAGTGTGGAAGTATTTACATTTTAACAAATTAGCTTTATGTCTTAGTTGCTCATAAATCTTGAACGCGTTATACGCACATAGCTGTCAGTGATTGCATCTCTACTAAGTCTATTTATATGCCTTCTCCAGCGTTGATTGTTCCATTTTATAGTCAACACATGTGCCTATTGAGGTCATGTAAAGAAACTTAGCTAATCAGCAGATCAAGCCGAAAAGTGTGTATATATACCTAACACGACAGATCAGCTAGATGCAGGTCTTTCAGCCGTCTTCTAAATTGATAACTAACAAGCGATGTTCTTCAGCGTTGCATGTTCCAGTTGCTTGCGCACCAAGAGGATTGGCATTTGTCCTAAGTGCCATGTTTTGCTTAATTTGGGCAGACCTGGCTGCCATACGTCCAAGTGGACGTACACCACAAGTCACTTGTACCGCGTAATTTCTCGCACAACCTTGATCATGGTCAGCGAATGTAAGACCACACGTAACATGATTTCACGTCATAACAAAGTCAGTCTGTACTGGGTTCCTGGTCACCGAGGTATCGATGGCAATATGAAATGGCGAATGAGTTGGCAAACAAAGGCTCGGCGTCACAGACAATAGGGCCTGTGCCAATCATTCCTGTCAGCGCAGCTGAATTGGTCTACACAGACACTATCTGTATCGAACGCTGGATGTCGCGTAACGAAACACATCGGGAAAGAACCCAATCCAAAGGCCTCCAGATATCTTCTTTGTCAGAAGAGGAAAGATCTGCGATCCCTGGTTGGTTTAATCACGGTTCACAATACATTTAGCCAACACCTGGCCTTGACGACCTAACTTGCGCAGCCTCTCTTGAGGAAACCGACTCCACGGAGCACTTTCTGTGTTATTGTCCGGCCTTTGCAAGAACACGTATGCGCATTTTGGGATGTGATACACTGAACATGAGCGAGGTGTATACTCTCCCCTTGCATAATCTTTACTCTCTCTTAACTTCCTCTGTCGGGCATGGCACAATGGGCATGACTGCCTGAGTGCTAGGGATGGTTTCAACTCTCTCTGATGAACCATCGCACACACCACAAATCTAAACCACGTTATTTTGTTGCTTGTTGAGGGTTTACTCCAATTTGGCTATTTTAGCTGTGAACCACGAGATTATAGCACGAATATATCGAACAACCGTTCATTAAAACAATGTTGCACTGGCTAGGCTTCAGGGAGACAAGGACGCTGCTAGATTTTTCACCATTAAGCTGTATATTCCGTCGCCTAGCCCAGGGCCCGATTAGGTTAAGCTCCGCTTAGAGGCTTTGCTTAAGTAAGCAGCTGTTGCTAAGGACGCAGCATAAGTGGTTAGGAGCATGAGTCGTCAATCGCAGGCGATCACATACCTTCAGTGTACATAGTGTTCAAGAAAGTCGTGAGGACGCTGCTTTCCCGATAGGTCTTTGACAGAAAGTTTGAATAACCGGTTAGCCACGTAGGATTTTTGAACCAGATGGGCGTCTGGGTGGTCCTGGATTCTGGTAGAAGCACCCTGATCTCTGTATCCACCGTTACCAAGTTGACGCACTACCTCCAGATGTTGCCCCCTGATTAATCGCCACAAGGTGTTAGCGCCAATGTGCGCAACGAAATCTGCCCAAGTCTTTAATAGACTTGTGCGTAGGGTTTGGGTACCACTGCGTTAAACCCTCCTCCCAATGTAAGATGGTATAAGCAGCCTGGAGAAGTGCCCTACTTTAGGGCGTAATCCGATAACGAGTTGTAATGGCCACTCAAGAAGCAGAAGAAAAGTGGGTTTTTTCTCAAGTATATCTGCACAGTGCGCTGTTTCACGCGCCGTAGCCAAAGTGCTGTTCCGAAAGTGTAAATTTGCTTTAGCGATAACCGCGATATATTCTAACCAGCTCAGAGTTTTCCAAAATTGTATCATATTAAATCATTTTGTTAAACTCATTCAAATTTGTATTCTACTTCTTCATTTGCGGCATCTAGAAACAGCTGAAACGATGAACTCATTGATTGGGATGAGCATGTGACCAATGCAAATGCCGCAACAACAAGAATTAGCTGGAAGCTAACGAAACAGCGAGAAAGGAACACACTCAAGAAGCTTACTTTAACAGGACATTGGCTGAAGATCTAAAAGGCGGAACTAATTGCAGCCAATGAGCAACAAGTGGCAGTAACGGAAGCGCTCAAAAGGAATGGAGGACAGTAGTTGCCGTGTTATCAGTAAATTGAGCTCAATCTTTACCTGCTATGGATGACGGCCAGTTGGAGCATACTAAAAAGGAATGGTTGTAAAAACAGCATAAACTAAAAAAAGCAGTGGTAAAGCTATAGAATTACGCAGATAATCGGCAGCAGATAAAGATGCAATTTTAAAGAAGAAGTTAAGTGAAGTACCTCTCAAAGTGCGACTTGACTGCAATTAAAGAGATTTAATATGAGAAAACACTAACGAATAGACTTCTGAGCATTCTCACTTAAGAGAGAAGTTTGCGAAAAAGCATAGCCCAGATTTCGTTTGGAACAATCAAATTCGTATATGAAGGCCCTTGTCTATAACATATACTTTTCCGGTTAATTTGGAGTCACGGTCAATTATCGCTATAGTTACACAACATAGAAGTTAGATACAGATGAACTTAAAAACTTTAGTTAGAATTTAAGTAGTACCGACCGTGGTATCTAAACTTTTATACATAGAATTGTGGCACTGGCCACAAAGTTAAAATTGTAAGACTAACTTTTGATTGAATACATAAAATTTATCTAAAATTACTCTTAATTCCAGGACTAGAACAGCACCTTACGACGAGAAAAAAACAATGTGTTGGAAAACTAAAAAACTATCTATATCCACTCATCTTCCCGACGTTCTGATGTAGGGCCCTGCTCCTAGACCTCTGCATCGCTCACGCCTGTTCCACTTGAAAATGCTTACGGCAGCTGCTCTTTGCGAGTCATGGCCTACTTCTATGTCGCCTTGCTTTAAGCCCTTTCACCCAGGCGCAAAACATAGCCACGTTAGCGGAGCCTCTGGATGTGAATTCGCTTGACTCTGTCAATGTCGTCGTAGGGCTGATGGAGTTCGTTGTTCCATCGAATTCGGCAGTTGATCCTAACGCGTATATCGTAAGAGCTTGCTTGTAAGGTGAAAGTTATCTTGTTTCCAATTCATTCGCTGAATGATGATGCACTCGATTGTAAGGATTTCGGTTGGCTCATGATCACATTCCATGCTCATGACGCACATGTGCATATATAACTGTGATAGCACCGAATAAACGAAATCAGTAAGAATAGAGTTGGAAAAAAGTGGATTTGCTTTAGTTTTACTCATCAAACTATATTTTCAGTGAATAAACACAAGAGGCAAGAAGACCTGAACTGACCTAACGCTGTAGAGCATTCCCGACGTCTATATGAAGCTTATGGTTTCCAGCCAGATGTAGTTATTTGGCATAGGAAACGCCGTTCGAAAATCGATTTGGAAAAATTTTATATGTAGAATTAACACAAGAGAGCTGCCTGCCAGATTGAGGAAATGAATCTGGATGTGGAGTCCATATCGCATTTGCAGCAGCAGATCGTGCCTTCAACTGATTACTCGAGTTTCTGGTTGATTCTGTCTACAATCGTGGTGCTTACATTCCCATATAGACATGATAAGAGGCGCATTGAGCGTGATTGGTTTACCGTGAAGAACCCCTCGGCTACTCATGCATTGAAAAATTGCTTGCTGCAAGTTCTGGGAGAGGATACCAAATAAACTAAGTGCTTTTGGTGGCTGCTCGAAAAGCTGCGCTGTAAATTCTAACAGCAAAGTGGCAATATCCTTTAAAGAGCTGGCAAGTACAACAATGCCATGGAGGGTCGGCCTGCGTACTGTTTTCGATGAAGTCTATCTGGATCGAAATGTCGATGCGAAAAATTATTAGTTTGCATAACAAATATGTGATTTGCAATTTACTTCCTGGTCCACGTCTTTCTATAACGTTCGATTTGCCAAGTTCCGAACTAGTAGGTAATGTATAGGTAGCCTTGTCTTGAAGGTTTCTTCGCCTCTCGTCGCCATCTTTGGTACTAAAGGTAAATAAAGGAGACGCTAAAATAGTCAGTCAAAACATGTCATGTTCTAAAACATGAATTTGTTTTTCAGTGTCATTAAATCTCAAGTATGTAATTTCCATAGTTAACTTACCAATAAACTTGCGTTTAACCCTGGAACGTTATCCTTTTTCTTTGTACACTAACGTCTGACGTCGCGCGTGGTCATTTTGAAGGATGACGTTCTAGGGTTAAAAGCGTTTCGATATTCTGCAACTTCTTTATAGCATCAAAAAAATGATTCTAAAAGGATTTCAATTCAAACGATGTCAATGGAACGATTGTGGGTCATTAAATCCAATACGTAGTGTGGGCAAATAGCTTGAACAAAGACGCAGAGCTCATCACAAACACATCCAACCCAAAGACCATACTGTTGTCGTTTCTCCAAAGACATTCAAATCCAGCATAATTCAATTATAGACATAGACATTGAGCGGATACCCTAAAAAAAAAAAAAAACGTATAAAAGCAACTCAAGAAACCAATTGGAAATAGAAATATTATAGAAATAGATATCAATATGAAGTGAATCTACTTCAAATACTAATCAGGAGTCACGAAATCAAATCGACAACTACCAAAACTTAATCGATCATAAAACCGGATTTGCTAGCCCGCTGAGGGTTTCACATATCGGAGTGTACAAGCTTAAAGATTACCATTCCATTCAGAAAACGTGTTCAATTGATTACCCCTTCTTCTTCTTAACTGGCCATAACAACCCGCTATCGGGTTACGGCCTTACAAGCCTGTTTTTGTTCCACGAGCTCCAATGGCACGCAAATAGCTTTCATCCTGATTAATTTGCATAAGTGTTACACAATTCCAAAAGCTAACTGGTCCAGCGTTTAACAAATTCGGACATCTTGAAAAACTAAACCTTATTTAACCGCCAGTGAGAATCTATACAGAAATAAAAATACGCTTAGCGAAAATTCAGTGTGGTACCGATTACTTCGCAATGACGCAATATTTTCAGATGGAACCTATACCATTCGAAAGATAAAATGCTTGCGGTTCGCAGAATATAAGTTTCACCCGGATACGTCTATAAAATATTTATTTGAAGTAAAAATAGAAGAAGTTGTAGATATTCCCAACACAAAAACATCGCTAAATCGCCGGAAAAGTTGTCAGAGTGCTTAAATCGTCGAAAAACATAAAATTAGTGATCATTGTTTTTTGGCAAGTAACAGTTGGTAACCAATTTAGGTTTTCTGCATGTTTATCAAAACAACCGAAACTAGCTAGGACAAATTTAAACCACAAAAAATGAAAAACCAAAAATTGTGTTAAGTTATTAACTTCTATTAGTCTTCTGGCGACCCACCTATAGCGACTAGAGTGCTCAATTTCAATAGGAAACTCTTTGAAGACCCACACACTTTGTTATTTCGTGTTTTCTTGTCCCTTCTTCGTAATCAGACGTTTTGAGAGCGTCCCAGACTAGTTACCATAATGTTTACTGTCATTCCAAAGTCGATAAACATTCTCCGATTAACAATTCAAAATCAGAGCACAACATTGTGTCGTACACATCGGTTGCAAATTGGTAAAATACACAGTAAAATTTGTTTGAAAAAAAAAACTAATAATTGTGATATTTTCAGTCGATTTAAAATGAAGAACCGCAGCAGCCGCCAAAGACGGGCCTCAGCCATTGCTGAAATGACAAAGAAATACCTTTGGCTGTGCTCCGACGGCATCAAGAAGTATGGCCACTGCACTGTTTGCAAGGGTCGCATAAGAATGATGAAAATGGTGGTTCTGAGACACAATGTGTCTCGGAACCACAAAGAAAATTTGAAAAGATTGGCGACCCAAGACGAGCAGCTTATGGCCATAATGTGAGTACTAACCAAAAATATGCTAAGCTAACTATAAAATTGCTTCTACCACAGTTCAGAGCTCCATTTGTTGCCCCCAGATTTGCTTTCCGAGGGCAAAGATAAGTTAGCAGCCATCGTGGATGAGCTACGTAGCCGTAGTATGGCTCAGGGTGGCGGTGGCGATACTGTTATCGTTTCTCCAAACGTATAAAAGCAACTCAAGAAACCAATTGAAAATAGAAATATTATAGAAATAGAAAGCAATATGAGGAGTCACATAATCAAATCGACAAAATCAAAACCGAATTCCTTCTGTACAGCTGCCTTTCTGACATTCTGTTTTTCTTTCATTGTTGTGTTCTCGTCGAAAGCTTTTCCATCTCGTGGAAATGTATAGCGGCAATAAGTTATTTTATGTAATGGTAGCGGCAAAATAAAATCCAAACATCCTATCCTTGCATGCAATGAAGAAATTCCATTTTGTAAATTGAGCTTATTGCTCATTGAATCATCAAAATTTTGAAAATCTTTTTGATTGTGTTTGCAAATCACAATGTTGAAGATTATTTAAACTAGAGTTCGCCCCGCACTCGGACTCCGAGTGAAATGAAAAATTTCTAAATGAAATAAAAAATTAATTAATTATTGTTTGGCAATTATTTTATTAAATTATTATTAGCATTCCAAATCAAAATTCCAAATCAAAATTTATTTCATGTGAATATTGCGACAAATCCTTTACTGCGAATCGATTATTTTCGATTAAATGAATTGAATTCAAGTGGAAACATTGACTTTAGAGTTGGCAGCCCTTTGACTAATTGCATATTTTTGAATGTGTGTACACACTGAATAAATTTTACAGTTATTCTATTCGCACGTATACAAAGAAAACAGCAACAAATTTCACACACAACTGAAGCCTATATAAAATACACACCAAGCATAGGCGTTGACGCTGTTGTTGCCGTTCTCTATCCCTTCTATTCATGAATCACGTGGTTAAAAATGTAAATGTATTGGTAGCGTCACTTCTAATTTTGTCGAAACAGTTTCAACAACAAATCTTTCTACCCAAGCAAATCTTATATGGACACGGGCATTTCACTCATAGTTTGTTTTCGAGCAGGAATATAAAGCAACGCTTATCGATTATATTTGGGAAAAATATCGCTGCGTCTATCTTCTAAGTACATCTTTTTACGACGGACTTATATAAAGATAACCCATCGAAGAAACCTGATAAATTACAACACTTTAATAAAACAAAAGTTTGAGTCGATAAATTGGACTAACTGCTTTGTATATACACTTAAAATGGCTCGATTCGGTAAATGCGCGGCATCTCCGCGTGCTCTCTGGTCCTCTGGACGTCCATAAACACGTAATGGAATAAAAAACATTTCTGCCGCAGACTTTTCTAGAAGAATTAATCTCTTAACTTCCGTCTGAGAAAATTTGCCTAAAATACAGAATTGGTTATTATTTATTTTTAGTGAATGAGCGTTAAATAAAGACAGCTGATTTTAATAGTAAACAGATCTTTCCAACACACAACTAAGTGGAAACATTGACTTTAGAGTTGGCAGCCCTTTGACTAATTGCATATTTTTTAATGTATTTTGTTGTTGTAATTCAATACATTTTCACGTTTGAGGTGGGATTTCACCTGTAAATGCCAACGTATCGAAGTAAAATTTATATATTCCTTACCGTATGAACATTCTCTATCCAATGGTATAGGTTTAACCTTAATACGTACACGCATTCAAACACAATCGGTACCAAACACTTTTTTTGTTGGCGTATTTATATATAGATTAGTAAAATTGGAATATTTGTTTGAAATCATAAGAAATTAAAACTTATTTTTTTTATATGCTTTAACGCTTAAATACAAAAATTTGCAAATAAATTTTCGATTTTCATGGGAAAAATGGGTACAGGGTATCCCAATGTCGGGCACCGTTGCGACTGTATGCAACAAATTTTTATTTTTTCAAAATTTTATTGTGAAATTTAATGGCTGCAGTTAGAGGTGTGCAAATTAAAAGAAACTGTCGATAGTGGTAAAAACTATCGAAGAGCCTACCATCGTTAGTACAATCGATGGTTATGCAGTTGTTCTCCTTGATTCTCATACATGGTACCTAAGCTCTTGCATTTTACAATTTTTTATTCTTTCATCCTTTTTTTTTTTACGATTGCTAATAATACTAATATATATATATTAATGGCACCTCTAAAATAGTTTTCCTGCACAATGGCTGCGCCCAGGAGCACCGCACCCAATGAAGGGAGAACAAGCCCGGTCAAAATTATTGTTAGGGAGGTAAATCCGTAATGGGCGGTACAATTTTAGTGGCAGAGCGTTATTTTTGGTGGAGCCGAGGACTGCTCAGACTTGGGCGCAGAAAGCTTGTTTTTTTTTTTATTATTTTTTTGGTGAAGAAAGGGGGGAGTGTGAGGAGTCAATTTGACACATCAAAACGCTTTCTTAGTAACCAAGGGGTTAAAAGAAAGCAGAGAAATCGAAGAAGTAGAATAGGTAGCTGCAGCGTAACGGCTTAGTAATAGGCCGAGGATTCTTCCAATCTTCGGAGTCGCCGCTTCTTAGCCGTAGTGGAACAACAGATGCCAAGAATATGTGTGCATGAGAAATACCGTTTTGAGCCGTATTTATTTTTTGCTTATAAGCGCTTTGTCCCGATGAACCGTCACAGTTACACTTGTTGATCAATGTGAGTTTTTCTGGGAGAAGACCCTGGCCTTCAGGCAAACAGTCTATAAGTCGACTCGCAGTATGGTCCATCAAATCCTGAAGCTTAGCTTTCGCGCCGCACTCAGTTATGTCTTTAGAAAGAGCATCCTTCTTGGCATATTCGTTGGTTTTGTAGCTGGGAAGAATATTGACGTTGAGCCGCAATAAGCAGCTGCGCAAATTGCAATACTTTTCTTTGAACAGTCCCAAATCCACAAATAGTACTAATAAGTACTAATAGTCCTCAGAGGTCATCTTTGTAGGTACGACATTTGGTGGTGTGGGAATGGTCTGTTTTGTACCTAAGGGACAACGATTCCGTCAGATGGTTTGTATTGATCGGCTCTGTGACATCTGGAAATTTCCTTTTTTTTGGTTTTGATTGAACAGTCTTCAATCGATTTAGTCGGCCTTCCTTTGCTAGACGTGTGAGGTTCTGAACTTTCAAAGGAAGTAGGTTCTGTTTGCCATTTTTCGTTCTTTATTTCCAATTGGATTTGAAGCTTGCATAAACCGAATGTTGCTTTTTTTTCGAATTTTCCAGACTCTTGAGTCTGCATTGCCTATTTTATCGTTGAGTTCATTTATAATAGCCGATACGAACTCTTTTTCGTTTGATGAGCTTCTGCATATCTCAAAGAGTTTCGAATTCGCCAAGGTAATTTTTACACTTTTATAACTATATGAGACAATACCTTGAATTATATTGAGAAATACTATTCACCGTCTTCTAAAGTCAAAACAAGACTATGAAGATCCATAGGAACATAGGCAAATATGAAGTATTTTAAGGTCGTATCCAATGTTGCTATTTTGTAGTTAATGTTTATAAAGTTAGCACCCACTGAAAAATCACCAATAAGGCGAAAGTAAAAAGGTTGCATCACTTCACCAAAAAATTACTTCTTACTTGTATGACATAATATTTTAAAAGTAGAAAGGTCGCAAAGGTACTATAAGGGCATATGGCATAAACAGGCTATGCAAAAATAGACTGGAAAAAATACGACTGTACTTGCTGCACGTTCTTCTTCTTCAAACAAATTTAAGTGGCAAATATTTTTAACAATTTCTAACTTTTTTTTTTATTCTTTGCCAAAGTTGAAATAAGTCAAAATTTAGTGATTCGCCAAAATAGCTTTATTCATAAAAGTGAGGAAACAGGACGAAATTTTTTTCACATATTTCTCTTTGATTTTAATTTTGAAAAGAAGCCAAAAAATTAACCAAAATCAATCCCCAAAAATAACGAATTTGTTGTGGAGAGAAAAAATGCTAGCACCAAAACCAATCATCCAAATTGAAAACATTGATTATTTGCTGAATCTCTGGACATTTCTCTATCAAAGGCATTTATTAATTTTACAAATTTCTTCTATCAAATATTTGATTTATTTCCATTTTTTTGGGCAAAGCCCCATTGTGCGTCAATGGTCGCCACATGCCGGAGCCCACAGTTCGGATAACAACGTAGTTGAGTTTCTGCGCAATATGGGTTTTATTAGCCATTTGCCATACTGTCATTTGAAACGAAAAATTTCAAATGTCTTTCAAGTAATTTTGCTGTTACATCGAGGTTAGGTTAGAGCTGCCATCACTAAGTGCCCCACTTTAAGTGACTCTACTTAACCCTATGAACGAACCCGCAGAGACACTCTATGTAGTGTGCACATAGCTAAATAATAAGCGGACTCCTGTCCTTGTTGTTGTCCGAGTTCGGCTTATGTGCAAAAGCATGCAATAAAGGATAATAAGGAAACTTGGAAATTTGTTGCAATTATTTTAACTGCTTGGGAATTGTTGGTCGTCCTTGTCCTGGCTCGCCTTGCACTTTAGCAACAAATGTTTTCAATTTGGGTATGAGTGAGTGTGTTTGGGTAAGTGTGTCCATGTTTGTTGCATTTACATGTAGTTTTGGCCAACACCTAAAGCCTTCCTAGCAATTTGCTAGAGTGCGTCCAACACGCACACAAACAAAGTGGATGCAGCAAAGTTTATCATCTAACTTTAAAATTTATGTCAATTTTAATGCCTCAACTCTCAACTCAAGTTACCTGGAAACATGAAAATGCGCTTTGCAGCTGCCACATGCCACATCTATTGCACTGTCATGCTAAGTGTCGAAAATCTGCAAAAATCAAATGAAAATTTAATGATTTATAAAACGAAGTGACTATCATAATTTTCTTGAATCATTGCTTTTAAAATTTTCCGAAAAAAAAGCATAGTTATTCTTGACTATATTTTTTTTGACAATTTACAGCTAACGTTTAATAGAGATGATATATCTTATTTTCAATTCATCCACTGCGAATTTTTCGGAAAACTTTCTTTAGTACATTACTTCTTCTTCTAATTCTGTGAACTATTTTGGTATAGAATTTTTCACCTTGAAGTGTATGAATTTGGTTCAGTGTAAAAGTTATCGAACAATTATTTACATCATTCGGTCTATGTTCGAACCTTTAAAATCAGCTAGTCCGAAAATCCTTGAATACCATTTGTATCCTTTTTTTTTTTAATACAAAACTGAATTTTCAATAACGAGCATGGGATGCGGAATTAGAAACTCCAAACGCGCCCTTAATAAACATTCTTTAAACGAATTCGATGAGGCAAGTTCGAAAAAACAAGTTTTTTCTAAAATGTTAAATTTCATTTCATGTTAAATTAGCAAAAACTTTATTTCGCCGAATACCATATTTTACTATAAGGCAATCAGATTTTCAAATTAAGTCCATCGCATATAATTACGCTTATTAAATCGTATTTTATATTAGCAGAATCAGTGACTCCGAAAAATGCCGAATACCATGTTCCACTCATAGGAAAAGAGTTTTTTAAATATCGCCTGTCGCACTTGTTTCCGCTTATTGAATTTTCAAAAACTATTGATCGAATTCGAATTTGTCAGCCATTTTAATATAGTTCGATACAATTTTCGAAAAATGTGCTTAGCTCAACTTTTTTCTTTATTCAAGCAGTTTCTTCAAATCGTTTTTTATGTTAAATTATGAAAAACCTTTATTTCGCTTACAGCAACACCGACTCCGAAAAACGCTGAATACCATATTTCACTTTAAAGCAAACAGATTTTCAAATTAAATCTATCACATTTGATGCCGCTTATTAAATGTTGTAAGCTAAAATTGAATTTCATGTTAAATTAGCAAAAGCTTTATGTCACTTGTAGAATCAGCGACTCCGAAAAATGAAGAATATCAGATTTAACTTAAATGCAATTCGACTTTCGTATTGAACCAAAAACCTTATTTTCCTTACTGAATCAGCGACTTCGAAATAGGACAAATATCATATTTCACTTCCACACAATTAGTTTTTCAAATCAAGTGTGTTGGTCATTGAATTTTCGAAAACTAACATAAAATTCTTAATCAGCAGCCCACAGGCGCATGCAGTAAAACAAGTCACGTTCGAGTGCGTTTTTGCAGTGTAGAGATTCAGTTTGTTGTAGTCCCGTGTGTGTTGCTTGTGCACGGTTGGGGGCGAGTGCAGTGGCCCACAGATCGGGCTGTGCCCACATAAATGTTTTAAGCTGTTGTAAATTATGGTAATGAATGTCAGCACAAACTTCCGGCAACGAATTCCCTCTCTTTCGCTACTCCTGACTGCCACGCTCTGAGCGTGAACCACCCGTTGGAACCCCTTGAGTTATCCATTGTTGTGGCTGTGGGACCGGCTTTGGCTTTGTTTTGGCTCCTTTTGTTGCCTGTCCTCAGCGTCATCGCTGTAGCTGCTGTTGCTGTCGTCAACATCGTCATAGTGGCTGCTTCTACGGCTGACACCGTGTCCTGGCGTCGGAAGTGCAACGTTTAAGCTGTATGCGAAATATAATTGACAAACGGTAACAATGACCACGCCACACACACAAACAAGCCGGTAAGCGTGTTGTGTTGGCCATGGGTAACAGGGTTGCCAGGGCCACTGATTTATGGATGCCGCGTATTGCAATTTTTAACCTGGCCCCATAACAAATTGGACACCAGTTGATATGAACAGCAACTTGTCGCAATGCGGTAAGCGCGTTAAGTCCTCGCTGCACCTATCCTGCAAATTTAAGGCAAGATTGTGTTTGAGAAAGCAATCAATAGTTCTGGCCGCTTTAGTAGGGCGCAATAACTGCAATTATAAGTAACACTTTGACCTTGACTCTTGAGTTGGTCCTCAGTTTTAAAAGCATAATTTCAACATCCACGAATTAGTAACTATCCCGCAGGGAAAAAAACACCAATTTGACTTTGACTTCGATGCGCTCTAATGTGTACGTCAGTCGATCCTTTCGACATCGTTGATCTGAGACTTGGATGTGTCACATCCAGCTGGCATATAGGTATAGATCGGTGAACGAACATTTGCTTGCTGAGCAATCTGTTTTACAAATGCGATTCTTATACGTTTTAGTACTTTGTCTTGAAGTTTTTTTGATGTCAACTTTTTGAGGACCATTCTCGTGTGAGTATTTCCTATAAATTGGGTTTCATCCAGTGAAAGAGCTTGGTCTGATAGTGCTAAGGACAGGAACACTCATTTCACGGTTTTTCGCAATATGAGCAGATCTTCTTAGCAATTGGAAGATGAGGCAAATTGGACCAGATAAGAATTACATATGACTAGTGGTAACCCCGCGTCGGATTCCGACTGCAAATTGAAATCCATCAATATTTTAATTTAAAATAATTTAGCATTTCGATTTCTCTCTCTCTCTCTCTCTCTCTCTATGATTTATATGAGGAACTACATATAAAACAGTCAAGTTCTTCTAAAGCCCTCACGGGCGGACCACAGCCGCAGTGCAAGCTCAGGCCATCGCACAGTGGATCCAACTGACTTCTTTTTCGGCAAAAATCATAACATTTAAGGGAGTAGAGATATTTTCAAAATTTAAAATGAATGTAACAGAGAGGCTGTGAGAACTTTAAAAAACGCTAGTAAAGGTCGATATTCTATACTGCAAATGTCTTATCCTTGCATGTCATGGTAAAATTCCATGTTCCAAATTGTGCTTATTTTTCAATAAATCGTCGTCGTCGAAAGTTTGTCTATCTTCCGGAAGTGTGTACGCTACGATCAAAATAGACTCCAACCATCTGGCCAACAGATGGACAAGGAGAAGACGTTTGGTGTACACAATATCAAACTTTCTTTCCACAGGACTTTGGAAAGTGCAATTAGTACTATTTCCGCTTCTTCTGCGCGTTGGCGTGGCCACTGAAATCATGTGTGATTTTTAAGCTTACCAAGTGGTGATTTTTCATCAGTTGTTGTTGTCGCTTTATCTTCGGCTATCATTCGGGTTCCGTTTCCCCTTTCTATTTCCGAATTCACTGCATCTGTTGTAGTGCTTTCTGAAGGCAAAATGGCATGCCTGAATTGGTTTCTTCTAAATACACGCATTATGGAACATATAGGAACAATGAAACCGCCGTCCCGAAATCCGCACCATACAGTAGCTTTTTGTGGCTGCTTTGCCAACTGGTAAACTTTCGTCCCACGTATGGAAATCAACCAAAACGCCGCGTCACCAATGATAATTTTCGGCCAAATTTGAGGTTCTCTTCTAAACGCTTCCAAGCCGCCAACATCTACACACTTGCCAATTGCTCTTTCGTTCCTGCAAAACGCATTTATTGATCCTTTCTCTCCAGGTTTATATTTACATGATGTGTCCGCGACTTAAACTATAACGAACTATGGTGTGCCTTTTCATGTGATGCATGCCCTCTAAGATTTTTCAACCTGGTCTATCTAGTCCCAATTATTTTTTCTTTTCTATTATTATTGCATATGCTCCTCGGTGCGTATGATTAATATTAAATTTCCAGCAAAGAAACATAGGACTTTCATTGAGTAACACGAAAAAAATAACAGTTTTTCAGTTCTAACAAGCTACATATTATAATATTGATGAGTTACAAATATTAAATTTCGATGACCAGGAGAGTGCACTTTTCATGCCCGTATTGTCCTCCATCTACATGCTTTGGCTGAGAGCTGGAAGTCTTACTTATGTGACCAGCAAAGCAACATTAGCTCTAGAAGATAGAAATATTCAATATTCTTGTTTAAAATGGTAGCAGAAATTGTGAACTGAAATTTAATATAACTCATACGCAGTGTAGTAACAAGTTGCTTGTTAGCATGCAAATGCTTACGTATTGAGACTTATATTCTTGTAATGGCAAACAGCTTGGCTTAAAAGTGCAACTAAGGTATTAAAGTTGACAATTTTGTACATTTCAAATTGTGAACAGATTCATGTTGGAATCCGGACAGGCAGTGCTCTTTTCTAGCTTCTCTGCTGGCCACAATCCACAATCTGTCATTAGCTGCTTCTATGTGACGGGTTGGGTGAAGCCAAGTTTATTGTTTACTTTCTGCATCGCTGAAACCAAAGTCGACATATTCAATTTTTAAAATACACATCTATAGAAAACTGTACAGAAAACGATATGCAGTCACGATTCAGCAGAAAAATTTGCTAGCTGCTCCTAAATAGGCTAATCTTCTTTAACAGAAGATTCTGGATGCTTTTGACTCACAGATAACACAGCGGCTTTAGGCTACATGCGCAACAGCAATCCTGCAGAAGAACTCTATTTCGAAGTGCTGAGAATAGCCTAAAAAAAGCATTCAAGTATGCAAAACGCAAACCTAAGGCCTTTGGTGCCGCTCGGATCAATAACGCGATCCTCACTCAACACCAAGAGCAGCGGAAACCCGTGAAGAGCTTGCTTCGCTCTGTGTTACCAGAGTACATTACCAGGACCAGGGACACTTATGCCAAAAAACGCGACTGTGCTGCTTAAAATTGACAGCAGAGAAGGTAAGGCTCTGCCAATGAAGGGAGTCCTCACGCTGCGGAACATCTACAATGCAATCCTGCGTCTGGCATACTTCCTAAAGCAGTGAAAATAAGCACAAATCCCAATGATTCTTAACTAAAGCAAATGTGAAGATCATCCTACCAAGTCGCTAGTTCGATATCCATCTAAAAACAAGTGCACAGAGCTGTATAGCGCATTCTCAACGCTTTTGCACGCCGTGTGGCACACGAGGGTTAAAACTGAGCCTCCTGATACTGATTTCAGGGTTTTCTCGGCATTCCTTGAAAAGCGATTGTTTAAAGTCTCCATAAAGGGTGCGCATTCTGCAAGTAGCCAAGCTGGGCTCCCACAAGCCAGAGGAATTCTGCTGCTTTAACTGCGGAGGTAATCATGCGGAAATTGGATAGAATTTGTTCCAGTAGCCATGTTGCAAGGGAATACATATGGTGAATCCTCCTCGAAATGTGGGCTTAAAGAAGGGAATTACTAGCGCTAAGGTACCCCAAAAACACATAGAGCGTCGTCAAGATATACCTGCCAACAGAAATTCAAGGCTAGAGGTGGCCATTGAGGCGAAAGTGGATGCATTCTAGGCCATGTTCCAAGAATTCCAGCAGACAATCCAGTTTCTTAAACAAAAAAACAAAAAATTACAAGACAACCCCTTAAGGTATGCTATGATTTCATAAATTTAATTATGTTCTATAGCTTTTTGCTGGTTAGGAGCCATCGGAGCATACTAATTCTGTGTTTAAGGGCGCCTTTGACGCTTGAGATATGTCTGCCGAAGGTCAGGCCCCTGCCCAAGTGTACACCCAAGTATTGCAAGAAGGCACCAGGGCAGAGATTCTTACGCAGTACATAAATCACATTGGTGCACTTGCTTGCATTTATGCCTATGTTCCGCTTAGCCAACATTTCAAAGCTTCACAAGTACTGCTGTAGAGCATCCGTTGCTTCGTATACACAATTGTTTCTGGCCAGGATGGCCGGGTCGTCAGCATAAGTGGCGATGAGCAGGTCATGTGAGTCCTGTAAGCCGATTTCGGTGCCAGTGGGCATGTCGTGTGCAAAGAGGACGTAAGGCGTGGGCTTTAAAACACTTCCCTGTGGCACCCCAGCTCGGATGGCTCTGACCATCCAGCACTACCAAGAAGAAACGATCCGTCAAGTAGCTACGCACTATACAGAAAAGTTGAGGCGGCAACAGAGGCTTGACCTTACAGATGTGACCATTGTGACAAACTCTGTCGAAGGCTTGTTTAATGTCCAAGTGCGCTGCCACCACGTACTCCTTCGCCTCGAAGCGCTCAGGAATGAAATTTGCTAAACTATGCAACTGTTTTGGTGTTTCATACAACTTTCGGTAGCCAAATTGTAAAAAAGGGCAAACGATGCCTGCTGACTCGTTTAAATAGTTTGGCAACCGTGGGCAGCAAGCTTATTGATCTGTATGAGTCCAGGAAGGTACCGCTTTTTCCAGTTTTATGGATTTTACAGATACTTACTTTCTTCCATGTGGCTGGGACATATCCCAATCTCAACGCAGCGTTGAACACCTAAGAAGAACCAAAAACAGCCCTGCTTGAGCTGGCATTGCCTTGAGTGTTCTGCTGTCTAGGCCATCTGCTCCTGGAGCTTTTTTGGTCTTTAGCTCTTTAATGTGAACCAAAACTTGCTCCGCTGTGATGGGCACAACAGGAGGGCATAACCTGGCCTGCTTGTTGAGCTGCTTTTAAATGTTTGGAAGCGTTCCGTTTTTTTTCGAAGCTGCTTTGCTTTATGGAATTACACAATATCGTTGAACTATATTGACATAGCATCCTGAGCTTGAGTAATTTGATGGGCTAATCCTCAACGTACCAGTAGTTACAACCTTCCATATGTGAGTAGTACAACACACTTAAAGCCGCTCACACGCACACACACACACACACACACACACACACAGAGTTAATTGTTTGAATGACCAATGAATGTCGTTGTGTCGCGTTCTCCGTGTTGTAATATGTGATTGACAGTTGCAGCGTCTGTCTGCCACTCTGACTTTCACTCCCTCTGAGGAAATGGCCGCTTTAAGATCCTTTTGTGCTTGTGAACTAATCACCTGACAAATGGCATCGAGTAATTTCATTACCTGATAAGTGTTAGATTACCAAAAACACCTACAAGTACAAGTACATGTTGAGAAACAATTCACCTATTATTATCATCAACACCATTAACGGGCCCCCAACTGCAAGCCCATTCATGCTCGTTGTTGCCTATCCAACGCTATCATCATCATCATCATCGTCATTAATATGCATTGGCCAAACTCCAACTAAATACCGCCTTAACACACACAAAGCACTTTTGATTAAATAAGCTGCACATGAAAATCGCTCACAGATACGCACACATTCACTCGCACAGCTCTCGAACGCCAACAGCGCCAATCAGCACCAACTACAGCATTACGCCCCATCCCCCCATAGTTCAGTCCTTCCCCCTTCGGCCACCATTGCCCAGCGATACTTCACCTTCCATGCCCCATGCCCACCATAGTTCAGTCCTTCCCCCTTCAGACACCATCGCCCAGCGATACTTTACCTTCCATGCCCCATGCCCCATACCCACCATAGTTCAGTCGTTCCCACTTCAGACACCATCGCCCAGCGATACTTCACCTTCCATCCTTCCTTCCTGCCTTCCCTCCATGAACGCATCCCAGTCAAGTCAACGTTGCGTGTGAATTTGAAATATGCAGAAATTGCAATTGCATTTGGTTGATGCGCTTCATTTGACTGAAATTCAAATTCGATTAGCCAAAAGTGTCCAGCCAGCAATGTATGCATGTTTGTGTACATATGTACACTGAGATAAATCAAAGAGCTGAAATGCAGAAAACGCAGTCCTAATAAGCAAACTACTTCTTAAGTGGCCATAACAACCCGTCAGCGGGTTACGACCCGATGTAGAGCACTCCTGCTGGCGCCTCTGTGCTCTCTATCTGAACCTCCCATGGTCTGCCCTTTTGTCGCCTCCCTTCAACAACCGCATTGAAGACCTTTCTCGCAGTAGCTTCTTCATCCATGCGCACAACATGAACTAGCCAGCGGAGCCGCTGGGTGTTCATTCGCTTGACTATGTCAATGTCGTCGGGGCGCTCATAGTGTTCGTTATTCCATCAAATGCCTTGGTTAAACTTAGCACTTTTTATTTCGTTAGAATAGACGAAAAGCTTGAAACCCAGCATCTACTCTCTCTGCTTCCCTTCTCGAGGGGGAGAAGGTATGAAGGCCTTAGCTGCTCATCTAGGACTGCTGGCGTCCAGCACGACGCAGGCATTCGATTATCTTTGCTGTCATGTTGCTTATGGCAAGCCATTTGTTTTGCGAACTAAGTAGGACACCCATCTAGGCTTTGCCAATGCCTAGGCAGTAGAGAATCTCGGACATGGAATATTGTGTCATTAAGCCTATACAAACGAGACTAAAGCAAGAATGTTCCTCGATTGCCAGCAGGTCCATGGGTGCCATACCTCCATGGACCAAAGACACATAACACTCAAAGGGCGCTACTGCCCTGCAAACGCGGCTGTAATATATCATCGCTCTTGATTGCCGATGCTTATAGAAAGATAGACCGTACAGGATTGGCTAATCCACTTGGACAGCTGCAGTCTACAATTTTTCCCTTCAGCGGCGCCAGTGCCAGCCCATTCTCTCCTAGCCAGTCAATAACTAGACTAATCACTCGCATGTTCTTGGCAACGAAAACTATTGTCAGCGAAGTCCACAATGCTCATACCTTCCGGTGCTGTCAGATGTAGCTTGGCATCGTAGATTACGTACTCCCTGTGGCACGCCACTAAGCATAGTATTAAATGCGTTACGACCAGCATCTGCTTTTTGCCTTCGCACTATATTGTGTCCTAAATGGCCCTTTTGGCTATTTCGTCGACCGTGTTTATGTTTCTTACGGAAGTCGAATTTCAGAGCAGAGACTCTTTGCCGTTCCTCCCGCTCCTTTTCAAGACGGTTCAAAACTATGCGCTTAAGCAGTTTTCCTGCGACGCCCGGCATACATAGAGATCTGTACGTCGATGGAACTTCAGCCAGAATCAGCACCAATGTGCATCTATCAGGAAATCAGCGTTGATGTATTTGATCGCCTTTGTGAGGACACCAGTGGATACGGGCCAGAGCAGCAAAGACTTCGACAAACGTTAGTGAGGGGTACTGACGTATTCTAACGTGTTGCATCTCATTTTCCAGAGAGCTTGCTTAAAAACCATTGCTATGTGCCGCAGAGTTCTATAAATATTCTAATTTTATGTGACAGATGCAGATTACCCGTAGTTCTACCGACGATGTTTCCGGGTTTTTGTCGTGCGTTGACTTCCACAACCATAGACCACATAGTTCCGGTCGTTAAGCACATGCACAGTTATTCAAATGTAGCGTGCAAGTACGAGCTGGAGATTCGGCATCCTTTGTTCTGTCCTCATTATTCTTCTTTCTTACGCATACAAGGTACCATCGAGCTTGTTAGAGACGAAAGCTACTGAAGGGTTGGAGCTAATCAGTGTGGCCTTAACTCTCCACCATTGACCAACTATACATACTAAGCCAACTCCAAGAGAAAACCCAATGGACATCAACAATTTTTCCCTTATTACAAAACAGCCTTTAAAAGTTCATAGAGGGATTGCTTATTGTTTGAGTTTGGTATACCAGCAAAGCTTAAACGCAATAGTTGCAGGGATCTCCCGAAACGCTTTCATAGGAGCCTTAAAACAGGGCACTGCCCTCTACTCCGACCTCTTCAACTTTGTAAGGGTGCTTCGAAAGGTCGCAATTCATTGAAACGGAACCTTTTTCAATCAAAACAGCCAATGACATCTATTATCGTATGTTGGTCTGGTGGTAAATAAGAGCAAGGCACTGCACATGTATTCCTATATGCTTACCCTGAACTTTTTCCCTTATAAGTGTGGGAGAGGAAAGTACTTCAAAAGATCTTTGGTGCTTATGATGAGCTCAATGAGTTCAACGACGATATTGACATAGTCAAGTGAATGGAAATCGGTCATATTTTGCGTATGGTCGAGGAAGTTCAAGGAAGAAAGCTATTCAATGTGGCTGTAGAAAAATTACGGTGAAGATTTAGATAGTGCCTCCGTGAGCAGAATCCGTAAAGGGCGTACTAGCTAACATTGTTATCATACAGTGAGAAAAATGCATGCGCGAAGGACTCGTGCAGTGTCCAGTCAAGAAAAAGAAAAATTATTTTTTCTCAGTGTATTTATGTGTGTGTGTGTCTGTTTTACTAGTGTATTTGCCTGCCAATTGGCGCCTGAATGTATGTGTGAGTAAGCGTGTGTCAATGGCAATAACGCCAAAGCTTTGCATACTTGCCAGGGCATGGCAGATGCGCACATCCCGAGCTTATATTCCGTCTGTCAAACGCTTATGGATAACGTCCGTAGCCATACCGATAGCCATGGGGGGATATGTGATTTTCATTTCTGCCAATAAAACTTCAAAACCGAAAACCCAACATTGGGGTACCAATATTTTCATACCCTTGCAAAATGAAGGATATATGCTATTGCTTATAATGTTAGTCTTCTATGATATTACCTTGATTTTTTTAGATTTCATAGAACGCATATCTATAGCTGCATTTTAAGACACGAACAGTCGATAATGTTGCTTAATCAAATTTGAAACTTAATAGAAAACGGTATTTTCATTGGGTTTCGATTTTAAGTCATAAGATCCATTTTATCTCTAAGTAACATCAAGTTACTAGTAAGTTATTTAAAACGAAAGAAAGATTATTGACTTATTGACAGTTTAAATTATTTGAGTCATTATTTCCCGATATTCCGTCATATTATTACAGTTAGTAATGCCGATTGACTTCTACCGAAATTGCTTTACTCTTCAGTTCATATGAAATAAAATGTAAAAAATCGTGCTGAAAAGTTTATAAAATTTCCTATAAGCTTAAAATTCATTTTTTTACATACGAATAATAACACTATGCAACAAAAGAAAAGCCTATGTTTAAAACATACCATTTTTGGTTAATTTTGGGTCGATGATTTCTAATCCAGAAACCGTTTTGGATTTTCCAGCACCGTTTTCGTATTATCGCTATTACAAAAAATTCAAAATTTCGAGTCAGCAAATCTCATATTACTCGGGAACCTTAGTACCGATCTAAATGAATTTTAACTCGAATTGAAGGTTATTTAATATGAAATTAATCTGGGTTTGTGTCTAGCTTTATTCGATTGCAAGTTACAGGGAGTTATATCAAAAATAAAAAAAAACAATTTAATGGGTATTTTTTGAATTCTATACATTGATTCTTTGCGAATTCTATCAACACCAATTTAAATAAAATCGGTAGCTGAACGGCGAATTTATTAGGGAATGTCGAAAAAAATGCCACAATTTTGAATTTCCATAAAAAATTACAATACAAAACCCTTCAGTAAAATATACATTTTGCGGTACGTTTTGGGCTGTTGATTTCGAATCCGGAAACCGTTTTGTGATATCTAGTACGGTTTTCGAATTATCGCTATTATCTCAGACATCTTACTTCCGATTAAAAAGAACTATAATTTCAATTCAAAGGTAATTAACTATATGAATCTGTTTGAGCTTGTTTTGGTCTATCTCGATTCGATTGCGAGTTACAAGGCAATAAACCTAAAAAATATTAAAATTTTTTTTTTTATTTTAGTACCTTGTAATCAGCAAGTTTGAATAGACCAAAACCATCAGAGATTCATTAAAGCGACACTTAAGTACCTTTAATTCAAGTTACTGTTCATCTCGATAGTAGTAAGGTTGTAAGGCTGCCGAGTAATATGAGATTTGCTGACATTGCCACTTATGAAATCTCTAATTTGAATTAGAACTGAATTTTGAAATAGCGATATTTCGAAAACCGTTTAGACAATTCAAAATGGTTTCCGGAGTCACAATCAGCACACCCAAATTTAACGGAAATGTTATGTTTTAGACATAGTCTTTTTTATTGTTCCATTAAGGAAAAAATGGAGACGAAATAAATAAATGCAATGGTTAAAAAAAAATTCACTTTCGAAATTCGAATTAACCCCTTTTTTATACCCGTGTACTTATTATAACTGTCTGACATATAAACTACTAGGGGGCTTCTCCCCCTGCTGGCTTTGCTGCCTTCGAGGTGAAGCATATTCTTTATCCCGTTACCCTTGTTCTTTTCCCCTTCCTCTTCGCTTCTTCTTTCCCTTCTTCTTTCCCTTCCTCTTCCCCTTCTTCTATCGCTTTATCTTTTTCGTCCTCTTCCGCTTCTTCTTTCTCTTCCTCTTTCTTTCTATCTTTTCCTCTTCTTCTTCTTTCCCTTCTTCTTCCTTTTCTACTTTCGTTTCCTCTTATTCCTTTTCTTCTTCTTCCTCTTCACGTTCCTTTTCTTATTTCGAATTTATAATTTTAGCATAGATAGTATAGATAACTAAGGGCCTCCTGCTCGCTTTACTCAACAAAGACCAGGTTGTTCGGCTTCCTTTTTACCTTCCATTTGGCCTTTAAATTTCATCTTTCTCTCACCGTTGCTTGCGAATTCTTTCCTATAACAAACCAGTATTGAGATGAACCATATAAAAAGCGAATCATGCAAATCGATTGAGTTTATCTTAGAAATTTCTCGAGACTTCTTCTCACTCGACGATTGATGTTTGAGTCAGCTTGATGATGCAGTTCGCTATCGTGCTGATAAACCTGAGCTGCGTGTGCTTCCCGTTTCTCCTGAGTTGGTCCTTCACGAAATCACGATATGTGATTAAAGCTGAGGGTATGCGAAGGTTTAGTTTCTGATCAGCATAATGTCATAAGGAATTCGAGTTATCAGCCTCGAAGCAATATTATCTCAAAGGCTTTAGAAATGTTAAATGTTTTCGATAAACTCATCGGAATCACTGAAATTACCATGAGCATGAGCGGAATAAATTTTTACAAATCTTTCGATTATTCGAAAACTTTTCCCAGTTTTGAACTTTAATAAACATTGATATTATTATCAAAATGAAAAAAACATTAAATGGCGCTTAGAAAATGTGTGTCACATCAATGCTAACGAAGTTGCCAACTTTCCAAGAGAGTTTCCTTGAGCGAAGACGCACGATGCTTGCTCAAGTAATGTAATCACTACAAATGCCTCATCTTAAGCAACATTAAAAGATACACATTTAGATTTTCTTAAAGTTTATTTAAGTTCTGAGCTTTTTAATGTTTGTTTTTTTGATCAAAAATCCAACTGAGTGATTTAAGTTTATTCGAAATCACTTTGAAACTAGAAGACTACACTATATCTCGCACACGTTTCAAGCTTCATGCGAAAGTTGTCTAACCCTTTTCAAGTGTATGCGAGAGTAAAAAAGTAACGAATAAAACAAAGAAGAAGCAGAAACAGAAACAGAAATACTAAAAGAGAGAAGATAAAACATGATAGTTTCTATCACAGCTAATGCCAGGCAATGTCAATTGTCTGTTTGTCAAACGAAACGCGAGCGCCCAATAAGAGAGGAGAGGAGGAGGACGTGATGGCCATTCTGGCGAGAAGGAACCGGAAGACGCAGAGTTGGACGCAATTGAGAAGGAATGAGCTGTGTGGAGCACTTGTTGCTTGCTTGCCAATTGAGTAGGAAAGCAATGCTGAACGAGGCAGGAGTTGTGTTTCGAGTGGCGCCAATTTCGAGGTTTCAGTTGCATTGTGGCACACTTTACGCGCAAGTAAATTTGACAGATGTTGCCGCATAGCGCACTGCTTTGTTGTTAGAGTTGCTCTGCGTTTATAAAGTCTTCTTCTTAACTGGCCATAACAGCCCGTTATTGGGTTACGGCCTGATGTAAATACATTCTTTCATTGGAATTGTGGTTTTACGTGGTGGGTGCCAATCCCTACGCACAACCCTTTTAAGGCCTACTGGTCTCGAAAGAATCCAGTCTCATTGTTAGTCGCCTCATACGACAAGCTTTGACTTGCTGAGTTGGTATTCTCTAATCCGCTCACCACACGGAGCGTCTATAAAGTAAATAATTGATATTGGTTTTATTTCCAATTTTAGAGCTAATAACCAGGCCAAGCGTAGAAGAAAAGCGTTCAAAGTCGATTAACGTTGATTAATCTTCATTTGGGTTTCTTAATTCCTCTAACTATCTTTCTCCTTTCAACGGAGGCACTGACAGTACCTTCGTCGCCTTCCTTTTACATCTGCATTGAAAACGTTTTTGGATATGGAATGGAGATGAAGGCGGCAGATTGTGCCAGCGGACTTGTTGTCGTCCGGCCACTACGCAACCGTGCCTCACGTTCCACGCTAGTGAACGAAAGGCTGGCAATAAGCCGCATCAGGACAAAGACGATGCGACCAAAGACGCGTTATACAATGAACTTTAGTCTGCCAATGATTTTAATGAAAAGGTTTGAAGAGAGCGCATCTTTGGTCCTACTGTCGGACAAAACACGAGATCACTTCGAACAACGGTGTAAGTCTACCAGTATTACCAAATTTCAGCATTCCGATATTCACAAGGCTGGATCAATCTACTAGCAACCAGAGGGATGCACATCCAATCAGACTGCCTTCTGAGACCCTGGTAACATCTATTGGCAAGAATTATTCTACTTGTCTTGAACTCCGATGGTGCCAAGGTAGACGAAATCCTTGATAACATCAAAAGTATAGTTTGAGAGTCCAATCGCAGCAACCATCGACTCCAAGAAAACATAAACGATAAGACACAGTTCCCAACCGGACCCATTTTTGCAGATTCTCTTTCAAAAGCCACCAAGGCTCTGACAACTTATTGTTTAGTACCGCCAATGATGTCGATACCATCTGCGTATGTGAGTAACTGGACATTCCTAGCATCGCTTTGTCTGAAACCTCACTCGGCGTCAAAAGTTTCTTAAAGCTTCTCTCCTACCTTAAGGCAGCTGCTCAACATTAATCTGCATAATAATAATGATAATGTTAGAGCGATCCTAAGGATTCATTGTGCTCCCTACCAAGCTTATACCTCTCACATCTCCCATATATCATTCACAATCTGGAATGGTTCTTAAAGGGTAACATCCGTCATCCAGGGCTTATACCTTCCTAGGTGGTTTATTCTTCGCAATCGCCGAGCACATGCTGCTTCATTCCCAGAAATGTTGGTGTAGCCAAGTACTCAGCAAAGTGTGAGTTTGTGTCTCCTTCCCAGAAGATCCAGTTTGTTTCGGGTTTCTTTAACCAACTTGGAGTTTATTCAAGTTCCTGCCACTTATTTTATTAGTTATCCTAAGCTCTTAGGAGTTAAGTTTGAACGCATTCCTACGGTTTCTGACTTAGGTGTCCCTTGTAGACTCTCAAACTACTATCTGCGGCTCTCGTTCGTTCTACGCTGGAGTTCGGTTCTGTGGAATACTCAGCATATTGCTTATCAATCTCGCGTTGAATCTTAGCAGTGCCAATTCCTGCTTTTTGCGTTTCGTGGACTTAATTGGTAACCTGGTATTCCCTTATCTCAGTACTCTAGTATCTGGGCTGCCTTTGAATAATTTGCCATCTTTCTGGAATCGTAGTAACGCCCTTGGAATTTGTTACCTACATAAACTAAGTATCGGAAAAATTGATGCCCAAGCTACGCCACAGAGAATTCGTCGTGTTCTTCGAAAGTGTTCTCCTAATCTTTCGGTTTTTATTATAAAGATTGCTTTCCTAAAGTTAATAGCTGGTAATTTCTAAATGACAATGGGGAAGGGAGGTGCTCCGAAAAAGTAACATCAATGGTCGCTTGACAGCAAAAATGTTTACCTTCATGCTCTTCGGTTTTTGTATAGGAAAATCGAAATAAATGTCGATGAATCAAAAAAGTTATTATTGAAAAAAGATAATCGAAATAAAACCATTTAACGGTTTAAGAGTACCGGTATTACCGTCATCGTAACCGTATCCGCAATGAGTTTCGGTTTGAATACTTGGTTGAAAGTAATCATTTACAATTAGTGGCAAAATCACCCATTTGGCCATACCGATTCGGTTTTTGATGTGGAACAACTATTGCTCATACTTTCAGACTCGTATGCCGTCACGGAAATCTGTTATAAAGCACGGATGGTATAGTATTGTGCGTGCTGTGTACGTCATGTTGTTCTTGGTTTCGATCATCGGCCCCTAGTTGTTACATGTTCAACGATTTGTTGAGGAATATCAGGCATACTCGGATTAGCTCAGCAGAAGTTCTTAATGTAGCCCTTATGGTCCCATCTAGGGGAGCAAGCGACGGATTTTCAGATTTTATAAGCCAATGTATCAGTTAAGTTCTGTAGCTAAAACGCTTTACAGAGACATTAGAAGAGTTGCGATGCGCTTTAAGCGATCACACTGCTCAAGTTGAGATCTGATCATTTTGAGCATTTGCTGCGATGCGGAGTTTTCCCTCTGACAGCTTGATGAGCAAATACTGAGAACTGGCGTTGCATCTTTGGGGTAAATGCAGACCTTTGATATGTTGGAGACACGCGCCGTCATTGAGCAGCTCTGCTCTACAGGGATTTCGTTACTCTTCCTGTGTTCTAAGCTTTATAATAAGAAAGGTTTTCCAACACTTTTCGATTGTTCACAGTCGTCTAGATTGAGGCTTCACTTTATATTCTGATGTTTGTCGAATCGAATTTAAGTTTTTAATGTGTTTAAAATTGGTTGCTCTTTTTGCTGCTAGTTGTTAGTGCTGTTGTGCAAATACATACTTTTGACATATGTACATAGTACACACATACATACATTCATACGTTCATACATACATTCATACATTCATACATACATTCATACATTCATACATAATGTACATAGACATAATTTGCTAACAAGCTGTCACCTCATAAGCCACACAGAGTTATGGTGCCCAACGGGAGCACTTTTGATTTGTTTTCTGTTGCTGGACAACATGGTGAAGTGTATACCCTTCACCCACATATGTACATGGCGCCATTGGAGTGCTTGGCAACGTTGTTGATGAGCTCCATAACCATAACCATTTCCAGACACGCATTCAAATCTTTCTCCTTGACGCGAATTGTGTGCATGTTTATCGATGTTTTTGTTGAGGTTTGTGTTGATGTGGTTGTGGCCATGTCTGTGTGTGTGCGTGGGAGTATGTGAGTTTGTCAAGTCAAGTATAGATTTTGAGCACAATTCAAATTCATTGTATGCGAATCACTCTTAATTTGGCATATCTTAATATGAATTGAACCCCACCAAAGAAGATACAGTATTGACTGCTTTGAGCTTAAATTGATTGTTAATAACACTATACAATAAAGTTGACTTTGATGAGTTATTTCTATAGCGAGCTTTTTGTTGTAAGTTTGTTTACAGCTACTTCAAGTGTGCACTCTCAGCACATACCAGACAAACATAAAAATCAGCAAACGATTTCTGCCAAGGTTTCGTTTTGCGCGTGTTATTGCTTTAAGCACTGCAACCCGCTATTAAAGCTGTTACCTATCTATCCTATCTAACCTATATCTGTAGCCCTCACAGCTTTGGACTAAGTATTCAAGAGTTCTGTAGTTCGTTCGTTGTGTGAACTCAGTTTTAGAAATGTTCTGATAGATTCACGTTTTGCAACGTGGCTTCGAGCGCTAACAAGGATTGCTTAATATTGTTGTTTGAAGAGAATAATGTTTTAATGTAGACCAAGAGCATTGACGGTTACTTATACGATAGTTCCAACAGAATGGGTGGATGCACAATTAGCTATAATCTTAGTATAAACACTAGGATCGGCGAGGTTAAGAACGCTTACACACTTAGGCGGTAAATCGGCCCATTGTACTACCGTACAACTTTTCCGTTCACAATTACATACATGATCAGAAGGTGACTCAACCATATGTCGTTATTGTTAACTGGCCATAACAACCCGTTAACAGACTACGGCCTGACGTAAAGCTCTCCTTCAGGCGTCTCTGCTTTGCGCAATCCCTTTCCAATTAGTGATACCAAGGGTAGCTAGTGGTCCTTCCAAAGGAGACATTGTCTGCTCTTTCGTCGCTTTCCTTCGACAGGAAAGACTCTTCTCGCAGGAGCTTCTTTATGCATACGCACAACATGACCTATCCAGCGGAGTCGCTGGATTTTAATTAGCTTGACTATGTCAATGTCGTCGTAGAGCTCATAGAGTTCGTCGCTCCATCGGGTACGGTAGCCGTTGCCAACGCGTGGAGAGCAAAAGATCTTACGGATCTTACTTTCCGCTCAAACACTCCTAGGGCATTTTTATCAGACTGCGACAAAACCGACCCAAAACGAAAAGGATGAGCGTCTTATAGAGTGTTAGTTTCTTCAGGCGGGAGTGGTCTCTACTACTCATTTGCCTACTGAGCCCAAAGTAAAACCTATTGTAGCCCTCGCAGATTTGGACCAAGTATTCAAGAGTTTAATTCGAAATTCGTTGTGTTAACTTAGTTTTAGAAATGTTCTGAAGGATTGACGTTTTGCAACGTGGCTTCGAGCGCTAACAAGGATTGCTTAAAATTGTTGTTTGGGGAGACTAATGCTTTAATGTGGACCAAGAACATTGACGGTTACTAATAGAATAGGCAAGGACTTTCGCCTGGCATAGACTGCATAGATCCGGAAGCCTGAAGCCATACCTTATGTGGAGCTGTTCTGAGTAGAGGCAAGCTCCAATCCGCTTGTCGAGCCATCAAGCCATAAAGGTTGTACAGGAAAACTTTACAGTTACAGAGTCATTAGTTCTGGCTGCAACGTTTTCTGGTTTCTGTCCAGCAGTTTAAGGCTCTTAAGCTTTTCAATATATAGAATAATCATTACTCTGAATTTTGGAATTTCTTCATTGTCACCTAAGTAAGCATTCGAATAAAAAGTCAACATTGTGTTCAATCATTTCTGGAAATAAAGAATAACTTGTTAATTTTTCAAATTTTAGAGATTTACAGAAATAAATAAGTAAGTGAGACGAAGTGACTGAGAATCTGAAGTAATTAAGTAGCCATATTACTCAACGCGCAAGAAACATGATTCTGGAAACGTGCCCCCTTTGCGAGTGCCCCTGTGACAATTTCATGGGTCTAGGCTGTGGGCATTTATACTGTAAGGACTGCTGGATGTATTACTTGAAGCACAAAACTCTCGTCGAGGGTCGTGTATATAGCATCCAGTGTCCGGGATGCGACACATACGTCGATGAGGAAGCGTTTGAAGAACTGGCTGCTCCGGAAATTGTTATGTGCCATATACAGCTCGGCCTCATCGTGCTTAACGCATGTCAGCATTTGGCTATGCATTCTCGAAACTAAGTCTGCTGCCTAAATCAGGGACCGTAACGGTTATAATTTTTTAATATAAAAATTAAGAATTATTATTTGTTGATCTAAAAAAAATAATCATGAAATAAAAAGTAAATTTTAATTTGTATTTAAAAATTGAGAAATAACTCTTTTTTGGCCCTAAATACATAAATATTTTAATGGGAATGACCAGTTTTTTTATACTCAGCTTAGCTGCTCTAATCACCACCTAATGCCAGGTCATCAAGCTATAATGCGCAGCGAATGCTCACCTGGGCTTCAAGAGGCTTGTGTTTCCCACGCAGAGACATAGCACTAGGATTGGGTATCTATAAAAGCGATAGATTTCCAAAAAAAGTTATTTCTACTAATATGATTAGTCTGTCCGTCCAATTGTCCATCTCTCTGTCCAACCAAGCAGTCATTCTTTATTCATCAACTGTTTGAAGATCTTTAGTTGCAACAAGGTGCGTTGCCCCCTGCCAGCTCCGTTACCCAACCAACGTGCTAGTAACAGGCAGATTCCATCCTTACTGCTGTTTTATAGTAGACTGAACAGTCCAGTCAGTATATATATGTCCGGGTGATTGTATGAGCAGCTAGATCTCGTTGAATGATATCGGAGGATGCGGGAGAGCCAGCAACATCGATTTTAGCAAATTCCGGAGAAAACAGATGCGTAAGATATCACGTCGAAATATGTACGTTGTTTGGATTACTCCGAATACCCACATATCGTCTCTTTTAAAAAGTGCCTCAAAGTAGAATATCTAGCATAGAAGAACATCAAAGAAGACAATCTAAACGAACAAATGTCAAATTCTGAGAGCAATTCAGAAATATGTACGTTGTTTGGATTACTCCGAATACCCACATATCGTCTCTTTTAAAAAGTGCCTCAAAGTAGAATATCTAGCATAGAAGAACATCAAAGAAGACAATCTAAATGAACAAATGTCAAATTCTGAGAGCAATTCAGATTCAGAATAGGCTGACGCTAAATCGTTCACTGTGCGAGGTCAACTTTTCAGACGATTCTTAAGAAAACAAATCTGGTTAGAATTGCTCATTCCCACAATGAGAGACTTTACTTTTGTTGGACATTGCACCTCTAATCAGGCCCATAGTATCATACATCTCAGTGGTTCGGTGGAGGAGAACAATGGTTCAGTCTATCATCACTCTTCTGACCAGACTTCAGAGTTAAGCCTGCTTAGAGATCACAGGTGCTATGAGCACTAGCAGAAGTGATGCCCTTAACGTACCCTCGACGTCTTTGTATGACAATGGGCTATAAAAGCGACTACGAACTGGGATTTGGTCCCACACAAATAGCCAATAAGCTAAGAAAAAAGTTTGCGTATTCTCGATGCCTGCGTAAAGTGTTGTATCAAATGTAAAGCTTGTCCGTAGATACAATGTGGTGTCGCCCTAAGAGAATGCAGAATCATACTAAGAGGGCACACCCATGTCTTCTATACAGACGCTTCCAAAATGAACAATGGAATGGACAAGTAGTTTGCCGGTTTTCCAAACGCATAACTAACTTCTATTTTTTCTTAACTCTACGCAAGAAAACTGCTTGGGGTTATTGTAGGGATCTGTAGTGACAGTCAGGAGACTACCCGCACCACGTTATTCAATGTTAGCGAAAGTAAGACCAGAATAAGCAATATTTCACGTCATAACAAAATCAGTCTGTAATTGGTACCGAGGTGTCATTCGTGTCCGCCTGGCAGGATTAGTTGAATGGATAGCGTTATACACACTTAAAAGCTGCATATTCTCCAATCTACAATGACATTGACAAAGTCAAGCTAATTGTGCTCCTCGGAGAAGAGTCTTCAATGCGGTTGTCAAAGGGAGACGACGAAGGGGCCATGCCTCCGTTGGAAGGACCAGGTAGAGAGTACGCATAGCTACCTTTGGTATCACCAATTGGACCAAGCTCGCTCAAAGCAGACACGCATGAAGGAGAGCTTTACGACCCGGTAACGGGTTGTTATGGCCAGTTAATGCAATTCTCCACTGTATGCTGTGTGCCAAACACTTTGTAAAAGAACCCAATTCAAAGGGCCTCAGCAATCTTAGTTAGAAAAGGAAAGATAGAAGGCAAGACTCAACTTGAAAAAGTCGATTCCACGGAACACTTTGTGTGTCACTGAATGCAGCTTTTGGGTAGTGACACACTCACGGAGTGCATATTCTCCGCTTATGCAGTCTTCAGGAATTCCTAAGATAGTCTGTTTTCATACTCTTTCTCTCTTTTAACTTCGTCTATGTATTACAAGGTATGAGCCGTCTGCCGGCTAAGGTACTAAATATGCTTGTTAACGCGTTGGGCAGAGCTATCAACCCCATCGCACTCACCACTAATCTAATCTAAACACTCACTTGGTTTCGTTGTTGGTTGTTTTGTTGAGCACAAACGTAACTCGCTCTTTTTTCCAAATTTCGTCGAAATTAACGAGTTTGTGTGCTTTCAAATGCTGTCAAGCACCAACTAAATGACGTAACTAGCTCAACATTTGATAGTAGTTCTATTAATAGATGGTAGTTGACAGTAGCTGTCTCTCATTTACAGTTGCGTAGCGGGAATTTCAAAAAGTCACCAACTTATCAAACATACTTAATTTAAATGCTGATTTTTTGAAAAAAACGCTAAAATTTAAAAAACTAAGAGCGATATGCGAGTGTGTGTGTGTGTTGGTGTGTGTGTATGTGTGTGTGTGTAGGATTGTAATTGCATTTACGAATGAAATATGTATTTAAAAAATGCACTTAAAATGTGTCGTCGCTTCTGGGCAACGGTCGCTGGAGGTCAGGTCAACTTTTGCTGTCTGTCAATTATAACTTTATTTTTTTTTCTCATTTTTTTTTTTTTTTTTTTTTTTGGTTTTTTATGCACTGAAGCTGTGAGGCAGCACACACACACACACAAGCACACACACACACACACACACACACATATGTATATGTGCTATATATGCGTCAAGTAACTTAATAAATGCCATTTCAGTTAATTAAAAACAACAACAATCGCTCACAAGCGACAAAGGGCGTAGACAAAGGGGGCGTGGCCGGGTAGCGGCTGTTAAAGTGTCGCACATTAAGTATACTGACGGCAACCTCATAAGGCACTTAGACCTTAATTTATATAGTCAGAAAGTTAGCGTCGAAATCGCAAAACTTTCACATACGCCACTTAACGAGAAACGAGAAAACTGCATTTTGATTCAAATAATCACTCTTCACACACACACACACACTCACACACACACACACACACACACACACACACACATACGCATAAGTATTAAAAACGCAAATCGTGGCATAATATTCATTTGCACGTGCAACAAGCTAGGCGACTCTGCGGCACTGTGGCGCCCCCTGGCAAGCATTTTGAATTTACGCTCAAAGCGCGCGCAACGCCCACTGCTACGAACCGCCTTAGCCGCGCCCCCTTTAGCCATGCAACGCCCACGCATGTGGCAATTGCTTGGAGCTTTTTTTTTTGGTTTTCCTCGTGCAACAGCTGCAGCAACAAGTGGCACATTGGTAACTCGGTCAGCAGCAAAGTTGGACACCTTCTTGTGTGTGTGTGTGTGTGTGTGTGTGTGTGTGTGTGTGCACTGTGGGCGAGTGCACATAATTTATGTATCAAATTATGATTATTTAATTAATTACACGCCTCTTTGGCCTAAGAAAACAGTTGTTGCAAAAAAGTGTTGCATATACTAGGGCGCTGAGCTTGAGGTTTTGAGACTGTGCAACGCGGCGGCGTGTAGAGGTTAGGTTAGGCTAGAACGGCTGCCGTGTCTCGGCCCGTTGTGCTACCGTAGGATCTCGTTTTCACTCCTTCCCCGTTGAACCTCAGATCCAGAAACAGTATCAGAAAGGAGACCATCTCGATGCAGCAATCAAGTCTGCAATATTTTGGGGTCTTATTACGGACAGATTTGCAATACTATTTAGGAAGTATCTGCCTAAATGTTCATATCTACGCATGCAGAGAGCCGGACAAGAGCAGAAGAAATGCTCCATGAAGCTTACATGTGGCCATAGGCATACTCGCGCCGACTCCTTCTAGGGGAGACAGAGCGGTAGTACCCTGTCTGGCAAGCTCGTCAGCCATACAGTTGCCCTCGATACCTCGATGTCCTGGTACCCATATCCGGCTTATAACGAACTGTTGGGCCATCTCGTGCAGAGACATGCGACAGTTTGTTACAGATATCGAATTTGACGACATTGAATTAATTGATTTGATGGTCGCTTGGGTATCACTGTAGATTTTAACATTTCTCAAAGAGCTACCCGAGTTCTTTAGGTACATTAGTGCTCTATTTATTGCAATAACTTCCGCCTGGAACACACTACAGTGATCCGGAAGTCTGAAACTGTGTTTTATATTTAATTCCTCCGAAAAGACCCCACTTCCAACCCGATCATTTAACTTGGATCCGTCAGTGAAGAAGTTGGAGGCATCGATAGGTCCCGGAGTACCAAGGGAGCTTTCTTCCCTACATGGGATGAGAGTGTTGAAAGGTGTACGGGAAAATTCTACCGGTACACAGTAGTCAGTTTTAAGTGGGACGGAAGTGTTTCTCGTTAGTATGGAGGAGTGACCTAAGCTACAATTGTTCCAGCTGTTTGAGTCTCTCAAGCGTATTGCCGACAATAGAGCAGACGCCTCTCCTGCGAGATTCAAATGTTGAATGTTTAAAATAGCATCAAGGGCAGCGTTTGGTGTGCCGTTGTATTTTGTTGAGTTGCCTTAGGGTGGTTCGCTGTAGAGGTTCCGCTTCGAGCTTGCAGTTGCCATTATATATGCCACAAAAACGCAACAAATTGTAAATAAATAAACTCTGCCACAAGTAATAAAAAACTATAATAGTACGTAAAGCGTAGCCTTCTGCGGCTAAATACATGTGTGTGTTTGTTCTTCTTCTTGGCTGGATACAAAGTATACAAGAACACACGGGAGTTGAGAAGTCATAGTGAGGCGACAGCTTCTGTTGCCTTAGCTCTGCCATCTGTCGAACTCACAGATACATAATCTTCATTCTAAAGGTCCTTGTTGCAACTAAATGCACAAGCTGTACTCTCAAAAGCGAATATCGCAAAGAAATCGGCTTAAAGTCCTAAAACACAAAGCTAGAATGAATTGCAACAACGCGTTCTATGACGTTGATAGCTTTTTGCGATTGGGTAAGTAATACTTCTTAGTATTAAATTTAGTATAAAACTATCTTTTATGTGGCACAACAACTAATGACACGCTGTAATGCGAGTGATTCAAATCCGTGATTACTTTTGCTCTATCTCTTATAGTTTCCGAGACATAGATATAGAAGAATGTACTTTTTCCGGCTAGCTTCCCCCTTGTAACATAGTTCAATGTTTTTCAGACGATTTTGGCCTAAGTTGATTTGATTGCGGTCAAAGTTTCGTAATTTAAAGGAAGTGTTTCTTTTTTTTTAAATTCTAAAGCAATTAAATTAAAAATTATTACAATTTTGTTTACGAAATTTGCAAATACCGATTTGAGCAAAATCGGTGGCGAATTGGCGAAGTTCTTAAGTAAGGTTGAAAAAATGCCGAAATCGACAATTTGATTGAATTTCCGTAAAAAAAATGTGTTTCATAAGAGTAATTCTTTTTCGAATCGAACACCTTTTTTGGTATCACATTTTTAAATCACCTGAATCTCGAATCAAAGAATTTTTGACAAAAATTTTGAAAATTTTAAAAATGTGACACTTACCAATTCCGTTCGACTTGAAAAAGAATTACCCATATGGTCGAATTTGAAAATTCGAGTTTTCATTGCCCTGTAATCCACAATCGAGCTAATATAGATCAAAACTGTCCGAAGACCATTGAAGCGACACAATAAAGCAAATACATGCCATTACAAACACAATAACAAACGCAACAACTACATCCCATGACAAAATAGCAGAAACTTTTGCACAATTTTGGTCCCAATTATCCGAAGACACTAATTTCAGCCAAGAGTTCATAGAAAACAAACATCATCACAAACAGTCTCCAAAAGGCCAAACGCCGAGTCTTAACAGGATTTCACACCCAATGATTAAAAACAGCTCTCTCACAACAAAACACAGAATTATTAAGCTTTTCAATAACCTTTTTCGAAAACCATATATCTCAAACTTATAAAACCAGCCTCATAATATCAGTTCTAAAACCCAAAGCCGTTAAAACAAAAGTAACCTCATATAGACTAATATCATTAAATAAAGTCATCAAAAAGACTTTGTCGGCCAACACAACCTTCTCGACACCAACCAAACAGGCTTCAGAAGCGGAAAGTCAACTTTAGATAGTCTATGCTGACTATCTCATATGGAAGTCGCTTGCCAACAAAAATATAGCTCAGTTTATTGGCTTTTCAAGAGGGTTTGATCGAATTGAGGTACACACAATAATATACGAACTAAAAGAATGGAAAGCAGGTCCTGGAAAAATCATAGTCAGAGTCGGATCAAACGTATCCAACATATACCCATTACATAATGGTATCCCACAAGGATCTCCGATCTCAGTAATACTTTTTCTCATATCCTATAACAAACTCCTATATCTCCTTTCATAAGATCGATATGCCTGTTAACATTTTCCTATTGGCACGTTCCAATTGACAAGTTTTTCTATTGGGAAGTTGGCTATTATGGGGGCAAAAATTACATTACATAATTGTGAAATTAACATATTTTTGACTATAGCTTTTGAAGTATTTATCCGATCTCAATTATTTGAGACTGCACTTGCAAATATAAAGTGAATCGACATACAAATTCCAACAGTAACATCTTTGAAAATTCTGGGATTAACTTTTAACAACAAATATAACTGGAACTCGCTATCTAAAAAACTCGCCATTATAAAATGTTAATGGTTACAAAATCTATCCTAATTTTAAAAATAGACTAGGGATTATATCTATATATGCGGTCACTCACCCAAAAACACCCTAAACAAACTCAGAACCACATTTAACGCATACATCCGTTTAGCACTCGGAGTTTTCCGTACTACACCTATTCATAACATGCTTTTCGAAACCAAGATGCCAACAAGACAACTTAAAAGAGACTTCTTAAAAACTTTCTGAACTCTAGAGATACACCTTCCATTTGGAACGAATCCTTCATACTTCCTCTTCATAAAAAGGGCAGTAAGTACAATATTGAGAGCTACTGTGGTATTGCCAAGCTGTCATGTATTCCAAAAGTATTTGAAAGTATTGTTACATCACAGCTGCAACACTTCTGCAGTTCTTTAATTTCGGAAGGGGAGTCCGATGGCTTTGTATAACGTCGATCTACTTTTTCTAGTCTATTAGAATTTTCTTGCCTAATTAATAATAATTAGGAACTGACGTCATTTATACTGACTTCAGTAGGGCATTTGATTTTGTTAATCATAATCTTCTTTTAACTAAACACATTAGCATATTGCGTTAGAAGTTGTACATTAAAACAGAGTCATCCGTTTTTATTAAGATTGGGCAGTGACCACAGCTGTTTGGGGTCCATCACTTTTAGGCCCTCAAACTTATCGCATCAATCAAGTAATCGTTATTTCGAATTTCTTCATTGCCATCTAAGTAGGCTTCTAAGAGTAAGTAAGCATTCGAATTAAAACTCAACATTTTATTCAGTCATTTCTAGAATTGCACGGAAACGGATAATATTCGAAAAAAACCCTCAATTTTTCAATTTTAAGAGATTTACAAAGATAAATAGGTAAGTGAAACGAAGTGACTGAAGTTATTAAGCAGCCGTAGTTTTCAACGCACAGCAATATGATTCTGGACAAGTGCCCCCTTTGTGACCGTTCCTGTGATGATTTTAAGGGTCTAGGCTGCGGGCATTTATACTGTAAGGACTGCTGGAAGGTTTATCTGGAGATGGAAACAATCATGGAGGGTCATATATATAGCATCCAGTGTCCGGAATGCGACACATACGTCGATGAGGAAGCGTTTGAGGAGCTGGCTGCTTCGGACATTGTTGAAATCCATATGGGGCTCTGCCTCATTGTGCTGGGCATATGTAAGAGTTTGGCTAAGAAGTCGCAAGACGAAGTCAATTAAAGCTATTAAACATTGAGATTCTTGCACAAAAACGTTTCTTCGTTCAACGTGCTTTCATATTAAGTATAAATTTAATTTCAAATGTTAATTTTTTTTTGTTGTAAATTTACAAATTTGATTGATTTTCGCAATGTGTTCCTTAATGTGCGCAGCAGGCTATGAAAAAACTGTTTTATTTTTAAAACATGTATTTTTAATATGAAACTATGATGAATCGTATATTAAATTATGATTTTAATGTACTTTCAAATAAGTTGAATTATATAATTTAATTAATTTTTTGTTTTCGGAAGCCCTTAGCACTTGTCGACAAGCATTTTCCATTAACGTTGCTGGCACAAAAACTCGCTCAATAACTTTCAAAACTCACTCAACACGCGCTCACACATAGTTGCATGTCTTGCACGCAGTGCTAACGCCAGATGGCGCCACGCGCGCACAACTTGAGCGCATTGCTGCTGCCTACTTTGAGCGTTTGGCAGTTTTGAGTGATTTTGGGTTGCGAGCCAGTAAGGCAGCTGACTAGCAGTTTGTTTTGTCGCGTCTGTCGTTCGTTAACGGTCGTTGTACGCGGTGCGCTGCGTCTTGTCATTTGCCACTCGTGTCGTTCGTACATCGTGTCGTGTCGTGTCGTGTCGCAACGAAACGAAACAGCAAAGCGGAGCTAGCAAAAACGTTTTGTGTGCTGCGCTCTGTGTTTGTTGCGCGTCGATCGAGTTCGGTAAGCAGCGTCTTCTCGGTTCCGTTTTGCGCGCTTCGCTCTGATCTTAGCTAAAATTTATTTATTTATTTTTTTTAAATCAATTTTTTTGCTTGTGTTTTTTGGTGTGTTTTTCTTAAATTGTGTTTGTTGCTGTACAACGAATTGCACAAACAAAACAGCCAAAAACAACAAATAAATACACAGCAAAAGTGCGCCAATAAATGTTGAAAAAATATTGTTGTACAACTTTAATTGTGGCTCGCTTGAGCGTCTACCATGTGTGTGTGTGTGTGTGCAAACTAATATTTTGAGTTTTAATTTAATTTGCTGTTTTGTTGCTACTTTTTTGTATATTATTTGCTGCTGGTTAAGCCAAGACGTGTGTGAGTGAGCAGGCAATATGCCATAGAAGTAAACGGCCAAAAAGGCAGAAACAAGCAGAGAGAGAGGAAAGAAAAGAAAAAGAAGAATTGCATATGAAAAACGAGTTCTTGCAACCAGTCGCAGTCGCCGTCGCTGCCGCCGTCGCAGTTGCCGTCGCTGCTGGCGCATTGTGCAGCAAAGGGTTCAACAAAAGAACAGCCACAATAAATACAAGAGAATTCCAAGTTTGAGTTGCTTTTTGGCCTGCATTGCGCTACGCCGCCAACGCCGCTGCCGCTGCGCGTTTGACTCAACGCGCGTTCTCTTACCTTGCACACTCTTTGGCTTGCTCACTCACGTTTTACCTGTGCGGCGGTGCTTATGTTTTGTTGTTGTAGACGAATGGCAGCATAAAGCATTGGTAGAAGAAACAATGACGTTAGCGTTTGTTTAAGTTTGAATACAGTGCACTCGCCTTCACGTGAACCCTAAAGCGATCCAAAGTTTGAGTTGTTGTAGCTAAATATGTGCTTCCGTTCCTTTTCAAATTGAAAATGGTTATAAAGATGTGTTTTTTTAATTCCAACAATAATGAAATGTTGGCCCACCAAAGACAGTATTTCTCGCTGTATCAATAGTTCTTATCAATAGTTATAACATGCTGTCCATAGGCTCACGGTTTTTATGCATTTGTGCAATTTAGGTAGCAGTTCCGCCGTGTGGTTAGCGGGTTAGATAATACCACCTCAACAGTTCAAAGCTTGTCGTATGTGGCGACTAACAATGACACTGGGTTCTTTCGAGACCAGAAGGCCTTAAAAGTGTTGTGCGTAGGGTTTGTGGACCCAACACGTAAAACTACAATTCCAATTAAAGAATGTATTTACATCAGGCCAAGTTCTATTTGTTTCATTTTCAAAATGATAAGCTACAATTGTCGAGTCGTTATAGCCATGTTCGTTTTACCAAAACAATGCGCACTTTGCGTAAGCATGTGAAGTTTGTCGAATAATATGTACAACTGACGCCAAGCAGCCGTCGGCCATTCGGTAAATGCTTGGCGTACTCTTACTGATTAACTGAAAACGTATCAAAACTTCAAGAAGTATAGCCTATAATGTAGCAATTTCAAACCGCTCGTGCCCTAAAAACACTAAATAAATCGCCCTTTTTTGTGTATATGTATGTAGACACATGTGAGCCTATTAAACAAAACAATGTTACCCTTATGCGCGGCCTTAAGCCTTGGCACTGAGTATCGCACTAACGCGTTCGCTTGAACCAACGACAGCGTTGGTTTTGCTAAGCTAATCAAATTTGCTCAAACTTGTTTTAAAAATCTTTGGATTTTCTAAAAATTTTTATAAATTGATTTTTTACGTTAACAACAACATCAAGAATACGCATACATAGTTAGATTAGATTAGATTTGTGATGGGTGCGATGGCTTATCAGAGAGAGTTGAAACCATCCCTAGCACTTAGGCAGCCTTGCCCGACAGAGGAAGTTAGGAGAGAGAAAGACAGTTGAGATAAGAGAAAGTGTGTGAAAACAGAGTAGGCTTGCTGTAAAGGCTGCCTATTGTCACACTCTTCCCGACTCCCAAGCGCCTGCTCACTCGCGGTTCACCTTGTAGAGTTGTTTATTGTAAAGGTGTGCGTTCGCGATATCGGGCGTGCACTGTAGAATGGTTTTTTGGCTATTGCCCTGCCCAGCTTTTACGTTTCTTTTTTTTTTGTTATTCTCTTGCTCTCGCTCACGCACACATGCTTGCTTTTGTCTTTTGCAGTCATAATAACCGTTAAACTAATATGCTGCGCCAAAAGACAGCAGCAGTCATATTAGCCAAAAGGACAGCAAAAATGTTTAACAAATAAGCAGCATTTGTAATAATAATAATAATAATAATAATAAAAGTAATAAAACTATTGGTCAAGTGAAAAAGGCGTAAAAGATAAAAGCCAGTGAGAAAAAGTAAAAGACCTACAGCAACAACGACAACAACAACAACAACGTCTACTTGGAACTGTCAGTGGCTGGCCGACATGAAGGGAAGGCAGCGGCGATCGTTGCCGTCGTCGCTGCGGCAGCGCAATACAGCAACAACAACAACAACAGCAACAACTGTCAGAACAGCAGCCGCAACAGCAGCGTGTTTCAAAATGCCAACGTCGACGTCGCTGCTGGTGCCGCTGCTGCCGCTGCTGCTGGTGCTGCTCAGCATCGCCGCATACAACTTGGACAGCTGCTCTTGCTACGCGGGTAAGTTCTGTGCCTCACTTTTTTTCGTTGCTTTTTGTTTTATCTTTTGGCTCGAATAAAACAAGTACAAAACACACACACACACACACACACACACACACACACACACACACACACACACACACACACACACACACACACACGCACACATAAACAAACAGCCGTGGGAACTTTGAGTTGACGCGAAAGAAAATTGGTAGCTGCTAATAGTAGTAGCATTTAGTAGTATCTCTCGTTTTAGTAGTAGGCAGTAATTTTTGATAATTTATTGATGTCATTCCCATTGTTGTAATGCCTTATCAGAAAGTATGCTAAGAGCAAACTGACCCACTGTCTCGAAAGCAACCATAAAACCAACAACAAATCGAAACACTCCGAATCAAATTCACACGTGCTTTTGATTGTGTGCGTGTGTATCTGTGTGTGCTCTGCATAATTTAAACATCGCTGTGTGTATTTCGAATGTAACTCTCAAACAAGCTTTAAATTTCGCGCATAAAAATGTAAATTGAATACCTTTTTATACGGATATAAGAAGAACTTTTGAGGTATATTATGTCAAAGTTTTGTATCTAACTAGTTATTGAGAGATTGCTATACTAAAACCATGAAAACTGAAAGATATAATGCTTTAAGTCTAGGCAAATCTAAGAAATTTCTGAAGACTAGTTCAAATCGTTGGCAATTTGGTATTGCTAGCGTTTTGTATCTAGCAGATACACATAGTTATTGAGGTATATTATGTCAAAGTTTTGTATCTAGCAGATACACATAGTTACTGAGGTATATTATGTCAATGTTTTGTATCTAGCAGATACACATAGTTATTGAGAGATTTCTATAATAAAACCATGAAAACTGAAAGATATAATGCTTTAAGTCTAGGCAAATCTAAGATAATTCTGAAGACTAGTTGAAATTGCTAGCGTTTTGGTATTGCTAGCGTTTTGTATCTAGCAGATACACATAGTTATTGAGGTATATTATGTCAAAGTTTTGTATCTAGCAGATACACATAGTTATTGAGGTATATTATGTCAAAGTTTTGTATCTAGCAGATACACATAGTTACTGAGAGATTTCTATTATACAACCATGAAAACTGAATGATATAACGCTACAATTCTAGTCAAATCTAAGATAATTCTAAGGACTAGTTCAAATCGTTGGCAATTTGGTATTGCTAGCGTTTTGTATCTAGCAGATACACATAGTTATTGAAAGATTGCTACTATAAAACCATGAAAACTAAATGATATAACGCTACAATTCTAGGCAAATCTAAGATAAGTCTAAAGACTAGTTCAAATCGTTTGCAATTTGGTATTGCTAGCGTTTTGTATCTAGCAGATACACATAGTTATTGAGAGATTGCTATAATAAAACCATGAAAACTGAAAGATATAATGCTTTAAGTCTAGGCAAATCTAAGATAATTCTGAAGACTAGTTGAAATCGTTGGCAATTTGGTATTGCTAGCGTTTTGTGTCTAGCAGATACACATAGTTATTGAAAGATTGCTACTATAAAACCATGAAAACTAAATGATACAATGCTACAATTTTAATCAAATCAATTATAATTTTGTAGACTAGTTGAAAGCGTTGTGTTTCTAGCTTTTATTAGCTTATTTGTTATTACTATTTATTAGTTTTTTTAAGTGTCTAGTCTTATCACAGTTACAGTACACGTTCCGATTTTGACAATACAAAGCAAAACTATCGGCACTTAGTATATACAGTCAAACCTGCATAAGTTGGCCACTCACGGTTCAAAAATTTTTGGCCAACTTATGAGGGTGTTAGTTTTATAGCGATTTTATGTTGTTTCTTTAATTTTTTTAACTTTATATTATGGATTGTGATTGTTTTTAACATCAAAATTGATTTAATCGTGTATGTTTAAATGAAAGTTTAAATTAATAGTTGCAAAGCAGTCGAAGTTTGTTTCATTCTTTTAAATTCAAAATTGCACTTAAATTCTAATGTAACTAAGAAGAATCTTTCTTTTGATTTTCAACAAAAGATTTCTTCCATCTGGAAGGATTTCATTCTAATTTCCATAAGCAACGAGTTTACTGCAACCAATTTCGTTCAGTTGTATATTTTGCCATTGATTTGGCTTATTTTTATGATTCGAAAATGCAGTCTTCGTATTTTCATACATAAAGTTGTTGTGGTTTTAAGGTGGCCAACTTTTCCAGGTTCAATTACATTGACAAAATTCAAAAATCGCTCAAAAAGTGGCCAACTTACAAGATATACAAGTGCAAGTTAGACAGGTAAAAATTTGAGTTTTTGTACTAATATATTTTGGTTTCGCTGAAAAGTGTCCAGCTTATGAGGGTGGCCAAATTTGCAGGTTTGACTGTATATTACTGCCTACTGTCCTATAATATATCTATCCTATCCTTAGCATCGAGATTCTATGCTCTTTTCACTAGGTTATAAGTTAGTTTAGAATCTACAGGTTTTGCTATGCGCAAGTTTCTTATAGATCTAGTGCTTCAGTCTGTAGTGTCCAGCATGCAAAGTGTTGGATTTCCTTAAAGCTATTTAAGTTGTATGAACCAAGGAATTGATTGGCCTGTCTTTGTCGTACTAAAAATGACACTGGGTTCTTTCGAGACCAGTAGGCCTTAAAAGGATCGTGCGTAGGGTTTGGGACCCACTACGTAAAACCACAATTCCAATGAAAGAATGTATTTACATCAGGCCGTAACCCGATAACACGGGTTGTTATGGCCAGTTAAGAAGAAGAAGACTTATTTTAACCCATAACCATTTGCCGTAATTTCAATTTCGAAGCATTTTATATGAGTTTCCTTTACACTTTTTCTCATTTAGTTTCGTCTCTCTTTGTCATGTTGTGCTTTGTGTCACTTTGTGGCAGAGTTGAGTCGTCACTTAAAATATTTCAACTTAAAGTTTGCTGCTTTAAAAGGTAGCTTAGACCCGTGCAACAATCCGTGTCACAAACAGTGCACCCACAAACCCCTGTTAGGTTTGTTCAAACTTTTTGTTTTCTTTTTTTTGGTCTATGTTTGTGTTTCATGCCTGCAAGAAGAAGCACTTGGTAATGTTTGTATTTACGGCAGTTTAGGGCTCTAATAAAATCTACAAGTTTTTCGTTTCGATATGATACTTTTGAACACTTTTGAAGCCAAAACCTTGAATTGCGACGCACAGTGGACGAAAGCTCCATATAAAACATATTGACATCATAGGTCGTAATGTTTTTGATTTTGACTGTCATACAACTTCTTCTTAACTGAGCATAACAACCCGTTACCCGGTTACGGCCTGACGTAAATCTCTCCTCCAGGTGTCTATGTTTGCGCACGCCTTCTCCAATCGGTGATACCAGAGGTAGTGTGATCTTTACTACTCATTTGACTACTGAGACCAAAGTAACACCTATTGGGAAGAGTGATTATGCGCTTGATATCCATGCTGACATCGTTTTTCATCGAGACGGTGGTGTACACGAAATCCTTGACAACATCAAAAGTGTAGTTTTCAACATCAATCTGAGAATCCCACGCTGGGTCTCTCTACTCGAGAAAAACATATACTTTGTCTAGCTGTCATTTACAACCAAACCCACACTGGTAGATTCTCCTTTAATAGCCGCAAGGCTCCAGTAACAGCTCGCTTTGTACAACCAATGACGCAAAATCAAAGATTATGTAAAAGGCTCGTTTGTTGTTTCGAAAATAAAACTCCTAAAACTTAAATGCCTAGAATTTCTGTGCAAACCAACAGTTAACCCAATCTTGAAATTTATGTGTCACAGCCAATAAAGTGTTTTTAAGTTATTATTCATCGCTTGGAAGAAACGGCTCTTTCGCCCAGGGTATAGTTAATACCAGATACCTCTTATGTTCTACGCTCTTCTCTATTGAGCAGGCTGCTTTAAATTTTGCTGCGAACTTCCAACCTTTGCGACTTAGCTCTAAAAGAGAGTCTTTTGCTCATTTAGACTGACAAAAAAATAAGTCTTCTTCAGCGAGAGCGTGAAGTTAGAGAATGTACCTAGTTAATTATACCAAAGGCAATACAAACACTGTGTTTTTTGTAATGTGTGTAATTTTGCTGCGAACTTCCAAACTTTGCGATTTCCTCTACCTCTCTTGCTAAATAATAAGTCTACTGCAGCGAGAGCGTGTAGTGAGAGAGAGAGTGTACCTTGTTAATTATACCAAAGAACACTATGTTTTTGTAATGGGTGTAATTTTGCTGCGAACTTCCAAACTTTACGACTTTCCTCTCTCTCTTGCTGAAAAATAAGTCTTCTTCAGCTAGAGCGTGAAGTGAGCGAGAGAGAGTGTACCTTGTTAATTATACCAAAGACTGTGTTTGCATTGTCTTTGAAAATGCCATGTCTTCGACCACTGTACGCTGGCCAATTCGGACTCTCCGCACCCGAAATTCGACGTTCGTGCAATTTGTGTGAAAACTCTTATAGCACTGCGATTATGTGATTTATTTTTAAGCATATCGTTTTATTTTTACTTATTTATGTAAGCTTGCATTTTGAGTAGCGTGGAAATTGCTGAGCTAAGCAAACAAAGTCTGGCTGCACTGTGTGAAAGTCGCCCAATTAGGCCATATAAACTGTTGCATGCACAGTGACTGCCAAACTGTGCACCTGCAAAACATACATATGCCTTAGAGATAACAATGCCAGATATACAGTTATGATAAAATGTTGTGTGTGTGTTGGTTTTATTTTAAATGAGGGAAAATTGTTTGTGCAGCTGGCATGAAATATGTTGAGGAAAAATTGCTCACAGACATTTAGCTTGGATTTCTTGGTGCTCGTTTCGGGTTACAAAGGCAACAAGAAGGCGGCTGGTTGGGCACAGTGAGTTCCACAAAGTAACACGGCAATTTGGAATTTCGGTAACTCAGCAAAATGCGAACAATTTCTGTGCAACAACAACAAAGTTTGGCACCAATTTTGATATATTTTTTTTCTTTCTGCCGATTTTATTGTAGCTTGTTGCAGTTGTCGTAGGTTGACCAATTGACCGAAACTTTACACTCTTTTCTGTATAAATATAGGTAACTACTTTGGTCGTGCATTCCAATTAACTCTTGTTGTTGTTTCTATCTTTTTGGTTAACTAGCAATGCAAAGCATCAAATTATTAGACAAGCAAGAACCGCATCTAAGTCCTTACACAGCCGTAACTTCTAAACCAAAAACCAATACCCATTGTGCACACTTGGCTTTTGGCGCTGGCCAAGCCCAAACCCAATAGTCGCATTTGTGGCTTTTCAGTTGCAATATTGTTGTGAGCATTTTAAACAATTTTCTATTGTATATATATGTATGTATATTTATGTTACCGAATAGTACAAACATTCTACAATATCAAATAAATTTGTAGCTTATAATTTGGAGCAATGCTAACAAAAACAATGGCAACAAAACAATGACCAGTGTTGGTCAGCAGCTATGCACTGCTCCTCCTCTCTCTCTCTCTCTTGACAACACAATTTCATAAATGTTGACCGCAACCTCATAAAGTTGTGCCTTGAAATCGGAGCTCCACTGTGGTTCGTTGCTCGTTTCTCCTTGTTATGCCATTGTAATATTTGTGTAACATATTTCGCATTAGCCAAATCAAATTTATGTTCAAAACCATTGTATCATTGCGTCAAAAATTGATTGACCAATAACATTTCGCTGCTGCTAATGAATTTTTATTGACAATATAATCATTGTGCGCATAAATAGTATGGCATTATCCTCTAAATCATATAGACGATTTATGCAAATTGCAACAACTACAACAACAACTACAACAACAACTACAACATTTATTGCAGTGTTGCATAAAAACGAGGCACTCTGTACTTGGGAACATATTCCTACAACTCAGAATGGGGCAGAAGCGCCTAGCTGCGAGTTGAATGGCATACTCAATGTCATGTGGAGAGGCTGCCACATAGTAGTGCATCTAGTGTGTTGCATACGCAATGCAGCTAGTTTTGCCAAATGGACAAGGCGACCAGCTGCGCAGTTTGGCAAGCACTGTGCGCAAGTCAATGCACTGAAAGTGTATCGCATGGACGCAAAAGCAGCCAAATACTGTGCTTCTTCTTCTTAACTTTGGTAGCCTGACGTAGGGCACTTCTGCAGGCCTCTCTCTCTCTCTCTCTCTCTAGTAAGTGCCTTCGCTACCTGGTCACTCAAACAACAGCCGCCTTGAAGATCTTTCCCGCAGTAGCTTCTTTATCCAAACGCACAACATGACTAAGCCAGAAGAGTTGCTGGATGTTCGATGATGATTCACTAGATTATGTCGTTGTCGTCTTAAACGGTAAAACGGGAGGTTGTTAGTTTCGTCTGCACTCTACTACTCATTTGCCTACTGAAACCAATGCAACACCTATGGACAAGAGTGATTCTACGCTTGATCTCTATGATGACATTGTTCTACGTTGTGACTTTGTTGCCAAGGTAGACGAAATCTTTGACAACATCAAAAGTAGAGATGGCAATATCAATCTGAGAGTCCAATCGCGGCGTCTCTCTACTTGAAGAAAACATATATTTTTGTCTTTCTCTTACTTACATCTGGACTCAGCTTGGCAGATTCTCTTCCAATAGTCGGACAAAAGGCTACGGTAACTTCTCGCTTAGTACAACCAATGATATCAATATCAGCTGCTTAGGCTACCAACGGGAAACTTTTATAGTTCAATATTGTCCCGTTCCAATGTACTTGGGCCTTTTGCAACAAAGTTGAAGAATGTCGCAGCTTCGCTCGGTCGCAAAAGATTCGGAAAGGTTCTATCCTATCTTGACGGGGATGCGTGTCATTCTGCAAATTCGCACCAAATTTGCAGGGATACCGAGCTCAGATTCTTTGCTTTTTTCAATAGTATTTGTAAAAGTTATCGCAATTGGAAATCACTACACGATTTTGCTTAACGACGATTTCCTTTGCAATACTTTGAAAAATCAGTTCATCTGAAGACTTGATAATAGTTCTTCAACGCTTTTATATACCTTTTACAGTTTGCTTGAAATTCGGTAGAAAGTGTTTTCTGCCACTCTACTAAATGCACGGATTTCGCTGTCAAATACCAAACTAAAGAAAAGCGATTAGTTGAGCTCAGCAGCGTAGAGAGAAAATTCGAACACGGTATGAAAATTGTACAGGAACTCCTTGTATCCTTCTGGGATTCCATTACAATAGAAAAGTACGTGATCTTGATCTGTATCTGAAGGACAAAGGAATCAATAACTTTAAAATAAATCTAATAAATGAACCACAATTTGTTTTACTACATTACTAACATATGTATAAGCCGAATTTTTCTAAAGATTCAAAAAGTAAAAAACCGTACAAACACACGTGTTGAGTTCATAGCTTCAACCGAGAAGGCACATATTTACAACATATTTTACAAAATTGCATACAAATTTGGAAAATTTCAATAACCTTGAAGCCTCATGCTAGGAATGAAGTACAATATGTAGCAGAACATAAAATTTCCCAAATAAATAAAAGTATCTTGAACCAATTACTAACCTACGAATCAATTTCATAAACTCAACAACAGTTTTCCCTTAAGAAAATATAACTTTTTTAAGAATTAAACTCATCAACATTATAAAATAAGTATACAAATTGAGAAATCAATTTTCTTAAATTTTGTGAATCGAATCAAGTGCATTATGCTACACAGATACGGACGAACATACTCAAAATACTTAAAATGAGTATCAAAAAGTGCTTAATCAAATATTTAGAATAAAATATGCTCAAATAAAGTTGGGAAAAACTCTAAATAAGTTACATTTTAAGTACAAATGGTCGTTGCAAAACATATATTGGGAAGCAATTCATATAGAGTGAGAGAACCCACTCAAACTTGCTCTTCCAACTGCGTCTACACTGGATTGCTCGGGGATTGAGTGTCAAAACTTCTAAAGCACCAACCGTGACTTCGAAACCCGCTTTGGGCAAAGATGTTTCAAGCATAAATTTAAATTTTATAGCTCCCCCAATTGTAAATTGAGATATCACCAATTTGTCTTTCTCTTGTAATTCAATTTTGAGAAAATCTCATTTAAAAGAAGACATCAAGAAATCATAGATTAAAGTTTACATTTATTGTAAGCTGTGCCATGCGTTTCCTTGTTTTTCTTTTTTTTATGCTTGAAAACCACAATAAAGTTGACAAAAAAAGAAAATACTTTGTTTATTATGCCTTCGAAAAACATCAACTTTAATCCTAAAAGCACTTGTTTTATGGACTGCCACCATTTTGCATGGCAACAACTTTCTGGTAAATCGTAAAAACTTTAAGCAACGATTTCTTAATGTCCACTTAAGTTTTAATATACATTGCAAGTAAAAAATGTAACTAAAAAGTAACTAATCTATGGGGGGAGGGGGAACGATCAGGAAAAAATCAACATATTTTGGTTGTTTGTATCACATTAGGTTAACATAAATGTTAACTTTAACATTTCTGTAAAAAGTGAAATTCTGTTGCAGTTTATAGGAGAGGGGGCCTAAAATCGGCAAAATATTAGCTATAAAGTTAATATAGCTAAAGTGCTTATCCTCTACACATGCACAGGAATAGCTTTTATGGTGTGGGTTAAAACCGCGAAAATCTCACGTGAGAAGGGGTTGAGATATCGACATAATTCGACAAACTTACACTGCTTAGGGAAGAAGCGCATCGTTTGATGAAACAAATTTGTGCTCTAGCTCTTATAGTCGATGTGACAACACGGACGGACAGACAGACGGACATGTCTATATCGACTCGACTATTGCTCCTGATCATTTTTGCCCATGAAACATATCGTCTGCCACGCCTCCTTCTGCCTATTACATACATTGCACAAATCGATAATACCCTTTTACACTTTGTGTACAGGGTATAACAAAGCGTTCTAACTGTTGCTCACTGCAGTGCTACCAAAACTGTTACGCGAGAGCGTAGCTTGAAAAAGCACAAGGTTCGAGTGCTAAAAGCGCTCACTGTTGAGCGACTGCAGCTCAAACTTATTGCTAAAGCGCCTTTAAAACTGTAACGCGAGAGCGTAGCTTGAAAAAGCAAAAGGCTCAAACTCACTCACTGTTCAAACTGCACTGTTAAGCGCTGCCAAAACTGTATGAGACAGCGTGGCTTGGAGTTGCGCAAGGCTCAAATGCAGCTCAAACTGTTTGCTAAGGTGCAGCAAGCTGTCAAGCTGCACTCATCGTTCAACTGACTCAACTTGCAGCACTTGCTTTTCAAACTGTGCAGGTGCAGCTAAAACTATGTTTATGTTATAAATACTTAATAGTCTTACGATCATTACTTATAATTGTCAACGATTTTAAAGACATTCAAATTATGTATTTATTTATGCAGAATTGTTATTTTGTGATTCTAACGTTGATATTGTTGTAGTTGTTGTTGCAGTCGCTTCCTACGATTGTTCTTGGCAGCAAGTTGTAACAAGTTGCTTTCAGTTAGAAGGGTTTTAGCATTCATTACATACTATATACCTTATGTCTAATGAGCTTATATACTACGTGTGCCTGCACGTTCAACAATGCAACACCATACGTGCAGCAGCGTTAGCAACAAGAAGCGCTAGCTGGCTGGCTGGCTTGTGGCGCAACATAAGCGGGTCAGGCTTTTCCACATTTTCCTGCTACACGGTATTTTTTTTTTGTGTCTAGTTTCCACATCGGATGCTAACGATGTTAATTTGGTTATTTTTGTTTTGGTTGCAATAGGATTTACTGCTCCTTGCATGCACCATAATTAATTAATATGCCAGAAAAGTGTTGGCTTCAAAAATACTAAATTGTGAGCTGCATGTAAAACAATCAATTGAATGCAAGACCAAATGACGTACTGACTAATGGCCCGCTGATCAAGGCCAACAAAGAAGCGAAGTTGGGTTCGGTCATCGGTTTGTACTTGGTGCGTCTTCATTCTCTGCATTTGCATACAAACGGTGTGAGCGGCATACAAAATATGCAACAAAGCAAAAACCAACAAAAAGCTAAACAAAACGTGCAACAAAAGTTAACTTTCCGATTACGAAGCTCTTATGCCCTTGCAAAGTGGTTATTTGTAACAACTAAAAAAAAGCTTTCGCCTACATTTCGACTTGGATTTTTGAGAAATGCAATGTTTCTAGATACTATTCTCTAGTTTCCAAGTTTCCGTTTCAGACGCATCGATTAAGAGCAAATACACTCATAATGCATTAAGTATGTGTCAAAAGGCGCTCTGTAGAAATTCGTTGGAATTGTGGCTATTTACAGTTCACAGAACTCTAATGTACTAGAATAACTTGATTTACTGGCTATGTAAACAAGCAGCTCTATAAATTAAGATGTTTTTTTTCGCATAAACTCTTTATATATGCTTTTTTAGAAAGAGATTTCTTATAAAGTCGACAAAATCAATACTTTTTTAAAATTTTATATATAGATATACATAGATGTTTGTTTCGAGGCATCACTAAAATAACTATATTCGTGAAATTCCGTGATTTAGTCAAAACATGATGGTCTAGCAGAGTTCTTGATTATGACCTAATTCGAATAGTGTTTTGTTTTTTATTTATGTCCAAAAAAGATCTTCATCAATTGTCAGAAATCTTTACGAAACTTAAAGAAAACCACATTGCTTTTCAGCAGTAGCTGTTTTGAAAAAGAAATCTATAAATCACTAATGGATTGAAACAGATTTCTGGCACACTCCTGCATAGCTACATCTACAAACTTGTTAAAGGTATTGGAAAAAGTAAGGTTCACAAATGAGAAACATATTTAACACATTGTTTTTTAGCAGAAACTATTTTGAAAAAGACACCTACAAATCACTATTGGTTTGAAGTAGATTTCTGGCACACTTCTGCATAGCTATATGTGTTAAAGGTATCGGAAAAAGTAGGGTTCACAAATGAGAAACATATTTAACACATTGTTTTTTAGCAGAAACTATTTTGAAAAAGACACCTACAAATCACTTTTGGTTTGAAATTTGGTTGAAATAGATTTCTGGCACACTTCTGCATAGCTATATCTACAAACTTGTTAAAGGTATCGGAAAATGTAGGGTTCACAAATGAGAAAGTACTTAAACTAGTAAACAAACCTCAACTATTCCTGACCCGGTGTTGAATTTCTGTACCGAGAGGCTAGCTTTATTCTGGCTCAAAGCCATAGCTAGAAGTCCTAGTCTAACAAAATATATTAAGCTTTAAAGTAGCAAAATAAAGATTGGAAGAGATTAGATGCTGAAGTTCATTCAAAAATTTATAAAGAACGCAGAACTGGTCATGAAGCTCGTGGTTGCTTAAGGAACATGGGATATAATTTCAGGAGTAAAAGAATCCCATAGGTTGTACTATGTACACACACATTCAAAAAAAGCAAAGGGAATGCTAGGATTCCAATCGATTCCAAAAAGAAAATGAATTACTTTTGGACAAACTCAAAGTTGACTGTTTCAGAGATACGACTTCTTGGAACAAGAATTGTTTACTATTATAGTGATAACTTTTTCTTGAAAATTTCGAGAACTTCTCGATATTTTGTTGGTTTATAATAATTATTTACATGTAACTCACAAAAGGTCTTCCAGTGTCAATGTTCTATAGAGCGTTGATACTATGGGCACACTGTGTAAGGCTAACCTTTCTTGGTATAGATTTCAAACTACGAGATGCATCCATTGGATACTGGATGATATTACTCATATCGAGAACTAAATCAAGCGCTTTGTAAGAGTATAAAAAAGGAACAAAGCGCATAAAACTAACAAGAAGAAGCAGAACAACAAGTAAAAGAAGAAGATTTACCTGGCAGCCAATATAGTAGCTCATCAGGGTTGTGGCATGCAATTGAGACTCTCCACTGCGACAACGGCTATATGCCAGGTGCAAATTGACAAGGTGTGTTGCATGCATGACTGTGTGTGTGTTGCATGTGTTAGTGGCCAAGTGTGTACGGGCTAAAGCGACATTTTCCACTGCTGTTTTTGCGGTGTTCTACGCGACGATGCCATGATGACTGTGCCAAAGCGGCGCTGCTATCATTAGACATTTCCGGTCTTTGACTGCGCACGCACGCACACGTGACAGAGAGAGAGAGAGATGTATAGAAAGAGAGGGTGACAGAGCAATATACAGTTGCAGCAGCATGTCTAAGGTCGTCGTTAGTGTCAACGTCAACGTCATCGTCTACCTTCAGGGCCTTCTCCATGGCGCTTTGTTGTCTTCCACTTGGTTTATGTCGTCTGATTTGACTGCATTTGATTTGACTTAACTTGGATATGGGCCTAGCCCGATATTTATATATGTACATATATATGTACATGAGTTGGCATTTCCAATTTTAAGTTATACCTAATTAATGACAAACTCATACGAGTAGAATGGTAATAGAGAAGGCCAGACATTAAGGCAGACAAAAGCGATTTAGGTAGGCGATTTGATTTATTGGAATTTTCGGTGGAAACCCTAAAAAGACGCAGCTACTTGTTGTAAATTAATTTGCCTTAAAAGTAACAATATTATTGTATTATTTGGGCTTCATTGTTTAATTAGAGCCGTACGCCCAGGGACCATCATACCATAAATGGGTTACATAAAAGTTTCTATAGGCATAATGAATGCCAATTGTTTGGCTTGCAACTCAACATTGGTTTTGTTGTTGGTTAAAAAACTTTTTTAAACAGCTAAATTGTAAGCCACAAATAAGCTTTCAAATTGACTCAAAAGTACGCACTATCTCTTCTAGTTTTCGAGATATGTTAAAGTTAAATGAAATTTTTAACATCTGATTAGCCTTTTTTGGCCTCTAACAAAAAACACTGCTGACCGAACATTTTGTGGCATTCAATTGTCGATATTTCTAGTTCAAAGATTTCCCATAACTTTCAATCTTTCAACAGCTGCAAGTTAGTTCCCAGAACAGGAAATGCTCTCGGCGCAGTTTGTATGCTTTGCATAAATGCGAATTATACATTTCCAACATATCTTGCATACTTGGTGCCCCTTCTTTGAACTTTTTCAATTGATTGCTATTTCCAAATACTTGAATTGTTCGAAAAATCTAAATTTCGAAGCTAAAGTTCTAAAATATGATGATTAAAAGCTAAAACTAGTAATTTCTTATCATTATCTTTCTTACGTGACATGTACGTACATGTTTAAAGTCGAATAAAAGGCAAACTAAAATACATTGGTAATAGTAAAGTTGATAGCAGACTCGAAAATACTATCGTACTCTTAGAAATTGATTCGTACGTGACCCAAAACGCAGAAGAAATGCAGAGGTTAGCTAAAATTGTAAACATTTGAAAATGATTTATAATAATATAACTTTTTATTTTACTGAAAAACAGATATATTGAAAAATCAAAACTGTGCACAGAGTCTGGCGACGTCTTCTACGGGCAAGCCACTTAAAGTTTAAACTTACTATTGCGAACGTGACCAACTGTAAAAAGTTGAACGAATTTTAACGCAAGCAGGCTGTGGGCACTTTAATAATAGATAAAGAAAATAGGCTTTTCACAGAAAATAAAGTTCTTTAATGAAATGACAACAAATGATGTTTTTCGATCGCGAATTTGACATTAGAACATGAACTAGGTCAAAAAATACATATATAGGAATCGATGTGGATTAACGCTTTTGGGATACAATTTCAATTCAAATTCAGTCGCAACAAAGTAAGTCCCACCTTATAGGCTGCAATCGCTTGCAAATGAATTTCAGCCCAAAAACAATTCCACGGATCTGCCATATAGTATGTATGTATATCTCATGTGCCCATATTTACATATAAAGTTGTTGGCAGCTCTCAACCTTAACCCTTCGATGTCGCATACATTTTTTTTTTTAACTCGTTGTTGACGCGTATTTGTTCACTTTGTTGGCTTGTGTCACCGCATGGTCCCATGGACCGCCCCACGCCCCCCACCAACCACACCCTCTTAGCCGCTCTGGAATACGTGTCGTTCGTTGCTGTTGACGCTTTTAAATATTAAATAAGCCCAGACCTAGACCAGAGCAAAAGGAGTCAGAGTGACAAAATGCCAGACCATTACATACTGTTACAGTTGTTATGCATGTGACGCATCAAGCCATTACGTTAACCCCTTGTTGCCCCACAGTGCCGCCTGTGTCTGGCGACATGTGCGTTTGCATCTTGTGGCTTTTTGATAAAGTGCCGACGCTTAGTAGGCAAAAGCTGACTGCTGCCGCACTTCAACTGCCAGCAACTTCAAACTGGCAAAAACAGAAACAACAACTGCAACTGCAACAACTTAGCCTAGAACTTTGGGTTCCAGCTATGTACTACTATTCCATGTAGAGTAGTACTTCAGTTTGTTGTTCTGCCTCAACATATTGTTGCCACTTCTCTCAGCTATGTGCAACCTTTTTGTGTTCTTTCTTTAAGTTGATTTTCTTTTACGGCCCTTTATCAGGGCTCTGTTCTTGGTACTGGTTCTGTGTCGTCTTTTTGACTTCATCTTGCAGTTTTGTTTGCACACGCCGCGTTTTCTAGTTTTTTATATCTAGTTATTTATTTGGTTTCGTTTGTTTATTGTGACTTGCTTATTAGAATAAGCGCTTCCTAGTGTTGTTGTTTTTTTATGACACCATCGTTTCTCATTGCAGCTTACATAGTTGTTAATTTCTCATAATTCCATTTCAAATAGTTTGTTTGACTGAGTGCGAGGCAGCGCCCGCGGAACACTGTGGAATGGTATAGCTCACAATCGAAAAAAAAAACAAAACCTTGGCCTGGGCGGTACGTTAAACACTTAATAAGCTTATGGGATTTGCGGGAATCATAACATGTAATTGAAATTAAGTTTTCATAAATTTAGTTGCGAAACTCACATTTGAAACGAATGTACTTTTATGCAGTTCTGTCGTTTTTTCTACATTTATGGCTAGATCTAAAGGAAGAATTATGTATTTACAGATTTTGTGTTTGGTTAATCGATAAGAAATAGCAAAGTTTTTCATTGTTTTTTTTTTTTTTTTTTAATCGTGCGGAAAAGCCAGTGTTGTTTACCAACTATTTATTTTTCGTATCATGTACTGATTTTGGTTCCAAAAGTCACACAAACGTTCTTCTTCTAAAACCTAGATAATACTTATTCAAAATGTACACAGCTGAGCTTCTGCACGCTTCCACAGCTTAGCAACATCTAGAGCTAAACATAATATGAGCTGACAGTGGAATACCCTGTAACGTGAACGGAAGTATACACTTTTATATCTCTTTCTTAAGATCGATATGCGTGTAAAAATGTTCCTATTGGGAAATTCCAATTGACAAGTTTTACTATTAGGAAGTTGGCTATTATGGCGGCAAAAATTACTTTTATACCCATAACTCCAGTGTTCTTGGGTCAATATATTGGGGGTGTGGCAGTAATTAAGGTATTGAAAATAGATGGATGCAGTTAAAACGATTAGGGTCACACTCCAAACCAAATTTTTTAACTCTAGCTCACATGTATCCATATCTATATGCAGTGCAATTGTGGAGCAGTTTATCGGCGAGGGGTGTGAAATTAGCATATTTTTGACTATAAATTTTGATGTATTTATCCGATTTCGAAAATTTTTAAAACAGATGCGCATAAACACAACGCACGTCTCTGAGGTGTTTCGAGTTGATAGATTCAACGGAGCGGTTGTAAACCGCACAAATTTGTCAAATTTGTCGACAAACTCGTATTTTTTCCGTCATATGCGCATCTTTTGGTAAATTTTTGCTCTAGCTCTTAGTCTCCGAGAACGGCGCGACAACACGGACAGGCGGACATGTCTATATCGACTCGACTATTGCTCCTGATCATTTTTGCCCCTGGAATATAAAATCTACAAATCTAAATCTAAAAACACTGAATATATTGCGTCGTCGATTCGACCATCTAGGCTTAAAAATGGGTTAAACCGTTTTTAAAGCCTTGAGATATGCCTGATGTATGAAGAAAATCTAACAAAACCCAAAGCCATTGTCTATGTAACGGTTAATATTACCACCTACATAACTCTTGCCCGCATTATTGTTGTTGTTGTTGTTTAGTGTTTATTTTTGTTCCGCTAAATTGCCGTAGAAAGTTCACGTTGAAAGCGTGCGATTAAAAACGCGCCAAGTGACAAAAAAATGAAGGAAAAAACGCGTCCAAATTGTTATATCGCTGCTGTTGTTGTTCTTGTTGTTGGTGTAGTAATTTTTTATTTTGTCTATCTTATTAGGCCGCTTTATCAGCATAAAGAGCTCAGCCAGATATTATATTATTTATATGTAAACATTTGCCACACTGCATTTTGTCTTGCTTTTAACAACAGAAAAAAAAGTAAAAAAAAAAAACCCATAATAGTCATAATAATTACGGTCATAGAGGAACAACAACATCAACAACAAACCAAAAACACTTGACGCTTATCAAGGGGCTGCTTTGGCAACGATTTAGAGCCAAGTTAGAACAGCAACAAAAACCAAAACAGAACCAGAACCAGAACTGAGCAGAACGGAACAGAACAGAACAGAACACAAAACCGGCATGAATAAATTTGGCCATGTTTATATGGCCTGTGGGGTTTAAGCGTGTGTGTGAATGCGTGCGTTCAAAGCCCGTTTCGATCTGTTTTGTTTTTTTATCAGCTAATAGCGCCCGTTTTTCCCTCACGGTGTCTCTCTGAAACCTGCTATCGCCGATGAATGTTGCCGGCGATTATTAGCTAACAACACACAAAAAACCAAAAAAAAAAGAAAGAAAATCTAAAAAAAACCATAACAATTGTGTCAGTTGTGTCAGGTGTGTGTGTTGCAAGCTGCCATCGAAATTGCAGCATTACGCGCGACAAAAAACGCGCTAAAAACGCGCTAAAAACACGTTGTATTGGTTTTTTGTTACCTGCCAAAAGCGTTAGCCAGCATTTCAGCAAATCTTTACAACGTCGTCGTTGTTGTTGCTGCTGCTGCTGCTGCTGAGCATGCCTAAACGCTGAATCATTCATATATGGACGACTTCGTCTGCCGGTTTACAGCTCTGACTCAGTCCTCTGCTGCTCCATGGCTGATTGGCTATGTGGTTAAGTGCGGCGGGCTGGCTGGTTAAAGCTGTTCCGATTGATTGGAATCGCAGCAGCAGCTGTTGCCAAGTGCAGCGTCCATTTTGTAGAGAACCTTTTAAGCTTCGATTTACGGAAATGCCCAAGGCTCAGGGCCAAAAGTTTTTCGTAACTCTTTGTTGCTGCTGCTGCTGCTGCTTTCTGTTGCTGGCTAAATATTTGCTTTGATGATTTCGGAGATAGCAAAATGTGTACATCTTAGCAGCTAGTTAGCTTATTTTCAAAAAACACAAAAAAAAAAACAAAACGATTACTTTGAACTGGCATTTTTGGACTTTCTAAGAAGCGTGTGAAGGGCATATTTTCTTACCACGCGAAGGATAACACAAATTGCTCACAAAGTATGAAACACAGAGCCTGTCAAAATACAGTCGATAGCAAATTCGCACGTGACCAGCACATAACTTTGTTTTATACAAGATACATTTTAGAGAAACTTTTCTACTCCTTAACTGGCCATAACAACCCGTTACCGGATTACGGCCTGATTTAAATCTCTCCTTCAGGCGTCTCTGTTTTCCACGCGCTTTCTCCAATCGTTGATACCAAAGGCAGCTAGGCGTGCTCACTACCTCAGCCTTCCAGCGGTGGCATGGCCTACTCTTTCGTCGCCGCCCTTCGACTTTCGCATAAAGGAGTTTCTTCATCCATACGCACTACATGAAGTAGCTCGCGGAAACGCTGGAACTTAATTCGCTTGACTATGTCAATGTCGTCGTAGAGCTCATAGAGTTCGTCCTTCCATCGGGTGGGGTAGGCGTTGCCAATGCGTATAGGGCCAAAAATCTTACGGAGTACTTACTGCTTAAAAACTCCAAGGGTATTTTCATCAGACTACGACATAATCCATGCTTGCCATATAGAAACTATCCATTTTTATTTTAATATTGCTTAGTTTAGCTTTTTACACTTTCTTTCTCTACATTATCTATCATATAAACAGGCTAGGTGAAATTTTTGGACCCCTTTTTCACCAACTATATAAAAACAAATACCGCTGAAACTTATTTCATTGTTTAGGTAATTTTCATAAGAAGTGCAGAATATAAGTTTTATTCATATAAGAACAGGCGAAAAAAACTTTTAAATACTTTTTTGTTAAGACTCAATAGATCTACATTTGTGACACAATGTTTTTCTGTTACATTAATATTTTGCAAGTAACAATTATCTGAATAATATTTTTGTGGTTTTTTGTTTAACATTAATTGTACTTTGTACTACTTTATGTCTGTAGTCTGTACTACTTACATAGCCTCAAAAGTAAAATAAAACGACGTTATGTTTTGGGACATAACCTTAAATTTCTAATCGCGAACTCAGATTCCATTCATAAAAACACTTTAGAAATAGTCATCAACTTTCCAATAACTGGTGTGAGGTCATTTGTAATTAAGAGTCAAAACCTCTATGAAACCGAAATTAGTTGATTTTCCCATTTTTTGGAACTCTGCAAAACTCTATCAAAAATCTGTCCGAAGCGAATTGCAGTTGGTTTTTAACTGAATTTAAATTAGTTCCGGTTCAAGTTCCAACTATTCAAAGTAACTGTATAAACTGTACTTTTTAAATCGAAGGCATATATAAATGCAGCTAGTGGCAGGTTTATGTTGCATGCAACTCACATATTTCACTTTATGTGGCATGAAAAACTGAATTCTTGCTTTTATAGTGCAAAACTTTACTTTGAATAATTAAAACTTTAATATAACAAGAATTTATTTTAGCTTCTTAAATCTGTTATGCATTTAAGAAGTGTTGTAAATGTTGCGGTCCATCATTTTGTGGCTAACCAACACCAAAAGTTTCCCATTGTTTCTGGCTGTCAAAGTCGGGCTTTCAATTTCTGGTTTGCGGTTTTTTTTTAGATGTAATTCACCCATTTACATATCTTTTAAACGTGTCTGTTTGTCTCCCCTTCTCTCTCTCTGTGTGTCCCGCTCTTATGATGTCATTTGCACATTCATTATGTTATTGTACTTTTTCTTTTTGCATTGAACTTTTCTTGACCTGTTTTCATGGTTCATATTTAAATTTGGATTTGGGGCGTTAGCTTTTCGGTTTTTGGAAAGTCGAAACAGCCCAAAATGGAACTTTCTGAGTATATGTATGTATTGGGCGTGACCCATAGCAACTCAATATAACTTTAAATTAAATCTTTCGAGTTTCCATGTTTTCGTTATATTCGAGGTCCTAGCGAATAGTTGGGCATTAATTTTTCTTTAGATTCATTCATAGTGAAAGGATAAGGATATTCCAGTAACATAAAACAAGTACTTCTTTCACTATATTCTATTTCATATTTCATGCAGATGTAGCTTCGCAAATTAACGTTTTCCTTTCGTTTCAACATGAGAACTGTTCTCTTAGAACATGTTTTGCACGGTGCTTTTTCATGTGGTTTTGCTTTGTTCGGGATTCCCTTTCCCATTTCGCATTCCGAAAGAACCCTTTTTTTTTGAAAGCACTACACAAGAAGTGCAAAATGCTTTTGGCATTCTAGCGTAGCGGAAAAAGTAGGTTACATGCTAAACGTAATGCACGGAGAAGGGAAGTTTTCTTGTATCGCTGTTGATGTAGAGCACTCTTCCAGGCGCTTCTAATGTCAGATTGTGTTTTCCGATCGTCTTTAGATTGCATGCTTAACGTACATCTTTAAGATATTAAAATTTCATGCTTCACTGTTAGATGTTCTTTTCTAAACCACGTTGCGTGAATTGATACACAAATGTTTAATAGTTAAACACAAATCGATATCAAGTTTTTAACTTGAAACAGGTAGATGTAAGCCTCAAAGCTCTAGGGGGGAAACCTTGAATGCAAGTAAAGCAGAAGAGTGTATGACGCATCTTTGAAAAAAATGTCTTGTCTCTCATTCTTTCAGTCTTCGAGAAACATGGCTTAATCATCAGTCAAGCTAATCATTTTGGATGTACAAAACTCTTTGTGAGATATTATTCGTTTATTTTTATTTATACCTTGGGTACAGAAAAGAATAAGCGAACAGCCTGGTCCTTGAAATGTCCAATTCAAGTGATTAACGCATTGTTGATTGTTTGCAAACATATTTCAGCGATGCGATGTGCCAGAGTTTAGAACTTGTGCGCTTGTGGGGACTGCACTCTGCATCTGCTCGTTCAGCTGCCTATTTCCGTAGGCTTTTTTAAGGCAACTTTGCTCAGTGCCTTAAGACCTTTGAAGGAATGCATCAATGATGTCGGACTACTATATCAGAAACGATCGGCTTAAAAGTGGTTTTAGCCGAAAAAAGCCTGTTTGAAATAAGAACTGATATTATGTTTGGTCTCTAGATTATCAGAAGTTGCACTTTAAGCATAGGGTTATTTCCATGGTGTCGAACGTGACCGTCGTACACGTTTAAAGTGCATTAAAAGTCAAACTAAAGCAGTTGATAGCAAACAAAAAACCAATTCCAAGCAAAAGGCAAAATAAAATTGATTCGAACGTGACCATGATGAATACACCGTTGATGTATAAAAACCACTGTAACTAATTTTTTTTTTGCATTGCTTATATGGTAGTAGTATCTTAACAAACTGTTTTAAATGAACGATAGCGAACGTTACCAACTTTAAATAGCTTTACAAATTCTGACTCACTGTAACTGCAATATGTCGGTGAGGTTTAATTGTTTAAATTAATAAAATTTGATAAGATAACTAGATGACTCTGCTTTCTGATCGCTACGCTCATCAACCGCCGTGCTTCAGGTCGTTCTCCTGCGTCTTTTACTTTTCGACGCTGTGATTTAGTCGTTTTTCGCCGCTTGACATGTGCTTTACACAATTGTTCTTTTCGAGTTAGTTTGAGAGAGAGATTCAGTTGAGTTTGTTACATTTACTACTAAAGTATGAGAATCGAGTAGTATAGTAAATATGTAAAATAAATAATGTGCAGAGAACAAATTTTTTATATAACAGAGAGATATCAGACAATTGGACCTTTCTCTAGAGAGAATACCCATGTTTGAAAAGCTAAATCATTAATCGAGCAATCTGCATATAAATTGGATATCGTTAGTTTGTTTGGCTTAGGAATTCAAAAAATTTCAAATTTTAAAACAGATGCGTTTTCAAATAAGCTAGAAGACATGCACGGATTGCTCTTGTCAATTGAGATTAACGAAAAGTTGTACAACTTCAAAAAAATCCAAACAAAAAATTCGCAAGTCTTCATACTAAGACCACGCATCAAACTTGTTTAGCTGAAAGAAATTGGATTCTATTTGTAATCCAACATTCAGTTTGGGGGAATGTCAATGAATTTCAACTGAGTAATGATGATAAAGATGATGAGTATGAAGAGATAATGATAGCATGTCACTTTTGTTATCTTGTTGATTAGGTTTAGCTCTCGAATACACATATTTTTATGAGACCAAAAAGAATTCACCCACAAAACTTTCGCTTGATGTGACTCTTTGTCTTTTGTTGTTGTTGCTGTTGTTGTGCACTTACATAATTATGTGGCAATTATTAACCCTTTTGTATGAGGTAGGAGGCACTTTCAGTTCCACAAAGTACCAGCAGACAGCAAACATGACAATTTGTTTTTTTATGTTTTGCTTTGCTTTGTGTGTTGACAAACGCTGCTAAATCGAAGTCTAAGTGCCGTGTGCGAGTGAGTGAGTGAGTGAGTGAGTGCGAGTGAGTGAGTGAGTGAGTGTGCGAGTGAGTACGAGTGTGTGTTTTGGAGAACAATAAAAAGTTTCGCCTTCCTGTTTGTCTGTCTGTTGTAGTACCACCCACTCTCTGGGTCTCTCGCCCTTCCTCGCGCCATCTTTGATAGAACATACATCTTCTTAATTAATTTGACACACATAAATTCGCAAGTAAAGTTTACAGCTTGTTAGAGCGAGAACGCACATACACATCTATGACGGTTCTTCTTAACTTGCCCCAAAGCCTCATAGAGTTGTTGTGTCGTCACACAAACTGTGGCAAAAGTTTACAATCGGCATTTGATAACATTTTGTGAGCAAATCAAATGCTAAAAGTTTTAGACATATGGCAATTAGACAAGAGTCAATCAATAGCCCAGAGTCAGATAAGCAGACATAAGATGCTTAACTTGTGACCGGCACAAAGGCGCCATCTACTGACACTGAGTGCAACTAGTGTAATATAAATATGCTTTATGATATTTGAGCTAGAGAATTTTGGAAATTGTTCAAAACAATTGTCTAGTTGGCAGAATTAATATTGACAACCTAAATTGCGATGCAATTGCAAATTGTTTAATTGGCAAGTTCATTGGAATTTTGGAAATCTCAAATGTATCCAATTAGTGCTTCGTATTCCAAATGTATCAAGTATCGAATATGTATTCATAAGAAGACATTCGAGTGTGCAACTGCACCTCTAGCCTAGTGTCAATCAAATCAGATGAAATTCCATTGCTCTGTAACTACATTTTATGGGGTTGACAATTTTAGGCATGTATCTATTCAACTTGAGAAGTTGCTCAAATTGAAAAGGTGATGTAAGTATGAATAAGTTTACTGAATTTCAAAGTAATTCAACAGTATTTTAAAAACCATGGCAGCGAAGGGTTACGGATGTTAAAACTAAGATTGTTGTTATTATATCGATATGCAATAATATCGTGAACAATGATACGAATTATCTTAGGTTTTGTCTCAAAAATCGGCTACAATATGTACTCGATACTTAAAAGCTATATCTTATTGATAGTTCCATTTCCGCTCACTATTCATTGGCTATATTTGCAAGAAAAATCACTGGAGATGGCTGGATGTCTGCCATAATACCATACAAATGATTGGATCGCCCGCTAATATACTTAAATACAGTTCCTATACGTCTTGTATGACATTTCAGCTGTGGACGTAATAGAGACTAGCAAGAGTCGGTCTTATGCTAAGAAAAACCTTTTAGCCTTATGGGTAAGACCGACTCATATGCCGTCACGAAAATATGTTATTACGTTCGGATGCTGTGACGTGCGTACGTGCTGTGTTAGCAGCGTTCACAGGAGAGCCAGAGGGTTACCTGTTTGTTTTACTGTGTTTTGAAAGCATTGCGAGCAATAAGAAGGTAGTTACAGAGAACTCGATGCTCAACACTGAGCGGCATGTGCATAATGAAATGATCAAAAATATAAATATTGTGCATCCTGAAAGCGGCGTGTATAAGGGAGATGAGAGCTTACCTAAACTGCTTAGAGGAAGGAATTGGATTGCAATGAAAGTTGCGAATTGAAACTAAATAATTAGTAAAAATATATGTATATAGTTTTCATATTTTCTAGATTGTACAGAAAGTGTTTATAAACTTTCTTTTCTCTACATTTAAAGAAGATTTCCTTAACTTTAAAATAATATTTTGCATCAACTTGGTTTAAATAATTAATTCAACAAATTTTTTCCTTCTATTTCTAGGTAAGTTTTGTTCACTATCTAAGCAATGATGCGACGAAGTTCATGTATAATATACTATAAGTAAGTCTATAACAAAATGGAACTATTATTAAAAATAAAATACATTTTAAAAATGTATGTTCTTAATGCCACGTTCGCAATCGAAAAATATTGTGCATTTAGGTATACAAAAATAAAACGAGTGCAAGCAACAAAAATGGAAAATTTTGTGCAGCTGTTTCAAGTACGTCACGTTCGCAATCGTTTCTAAATAGTGGATCGTTTTAGAGTTCTAGTAAAAGTTGGGCACATCTGTCAAATGTTAGTGAAAAAAAAGAGTGAATAAAAAATATTATCGATCTTAAAGTTAAAAGCTTGTTATATAAATGTTCTTGAGTTTGGAAATTAGTAATGTTCGTAAATGACGTCAGCATGCACCCTTTTTTTACCTCTTCACCTATGTGACTTCACAAATCGTTGCTGGGGGAAAAAAAAATCTACTCAAGTGCAGTTTTTGACTTTGTAATAGTGACGTCAATTTCGGAATATCTCATGCCCTCAGTGTTGAAGTCATTGACAAACATTCATGGAATAACAACGTTCAACATGTTAAGAATATTTCAAAAATTTCTATTGTACCAAAACCGTCATGAAATTTCTCTCTTTAGACACGATCTACATAATTGTCAAAATTTGATCCACCGATTTGTTTAAAATTGTGCATACATCTTCAAGATAAAAAGAACTAAAAGCATTTCTCCGAGGTCCACAAGATAACTCAGAAACTTATGCAAAGATTTCATTTTACTATATATATTTACCTATTATAGAAGATAGGTTAAATAATTTGCAGTCCAAATTTGTCCACAAGTTGTATCTTTAAATTTAGATTATTTTGTAAATCAAATTCTATGTTTAATCACGAGTTATATGCAACTGCTAACAACAATTTTTGGGTTTTTCGATTTCGATTACGATAGTAATAGTAGTCAGTTTCCAGTTTAGCTGAATTTTTAAAGTTTTCCGTAAATATTGCCTGATTGTTGCATAAAAGTCTCTCTCTATCTTTTTATGCTCTCTATTATATAAAAAAGTTTTTATCCTTACATCATTTATTTTTTCGTCTGAAAGTAAAAGAGTATGTCAAAAAGTGCATATGCTTAACTCCTAAGACAAGTAGCATGTGGCTTGTTAAGCAAAACGAACAGGGAGCGGAGCCCCCTAGTTAGTTTCGAATAGCAGTCTTGTATAAAAATATGTTTTCAATTTGTCTGGATTTAGAAAGTTGCTTAAACCAGCTGCAATAGTAACAAAACAGTTAAGAAAAATACAAACTTTTTCAAAGCCCCTTGCAGTGTGAGTAAGCCAATAATTGGTCGGACCTAAAAAGAATGTACAAGAACTAAGAAGATCTAAAAGCAAATACACCCACACCTTGAGCCCATCACTCACTTGCGCGCCACGCCCCTTCGCTACCGATTGTGGGAAAATGTGGCAAGCCTGACAAGCTGATGACAATTGCTACCGCCAACTGAGGCACAACCCGTCGTCCGGCTGACTTTGTGCCTCTCCAAGTCTTTCAGAGTCCCAACGACGACGACGACGACGACGGCGTCTCACCGCCTAAACAAGGCAACTTTATGCTGGTTATTAATTATGCGACCCGTCATAGGGTAACTGCAAGAGAGCGAGAGAGAGAGAGTGTCATTATCAGCAGCGTCATTATCATCGTCTTCAATGCATTGTTAGCTTTTACTGTGCTGCTCACTCGAGCAGCGCGTGCGGTCGGCGCCAGCTGCGACGTCAGCGTTGCGCTACGCTTTGTGAAAGCCTTACTTTGCTTTATTGTCTACTTCGACATTTTGCGCATTTGTTACATTTATTGCATTCATATTTCTGTAATATTGCTTCTTCTGCTTCTTCTTCTTCTGCTTCTTCTTCTTCGTTTTACTATCAATTTGATTTCCTAACTGTAATTGAAGCTCATTGAGCTTAACAATAAGCGATATTTTTAAACAATTTCACCTATTTATTTACTTCTTTTAATACCCTTTACACAAAGTGTAAAAGGGTATTATAGGTTTGTATGTAACAGGCAGAAGGAGGCGTGGCAGACCATATGTTCCATGGGCAAAAATGGTCAGGAGCAATAGTCGAGTCGATATAGACATGTCTGTCCTTCCGTATGAACGTCTAGATAACGTCTAGAGGCACCAAAATTTACCCAAAGATGCGCATTTACACCGAAAAGATGAAGTTTGTCGAATCACGTCAATATCTTGCCCCGTGACAGATTTGCGCGGTCAATCGCTCCGTTCAATCTATCATTTCAAAACACAGACAGAGGTGTGCTTCATGTTTATCTGCATCTATGTTGTAAAAATTATCGAAATCGGATAAATACATCACAAGTTATAGTCAAAAATATGCTAATTTCACCACACCGCCCCCCCCCCCCCCCCCCCCTTGTCTAACTGCTTCGAAATTGCACTAAATGTAGATATGGATACTTTTGAGCTTGTGTTACGAAATTTGGTGTGGAGACTCGTGTGACCCCAATCGTTAAAACTGCATCCACCTTTTTTCAATAGAATCCCCCTACCACCGCAATCGATTTACCTTAATTACTGCCACACCCCTCAATATATTAAATTGAAAATTGTCACAGACATTAATAAATGTATTTTTGAACTGTGTTACAAAATGCAACGACATTGGCCCAAGAATACTGGAGTTATGGGTATAAAAGTAATTTTTTAGGAAAACTTGTCAATTGGAACTTCCCAATAGGAAAGTGTTTACAGGCATATCGATCTTATGAAAGGAGATATAAAAGTGGATACTTCCGTTATCATTTAACCGTATTTAGTGTTTAGGGTATTCCACTGTCGGGCACCGTCCCGATTGTCTGCATCAAATTTTTTGTTAATTGGACTGTCAGCTGTTCAGTGGCTCTTCTTCTTCTTGTTGTTGTTTATTCAATTACTTTATGCAATGCAAATATACAAGTATCGCTATGTGTGTGTGTGTGTGTGCGTGTGTGTGTGATTGTCAGTTTAATGATGATAAAAGTTAGCCAAGCATTTGAGCGCATTTTAACTTTTATCTTTTGCGTAATCAATGACAATGGTTTCATTGTAAACAGAACGAAGTTGGTGAAATTTGAAAATGATGCAAACGAATTACATACATATGTAAGTAGGGCTGTTTGATAAGTCAGTGACTTATTGAATTTGCCGCGTAGCAACTGTACCTGCTGCTATCAACTAACTTGAACAAGCTGTGTCACTAAGCTTGTGGCAGACACATTTCGAAAGAATTGGCAAATAGTGACACCAAGGGACTACACCATCCATTTCAATAGGTTTACTGCATTACCTACTGACGAAATGACTCAACCTATTTAGAGTACCTTGAGAAACCCTATGACTTGAAAGGCATATAAAAATACAGTGCAGTGGCGATACAGTGAACTAAATAAAACCAAGGGTGTTCACAATACCAAATATGTTCACTCTATCGAACCGAACATTTTATGATGTATTTAAAGAACATTATGCACAAATATCCTTTTATTTATTTTAAAAAAAAACAGTTAAACAGTCTTCATGGGTCATATTTCATCACATAGCATCGCATAAGTTAACTAATTTAGTACATAAAATTCATTTTGATTGAAAAGCATAATATAAAATTCAATAAATGAAAAAGATAATGCATTACGTTTAAAGTTTTTTAAAGAATGCTAAGATTTTGGTCTGTTTTTTTTGTTAAAAACTAGATTTTTGGACTCTTTAGAGTAGTCAATGTAAAAAATAATTTGTTCACTCTTACGAGTGTTCGCATAACCGAGTGTTCATTCTATCACGACTCCACTGTAGTAACGCTGTACGCTGGATTTCAAAGAGAACTACGTTAAAAGCAATGCCTTTAAAACGATCTTTTGCTTTCATTGAAAAACTCACTTTCTTATCAAGCAGCCCTCGTATGTATGTATGATTTATAGATACCCCAATGAATGATTGCTGCATAATCAGCTCATCATTTTTTCAAGTGGCAATGATGCGTAACTACTCTTTCTGCGCGAATCTAAACACGTTAAGACCAACTGATTTAGATCATTTGGTTTTAAATACTAATGATCAATATCATAAATAAGCAATTTCCAAGGATTTATAGATTGATTTTCGGTTGGAATTTCGTTAAGCAAAATAGCCGACAAACCGAACAATTACGGTTGTGTTGATCAATTGGCTGGAAATCTCATCAAATTATTCAGGCCTGTTTTTACTGTTCGATTCCAATGTAGTTTGGTCCGAAATCCGGAACAGGCCTAAATATCTCAACCCGAGTGTCATTTACAGTTTCGGAACATCTGATGCATTCTATATAGCCATTCTCACGTTTGCGAACAAATATCCAAATACAAACGAATATTCGACAGACAGGAGAAGCCCAAATTTTAGTGCATAGTACAGAAAATCTATTTCAGGAATTCTAAATTATGGATATTGGAAGGAAATTTAGCATATTAGAAGAGTTTTTGAAAAAAACTTGTCAAAATTCTGTAAATTTGATCAAAAATCTCGAATTTTAACAAAATTTTTTAAATTTTATATAAATTCTCAATTTTAACCAAAATTCTCAGATTTGACCAAAATTCTCAAATTACACAAAATTTTTATACTCTTTGACTCATATTAAAGCACAAAAGCATTTCATCGGTCAGAAATATTTTAGAACAATCTTAGAAATCCAAATGACCAAAATTAGAAACTTTGACCAAGATTCTCAAATTTCACCAAAATTTTATAGTCCTTGATTCTCCTTTAATCATGTTAAAGCACAAAAGCATTTCATCGGTCAGAAATATTTTAGAAGAATCTTGGAAATCCTTTCTATTCTTTTCAACATTTTTTCAATTTAAGGCATTTAAATCGTCTATCGTTAATGTCGCGGATGTTAGTGTATCTCAGGCTACAGTTTTCGCAATTGAACTAGTTTCTGGGGCCCTAGGACATTGCTGCTGGCCGGTCCAACAATGTTGCTCTTGCTGCCCGTCAAAACCGCCATTGCTCTTCACCTGCGTACTCCTGTCCAGCTGATGATGTTATGCCCAATAAAGGCTTATGGTCACTCGCACTCATTAATGCCGCATTTCACGTTTGACTTTGTGCTCTTTGCCTTGTCTTGCTAATCTTAGCTTAAAAATGTTAGTAGCTTTTACTAGTTTTCCACTCTCTGGCACTCACTCGCTCTATGCTACTTAGCACAAAAAAAGAAGAAGAAGAAACATATATGCGTAACCACAGTTACAAATGACTCGGAATCATTTGTGCTAATTGAACTTTAAACTGAGCGAGAATTGAACTGATTAATGAAGTGAACTTTAACCTTAAACTCGTAAACGAGTTATATTGACCCCGAGTGAGTGCGTAGTTTTGGGCTTGACAGTAAGTAGCAGCGAGTAGTTCTGCCACGCCCACTTGGTGTGCTTCAAAGCCTACGCCTGCTTTTAATTTACATATTATTTTAAAGTCTGCTTTACCAACAATTAACATTGCCTTGAGAGTATCTTTTTAATCGTAATTGTGTATTCGTTTGTTTTTTGTCGTTTTTGTCGTTTTTGTTTGCTTGCCTTAGATTTTTATTGGTATTTATTTTTCGAATGGTTTTTCCTTCGTTTTTCTTCTTCTTTCCTTTATTACGGCTATTTATTTACAATTTGATAACATGTAATTAATTTATCGTCTTCTTTTTCTCTGTGCATAACGGACTTTTTACACCAGACACACCCACACACATATAATAATTGGGGGCTTTCCCCACCCCATGAACTTTTCAATTACACAAAAATAAGTTTGGTTTTTCTTCTTATTGTTTTTTTTATATATATTTTATTTCAGCTGTTCTCGTCCATTTCTCTTATCTGGGTTTTATTTTTATATTTGCATTTTTTTTTTTCAATTTTTTTTTTGGTAAATTTTTAAGCACTTTGTATTTGCATTTTTATGCGTGCGTGTAAAATGGTTTGTAACTTGATTTTTTTTTTTTTTTTTTTGTTTGTTTTTGTAGGCTTACGCATGAAACTTTTACAGACAATGCTGAACCGCACTCCCAAAGTTTGTTACGAGCTTCGGACTCGTAGTTCCCTCATGGTGTCTGGCTTAACGTAGTCTCTCTAGCTTTAAACAAACATAACTACATTTATATGTGGGTACAGTAGGTGTTCGCCTCGTGCGACATACATGTGGTTATTTGCATTGTGTCGAACGTGACTGTTGTGCACGTTTTGAGTAAAATAAAACGCATAGTTTCTCCTCTGTTATTTTGAACTACTTTAACTAATAGCGCTTTGGAAGCAACAGGTGCCAAGGGCGAAAAAATGTATTCGAACGTGACCAAAAATGGAACTGGCTTAAGTGGGCATCTTAAGAAATGGTTAGTAGAGTTGTTAGCAGATCATATTCCTGTTCCCAAAGGGTGAATAGAACTGGTTTAAGTGACCATTGCTGATAGCAGACATTATTTAGGTGCCAAGGGGAAACAATTCGAATGTGACCAAAAATTAAAGATTCAACTTTATTTATATATGTATTATCAAATATATGATGATAAAAACTAATAATAATAGAAATAGTTAACAAAAAATATTTTCGGTAAAAGAATATGGATAATTCCACACAAAGCTCGACCTTGAACGAAAAATGAAAAGTTATTAAAAACACATAGCTCAGATGTGTGCCAGAAATCTTTTTGGCAGTTTTTTCTTAATTTTATTTTAAAATTTCTTGGAAATAAACGTGGATCGAACGTTTTCATGAAAGATTTTCAACGTTCTTAAAATCTTAAATATCTGACAGATCGACGTTGAGTTGAAATTATGTTTTAAGAGATTTCTGGATGGATTGTATGATAATTCCTTATAAGTTGTGCGCAGCTGTAGTTTTCGTAGGCGGTTACATTTTGTATATACCAATCCGGTGTAAGAACATGCTTGATTGTCAAAGGCCTCCTGCAACGAACTTGTTGTTTTAGATAGTAAATTAGCTAAAAAGTTTCAAAGCTGCTAATAAGTATCAATTTCAGTTTAGCTTGTGAGCTTCTAGTGTGTTTCCTAAAATGAAGTTACGGTCACGTAAAGCGAAGGGCAAATTGAGGAGCACTTTTGACTGATGATTTCTGTTTATCTAGCGACCGGATACCAAAAACTAAACAAAAAATTGATAAAAATGCCAAAAGGAATAGTTAGCCAAAAAGGTTGCACTGATTCAGTGGTGTGCCTGAAATCGCTTTCAACCGAATGTCAACGCAACACCATTTCGCCAGTTTGACAACCAAATTTTAGCCAAAAAGCAATCCATCGATGTGCCAGAAATTGGAAATCTATTATGAAAGCTTTTGAAGAGCGGGCTAAACTTTCGAATGAAAATTGGGGCAAAACTGTCTAGAGATTTCTGCCACAAACACTTGTGTGAACTCTAGTGATATGACAAACATAAAAGCTAGAATCTTCCCAAAACCATGTAACGGATTTATTGTTTGAAATTAAACCGAATGTATTCGAGTTTCGAAGTTAAGCGACGAAATACACTTAACACTAAAACTCGAAGTGGCTTTCACACATGCGTCGTCGCATTATTCAAGGTATGACTGTATTTTTTTGTCACTATATTTTTGCTCTGCATATTTCTCATTAAATTTTATTCTTCTCAACTTGAATAAAACGAAAAAGCGAAGTTTGCTGCTGCTGTTGCTCTGCTTAATTGAGCATCAATTAAAAATGTCTCGCCTCATTAAATACACACACACACACACACACACAAATGCAAACAAAAAGTGTGTGCACAACACAATTACACACACACATGCATACGAATTTATGTGGCATATGTAAACATATTCTTGTTGCACGTCGTTAGCAAGAAGCCTTTATCAGTCAGTCAGTGAGTCAGTTTGTCATTCAGTCATTCATTCATTCAGTCAGTTAGTCAGTCGGGCAAGTGAGATTATATTTTGTTCAATTTGAAGCTGTTCTCAATCAACCGTCGAGTCTACCCCTTTCACTCTCTTTCCAATCGAAAGCTGTCTAGCTTTGACTCATCACGCGTAGTTTGTGCATTTCTTTCTCTACTCATGAGTCATTTGCATTGTGTGTCGATGATGCTGATTATTGCAACAAATTGGCTATTATATGGATATGAAATGTGTGTTCTAACATTCGCCCAGATGTTTAATGGAACTTAATGAAAACGTATTAGCGACTTGACTCAGTGTAAACATGTGTTTATTTTATATTGTTTATACATTTGTTATTGAAATCACCTTTTAGTGATGGCATTTGTGTTTAAAACGCCAATAAATCCTTTATTTTCTTATGCAAATTTCATACATGTGCAATCCATTGTGCTCTCTTCCGAGCTTGAAGCTCCTTGCAATGCTATGCCAGAAATAAACCTATGAGAGATAGCTTTCTTTTCGTCAGGGCATCACACTCAATTAGGCCGCTGGTTTGGGAAACCCGAATCAAATTAGTTCCTCTATGAAGACAATGACTGAACTTGCGAACAAACTAGCAGGAGACGAGGTAAGAGACTTCTTGTGGCATAACTGCTAAGAAAAGAGTAAGACAACATTGAACTGGACTGGTACTCCAGATCCATCACGTAAAACCACAATTACAATGAAACAATGTATTTACATTAGGCCGTAAACGCGATAACGGGCTGTTATGGCCAGTTAAGAAAAAGATGTGTCCTGAATCGCTCCAGCTTTCTCTCGGAGCGAACACCACATTGTAACTACAGCCAAACTTCAAATTTGGCAAAACACTATCAGCAGGCATCTAGAAAAGCGGGTAAACCCCAATTTGCTAGTTCAGTATTTGCTATTATTGAGTCTGTTAGCCGCGTACAAAGCTGCTTATAGCAATCTGGTCAGTAGAGTGACGCTGCACTGTACCATTGTTCTCTAAAGTTGTGTTTAGAGCTTCAAACCGCAGCTTTGACTTAAAGTACGTAGAGTCAGAGAGGGTCACTCTGATATACCTTACACCACTGGACAATGCAATAGTAACAGTCTTTAGCAATCGAAGGATCAACCCATGTAGTACATCCTACGCTTGCGAGTGAAAAGAAAAAGGTTAGTTGTGCTCGCACTTAGACAAATACTATGTGTTTTGTACTCGCTAGGAGTCAATCTTATCCAGGATTATGTGTCATCATCAAACCATTTACTGGCCCAATGATTTGTTTTTTCTTCTTCACATCAAGACGCAGTTTTTCGTTGATGAACGTTTTTTCGGCCTACAGATTTTTACTGAATAGAAGTAACTTAGCAATCAAGTTTAGAGTACTCGAAGTTGTTTCCACTATCAAACCATCCAGCGACATTTTAAAGTCTATCTTGAGATTCAACAATCCTTACGTATAACCTTTAAGTTTACACATGCAAAGTTTATGATCAGATTTCGTAAATCACGTTTTTATTAAGCAAACATTAAAGGCATCCTTTTTTTTTTTTTACTAGTAAGTCTCATAAATTGTTATGATATGTGCTAAAATCCAAATGTGCTCATTTCAGCGAATTCTGCTCATACTTTAGGAAACATTCTCATAGCTCGAAAGGCAAATCAATCTATTTTATCTATATAAAAATGGCTGGCATAAAGCGCAAACTTTAAGACACATATCTTTAAACTATTGGCTATCACTGTCAGTTGTTGTTGTTTTTGTTGACTTGTAGCCACTGAATTTCCTCCAGAATGTTGCCAAATAGTAGTTGACCATATTTCATATCTGCCACACACATAGTTGTGCAATATGTTTTATTTACTAACTGCCACAAATGACATGCAACATTTTCAAATAAACTTGCAGCAAAAAGTAACAACAAAAAAAATACGTGCCGCGTCAAAATAATCGCGCCAAATGTAGCAAATACTTCTTAGTTGCGCCTTCTGGTAATAAGAACTTGACTTTGTTGTGTCTTGTCTAAGCAACAAAACACATGTTGGCCAAAAGCAGCAACAACAACAACAACAACTACTATATAGCTTTCTGGCTGCATCTGAACAAACAAAAACAACATTTCAAACTCAAAGCGCAGGGAACGACGCTGACGATGGCGACCACGTTACGGACGCGATTCCGTTTGCTTCCGTGTTTTTTCATTAGGAACAACAAAAACAACGACAAAAAGGCAAAAAGGAGAAACTATAAAGTGCTAAGGTAGAAGGAGCAGCGTCTGTGGAACTAAGCCAAACAGCCAACCAACCAGGAAGTGCGCCACAATGCATTCACAGACAGCGAGTGATGGAGAGGGAGAGAGGGGGACACACACGTCGTCTGTTAATATAGTATCTACAGTTGTACTTCTCCAAAGAACACTTTGACCCAAGACAAATTCGGCTCACAGCGAACTCTTCTTCTTGACTGGCCATAATAACCCGTTATCGGGTTACGGCCTGATGTATATACATTCTTTCATTGGAATTGTGGTTTTACGTGGTGGGTGCCAAAACCTACGCACAACCTTTTGTCATTGTTAGTCGCCTCATACGACAAGCTTTGACCTGCTGAGATGGTATTGGCTAATATAGCCAAAAATCGCACACATTCGGGGCTGCGCCTGAAATCTCTTTCAACCCAAAGTCATTTTTTGCGATTTGCTAGATATCTTGTCTATAGCGAATTTCAAGGAATTCGTCAAAGTGCGCGAACTATAAAGCATGGGAAACCCAACCGAACTATTTCAAGAAAGTTCAAATGCAATTTTTTAGGCCCAACCCTCTAGAAGCTTTTCCGAAATGCTATGAGTTCCAGAGATATATAACATTAAACTTACTCCGAAACCTAAGAGAAACTTCTTGAAGCCCATTTGATGCTTTTTAAAGAAAACTCGAAGGCAAAATCATTTCGTTTCTGAAATGCTATGATTTCAATAAGATGCCTTAACCGTTTCCAGAGATATATACCATTAAACTTACTCCGAAACCTAAGAGCAACTTCTTGAGGCCCATTCGATGCAGTGTCATCAAATGATCGACTGATTTTTAAAGAAAACTCAAAGGCAAAATCGTCTAGAGATTTCTAGCATACAATTGATTATACGAAGAGTTTTCGAATGATCGACTGATTTTTAAAGAAAATTCAAAGGCAAAATCGTCTTGTGATTTCTAGCTTACACCTGTTTATACCTTCTGCATTTTGAAGAGTTTTCCCAATTCAATGGAAACTTCAGTCAGTTTTTAGGCAACTCCGAATGCACTAAGCGATAATATTTGAGATCATTGAATTCGGCAACAGACTAGCAACAGATATAGCTATTGAAAACTACGTGGTTTTGCCTGCCAAAGAATCGCTGAAAATCGGGTTGCTAGCAATGTATGGAGATTTATTCACTCACCACTAATCTTAGTGCAAGAAGATTTAGGCTAATGAACTTTTGTTTTCTCAAAGAATCGGCAAGTGGCGATTTCGAGTTATTGCGCAACAAAATGAGAACTTTTTAAAAGTTTCCAAATTTATACGAAATTTTTTTAAATATTCGAAATGTTTAATTAATCTTTTTGTTTCCTCAACTGGATTTGATAGATTGATTTGATTCTAGGCGAAATTAAAGAGATAAAATGCCTCGGTGAAAATTTGAAATACATTTCAAGAAATTCTTAAAAGATGTCTTTGTAATGGAGCATGTTTGCATATAACTGTATTATTTTTATCCTTTGATTTAAATAGGCGAATAACGTTTGCATAGGCAAACAACAATTTTATTGAATATTAATTTTTTTATATAGTTATATTTTAATTTTAATGAAAATTAAAGGATCTGCTCCCTGCTTGCTTCGCTCAGCAACAACCGTGCTCCTGAAAACAGTTCTTTTCCCGCCACAAATCCACCACATTGTTTTCATAGAAATTTCCCTTTTTATATAGATTTTCATAGAAATCGTCGTTTTCATGCAAATATAGGTTTTCATAGAATTCAATATTTTCATAGAAATTGCTGTTTTACAGGAACAGCCGTTTTTATAAAAATCTACGTTTTCATAGTAATCATCTTTCTCACAGAAATCGACATTTTCATAGGAATCGACGTTTTGATAGAACATTATTTCGTTTTATTTTGTTTGATGTTCCAATACAAATCAACGTTTGGATAAAAATCGGCGTTTGATACTGATTTTTATTATAGATATCGATGTTTTACACAAATCGACGTTTTGAAAGGAATCTAAATTTTAATAGAAATTGACGGTTCGCCGTTACGATAAACAAAATACTGACGTTTTCATAGAAATCGACGTATTGATAGAAGTCGATGTTTTTATAGAAATTGACGTTTACATAGAAATCGGCGTTTTCATAGTAGTCAATGTTTTGATGCAAATCGAAGTTTTCATAGCAGTCGCTATTCTTAATCTATTCTTGTTTTTATAAAAAACACCAACTACGTCGAAATGACTGTTTTTGCCCGTTCTCATGCTGTTAACCGTTATAATGAAAATCACAGTCTTTTTTTTTATAAATCAACTTTTTTCAAGCAAATAATCGTTTTTCTAATAATAAAGCAAAGTTTATCAAACTAATGCATATTCTATTGCTTGTAATTCACGAGTAGTTAAAACATCTATAGCATAAATGCAGAGATGGCTGCCAAGTGGCATGTTTCACTGTATGCGGTAGGTGTGCGTGAGTGTTTGTGGCATATTTGAGGTTAGATATGCTCGAAAAGCGCCAACCACAAGTGGCAGTCAGTTGACCTCCGCGTTTATATGGTTATGAATTTCAAAAGCCAGCGCCGAGCAGTCGCGTCGACGCCGGCAGCGAAGTTGGCTGCGATTGGTATTCGTGGTTTGTTGGAGGGGCTCCGGCTGCCACCTACGCTTGAGTTCATTATTTTGTTGAACAATTTTCCTTTTTGCTGTTTTGCTTTATTCGCATGAGTTTTCCTTTTGCCGATGTGTTGTCGTTTTTCCTCTTTTTTTTTTCATTTTTTTGCTCGAGATTTTATGCGCCTTTTTGACGCGTTCTGTGAAATCTTTTGGCAGTGTTTTCAGTTTGATTTTTTTTTTTTTTTTTGTTTTTCAACTTTATTCTTTTTTATATATGCGATAAACAAAATAATTTCTTTTGAAGTTTGACACACATACACACATTGACAGCTCTTCTAACTTTCCGTAATGCTTCCGACAAGTCGGATGCTGCTGAGTTTTGATTTACGACTTAAGCTCATCCGCACAACTAGATTTCGTAGGACTCAATTTGTGTGTCAAACATTTGGCCGTTGACTTTTTTCATGCACTGTTCCCACTGCACCCCCTCCCAACTCTCACTCTCTTTTTGGAACAGCTGCTGTGCGCTCTTAATTATGAGCTAAGTTGATGTTACTTTGAAGGGGCGTTTGATTTATATTTTGGGGCATGGCATTCATGTTGTTTGCAATCATCTATATTAATGTTGAATGCAAGTAACAGAAAAAACAAAGTCAGAAACATCGGAAAATGGTGTGAAAAGCGCACACACACACACACACACACACACATACAGCTGCATGAGTTTTCATTACTTTGTAAGTAGGTTGGGTTAAGCAACGGGTCAACTTGTGCTTGTGGGGTACATGAATTTTTTCATATGCAAAGCTGAAAAATACGAATTAAAGAAAAGTTCAAGAGCCATTACACATTTCGAAAGAAACAAATGCAAAAATGTATTGAAATTAAAAGAATATGATTAATGAGTAACCGTTTACGCAAGAAATTTATATACATGGTTTCCGCGCTTCCATATATGCATGTATACCATTTGTAGACACATATGTTCCACATATGCATTTTTGTCATAAAAATATGCTATTTGCGTTTATGGCTTCCCTTATAGAATGGGTTTTCCGCACTGTTTCCTGACTTTCATTCGTAGCTAATCAAATTGGTTTCTACTCTACGCTTTATAGCGATCCTATTTTCGCGCACTTCGCCGAAAGATTGCTGTTCTAATGCGAAGGTGCTTCAACTGGAGAACTTCTGTTGACTAGAACATAAAGTCAGTCGTTTCATCAATGGTTTTCTTGTCAATGATACTAACTAACGGTACTCTCAATAACTCTATGCAACAAATTTGGCCTCAATAAGGGTCCAATAGCTAAAACATAACTTTTGCGGTAAATTTTAGGTCGCTGATTCGAATCCGGAAACCATTTTGGATTTTCTATCGACGTTTTCGAATTATCGCTATATCCAAGAATTCGAGATTTGGCGAGTTGAGAAGTCAGCAAATCTCATATTACTCGGGAACCTTACTACCGATCGATATAAATTGTAACTCGTATTGTAGCTTAAATTTGAACCTAAAATTTTTTTTTAATAGCTATAATTTTAAAAACGCTGCCAGAAAATCCGAAATGGTTCCGCATTCCAAATCAGCGAACTAGAATTTACCGGAAAATGTATATTTTTTTGGCATAAACTTATATCTTAATGCATTAAGTAATTAATGCTTGTCGAAAGATAATAAGAAAGTTTTATGCCTGTACATGCTAAAGTTTTCGTCTTTTTCCACGCTAATTGTTGCCTATTGCACATATCGATAGTTATCGAGCTGCATCAAACACTTAAAAACTTGTTTTCCAGTTGCATTAAAGTCGTAAAAGAGTCAGACACACCTGAAAGATTTACGCTTTTAAATCTTGTACACACACCTTCACGATCTCAATTAGACTCAAAGAACATTGTTGTTTATTGCTAAAAGTACTAAGCGTGTGGATTCCAGGTCATAAAGCATGCAACATGCTGCTAGCAAAGAGTTAGGCATAAAGACCACTTTTGAATAACTTGGGAATGCTGACGATAGCGAAGAGAGTCGCTCTTTTAGAATGCATGTAGTCTAAAAACTGGAACGATTGTAAAAGATTATTTATGGCAGCAAAGAGTCGATTACTGCAAGATGACTTTCGCCCTCTAATTGGTCAACTACAGCTACTCCAAGGTACTTCTTCTTACAGTGCTGAATCGGCTTCTGATCCCATTGCTTTCACCTCCAATCTCGCTCATAGCTGCTAGCCAGCTTACCGATATTTCAATCGAATGAGCATCGGCATACGGCGTCTGCTGCTGAAATAAGATCCGTATGTCCAGCTGTCAAAGAACGTATGTGTGTGAACCAAAGGTGCCAGATGTCCTTAGAAAAGATGTTTACTGCATTCTGGGATAGAACAGTTTAGGCCGCGTCACGGCATGCATCGTAAAGCTATGTAAGATATTGACCCAACGAGCTGAGTGGTTAGTTGTGCCAGACTACGTCGCTCGAATAAGACAGCCCAGCAGACAGTACAAAGAGGCCATTAGAGCACTACTATGCATGGTACCATGAAGCTCAGTCTTGTGGGAACACAAAGCGTGCCACAATTGCAAGACATAACAGTCGACGTAGGAAGACTGGCTTACCTAAGTATACCTAAGGGTGCTAAACTAATCCCTCCATATGATATTTCTGATCTAGTAATGCCTTAGGGTTTGAGGAGCACAGAGCTAAATATCAAATCTTGGGCTGGGATAGTTTCACGATCTTCAATATGCGTTTTAGATTCTAAATATGCTACTGTGTGAGAAACCGAAAATACCGAAGGGTTTTTGGACGTTCGTTGTTTTACCAAAACAAAGACGATCACTGACTTATCGAACTTTGTAGCGACTTAACTGCAAAGTACATGATTAGCTAAATTTGTAAGCAGATACTATACTATAGAACAGATACTATTTCTGATTTCTGCTGTAACTGAAGTCTAGATTTAATCATTCACTGGAATTACTGTGCATGCTTCTCTGACTGAATTGGAATTCAAGAGTCCAACTAAAGGGCCCTCTAGAAGGCAGAAGATCAAGTTGAATGCTAAGAAGAAGAACTACAGAGCTATAAAGTAAGAGAGTGAAAAAATCCAAACGCACAAACATTTTGTCTGTGTTTTGGGACTGACTTGTTGTTGTTGCTGGGGCTTAAATGGAAACAGGAAGTTCATATTTTAAAGAAAACTAAACAGACACACACACACACACATACACACATATCCACACACATTCACACACACACACACACATCCACACACATTCACACACACATCCACACACATTCACACACACATCCACACACATACACATAAGTCGTTTACAAGCAATTAGCATAAAGCCCTTTGACTCTTGGCCGACGAAGACATGGTCAGGCTATGGCATATGTGCCACTGCAACGTTTTGGGGTAGCAGGCAACCAAAGGGAGGCGCAACGCTAACCCTCGGAATGAGGGTTCCTGCACTGACTTCTGGTGTTTGATGGCTTGTGTGCCACGTGAATTGATTGTCTGCCGCTCAGTATATTAGGTACTTGATTGTGATTGTTGTTGAATTTGTATACCCTTTACACAAAGTGTAAAAGGGTATTATAGATTTGTTCAATGTGTATAACAGGCAGAAAGAGGCGTGGCAGACTATATGTTCCATGGGCAAAAATGGTCAGGAGCAATAGTCAGGTCGATATAGACATGTCTACCGTGTTGTCGCACCGTTCTCGGAGACTATAAGAGCTAAAGCAAAAATTGTTTACTAAAAGATGCGTATTTTACCAATTCAGTGCAAGTTTTTCGAATTATGTCGATATCTCACCCTCTTCCCCCGTGACATACCTTTGCGATTTAAATCCACACCATAAAAGCTAGCCAATTGAAACTTGGCACAGTTATGCACACTATTACTATGCATGTGTAGTAGGGGTGCATCGAAACCGATGTTTTCGAACATACGATAAATCGGCAAAACATCGATGTTTTTAAAACCATCGAATATTTCACCATCCCTTACGCCAACCTACTATAATGCAAGATCATGCCAAAGTAAGTAACTTATTCTCAGTTTTAGAAATAGTGCTTGCAGAATTGAGTGTGTCATAACAAAGTTTATTCAAAAGCCAAACTCTCAGCGAAATAGACTGCTAAGGGGACGGTAATTAAAAATTTTATGTTGACATAATTTAGTCGTAGATCTATTGGTCTTACATAGTATCTAGAAATCTTCTTATGTTCAGATACCTTTAGTTTCGCATATCTCATATTATATACTATTTCTTCTATAATAAAGTGCAAAATTGGTAAATATAAAACATCGGAAAACCATCGAGGCATCGATGTTTTTAGTCCGATGCATCGACCTACATCGATATCCATGGTCGATGGACTCTGCGATGGTAAACATCGATGTTTTGGTCTGGATTTACATCACTAATGTGTAGTGTAAAAATGATACATATCAAATAAGAACTTTAGAAGATATATAGCTAATAATGTGCCAATTTTAGGCCCCCTCTCCAATGAAGTGCAACAGAGTTTCACCTTTTACAGAAATGTTAAAGTTAACACAGAAATTTGATTTTCATGGAAAAAATCGGTACAGGGTATTCCATTGTCGGGCACCGTGCCGATTGTCTGCATCAATTTTTTTTCTCTCTAGTTTTATATGAATACTTTGCTGCTAGTTTTTTTGTTGTTGCTGTTGTTGTTTTTGTTGTTCTTTTAACGCATTTAAAAGACATTAAGATTCAGGCCTGCGGCTCACGCAGATCGTTGCTTAATATCTGCTTCATTTTGCTGCTATTATTGCTGCTCGAGCAGCATTAATTGACATTTAGTTTAAGCACTAAGCCTGTCCAGCTGCTACTGCTTTGACTTGCCTTCAAATGACTGCCACTGTCCGGCGCCCGCTGCTCTTACTCAGCATAATTAAGTCCATTAACGAGCAACTTGTGTTGTTTTTGCTCGGAAATCGACTTTTATACAGCACAGAACACTGGCGACACAGTCAAACTCTGACTTGGTTTTGAGCTCAAAAATCTAAAAGCAAGCCATTTACTTCAATTGTTTAAAACAATTTTTAAAAGTTGACGCAAATTTCTGCCTAACACGCAGCTTAAACATATGTATCTCTCTAATACGAAGCACTATATCATGTCATGTTTCAGGCCTGGCAAGCATCACCGGTACCACTACCACATTGCATAGCTTCATAAATGATAGTATTATGGTTGAAGCTTATTTGTGATGGCAGCTATGAAATTTTTAACGAGTGCTAATCAAGTGTGTGCCAGAAATCTCGCTCCGCCAAACACATATGATTACCTGATTTTCATGACGATTCGTCGGTATCGACTTTCTGAATCCACATCAAAATCAACATTTGTGGGAAATTATACAAGAATGCATCTGGTCAAGGAATTTTTAAGGGAAATTGAAATGAAATTTCTAGCACAACCCTGAATACTTGATTTTCATGACGATTTATCGGTATCGACTTTATGAATGCACATTTGAATCAACATTTGTACATGCATATAGGTGTTCGACATAACCTCAAATCTTCACAGGTTCTCAAAAATGAAAAGCAATGCTGCCTTTTGGTTTGGACCGTGTATATCATATGATTTTTGGGTCGCTTAACCTAAAACCGAAGCATATTTTAGCCCATCACTTCAGGCTTACCACATAAATTAAATAGGCTTTAAGCTCTGCTCATAAATAAAAGAAGTTTATGAAACCTAATCCGCAGCCCTAGTTTCTCGACCAAACCTCAAAATGACTTCACACCCATCCAAAAGCTAAAATCAAAGCTAACATTGTGGCGCAAATCACCTTGGTAACGAGTTTTCATTATTGTGATATTTTCAACAAGATTTTCGAGAAATTTATCAAGATACGAGTGTAGAAAATGTAATTAGAGCTTTCGGAAGTCGGAATTTTCCTAGCACATTCCTGACCAAGGCTGACGCTCCTAGGTGGATACAGGCTACCGAACCATCCCATATAATTCAGTTTATAACAGAGATAGGACTGACAGGAGGAAAGCTGTGGGGGCACAATAGATTTTACAGGTCGCAGTGCTTTACTCCCCAGCAACATTATTATTCTTAGAAAAACTATAATATTTAAAAACATACAACTTCGCTGACAACCCTATCGGTGATGACGATTTATGTGGTGGTATTAAATTCGAACACAAATAAAGAGTGTTGCCAATGGAAACTTCAAAATCAGACTGTATCTTGGATGCTTGAAGCATAACAAAAGTGCTTTAAAGCACAGCTATCCTGACTGCAATTTAAATTAAACTTGCAAAAATGTGCACAAAATGATGTAATAATTTTACAAGGAATATAAAGGCAATGTCGTCAATTTAATATACACTCAGCAGGACTCAGTTCTTTGGTTATGAAATGAGAGCTGAAGTCATACAAGAGATGGGGCCAGAGAGAGGGAGACAGAGTGGGAGGGTATCCTGCTGACATTGCAATGTAATATTTTGTGCTTGTAAATTGAAGAACTAGGCGCATGTCGTTCACACTTGGTGACGCTCGTTGGTGTATCAAGTTATACGCAATTGAAATTAAATATTTGTGTCTTGCGTTGTTCCAAACTCTTCCATCTTATAGCACCTTTTTTTTACTACCAAGTCGTAGGTACTAAGCTAAGTCTTAGCTATCTTCAAGCGAAGCGGTGAACCCTTGACTTCAAAGCAGAAAGGAACTAAAGAGTGCTCATTCCATACCATAAAGCTGCCATTCAAAATGAGTATAGTTGACATAATTTAAAATCGACCTCTAGAACGAACATATCGTATAGCAGTATTTAAAGGCTTTGTGAAACTTCCACCGTAAAATTAGAAAAAACCTTAAAAACGCGCATTATTCTTTCATTATGCAGACAGATCCCTTGCAGAGAAAGGCACAGAGCTTGGCATTGCGCAACCTCAATCTAGAAGATCGTCCAAACTGAAGCTTCTCATACTATTTTACAGCCAGGTCGTGATAAATGCTTACGGGAAATCCAAATCGATTTGAAGCCATCTTAAAGTAATAAGGATTAGCTAGTTAAAGATGAGGCTGCTAACCCCCTAAAAGAGTCATAAGATTCATTGTCAAGAAGCAGAGAGGAAGCAACTCTTGGCTTCCTATAACTTAAATAGGTTCAAGAAGATCTCCAAATTGAGCAGAAGTTTCCTACAGAGCACAAGTTTTTTAACTGCGTTTAAAGATGCTCCGAAATAAACAATATTCTCTTCTTCTTCTTAACTGGCCATAACAACCCGTTACCGGGTTACAGCCTGATGTAAAGCAATCCTTCAGGCGCCTCTGATTTGCGCGCGCCTACTCCATTCGGTTATACACAATGGTAGGAAGTATGTTTTCGGAGCCTGAACTTTCTTTACTTTCATCCGGAGCAGAGTTCAGGAAATCATAAACCGCTGGCTGCGGCACATTCTGAAACTGCGTTGCTTGTAAATGGATCAAAAACTGTTAAATGCCGCAATAACACGTTGAGGAGAGCAAACGACAACAACGCGAAGCAGTACTACGAAAGGAGTCCTCAAGGTACAAGGCGAGTTCTTCTGACCAAGAACTACATGGAAATGAACAATATTGGCTGAAGCAGCTGTAGTATCGATAGGGAAGGAAGAAATTGGCCGTCACCCTGTGCCTCAGCTGGGTTTGAAGGTTTCACATAAACATAAACCTAAAGTAAACCAAAAAAGTTAATCATACGATGTCCCGCGTGGGCGGTACTTTTAACTTTGGTTAAAAGTGCAAACTTGTTCGTGGATAAACATGCTTTAGAACTAGAACAGAAACCGTATAGCATATCTGCTAGTCGCAATATTCCGAATCGATGTATTCTATCCGCTGACTTGTGACTGCGTTCATTTCCTTTGCTATTTTCGGAGTTTCGGTTATTTTTTTTTCCGCTCTTTTTTTATGGACTACAATGAATTTTGTTTGTTTTCAACATTGATCAGTATCAACAAATTATTTGCCAACATGCACTCATACTCAAAATAACAACATAGCATGCTCTCCCGCTCGCTCTCTCCATTGCGTCAATGCCGCGTGTGCAGCTATCCCTTTCGCGCCTGCCAATAATTCACACACAACTGCCAACTGTTGTTATTGTTGTACTTGTTGTTTTAGGCTGTTCGGCTATGTGTCTGACTTTTAGCTTTTTGACACCCGCGTACATGCCACTGGCAACACCCTTTAGATAAACAACGGCAACAACAAGCACGGGAAGAGGAGCAGAAATACGAATTTTTTAAAAATTGCGGCAGCGTGTGTTGCATGCAACGTCGTCGTTCACAACGGGCACATTGGAAATATCAACAGAATTTTGTGTGTATGTGTGTGCAGCATGCCCCCAGCGACATTTAAATGAAGTCCCGTGTGTGTGTGTGTGTGGGGGGATTGTGTGCTCATGTATAAGCGGCGCTTGGGCTTGTTTATTTGTCAACCAAAAATCAAAAACTTGTTGGGATTCCAATTTCGATTCCCCGATTCCAAGCAACGCCAAGACTTTGACCAAGCACACAGACTGTTTAATGTTGTTTGTTGTTCTTATAACGCATATTTTGTCGCATTTAAATATGTTCTTTGACAAGCTCATCATTATTATTAACGTCGTTTTTTTCACGTTCCTTCGAATTGGCACTTTATGACGCGCATAACATAAATAAAGTTTTAGTATATTATTTTTTGTTTATTTGACAGACAATCTTAACAAGAATTCAAATTAAAATGCTTTTACTACATGTTGCATATGTGGCATGCTGAAAGCGCCATTCAAATGTTGTCATTAAATGTAAAATGTGTCAAATTTTGAATTCTTTTTCTGTCTTGTTTGGTTATATATAAAAAAGCAAAGCGAAAATTCAGTGTGGTACCGATTACCTCGAGTTTAAGTAACGTTTCCAGGTGAAACCTATACCAGTCGTATGTTAAAATGTTTGCGGTTTGCAGAATATAAGTTTCACCAGAATACGTTTCGTTTTAGTCAGGTAAAAATTGATTTGAAGCAAAAAAAAAAAACAACAAGCTCCATTGTAAACACAAACGTTGTTATTACGTGTTTTCTTTTCTCTTCTTTGTAATCAGCTGTTATGAAAGCGTGTGTTAAGAAAAAATATCAATCAGCTGTTCGTTTTGGCAAACAAATTGTGTTAATTGAATGTTATGTGTTACGGCTCTACATTGCTTTACGCGGGTCGACTGGTTTGGCTTAATTTGAACTGAAAAGTTATGGCTGCGATATCTTCTGTACTTCGAACATTCTATAGAGTATATGTTGAGTCGGTGTCTGTAGGCACGGCTATTAAAACCGATAATTTCCAAAAAGCGCGCTTCAATGACTTAGAAGAAGTACCTTTCCAAACGTTATGCGCTCGTGAACTCTGCCATGATGATGACATCTCATTGACAGATCTAAAAAAAAGGAACATAAGAGCGCATTCAATCCCTTAATTAACACTGTTGCTAAGGTCAGAGTGGGCCGAAAATCGGTTTGCCGATTCTTGGCAGTCTAAACTATATTTTAAATTATTTTCTTTGGCTTTGCATCTACATGACGAAATTATTAATTTATGTTTTTTTCTTTCTACTTTTAGGTAAGTCTCTCTCTCTCTCCATATGAACAATGAAGCCAATGATGAAGGACAGTTGTGTGGACATGGTCTGATTAAGTCTATGTGCAAAATAATGCTGTAAATTCCGAAACTCTTTGTACCGCAATCAAGCTATTTATATCTTATAATTCTATTACACTTTTTTTTTTCATATAAAAACATGCAAATGCAGCTATTTTTTTACGCCCAACAGATTCCAAGTTTATCTATGGTTAATTAGTATAGTATGTGCAGTAATTATTGGCTAATTAGATTTTGTTTGCAGTAAAATGAGAACTTTTTTCAGAAAGTTATTGTCATTTTTTCAATCACGTACGCAAGTGAACATCGTTTCTAGAGCAAAAAACAATAAATTTTATTGAATTTTCACTAATTGTAATTCGGAAAAAACATATTTTAAATGGTATGTTTTTATAGCCTGAAAATCAGTGTTTAGGGTATTCAATTTTATGGTCCGTATATGACAGGTAAAACAAGGTGTCTGCTTCTTCTGAGTGTTTGCATCTCTTCCAGTCACACGCCTTCTCCATTCCTTCATAAAAAAGTGTGCTGCTCTAGCTGGTCCTGAGATACTTCGTGCCCACTCGCCGCCTGCCTTTAACAGACATTTCTCCCCGGAGCTTCTTCGTTCATACGAAAAATTTGACCGACTCAGCAGTGTCCCTATAATATAAATCGCTTGATTATGTCAATGTTATCGTAGAGCGTAGAGTTCCTCGTCTGCATCACCCATGCTTCAGTACTCCAAACAAAACGGGAAGGATGAGTGTCTTATATAGTGTTAGGTTCTTCTGGCGAGAGTGGTGTCAACGAATCAAGTGGGCCGAAGTTGCATCAATTTGTAAGAGCGATTCTCCGCTTAATATCCATGATGACATCGTTCATCGTGCCAAGGAAGACGAAATCCTTGACAACATCAAAAGTATAGTTCCCAACAATAACACTATGCAACAAATTTGACCTCAATGGAAGGTCTATGACTAAAACATACCTATTTCGGTTAATTTTGAGTCGTTGATTTCCAATCCGGAAACCATTTTGGATTTTCTAGCAACGTTTTCGAATTGCCGCTATTCCAAAAAATTCGAGATTTCGAAAGTTGCGAAGTCGGCAAATCTCATATATCTTGGGAACTTTAATACCGATTGAATATAATGTAATATCAAATCAATATCTTTCAGATGGTTTTTGTCTAGCTTTATTCCATTGCAAGTTGCAGAACAATGAACTCGATTTTTTTTTCTTTCAAAAATTGAAAATTCTTCCATTTTTTCGTATTCCATATGAATTAAAGCAAAAACTAAAAAAAAATTGTTAAAGGACTATTTTTGATTTCGATAAATGGTTACATAGCGAACATTTCATAACCAACTTGAGCAAAATCGGTAGCGAAATGGCAAAAATGCCACAAGCGAGAATTTTTTTGAATAACCGTAAAATAAAATTGTTTTTTTTTTGTTGCATAGTATTATCGGGCATGCTCTCTAGCCACATTCTGCCAAAGAGCTGGTGTATGCACCTTAACTACTCATTGCCGGCAGTCTCTGCGCCAGCAGCTTTGTCGGAAAGTGAACTCCGCAGGCGGTATTACATCGCCAACGCACGACAATAAACCGGAGAAGTGTGCTCAGTGCACGAGATTTCCGGCTGCCTTTCTAGAGGAAGACGCGCCGTTGGCTTTGGTTGTGTCGCTCAGAATAAGTTTGCTTCGCAAAAATTGAATTACACTAGGCAACAAAAAACATAAATTTGAAGGTAAATTTAGCTTCGCTGATTTCGAAACCACAAACAAGTCAAGTTAGACCAAAACTGTCCATGGAACACTGTATCGTTATGTAAAACTCTGCAGCTCAACGCGCTAGGAAGTAAGATTCTCGAGCTTACTACATACGCTTTTTTTTAGCCAAGAGCCTTCAACAAAATGTGCTCGCAAAAAAAAAAACCCTAATGTGACGTCACAAGTCGTGCAACCAAAAAAATCAAATCAGCTTTGGGCATTACTAGAAACTTGGAATAGAATATCAACTGTATCGTTGCGGTTAGGAAGCACAGATTATACGCTGCTGTTGTGAAACCGAAAGTAGTTTATTTTGAAGATTCAAAAATGTAAAATTTAAGGCAAGATCTTTGATCGATTTGTTGGAATTCGAAATGAAAAGTAAACAATGCATAGAAATATAAGAGATTTGTACAGATTTCAGTCATGTTTTCGAAACACCCAGTCACAATTTGGACACCAACGCGCAAGCCTTTCATTGAGTTCAACTTTGTTGCCTAGTGTTGACGAGCAGGGAATCGTCATACACTTAATACCTCGCTAATTCACATGCAACTCTTCGAATCTTTTACCCCTGACATTGTATATAAGTTCCTTCAATCATGGAACATTTTTGTATGCAATGCCGAGTATCAAAAGTTTGAAATAGCAAACCAATTTTTTTCGCTCTCAACTTCTGCTTCTTCTTCTTCTTCTGCTGTTGCATGGGGCACAACTGTTGTTGTTGTATCTAGTATTGCGTTAGTTCTGCCGCCAAGTTCATTTTGTTGCTCTGAGCGTTGCTTGTTGTTGTTGTTACAGTGCCTGTTGAAAGTTGTTGCTTTTACGCTGATTATATTTCATTGCAATGTTTTATTTTTTGCATTTTTTTTTTTCTATGCTAGACTTTTATGCAGAAATTTTTCCAAGAACTTTTTGCTTTTCATTTTTTGATTTTCCATTTGAGGCAACTTTTCATATGAATATCCACATGCACAAGGTTGTGTGTGTGTATAAATTATGTTAAAATTTTATGTTGACATTTTTATGTGCAGTTTTTGCGCTCTCTTGCTTGCTTTTCCCTTTATTTTTTTTTTATACATTTTTTAAAAATAATTTTTCATTTCATTTTTCTTATTTTATAATGTTTCATTTCATTCTGAGACTCTTGTGCTCGTTGTTGTTGTAGTTGTTATTGTTGCTGTCTCTGCCTATGACCACTAACATAATTCATATCAATTTATGTTTTTATCTGCTTTCTTTTTAATTTTTTATTTATTTTATGCTTTTAATTAAGTAATTGATAGGCCAAAAAGTGTTTGTTGCTTTGGCTCTTTCGGAGAGCAGCCAATTTTGGGAGGATTGATGAGCGACAAAAAAATCAATAGAGTTTAATTAACTTCATCTATTGTGTAAACATAAACTTTTGAGCCAACGCCAAGGAAAGCAACAAACAAACACAGGATTAAGTCACTTTCTGGCCACGAATTTCAAATGCTCTATAAATGCAACATTAAGGTCTCCCTAATACATATTTGGAACGCACAACCCTGTTCCAGCTTAGTACATAAAAAAGAAAGAAGTTTTGTGGAACTAATTATAGTTTCATGGTCTTAAATCTTTTTAAGCATAAATTTCACTATGAAACAAAAAAACAAAAAAGACTATGTCTGCAACATACCTTTTCCGGTAAATTTTGGGTCGCCGCTTTCGAATGCAGAAACCATTTTGAATTTTCGAGCACCGTTTTCGAATTCGCTATTTCAAATAATTCGAGATTTCGAAAGTTGCGAAGTCAGCAAATCTTATATATCTTTGGAACCTTATCACCAATCGCGATAAATTGTGCCTAGAATTGTAGGTAATTTAATATTAAATCAATGTTTAATGTGTATTAGAAATCCACACTTTTCAAGCCGAATCGACAACAAAAACAGACCTGGTTGGCTTCACTAGCTCTAAATTAGCTGGAACTACTTCTTGATTATCTTCTTCAGCTGTATTATAATTTGTATCTGACATTTCCAGAAAGTCCAAAATATTAATTTTTAAACATTGATTTTGATATCTATATGCACCATTTCAAAAAGAGTCAAAAAATGCTACTTTCATACAGGCCGACAATCGGCAAAATAGGATCATCAGCGTCATCAGCCGACTTTTCGGTCACAACTGCAAAATGCATGAATCCTTCATCTATTCATCTTCGTTTTGTTTAGCTTTCAAAAGCAATCAATTCGAGCAAGCAAATTGTAAAAACCGACTGGCTGCTACGAATGTCTACAGCGCGTTGTTCACACGCTCCGAGTGGTTGCTACTGATAATCGTTATACCGACACAGTTGATTCGTTTCGGGAATATCGGGCATTCATACATTTTGCAGACTAATTTGCTTGATTTGAGTGTGCCGGCATGCCGATTGTCGGTCCGTCTGACCTTTGGCTTTAGCTTTTTTAGCAATTTTAAGCAATTAAGCACTTTCCAATTAGCAAAATTTAATTATTTTGCTTTGCAAATCAAGTAAATTATGTGCTCAAAATTCGAAACGATTAAGTATTAAAGAAAAGCGAAGTTCTGATTACCTTTATTCGTAACCGATACTTTTTCTTAACATGTTTCTGACTGCTTTTCGGTACCCAAGCATGTAAAAACAAATTTAACGATTTGGAATTCTTGTTGGTTATATGGTCCCAAAAAGTTAGAAAAGAAAATTTTTTTTGTTTGTGCGAAAACACATATTTTAGTGAAAAAGTTCGTCTAAAGAGTTTTAAAGAACTAAACAGAATTGCGCTTCGCTTTGTAATCGTAAACCATTTATTGGATTCCTTGATTATTCTGCGATCGGTTTTAGGTTTTGTAGTTGCTTTCTTTCTACAAAATGAAGCCATTTGTATCGCCATTTTGAACTTCATTTAAGCATGCTTCTTTAATGTTTTCTTTGATTTTTATATGAATTTCAATGAAAAAATTAATGAACATACAGGAAATTTAAGAAGATATTATTTTTAACATACCGAGTCTCATGATGGAACATGAGGTCCATTTGATGAAGCACTCAGTAAGTCATAATGAGCATATGCTTATTATCACTATAAGATGCTACTCTTATTCCGATTGCAAAGCTAAACGAGAATTCTTTTGACCAGTAACTAACTTTGTAACGCAGGCCCAATGTTGAAGCATGACCTTGAGCTGATGCAACGAATACAAAGAAACGAATAGTCATTGATTTGGAAAAGAATTGCTGTAGTTCAATCTTGAAACGATAGGGCTCAGTATAGGGCTCGTTTCCATAACTGATATTCTCACAGTTTACACCTTCAGCAAAGTGTAAACGGCTTCTTACAATTGATACTTGAAGAGTATCGAAAATTGGAAAAGCAACAACAAGAAATTGATTGCCAGGTGGCTTTACCTGTGTCAAGCGTCTGAAAAATTGGGCCCCAAATCGATGTCAAGGTCCAAGGAATGACAACAACGGCTCTGGCAATAACTTAAACGTTGTCTTTGCCGTTTGCCATAATTTAATGCCGTTATTAATACAACATTTTCACGCATAAAAAACTGACGCACACACACGCACGCAGGCTGGCGCCATTTTGTCCGCCATTTTATATAGCATACTTTGCAGCGCTACAAATTTTGCGTTCAATGTCAATATATAATGTTGAAAGTGAAATTTTGAAGTCTTATAATTAGCAGCTGGCAATAGCCGTTACTCTTTCGAATGGGTTGATAAAAGTTAGTTACGAATAGTCGTTGGGCGTGAAGGGGGGGCTATACGTCTATGACGGCTTTATGCATAGGCAATTGATTTTGAGTTTCAAAGTCAACATTTTGCTGGCATTGTTTGCAAAAGTTTGTGTACAAGTTTTTGTTAAGTTTTCATTACATATTCATAATGAAGACACACACCCACTCACACACAGTTATACACCGGCACAAGTACCGCTGCCAGACGCACACAATTTGCCATTGTTAGATGCCATTGAAAATTGTTGCAAACTTTGCTGCCTTTTGGGCACACATACAATTCAATCAAAGTTGCAGTTAGACATTGCAAATTCAGCTTGCAACTTGTTAGTTGCTCAAAGCAAGCGCTACAAATACCAGACCAAATGTGTACAGGTGGCACGGCAGCATTTGCTATACCGACATTTGTACGACAAAAACTACACAGTACACAGGACATTTAGTGCAGCGCTACCCATACATACTAAGGCCCTACTGGTAATAGTGTACCATTTTCTATAGAGAAAGTTAGAAGACCGATGTAGCGGTCTCCCTTCGACACAATCTTCCCGCATCCCGTAAACAGTGGTGGAGAGTGCGCAATGCAAGAGTATAAACCTTACTCATGTGCATTGTATCACTTACCAAACTGTCTTATGATTCACTATTAACTTAACTAGGAAACGCGGATCTTTGCTCTAATGACGAAGAAGATATGTGATGGCTTTTGTGCTGAGTTCCTTATAGTGAAGGGCTTCCAGCATTGCATACTGTGATAAACGGTAAACCGACACGGCTGATTCGTTTCGACTAACGTCGTGCCGATTACAGTCTAATTTGCTTGATTTGTGTGTGTCGGCAGGCCGATTGTCCGTCCATTTGACATGAATTTTTCTCAATTGATCTTTTCCAATAAAAAAATTATAAGAATGACCAACCCAGGCTCTACTGGCTCTGGAGTCAAGACTTTCATTAGCCAGAATACTCAGTACGAAATAACTCTGTGTGACAAGAAATGCTGTAGATACTGTCCAGTCGGTCGTGCCAAGGATTTTCCATCTTGATTCTACATTTTACAACGTTACTTCTTAATCTATTAATGACATTTAACGAAACAAAGCATATTATGAATTCCGTAACACGTTACGCTAAACGTAGTTTGTCAAGACTTAACAGCTTAACGGTACGCCTGGCAGTTGTAAAACATCGAAATTGATGGTTATTGAAAGAATTCATAGTTAGTTTTAATTGCATAAAGACTGCAGTCTGCAGCTATCATATAGCTGCTATATAAATTATCGGTAAATCTAAATCTTTTCGTCTTGAAAAACGATCAGAGAAATAACGAAACACGAGGCTGCAGCGCCATCTGAAGCTCATTAATGTGCTACCATCACGGCACATATGCGGCATATCAGTCGGTTTATCTCCAAGGTGCATCTTGGATCATTAGAAGTTTTAGTGATGAGCGACCATCACGGCATATATGTCAAAATTAAGAAACTCAGAGTTGTTCATTAGATTTCATTGTCTGCAGTGGTCGCAAGACAATTTTATGCTTGTTTTTTGCCTTGTGAACGCCCCATACACACAGCAGAGCAAACTTGCTCTGACCAAAGTGAAAATATTTGAACTTCTTCTATCTCTGTATTATTATTAATTAGCATACATTTATGGTTCACTGTACAACACAAACGATGCCACAATTTAGAATGTAAAACTAAAACTACAAAAAAAAAAATAGAAACAGATGCGAAAATTTCACTTTAAAATGCTGTATTTTCCAATTTTATTAGCTTTAAACGTTTGTGCTGATTAAAGCGAGAATCCTTTTACTGACCCAAAAAAAAAAAAAAATTACCCGATTTCTATGCTAAGCTCATTAACAAAATAATTCCAAAACAAAAAAAAAACTCCATTAGCATAATAGTTGTAGAAATTAAGTCGAAACCGTTGCTCCTAACGCCCGCGCCACCCCATGCACAGTCTACGAAGTGCGCTTGATGCTGAAACAGAGAAGAGCTAACAATTTCAATTGAAAAATGTTGAAAAATAAATATTAAATGAGTTAACGCTAAATGAATAGCTACTTTAAGCATTTAAATAGGATTTTAGGAGCGGTAAAAAGCGTCCCGGCTCTTAAATGGTAAAACGTAATTACAGTTAAAAAGGGCAAAAAATGTAACTTGTGCTGCCGCATATGTTGTTTCCTGTTGATACTTGAAGAGCGCTTAAAAAAAAAAAACAAGTGGACCGGCTGCAATGTGGATGGCACGACTATGTTATACCCTATACCCGCGACTAGTTTTAAGATCAGAAAACGACCATAAAACTTGTCTGGGTATGATTGGTACTCGGTGGCCAGAATAGCCCTGATAATGTCAGTTGAAGCTGTCTGGATGGTAGGTAATGATTCCCGTCATCGCCCCTGAGTTTAGGGAAATGCCATTTATGATGCAAACAACCAACTGGTCCACTAATAAAGTTCACACCAAAAAGTGACCAAACTTCTTATGGATAGTGGCCTAGGAATCCAAGGAAATGTCGATTCACAGTCTGTTCTTCTGGAATGAACCTCTTGTGCATAATCGCTTTAGAATCAAAGTAAGCTTCGATCATCATCTTGATACTACTCTTCTGCATTAGCACTTTCATCCCTTTCGGCACATTTGACAACTTTGAGCATTCACAGTCTGTGCTTGGGCAACGAATTTCTTATTGGTAATGGCCTTAGAATCGAAGAAATCTCCGAGCTTCAACCTCTCAGCCTTGATGGGTGGCTTGTATTGCAAGCACCACAGATGACGATAGATGACATGAATACAGTCTTCTTTGTTAACGTTGGCATATTTTATGCATTAACGTGAAAACTTCGTCTTCGCTCTTCTCAGTGAGAGAATGTGAATCCCCTAATACTTCGTCAAAATGCGGTTTACTACACTTTTAGGAATGCCAGTCATTTACTTTATATGTCTTGCGTACGTACAACAGTCAGAGGGCAGATTTAGGCGAACTTTTCTCATTATTTCTTCATATCTCAAGGTTATCGGCTTGGTTTGGTGTTCGTTGTCTTCACGATAAATACTTGTGCACGGAACAAAAACCGGTCACCAGAAACGTTTTTTATCGCTTCGTTTATTTCTTGTGTAATATATAGAGGTCGAGACCTGTTCTTCTTCTTATTTAGGTGATTGGTTTTCACTATAGCTTCTAGGCTTCTGAAATAACTCTCATTTAACGAAATCGAAATAACATAAGAAATGGAATTGCCAGCATAATTCTCTTTCCATTTTCCTTCTTCATCTTCTTTTGCTTCCTCTTAATATTCCGCATTTCAAGGGCCATAAGATGAAACAGCCCTTTTTTTATGGGGAGTACAAATAAGTTCAGTCCGTTTTGTTCTGTTAAAAAACGGTTATATTTCGAAAATAACAAAGGAACAGATCAATCTAAGTATTGTGGTTGCTAACTTTTTTGCAAGTCTAAGGCAACTTTCGAATTCCAGCTCGGAAAAATGACTCTTCTGTATATGGTGTTAGAAGTGAACCGTTAACCTGTCGAATTGTGTTGAAACTTTCGAAAATTCGGTGTGAAAACAAATATGGGTTGAAATTCGGTTGAAAGAGAGTTGAGTAAGACACCCGACTAAGTCGAGATATTTGAATTATATGAGATTTCTTCATTACTTCTTCTCAAGTCAAGTCATAAAAACGTCAAGTTTCAGCAGCTCATGGTGCATTATGTTATACTCTTCGGATCCGAACCGATTTCGAGCATTAGCTACGAGTCATGTTGTGCTGCTTTGGTGTTCGATGGAAATCATTGATAAGGTTTGGTGCGGGGCTTTGCTTTCTTCTTGCCTTATTTTAAGCCCCTACAAAACGCACGAATATCGTTTTTGCCTCTATCTTTACCGTTCGTGATCAAATGAGGGCGTCATCACTGCGCCTACTGCCCTTTTCTCCCTATGTTATCAAACCCAAGCAAATAAGTCACACTTTCGCCCCCTATCAGTAATGGCGTAGTATATGCACGGTCCCTTAGGGTTATCGCAGGTTATCGTTGCGCGGCTACAGATGCACTCTTCCTACAATTCACAAAAAAAAATAAAAAAAATTCTAAAAGTTTTAAACGATAATCGAAAACGATATAATCTGAATTTAATTGGCAGCTGTCGAAACACTCTGAAACCAGAAAAATTTGAAATCACTCTGAAAAGTCCAATTTTTTTGTTTTCTGTCTATTAACATTATATGCCCCTTACCCTTAGGTTGTAGGGTATAGAATAAAAATAAATAAAACCTATTATTTCATATGTAAATGAATCGATGCGAAAAAAAGCGAATTTCACATTTTAAAACATATTTTTTTCTGTTTAAAATGTTGTTAATGCAATTTGCAGTTGTTTTTGTTGCTGTTGTTGTTGTTGTTGTTGCAACTGCAACAAGCAAATAATTGATGCATTAATTTGATTTTGCTATCAAAAGTCATACTCCCGACTCGGTCACTACCTTCTCTATCTCTTTCCTGAACTCTTCACGCTTTGTTGTTGTTGTTATTTGCGTTTTTGATGCCCTCAATTGAAAGGGGCACTCGCTCAGCTTTGTTAAGTTAGCTTTGTTTCATTTCCAAAGAATTTTCCGTGCTATCCACTTTGCTCTTGCTGTTTTTGCAGTGTCCAAGTAGGGAAATTAGTTGCCTTTTCCTGGCTCTTTGGGCAGACACAATTCGCTTTGTTGTGTGCATTTTCTCGCAGAGAAGCGAACTAATGGGGTGTCCATGTTGTTTTTGTTGGACTCACTAATAAGACAGCCGAACCCATCGACATATGGTGTGTACGTGTACGCCGTTGCAAGTCATCGAGTGTTTTGTAGAATTTATTCCATGTTTTGCATATTGTGCTTTAAGCCGTGCTGCAAAAATTGTCATCTTCATTTGTGTTCTGTTAAGAGCATAACTGTAAAAACGGGACTGTACCAGCGCAAGAATATGTCAAAAATGTACAAAATTGGAAGCATATTTCGGTTTGAATTATAAGCTATGAATAAATAGCGTCTTGCGGAGGCGTATTAAAGATTTGTGCGTTCTGGACACACTGTTGACGCTTATAACTAAAAGAAAATGTTAGAGTTTGTACTTCATATTTTATTGTTAGCTGGTAACTTTAATACTACGCTTATACTACAGCGAGTCTCAGTGGGCTCTTCTGCACTCTACGAATGCCTGATCTGAACTCACTTTCTGCCGTCTTTGACGGCGCATTTTATACAATTCGTGTTCGTTTGCAAAAAGTCCCAAGTGCGTCGGTCATTCTGTGGCAGAGTAGCTGGAGAGGATTAGGACGAGCACATGGTTACTTGGTTGCTTCTCTGGGCGGGCCGCTAACCAAGACCTTGTGGAAGCTGAATTGAGCAGCACCCAACTCTTGCTGCTTCTACAGGCGAGCTGCTACCAAGATTGGTTGGAGCAGCACATGGTTACTTGGTTGCTTCTCTAAGTGAGCCGCTAACCAAGACTATAAGGAAGCTGGCTTGAGCAGCACCCAATTTCTGACGCTACTCTGGGCGAGCCGCTACCAAGGTTGGATGTAGAAGCACATGGTTACTTGGTTGCTACTCAAGGCGAGCCGCTAATCAAGACCATGTGGAAGCAGGATTAAGCCGCTCCCAAGATTGAGTGGAGCACATGGTTACCCTGTACAGCACATAAGAATTCCTTTTAAAGCATTGGGAATTCCCTATAACATGTATTTCAAATTTTGATAATATCTTCACTACTTATGATGTTCGCCGATAACGAACTCGGATTGCTCCACTGTGCGGGACGAGAATAAAATCCGGTTTTGGACATAGAAAGGTTGCTATAGTCCCACATCCATAAAACTCGTGCTCAATCCAAAGGCTCATAGCAGCTAAATGAAGCTTATGAATATTTTCATCGAATGGAACGTGACCGTCTTATAAAATTCAAGTTCAGTTTTGATTGTGGCTAATTTTAACGTGTTGTAAAATAAAATCGCTTTATATTACATTTTATTTAACTGAAAAAGTAATTTTATATTTTACCTATTTATAAAATGATGCGAACGTGACAGTTTTCAATTATGGCCATTTGTAATAATGATGCGCCTTCTGCGAAACTACACATATTGTAAACTGGTTTTCAGAGCCAGTCTCTGGTTTTAAGATTCGATGTCTATCTCTTTCTATAAACTTTGAACATCAATTAACGCCGTAATTATTGAAATATATAAAACAAACAAAATGGCGAAAGCTGTAATATGCAATAAGCATTCGCTGCGCTTCATCAGGAAATTGTTCATTTCAATTCGGTATTTTGCAATAAATTTAAATTAAACACACCGAATTTTGAAAATAATCCACTTTTTATGCAAAGAATTTGTCCGTCTGCGTGTGTATGTGTATATGTATGCGTGTAGAGCACAATAAATCAATATGGCTAGTAAAACTAACGGACAAAATATTGCTAGTAAAACATACCCAAAAACAGTATGCACTCGTAATCTATCAATAATTAATCTATACTTTTCGACTTGTAAGTCAGAACAAAGAATGGCAAAGGTTGCAAGTCAAATTTTGTTGGCAGAGTTGTCGTCAGGTGGTGATTCCCCCCGAGCCGAGTGTGTATCACTTGCCAAAATGCGCAACCGTCTCCTTGCGAAAGCCGGACAGTAACACAGAAAGTGCACCATGGAGTCGGCTTATTCAAGTCAGGCTTTCCTCTTTGGATAAAGAATTTATCCGGAGGGAATAGGTTTCTATCACGAAGTACTTTGTGGTTGTTTACAGATTTTGTCTGTTTAGAGCAATGTATGGTCGTCCTCTGCGGAACTTGCGCCGACTGCCATCAATAGTGTTAGTTGACTATGTTCCTTTTGTAAGAAACTATAGACAGCAGAGTTCACATCAGAAAGTTTTCATCAAATTAGAACTTCAGCGACTACAAAACAAACTCTCACCGATGTTACGACGAACGGTATAGTAAAATATTAATCGGATTATTCCGATTCAAGAGCTAAAAAACAGTTTGGTTTTTCAAAAATGTTTCGTTTCGGTTTTTGTGAACAAAAACCAATTAGGGAAAGGGGAACGGCCATAAAGAAGCCGAGCTGTCGAGAAATATCGAAAGAGTTTTCTTCTTCGCAAACTGCTCAACAGGCCGTTCCAATATTCGCAGCTGGTCTTAATAGGTGTCAGCATAAGGAAAACAAAGAAAGAAGGAGAACATGCAGAGGTTGGAAGAATTGGAAAATTAAGGGAAAAGGGAATAAGAAAGGAGCTAAGAGGTGCAGGAGGCGGAGCCCTCTAGTTATTTATAAAATTATTATATTTCAATAACAAAATTAGTAAAATTATTTTTTAATATTATATTTTTTCTTTCTATTTTTAGGTAAGTTTTTTTCAACATCACTAATGAGGTTCGGAAAGTCTAGCCGAATACTCACTGAATCTCGGAGTAAAAGGAAGTAAGCTGTGAATAATCATAAGTCTACTTTTCAGGATAAATTGCGGCGAAAGTTTGGTTGAGCCTCGCATAAATGTCACAAAAATCAATTTTTTGCATATGTATCGTTTCCTTAGCTTCAAATGCTAGAGATTTGAACTTTTTTCAGCTTAGTTGACTGTACTTATATTATGTATGTAAATCTATTGTCAAATGTATGTTGGCAATGCAATTAGACTGTACGTTTATTATTTGCCAATTCTATTAAAACAGTTTTTTTGGTTTTGTTTTCAATGCACTGTGGTCCAAAAGTACGTTATTTTGGCATAAATTCGTGCTCCAAGACACTTTTGATATATTTACAATGCATTGAACAATGCTTATGAGTGGAAAATCTTAGATCGTTTGCCCGTGCAAAATATGAACACAAATATATATTAATCGGAATAAAATAGTCTTAAAGTCTCTAAAACTTGTTTAAGTTGTATATCATAATGGCTTTAGATCAACAATTCTTCTCTACGTTTAAAATAACTTTCATAAAACTAACTTTTCATGACACTTCACGGGTCTTTGTATGTCTTCGCAGAAACAGAAGTCGCGTATAGGGCGTGATTTTCTCTAAAGAAAGCTATTTTTCCTGGCTTCTGTTCTTTTGTTTAGAAAGAGTTGTACTGGTACTCGTATTCGTTCTGTATAACTTTAAATCTGGCTATGTGTTTCGCGAGCTTATGAAGTTTTTCTTCGTTTGTAATGATTTCGCGAATAGTTTGGGTCAGTTTGTTCGATTGGGTCTAATATCCAGTTTGTTTACGCAGTAGAACTACATTTGCTTTTATCCCAAGCTTTAAGCAAACAATACTCAACCACAATTTATCGATAAATCAGGAATGTACTCAATCAGTTGACTTTAACATTCTGCAAAAATTAGCCTTTTTAAAAAATATAAAACTATTTTAATTTATGCCAAAAAAAAAATCGACTTTTCGACCATACTGCAATAATACAAACAAATAGTTCATGTTGTAATCCATGGTTAATAAGTTTAGCGCACGTGGTTATCAATGACTAATTAGTGTCATATTTCAGTGATACGAATACTTTTTTAATACGAAAGAACTCTTGTCAAAATTTCAGTCACGTTCGCCAGCGTACAACTGAAAAAACATAACGATAAATATGGAATTTCGCGCAGTTATTGGCAACTAGTGACTATTGTGACAGCTTGCGGTTATGATGTTTCATTGAAAGACTAACTTGACGTTTTTTTTTTTTTAGTTTAATCAGAGTATGAATGGCGTAGGTCTATATCTATAAGGCCCACAAAAAATCATGCCCAAAACAATTATCAAAAAATGTTTATTTGTCCTTATTCAATTGCGATTTTCAGTACTGCACACAGCGGTTTCTATATTAGAGCTGCAAAACTATCGATAGTACTGTCGATATATCGAATTTTTTCCTTTCCTCATAATTGATAGCTTAAACACACGCTAAGCGACTAAGTTTAGAAAGCTAGGAGCGGAAAAACTGATGATACCATTGATAGTATCGAATCCTTTCGAACCAATGGTACTATATACTATCGAAACTTGTTTTCGCAGCTCTGTTCTATAGAAGTATGCACATATCTACGTATTTCTTTGTAATATTTAGTACCTACTTATATTTTGCACGATAAAATACCGAAAATAGTCGCATCTTCGAATTTCTCGAAAAGCGCCAATGTTTTGAACAAAATCAACAATTTTTTGTGGACAAATAGAATTTCACAAGAAAAATGTATGAAACTGCATAATAACTTATATATACGTGTATATATACGTAAATCCTTCAACCCCACGTGGAGCAAACGGAGGCGACAAATCACAAACTGAGACTGTTGCTTCTTCAGTGCCGATTTAAGTGTATGCTGTCGGGCATGCAATACCTCATCAAATCACATGTTACTCGGAAACCCTACTACCGATCGAGATGAATTGTGACTCGAATTGAAGGGAATTCAATATCAAATCAATGTTTTTTAGACAATTTGTGTCTTACTTGATTTGATTGCCGTGCAAATGCAACTTCGGCAAATAATGCTAGCAGTCTCGTACTCTCAGTGGTCTGCACCACTTCATCGACATAACAGCTGCCGCTCTGCATCCGTACTCCAAGTCCATCAAGGCCTCGCACATCTGCATACAATGGGCATACACATAGCACGTGGAGACACTCCTCAAACTCAGCACCTTCTACGTGGTAGCGATTTTGATCATCCTTAGGAGCGTATGTGAAGAGAATACCTTCTAAAGTCTACGCCGTCGCATTGTTCGCCGTTGTTAAGTACCAGCGCGCGCACAACCATACAGACAAAACGTTAACGCTTATCACAGAAGTTTTTGAAGATTCAAAAAGTTCTTATTCATTATTAAGCGATAGCTTGTAAAAAGAAATACTTTGCAATGAATTCCATTTGCAAATAAACAGTAATGTGCAGAGACGCAACAGACTGCAGAAACAGGGCATAAAAAAACTTGCTTATAAGCAAGTAATGAACTTTACACTTGAAAAGTTTCTTTTGTTTTTTGTTTGGTACAATTTGCTTTATTGCTATTCCAAAATCATATCCTTAAACAAAACTGGTGTAATATCTTCTATATATAAATGCGCTAAGCAAAAATTCAGTGTGGTACCGATTATTTCTCAACGTTTTCCGGTAAAACCTATACCATTCGAAAGATAAAATGCTTGCGGTTTGCATAATATAAGTTTCAATTGAATAAGTTGCGTTTTAGTCATTTAAAAATTGATTTGAAGTAAAAAAACAACAACAAAATGCATTGTATACACAAACGTTTTTTTTTTCTTATCAGCTGTTACGAGAGCGTGTATTAAGTCATCCAATGTCGACGACAAGGCAAGTCTGCATATAAATGCGCTAAGCAACAATTCAGTGTGGTACCGATTGCTTCGCAATAACACGATATTTTCAGGCGAAAACTATGCCATTCGATAGATAAAATGCTTGCGATTTGCCGAATATACGTTTCACATGGATACGTTCGTTTTAGTCAGCTAAAAATTGATTTGAAGTAAAAAAAACAACAACAAAATAAATGCAATTTATTTTTAGTGTTTTGTTTTCTGTTTTTCTTTTCCGACGACAAGGCGAACACTAGTTTATTAAAAAATCCTCAAAAATATTAATATAGTACAACAAAGGGAAGCAGGAAAGCACAAAAAAAAGCACCTGCCTTAAAGTGATTTCCAATTTTGCGTTTTAATAAACTTATTGAAAGGACATTTCAATAAAACACAAATAAATTTTTGAAGCCCGAACAAAAGAATTACTACCTGGAATTTAAGCCTTTGAATGCTTCTTTATTGAAAAGTACAAATGACTTTCATGTTGTCTTTTTAACTTGCAGTTTCTTATTAGTTCAGCAAGTCAAATCTTTTGAATGATTCATTCAGCAGCGGGCAACCTTGTTGTTGCTGTTGCACTGTTTGCAAAACTTTCTTTTTACAAAACTCTCTGATATTATTATTATTTATCATGCTGTTAAATTACTTTTGCCTTCACTTTTTGGCTTTCATCTTTCGATTTGTTTGTGTTTGTAATTTGCTTGTTGTTTTTGTTCTTGCCAACAATTAGTCAACCTTTTATCAGTTGTTGTTGTTGATGCTGTTTTCATTGCAGTTGTTTTTCCACCAACAGATTTGCATAAGCTCGCTCTTTCAATAGCGATTTTCCGGGGCTTAACAGTCCATCGCTGTTAATTTGGTATTTGTCAGTGTTGCACTGCGCTAATTGCACTCAGTTTAAAAGCTATCGAATTGAAAGTTTAACTTTTGTGCGCTTAGACAGCATCATCATGCAGTTTCTAATGAAGTGGGACGCTTTTGTGCGGATTTAGCTGGTACTAAGCGCAGGTCAAGGTGCGACAGAGTTTTGCGAATTACATTTACATTTTGCTACAAACTAAATCAGATAGGTTTTGTAGTGCATTGATGTTAGTCCAGAAGAATTAATGGTACTAAAGCACCACTACCTATAAGATCTATTGTGCTCCCTACTAAGCTTACAGTTCCACGGCCACTCCTATCTCCGGTCCACATCGTTCATCATCGTGTCCACCCAGGAGCGTCAACCTTCGTTTCGGCAGCGCATCACACTCAGCTAGGCTGTGCTGGGAGGATTCCTCCTCAAGTTCGCTGAATCTGCAAGTACCGGAGCTGGTTGCGCCCAGCTTGCTCAGGTGGCCTCTAAGTCTATAATGTCCAGTAAACAGACCTGTTAGGATTCTAATATAATTCTTTCCTAACTGCGATAGTTTCTTGAATTGATTAGTTTGTAAGAGCCGAGGAACTGTTTGGCCTGTCTAAGGCCTGGAGTATTTATCCAGTTCGCGGCTCGTCCTAGTCTTTCTTCTTCACTTAGAAGTTGCTCGATGCTGTGTCTGCCAATCTCACTTCTACCTACTTAATTAGTCTTGAAGACCGCATAAAGTTAGAGTATGCTCTTTACGCTTTGAGTGAACTTACCTCTAGCGAATGTTGTCTCTATCACTTTTGCAACTGAGACGTATTTGATAAGATGGACGTAATTCTTGACAATATTAAAGTACAATTTTCAGCTGAAAAATCCTTGCGTTCCGGTGAAGAGATCGCAGGAGAGAGCGTCGAGAGAGAGTGATCCTTTGGTATCTTGAAGTAGCTACGTCTTTTGCTCAGCAACATTTTGTAAAGCTACACCAACTTCAGAAGGTGATACCTCAACGTGCTATCAAATGTTACTTTATAATGTATTAAAGGACGATAAATGTCGTTATGGTATTCGTGGGTCCTTTCCGGAATTTAGCATAGTTTCAGACCAAGCCTAACGCAGCACTGTTACGTTCCGATCCGTGATTTCGCATATGGCTTTAGTATCTAACACAGACCGCTCCATAGGGATAAAAAACACTGATACCACGGTACTTGGCGCATGAGCAAACTTTGTAAACCAGCAAAGCGATAAGTGCGCTTCTACATTCCAGTACTATCTCAAGTGGTCGTGACTCGTAAACTCTTATAACTAGTTAATAACGATAACAGACAATAAAACAAAAATCGGAATATCGTAAGTAAGTTTTGTGTACGAAGAGTAACAAAACCTGACAAAACCTTGTCAGAATTTGATTTGCCGATTGGCCAGCTAAACTGCCGAATAGATAGGTGTGTCTGGCCTATACCGCGTTATGAAGGTCACTCCTCCAGGCATTGCTTCATAACCTATTTCATTGGGAGGGAAGTTCTGCCAATGAGCTGGGCAGACTTTGCTGCGTACATTTGCTCACAGCTGTTGGTGTTAAGAGCAGCTAACCAGGAGGTCCCACGTGGAGGTTGTGCGTCAACTTGATAAAGGATCAGGACACTGTCCAACCGAAACCCAATCCCAACCATTGCTTCTAAGAAATTATAAGTTACTAAACTTTCAGCAAGAGACAGAAATATAAGGAGAACACGAATCGCAAGGGTTTTGCTGCAAGCTACCGGCTAAAGTGTACAAGTGAGGGAATACGAGAAACCTATTTGGTTCCAAACTGCTCGAGACTGCACACGCGTCTAACGCTAGTAGCAGCTAAAGCCATTGTAATATAGTGCCATATGCCACATGGCTATGCTGCGTGCCTCATTTGAATCTGTAGCTGCTGTCTGGTTGTGTTGTTATAATTAGATAACATGCGTCATAAATGCACCACTGTGTTGCCGAGCAACAAGACCAAGTACTTGCAACAAGATTAAGAATGACGACGATGCATTTTTGGCGTTAATTAAAATAAAAATGAAGCAACAGCTTCTTATCGCTATAGTCTGGAGCACTTCTGAAGTTTTAATGTTGGAAAGCGATAACAACGGACGGAGACAACATCAAGAAAAAAAAAACAACCTACAAGAAAATAAATAAGTTGACGACACTTTTTGTACGGGATTCTCATTTGGGGGAATTATGCGCCAAGGCACAACTTTTCTAACGAAGCAACAACAGCAACAACAACACTATTAGAACATGTTGTGGAACAGCAAAAAGTGCAACAACTCACTGAAGCAACAACAAGCATCGTACGAAGAAATGTTGTTGCCTGGTTGTTGCCCTTTTGTGTTGCACATTTTGCCGTTGTCAACAACTTGTTCCTCTGTCACTTTTGGCTCGAAAGTTTTAACACTGTTAGAGAGGACTTCATGCTATACGCCATGGCTGAAGAAATCATACACTGAGTGAAAAAGCATTGCACTTACATATCAATATCTTGTTCCCAGTCTGTGTGAACTGGCAAGTATTTTCCGTTCGATTTCCCACTGCAGCCAATTACTTACAGCTCCATACCATTGTTTCCAACTCTTCCTCGTACATGCAGCCTGGAAGCCTGGAAGAAACCTATCGGCTAGTGACTATAATCGATTACCCTAAGCAAATGGTCGCAAAATGTACCCAAAAATGTCTAGGCACACACATTCTAAGAGCTCTATGAATATATGGTATGATCTGACACATAGCACAGGCAATTCATCAAAAACTCTTTCGAATGACGTTTTTAACACGCTCATATCATACAAAGTAGTCAATCGCTACCGCAGCGCTAACAGTAAATAGCTTTATCATTGGTGCATACTACGTCACTCACAAGTTGATAATAGCAAACATAGTTTAATCAAAGGAAGGGGTTAATCGCTACCACATTGTGATTCTGTTATATAGCCATCTACATGCAAAAGTGAACTAACTTATCAAATAGCACACATTTGGAATCAAATACGAGTCCCAATCAATGCTTTTATCTTACATATAACATTAATGCCTTAATCATATGGAGAGATCAATCACTACCGCTGTACTAGTTGTAAATAGTGCTATACATGCAAGAGAGTCAATAGCCACCGCTGTCCCAATAGCACCACTTTGGTATCAAAGAAGGATCGCAATCAATGCTTTTACATAAAAGAGGTCAATCACTACCACTGTACTACTGCTGAATGGTGCACTGTCTACAAAAGAGTCAATTATCAACGTATCAAAGATCCAATCAACGCTTTCAACTTATAACATTTGTGCTTATATTATATAAAGAAGTAAATCACTACCGCTGTAAAACTGGTAAATAGCGCTCTACATACAATAGAGTCATGAGCCACCTTTGCACTAGTAATTTGTAAATTCTACATCACTCACGCACAATCTACAAGTTAAGAAAGGAATTAGACTTCAGTGATATGGAGGGGTCAATCACTACCGCTGTACTACTGGTAAATATCGCTCTACATGCAATAGAGTACAATAAGCCATCTTTGCACTAGTCATTCGTTTGTTCTACATCAGTCAAGAAAAGCAACCAAACTTCAATGACATGGAGGGGTCAATCGCTACCGAATTGCACTGCTGGTACATAGCGCACTACATGCAATAGAGTTATGAGCCACCGTTGCACTAGTCATTCGTTTGTTCTACATCAATCACGCACAATCTACAAGTTAAGAAAGGAATTAGTCGTCAGTGATATGGAGGGGTCAATCACTACCGCTGTGCATTTGGTTAATAGCGCTCTAAATGTAATAGAGTGCAATAAGCCAACTTTGCACTAGTCGTTCGTTTGTTCTACAGCAATCAAGAATAAGCAACCAGACTTCAGTCTGGTTCAACTCATTGAACTACTGATAAAGAGCGCTCTACATACAAAATGCTCTTTAACTAGAGGTCAATTGCTACTTATTGTAATATCCTGTAGCTTTAGCAATTTTTATGCTCAACGAGAGCTCGCCTTGCGTTTTTGAGCCTCAGGAACGCTTGCCTCTTTCTGCTACAGAATTTACACAGTTTTTTGAAACTTAGATGTTCTCACACTTCATAAAGCTTTTACGTTTACACTCATATATTTTTCCAAGTGTAGGTGGGTTATGGCATTAGATTGGCAAGCGCAAAGCAAATCCGGCCAGACACGTTAACAGCAGATGCGCTCACGGTTTGCAGCAACACGTAGGCAGCAAGTCAAAAACCGGAGTCCCTCACACCGGCAACTAATCATGCAGAGCTGCGGCTGCGGCAACTGCGACTGCGGCTATGACATAGACATAGACATAGGCAGTCACGGGGCATGGGCTAGAGGGTATTGGGGCATGTGGCATAAGGCGCACATTGTAGGAAGACACACGGCAGCTTGCAGGCTGTTGATTGAATTGCTTGATTGCTCTGATTGCCGCAAGTCTCGGCGTCGTCGGCGGCGTCGCCGCCAGTCAGACGGAGACGGCGAGTAACAGCGGTGGCGGCTGCTCGAAAATAAATTAAGGCACTTCAATTGCCAGCCAGCCTATAAGTAGCAGCGGATTGAGTGGAACTGCCTAAAGTCTATCGTCTGTTGAAATAACTCGGGTACTATGGCAATAAACCGCATAAAGTTTTATCTAAATTGAATAAACATAAGTTTCATATTTCCAAGGGGGCACTCAGTTCCTATGCAGACTTGCTACTATGAGCTATTTTAAGATCTAGTTTCGAACTTAACAATATCGCTGAAAGTGCATCTGGGACATGTTTAGCTTTACATTTCATTGCTCCCCAAAGGTCAATTTAAGCTTTGGAACTTGACACTGACACTTGAGAACTTGCATTTTACGATGTCTGATAGCATAAAATTCACAAGGGATTGACAATGCAGAGTTTATTGTCTATGGTTAAGTTTATTGGATACAGAAAGCTATCGGATACACTCAGTTATTGTGGACAAACATTATCTGGTATATACACAAATCCCAAGTGGTATCATTTATGCATTTCCGTTTAAAATTTAACAATTTTTCAGCTCGTTTGATCCTGAAAAGAAGTAGCTCCCCACACAATTTAAGAAATTTCATGCGCTTCCCTTTATAGATCTATAAGAACAGTTATCTCCAACGCTATGGCTCGGAGATGCTTCAGCCCATTTCATTTGATAAGTATGATCCGTTCTATTTTTCGTTTTGGTGGATTCGGATTCCAAGAGCGAAATAAGCTTCCAAAAATGGCAGAAGAGTTAGAAAAGCTGACTCGAAACCAAAAGCATTTTCGTGTCCTCTGACGTAATCCTCTGCAGCTTGGCGAAATCGTCTTGAAACGCTTTAGCAATCATTAGATGAAACATCGAATAGCAAGAAAAGGAACAGACGAAGTGCCGTATGTAAGGGTGTTTAGTCTGAAAGTTCTCAAAGGCTTAGTTGAGTCTTTCCTACACACCATGAGCAGGAATTCTGTATCTGATTTGTACACCATCACTTGCCGTTAGGAAGATACAAGCGATATTAAAATCGCGGATTTACTGCAGGGTAATACTGAGCTCATTTTCTAGAAGCCAAACTGACCATAAGGCGGAAATATATGGTTTCATAGGCACAACAGACTTTTGCTGAGCTACGGAAGATCGTATGCAGATTATTTCTATGAGCTCTTGTCGGTCGGCTAAATTTCAAAGCTTTTGTAAAATCAATTAGAATGGATTGCATGCAATCCGTGTACAAGTCTCTCTGAGTTCCCAAGAAGCACATATTGCAAAACATCACAAATCTTTTGGGCCGTAAAGTTGCTTTCCTCTTTTCCTTTGAAACACGATCAGAAAGATTGAGATAAACATTTCATGAAAAACACTTGACATTTGATATCGAGTTAGTTGGAAGTCAAGTTGAAGCCAAGCTGTATTTCTTGTCACTCAAAAGGAGTTAGTCGATTGACGTCGAATTTAAAGGCGTGTAAAATATAAGCGTTACTTTATGTTAGCGATAATCGGATATATGCAAAATGTTTCAAAAACGCAATAATCGGTATCGTTTAGATTACACTATGAATGAATCGTTTAAATAAAAAGCTCTGTTGCAAATTTTCAATAGTAAAACTGCTCGAAAGTTATAAGCATATAACCAATCATATTTTTAACAAAATACAAACAACAACAAAATGCACTGAAACAAACTTTTTTTTTGGATATAAGCAACTAGCTAAACCCGCGCGATCCGCTGCGCATTGATAAAGCCGTCAGTAAATTCATTATATAAATTAATTCTTCCCGTTCCCATTCCCCTTCCCGTTCCTTTTTATTCTTTTTCTCTCTCCTTAATACTAAGTCAAGCTGCGAATATTGATACCAATATCTGTATATCCTCTACCTCTATATCTGTCTCTACTTCTACCTATACCCTAAACTCTACATCAATTCAAAAGAATTCTTTACCAAGTTAAAGTTAATGCTTGCCTACTATATAAGTAGAAAAACATTTAGTATGTTTTATATGGAAAATTGTGTTCGTCGATATATTTGGCTTCATCTATTGGAATTCGTCCAAACCCACACAAAAACCTTCTCCCAAATACTGTCTATAATGTGTGAAAATTTGGTTGAAATCGGTCCACGCGTTTTCGAGTTTAGCGAGCACATAACAGTTTAAGGCACTTTTTAGTAGAAGAAGATAATTTCATATAAGCGATATATACTGTACTATGTTTGGGGTAAAAAACTCAACTTTGAGGGGCCGGAAGTCGGCTAGCAAAGTTATTTGTGCATAATTTGTTAGCAACTGCATTTAGTTGAAGTAAACAATGTTTTGGCCCACTGTGCTTAAGTCACTGCCAGATGTTTAAATGCTTCAATGGAGCGCTTTTTCTTAGCCTTCAGCCAATTGTTATTCTTGCTGTTGTTCTTGTTTTTGTTGGCACTCACTGACCAAATTTGAATTAACAATAAATGAAATTATATTGCTCGAAACTCTGAAACAAGAAAATGATTGAAGTTGCAGCTAGGAAAATATTGGTCGTTGGCCTAGCTAGTTTTTTGTTTGTAACGAACTTTTTGCAATCTTTTGTGCTGCGGAGCTATTACAGCTAAAACAACGGAAGAAGATAAAAAAAAAAAAAAGTCGAGCAAGAGAAAGAACACGGCGACGTCGACACATATTTCACGGATGAAGCAGCAAAAATATTGCAGCTAAACTAAAAAGAAAAAGACCAACGACAAATTGCAATGCAAAATACACTTGAAAAAAAAAGCAGTGCAAACAACAATAACAATTTGGGTTAAAATGATTGCTGCACACAAAGCGCGGCCAACAGCAACTGCAACAACAACAACAACAACAACAAAAGCAGTTGCAGCAGCATCACAAAAGAAAAGTCAATAGCGTTGCAGCAACAAAAGAACAAGACCAAACAAAAAGGCAAATTGAACACACACACACATGTGTGTGTGTGTGTGTGTGTGTGTGTGTGTGTGTGTGTGTGTGGCAGCAACATTTCATTTTTCGTGCCATCGACACTTGGCGCTTTGTTGCCACCGAGAGGAACCCTCTGTGCCTGCCCCAAACCAGCCAGCAACTCAAGCCACTTGGCTTTAGCTGTGTGCCACTTTTTTTTTTTTTGTTGCCAATTGCTGTTGTTGTTGCAGCTTTAACTTAATTTTTGTTGTGGCTCATATGTTGGATCAGTTGTGTTCGGTTTGGTTTGCTGCTCTCGGAAATAAGCCACTTGAATCGACCTCAAAATATGGCAAAAACCAGGCAAACCAAGGCAAAGCAGCAAGTTAACCAAGTCCGACAGTCAGTCAGTCAGTCAGCCAGGTAGACAGCCATGGCAACAGTTCGTCAGTTCGTGCATCAATCCTGCCAATTCTTTGATGCAGCATGTGAGTAATCATGTGCGCCACTTGCCACTTAACACAACATAAGCTGGAGCCAATGCGGCCACCTGAAGAATTGCATGCTGCCCAGCTGCAACACACTCCGGACGGCCCAAACTCCTTTACCCGACACGGCACGCCAGTCCGTGCCTGCTGCATGCAGCATTTATATTGTCTGAAATGAAATGTTTGAAATATTTCAGAACCAAGCCGAGCAGAGCAGTAACCCAAGCCAAATGCAAGTGCTACAAGAGGGCTAATACGTTGGCTATGTCAAAAACCGGCTAAACTTGTTCTGTTTCACGGCTCCTTTTGCCGCCGACTCGCTATATCTCCCTCTCGTGCTCGCACTTTGAGCAACTTTGCCTTTTTGTGTCTAGGCAACCGTGGTAGCGCTTTGGGGCACGACTTTATGCTTGCATTGACCTGCAACAGTAAATCTGCAGCGTATATTTTAAGTTGGCCCGAACTTCAGTTTTGGCCACCAAAGGCTGCGCGCCACCAACTATCACCACATCAGCACCCGCCACATGTGTGTGGCACATGCATTTGTAACTATGGCAACTAGCATGCAACGCTTGCCCCTGCAACCCAACCACAAACTCTCACTCTTTCTCTATGTTTATATATAGCTAGTATATAGGACTCATGTCTATAACACTCAAGTTGCTTGACTTCCAGCCAGATGCGGCCTGTGCATCCATTTTCAATGTAAACAATAATTATTTTTAAGCTCGTAAACAACAAAAACAACATCGAGAACAACGTTTTCATCAAATTTAGAGCATTTCCTTATGGCAACAAATGAAAAAATCTTTGAAAAATCTTTTGAAATATTCTAATTTTAAAAAATGCTTTGTTTGATACGCCAAATTGCTCAGGTTGCTCTTACAGCTTAACGTTGCTCTATTTAAGCCAAAGCGAAAGATCACCCCAGACAGAGATAATACTCTAAAAGAGTACTTCCATTAATAATGCTGTCTGATGTTCTTATTGGCGTATAGACGCAGCAGTTTCAGTGAGAAAAGCTAACACTGGGCTATACGCCCTACATTAGTTCGTAACCCGATAACGGGTTGTTATGACAAGTCGAGAAGAAGTTGACAAGTCCATTAAGTTGAGGAGTCTAAATAAGTTGGCTACTTTCAGCAATATCTTGCAACCTAAGAGACAGCTTGTAGAGTCGTTACGTGACAATGGCAGGCAAATTGACATATATTAAGCTGAGAAGTCTACATAAGTTGGCCACTTTCAGTAATATCTTGCTACTTAAGAAATTGCTTGTAGAGTCGTTACGTCACTATGGCAGCCAAAATTGGCATAGAGCACCAGAAGAATAGCAGCTACTTGTCTTTCAGTCCCATGTTGTAGCGTTACAAGTACAACGAAGATTGCAAGAAGTTCATTGCAAAGCAAAATATCGACAGGCGGCAAATTCCCTTAAAACAAACGGGGTTTCCAAGCTATTCAAAATATGAGTCTCAAGGAAAACGTGAAAAACATCAAAGATAGCCGATAAAACAAGTTAAAGGCAAGAAATTCGAGCAAGCGATACGCAAAAAAATTATAGTTTTTCCGAGGATAAGAAATTGAAACTCATTGAAAGAGGTAAGAGATTTCACTAGCCGAAAAGCGACGAAAAACATGCAGACTAATCGTGTGCTACGAAACAAGGAGTTCCTTATCCATGCGCAAGTGATAATAGCAAAGGTTAGAGTCAGTAGAGAAGAAAAGTGAAACTGCATTGAAAAAGCTACTTTACCGTTAACCAGAAGAAACTGAATTCACTGTGTATATATGATGCATTTTTTAAATGCAATTCGAAGGTCCCAATCTTGATTTTCAACGATGTCAGCAAGTAGCAAGTATATTTCCAATTGGAGTTACTTATTCGCCACTCTAAAACAGACATTTTGAGAAAAATTTCTTATAGGGATGTGTGTGTTATTGTCCCATAAAAGTAAGTCTGAGACACACATTTCGTGAGTACCTTTGCGCAATAATGCAAACTCACACATTGGGCATAGCAGTGCCTTGGGCGTGTGTCAATTGCTCCTATTGCACACTTTTTGCGTTAGTTTGGCGATAGTTCGACTTGCGTTCATTGGAGAATTGAGGGAAGGTATGCTATTGTTCAAACAAAACGCGCTATCGCACAACTAACGCTATAAGAGTGCAACGGTGGCAGTCCGTTTCCGTCGTTTCCGAGCACATGCCAACTATCGCAAAAAGACTGCATTGCTGGCAGTTCATGTCCGAGCATGTCGCGCTCCTCTCACCACCCAGCCACGAACTGTAGCCAGACTGTGCCCAAAGGGACTAGTCTTGAACTGTCTACTAAGACACTTTGCGTACTGTGCACTTCTGCAGCAGCAAGAGAGTGTATAAAAACATTGACTCTCATTAGGAAGCACTTTTCTCAGATTTGTTGTTGTTCTTGTATTATGTGGTATTAACTCTTTGGCCTCTTGTGCATGTCCAAGCGCCTTGTTATTGGATGAGCTGCACATAGTTGCGTTTAATAATGAAAATTGAAAATTGTTTATAATGCAGCGCACAGTATTTGGTTTGCTAGTTTAGTCGAGGGGAGAGCTTGAGGCTCTTTTAGGATGCAACTCCAATGCAACGCTGGTTGCCACAAGTTGTTGTGCAGCTGCTGCTGCCAGCCACAACAACAGACACAATATAATGTCTATCTGGCAGCAATTGCCGCCACCCGCTCCTAAGAATTGCCCCTTTCTTGGCTTTACAGCATTCGAACCGCTTTCCTAGGGGCTCCAATGTGAGCTAGTTAATGCAATGGCCTACAATTACTTATATGTACATGTGTAGGTCTGTGTGTATTCTTTTATTTTTAGTTTTCGCAGCAATTTGATTGCCTCATGAAAAAGCTGTAAGAATTTCTACTGAAAAGTTAAATTTTTGGTTTTTTTTGGCAAATTTATGGACTAGTGCTTGTGCTCCAGATAAATCCTTAATGTATGGAATGTTTTGTTTGTTGAGATTTACTGGGATAATCGCCCTTTAACTTGGCAACTTGTGTGTTCGTGTGTACGTGTGTATCTTATTTATTTGCATACAAATTTCATAGACAGAAATGCACTCTCTCTTTGCCGTATCATAAATAAACAGCTCAATGCGATTAATTGTTGTACTGGAACTTTATGTTTACTTAACATTCTTCACTCACTACAAACTCATTATATACTTATTGTGTTGCTAGCACACAGTTTGAGAGGCACTGCATTGCAGTACATGGCTTAACTATTTAAGTCTGCTTTTGCGTCTTAACCCTTATGCTGTGCTTTAGCTATTGCTGTATATGAATCCTTCAACTTCAGTTGATGCTTAGGACGAAATTTCTTTCATACTTCTGGTCTGCTCAACGTATGGCCAATCCGACGCCTCTTCCGCCAACTCTCATCCTAAACCCATGAGTTTTTTGATCCGTTGTATGCCTCAATGCTTGGTTCGTTACAATTTGCGGCCATCGAAGCTTTTTCGGGTTGCAGGTAGAGACTTTCCGGGTTTTACAGGCGTACAGCAGTATGGATTTGACATTAGTTTCGAAGTGCGTAGTGCAATTTGACTCGAGTTTCTTACGGAGAACAGCATTCCAAAGGTGCTGACGGCTTTACTTATTCTGCTTTTACCAAGCAGATCTTTTGGTTCATCGGACGAGCGGCCCGTGTGGCTTATTTTGGTCTTGCAGTTGATCCTAAGACCAGCCATATCTCCACACATTTCATGCCTAATCCAGATGGCTTAGCCATTCAAATGGTCTCTACGGTGGTAGTCAGTACATCTATTATCGTAAAAAGATGTTTGGCGAAAGAAAATCCGCTTCGCTCATTTCCTTACGCACTTTGAAAGAGTCGGAAAGCTGTCGATTATGTAACACCAAATAACTTGCGGCTTGATAGGACTGCTTTGGGGGGGAATCACACTCCTATCCAAGATTTTCATATCTCATTTCGAGTGCAAATTTAAGTGTTTTTGCAAATACTCAATCAGAGGTTAAGCAGCTTGGCCAAAAAACAGCAGGTCCTTGGTTCGATTTCCAGTCATGACTTTTGAATATATACAGCAAATAATGCAACAACTCAATGTACTTTCAAATAGATACACATAATTCAGGTGAGTTAAGAAGAAGACGACATAAAAATGTAAATGCGGAGGTCTCGCTCCCACTGTCAATTTACGAATGCAACTCATTTTGCGGTTTTGTACTGATTAATACTCAATTGAAGTATTTTAAAATAATTTATACTCAAAAATGCTAGTTCATATATCACTGGGAGCGGTAGCTCCTAGGTGTGACGTGAGGCGCGCGATTAAGCAGTGCTGCAGCTGGCAACTATATAATTACGCTAACTTTTGCACTTTTAGCTGGAGCGTCCGATCTGGTCGAGCCATATACCGTTCTAAAGGTATTAATGCGTAGATTAGAGAGACCTTTTTAAAGACGGGTTTTTGATTTGGCTATTGGTTTTAAAATAATACGGGCTTAAAGAAAATGTTCCTTGGCTCTGGCGGGATCCCGGGAAGACGTAGAGCCCCAATAAATGCAGATATATAGTCTAGAATTGAATACAAGTCCAACAAGACTAAAAACGTTTCATATATAGTTTTCCTCACTTTCCCTCCTTTTAGACGCTATGTGTAAAATAATTGTATAATTATGATTTCATATTTTTTTTCTTTACCAACTTCATTATATTGCTTAAATTTATACACCATTCAAATCTGCATAGAACGACGTTTCCAAAAAGTTACGAGGGCAAAAATTATATATATACATATATAAAATATATTACATAAAACACAAAATTTCGATTTTTCAGCGTTTAAATTTAAGTTTTATCGGTGTTATTTAATAGTGTGAGCCTTTAAAAACTGATTTGCATTCATTTAATCACGTTTTTTGTGTAACCAACTTTATAACATTGCTTTTAATTACACATTATTCGAATCTTCATTGAACGACGTTTCTTAAAAGTTGCGGATACAGTATAATACGTTAATTGATTGAAGAGATATTTGACATTAAACTTAGAATTTCATTTCTTTCAACTAATACGCAAATACTTGGGTGATAGAGCTAGAAAGAACAGCAAAGGCCGCATTTCACAGCTACCTTTTTTCAATGAAAAATTAAGAAATTAAGAACAAGAACCTATACAAATGTGCTTCAGAATTCTATTATCAATGAAAACAAGTGCAATTTACACTGTACTTTTGTTGTCCCACATACGATATTATTAATTTAATGATTTGCATACAAGTACCTACGCTTTCGTCACAAGTTTTTTGCCTCGAAGTGGTTTTTTTTCTTCCTCTATTGTCGCTTTTCTCTCTGTGTATACATTTGGACTCCGCTACTTGCTGCTGCTACAGTTTGACAGCCACTGTACACATTTCATTCATCATCAGGATCGACTTTTTAAACTGCATTAAACTTCTTTTTGCAACCTTAGCGCCACCTGCATTCTTTGGCTTTACTCTTTGCTCAACTATTCATCAGCACAAAATGCTGCTTAATGTTCGAGAGTGAGAGTGAGAGCTTTAACCGCGAGAGAATAGCAAAAATGGTAATGCTTAAAATAAAACCTCTAACCAAAATAAATTGCTTTGCTCAATTAGCGGTTTTTCCAATGTTGCAATTTCACTTTGCTTTGGTTTTTCCGGTCGCCACCTCAAGCTGCTACAACTCTCTTTCACTCGCTCCCCTTTAAACTGTCTAATGCAATGCATTCGACTATTTATAAATGGTTTGTTGAGATTTTGGAAGGCTTGATTTTTGTCTTGCTTAAAAGATGGATGCATTTAATAATTAGCATTTAGTATGACGTAGTAGTTGTATGCAGCCGCTGCAGCAGCTTCATCCAAGCGACAATTGTGGCAGTTAATCGAGCTTTAAATTGCTCCCAGACCAGGAGGTAACACAGCCGTTGAGACCCGACCCAACCCAATACAAACTCCAGCGACCCTACTCGCAACAGACGCCTTATTTACGGGCAAAGACAGCAGCTGTCGCTGTCACAAATGTTTCTCGCCCTCATATAGTCGAACCCTAAAAACTGTGTGCCAGTGTGACCCTGCGTCTTTGTGTGTGTGTGTGTGTGTGAGTCTGTCTGTGGGTGTTCCGCTTGAGCGGCAAAGAAAACTTAATTATAATAAGAAAATATATAAGTAGTACTATAACACAGAGAGCGAGCGGTTAAGTTTGTCAAGAGTTACTGCTGAACTGTTGGGGTTGGGTTCATGTCTGATAGATCTTGTTCTAGCTGTTGTTGTTCTCAACACACTTACGCAGCTCATATTAGCTATATTATAAAGTTCTCTTTGTCTTATCAGTTTTGTCTTTACACTTCCCTCTTCTAAAACGAATTAAAATCGTCAAATCATCGTTTGAATGTATTATATATACTAGTGGTAACCCCGCAGTCGGATCCCTTTTAATTCAAAAGCATATGGTTGATATGAAATGTTCTTCCAAAGCCCACACGGGCCGAATACTTGTCGGCTATCCACACAGATACAGCCGAAGTGCAAGCTCAGGCCGCTGTTCACTGATTTTGAGATAGTAATGCCAATGGCAGCTGAGAAAACGTTCGTACACACATGTAGGTGTCAACACTTCTCAACTTAATTGTATTTTTTTGTTATTAATTTTACCTCTGATTTGGCAAAATATATGGATAAAACTTATATTCTGCACTTTTTATGAAAATTCCCTACACAATGACATAAGTTTTAGCCATATTTGTTTCCATATAGCTGGTGAAAAAGGGGTCCAAAAATTTTCTTTCTTTTAAATGAAATTCTAGGCAAAAGTGCAGAGATTTCCGGCACACCACTGATTGTAACGGAAATCAAATTGAAACACAACAGGTTTATGCAAGTTTCATATAACTGAAGAGCATGCCAAATTCGTTTCAGCAAAAATTCTATTATCCTTTAATGGTGTTTTCGAGAACTTGTACCAGCATTGTTTCAATGTCACGTTGCTGCACTTGGCGTTGGTGGTCGGTTGTGGCGTCTCATGTCTCATTGTTGTTCTTGTTGTTGTTGCGTTGGTTGGCGGAAGTGCAGCCAAAAGTGTGCGTGTGAAGTGCTGCCACTTTTGGTGGGAGTTCAAACAAACATGGCTGAAAAATGTGCTCTTGAAGTGCAGGCAGGTACATACTAACACATACGCATATACTAATACAAAGATGAAATGTGCAGGGAAATGCGCTAATTATGTTGGAACTGCGAATTTCCGCCAACAACAAGTTCCAGAACAACAGCCAAACAAAATCTGTCAAGAGAGTTATTGTTGCTTTACAAATTGCTTTAAAGATAAACCTAATGAAAATTTCCTTAAACAGAGCAAGAAAAATGTTTATATATTTGTAATATTTTAATTATGCGATCTACAAATCGTTGAACGTTTTGCCTTATGGCTGAAATTCCAATGAAACAACAACAGTGACGACAAAAGCAACATTAAACAAGAAAAAGAAATACATCAAATGGGCAATAAAAGGCAAACAGCATAAAATATGCCAAAGGAACAAAAAAACAAGCAACACAACAACAACAACAACAAGGCGTTGTATCTCACGGTAGCAACACAACAAAAGCAATAAAGCTAAAAATTATAAATATGTACTTTGTATACAGTAAGTACCATAAGTATTGTAACATATAATTCTAAGAACCTTTAACTTGGCCAAAGTAAGCTACTTAATTCGCCAAAGTAGGTATGGAAGCTAAAAAAAAAAAGTGGTGCCTTGCTCGGACTCTGCCCCACAATCTGCGCTTAGACTCACCATGCTTGACAAAAGTCCATGAAGTGACTTCATTTGTAAGCCTTATACAGTAAGACATTGCTGTAACGCAAAACGCTATTGATGTGCTAGCATCACGGCAAGTACGCGGCACATGTAGACGATACATCTATATATAAATACGCTACTTCGCAAAAAAGTAATGTTCTCAGGTGAAACCTATACCTTATACAATAAGACATTGCTCTAACGAAATCGCTATTGATGTGTAAAAATGTATGTGTGTTATATGAATGTAGCTCATATAGGCGATACATCTTATCTTATTAATAAATGCGCTAAGCAAAAATTCAGTGTGGTACCGATTACCTCGCAATACGGCAACGTATTCAGGTGAAACCTTTTCCATTCGAAAGATACAATGCTTGTGGTTTGCAGAAAATAAGTTTCACCTCGATAAGTTGCGTTTTAGTCGAGTAAAAATAGAATTGTACTAAAAAAAACAACCAAATACATTGTACACACAAAGGTTGTTATTGCGTGTTTTCGTTACTCTTTTTCGTAATGCGAAGACTTTGAAGAAAATTTCTTTTAAGCAAGCTTCACTGTAACAAGAACAAGAGTCTTAGAAAAAAAAATAGTACAAACACAAAAGCTACATGAATAAGACAAACGTGGCAAAGGAATGGCCAACAGGCACAGAGTCTTAGTCTACGGGGCAAGGTGGCCTGGTGTCCAATGGGCTTGCCATGGCCATGGCTGGCAGCGTTTGCGGGTGCCCCATCATTTAACTTTAGAGACACTACTGTGTTTATACGCTGGGAGCAGGCCGCCAGCGCAGACAATGACAATTGCTGGAAATTATATTAAAATAAAAGCGCAATAAACAACATAAAAAGCTCAGCGAACTTGTGTTTGGTTGGGAAATTTTGAAGGGTTGGGAAAGCGGCGCGGTGTAGACAGAATTTTCCTTAGCTAGTCGCTATTTTGCCATTGACGTTGACTTTGCTGTTGGCAAAGTTGATGCTACTGCTGAAAACTCTCTTTCGCTCTGGCGCCTTTTTTTTGTCGCCAACTGGCAGCTACAATAACAATGACTACTACAGGTGCAGTGCCATTGTTAATGAGCGTGAGAGCTGCTCCGAGTGTTTGTATTGAATAATTTTTAGTGCAGTTGAAGCAAAAATAAAAATTATAGTCATAAAAAAAGCTATGAAACCAAGTTGTGACAGCTTAATGCAAGTGTGCCGAAATTTAAATACTCTTGAATTTTAATTAAAAAAAAAAATTTTTCAAAAAACCATTCTGTATAGGTTGAGTAGCCGGAATTATCGACAGCTTCTAAGCCCATTGCGCTCTTATCGAAAAGCTGAGCTTTCGAGGCGGTAACATCGGTCCATCCGGCTTAGCATATCTGTCGCACAACTTTAATGCCTCCCTCCAGATCTCATCTATCTGAAAACCTCATCATAGCAGTGGAAATACAAACAAGAAAATTCCACAACTGGAAGCTCTCTCGCCAACATCTTCAATTGCTACAACTTAAAAAATCGTAGTAGCCTCTCTCCTGGATGGAGAGCGCCTCGATAGTTAGCTACTTTTTAACTCCACCACCAAAATCTACCGCCAGTCTTTTCACCACATGAACCAAAGCGGTCTCTATCGACCTTAATATCAACTCTACCCAACAGAGAGATATGCCAAACTTCTTGGTGTGTCCTTCGACAACATATAGCACTTTGCAGCATTAAGGTTTTTTCTCAAAGCTTTAGTCGGTAGTACCTGGAGCAAGAATATGGAGCCAATAGCCTCGATAGTCGCCGTCTTCTCGAGAAAATTCCTATCTCTGATAAGTATCTCACTATTTGGGATGGTTCCGATTGCGCTACGTCAGGCATCGAGAGTGTATGCCCACCTAGGAGGTTCATTCTTCTTCTTGCCGCGACGACTCCCCTTGATCACAATACCTACAGATGTTAGAGCTGGTAATGCCCTGGTCCTATCGGGGGGTTTGCAGCACCATATTTTGCCAGTTTTTCCGCGAGTTCATTGCCAGAAATGTTAGTGTGGCACATTTTATCCCTGGGTTGTTGAAGCGCCACTGACTATATGGCCATTGCCAAGCCCTTCCACTGCCTTTCTTAGCAGTATAGCTTTCATATGTAGCTCTACGACTATATCTATAATTATTTCTAGTTCCGCTGTAGGACACGTTCTCATTGCACCTGTCATGCATATGCAGGCTAGCCTTTGAATTCTGGCAAGTTTGCTTTTGACTGAGGTAAATTCCACTCTTTTTCCCCAGGCGATTGCTCCATAGGTGAGCAATCTTCTACACTTTCGCAGTGGAAAAACTTCCAGAATGTTGCCTTTAGTGACGACCCTACTTCATTTTACTTAGCACTGCCTCCTTCTCACTTGCCAATTCATTCTGAGTTCAACTCAGGACTATTATCCGAATTGTGCCACATAAGACCTCACAATGTCAGCCAGAACTGCCCCCATTCGCCACGATCTCTTAATGAGTTTGTTTTGAGCACTAAACATTTCTGTATAACTGAGAGGAAACTTCGTATGCCCTTTAAGGTGTTACAAACTTCAGTGTACCATTTTTCTCTGAGTGTGTAGTAAACTGAAACGCTTGTCGTTGCATGCCACACCATGTTTTTTTGTGTTACGCTTCTCACAACAACAGCTGTGAGAATTTGACTAAATATAAACATGTAACTCCGCTCGTTTAAGGGTTCCCAGAAATTGTATGCAAACCAACGAAAGATTAAACCGGTTCAGCAAGATCCAAATGCTTATATAAGAAACTAGCGCTGTAGGTGCGTAAGCGTAAAATCCAATGATAAAACTTTTGTCAAGGGAAATGTGAGAAGAGAAATAAACTTGATATGGAAGCTGACACAAACACAAACAAAGTAACTTTTATAGCTAATTGGAAGCCGAAAATCGATGAAACCAAAAAATAATGTTCAAATCAAACTGGTTAAAATTTAAGAAAAAGTGCAGTAAAGTTCTTAAATTGTTAGGGAGTTATTGGCGATATCTTTATGTGTGGCTTGCAACGTTCCCGAATTGCATTCACGAGTGAATATCTTAGAAAGCGTGAAATATTACTTGGAAGTGTTTGAACACCAACTCCTATGTACTCTCAGAAAACCCGAACCAAACCTTCTGGAACTATGTCAGTACTAAGCCAAGAGCGTGAGTGCGGCGACCCGAATAAAGATCACGGATTCAATTTTTGGAAGGCTATGCGTTGTGTCAAGAGACAACCTCTCAGGCGTATTCCCATCCAGCGTTCAGACAACTCCTGGTGTCGTTCGGATGGTGAGATAACAGGCTTTTGCTGAGTTGCAGGCCCTGTTTACGCCCTTTAAGCTTGCAGACCCAGTTGATGTGCTTGACACTCATGCTTTTATATGGGAGGAATTGCCTGCAGTGAAGAAGACTCCTGGGTATGACGGGATTGACGGCAAAATGGTTAGATGGTTGGCCCTTCCTGGCAAGTGGGTTTCTTTTCTGCTGTTCATTTTTAATGCCATGTTGCGTTTCCATCACTTCCCTTCTCCACCGGCTGGCAAGCCGGAGAACCTTGTATCGTCTTATCGCCCAATTAGCTTACTGCCTACTTTGAGAGAATATTTCTTGGCAGAGTGTCGGCAGCTTTTGAGTGTCCAGTTTGCCATTCCTGACCAGTTTTGGTTCTGCCACCATCATGGTACTCCTGAACAGGTGCATCGGGTGGTTCTTGAAGGGTTTGAAAAAAAGCTCAACAGCTCTGCCGTCTGCTAAAATATCCATCAAGCATTTGACCGCGTCTGGCATGAGGGTCAAGTCAATCTTTTGAGCTCGTACCTTCAGAGGCGTTGTTTTAAAACTCATGAGAGGCTGTCGGCTGGAGATTTCTCTTAAAACTTTTGTAAGATGCTGCTTAGTGTTCTAGTAAGGCGCTTAAAACTATAATATCTTCTTAACCCGTTACCAGGTTATGGCGGTTCTGCTTTGCGCGCAGCTTCTTTAATCGGGAATAGCAATGGTAGCTAGCTACCTGGTCCCTCCAAAGGAGGCATGGCCTGCCCATTCGCCGCCTGCTTTCAACAGTAGCATTGAAGACCTTTCTCGAAGTAGTTTCTTCCTAGACCACCTTTTACCTAGACCACAGCAGCTTAGTTGCTCTTAACCAACACTAGCATAAGAGTTGCTCAAATCACTTTTTACACTAACCAACAAAGCAAAAGTGCTTGAAAATGCGGTAAGCTAAGTAAAAGAATGTTGTGGGGGGAAAGATGAAAAACTGAAAATTGCGATTTCTCAACAAAAACTACTGCTTTTGTGGCACAATTGTTTCAACATTTTCTCATATATTAGCTGTGTTTGTGTGTTGACTTAACTAGGGGCGGTTTTCCTATAAAACAAATGCAAATGAATCAAATGTCAATAACCTCCAGTCAATGCATTCGTATATTAAATTATGATTATATATACTTGTTGATAAGGTCAGAGCTATATATTTGATTTGTGTTTTGGCTCAAAACAAAATGTAAATTGCTTAAACACACACATAAACTTATTCAATTATTTATGCCTATTTACTTTGTATACATATGTAAATCCCATTGGGCGCCATTGCCAAGGCCAAGAGACGGTAGCAACTTTTTAATTAATTAAGTATGCATAAGCCAAAAGCGGCCAAAATAAGTGTAGCAAAAAAAAAAGGGAAAATTTGTAAACATAACAAAAAATTTGTCTATAGGGAAGAAAATTCGCGTTATGTAATTACTATAGTTCGTTTAGCGATTGTGTTTACGATGTTGCAAGGCATATTACCAGCTCAAAGAGTAGATAAGACTTTAAAGTTCGATAACATCTAAAAGTTCCAAAGGCAACTGTAACAGAACTCACTTGGGATACATGAAAAGCCAGTAATTGTCACGATATGTTAAGCGCCACACAATTTGCTCTAGCAAAACATTGCAATTGCACTTTGTAATTGTGACGTCACTTTTTTCAAGGCATATCTATTACATATCTTTTTCAGACAATCTAAAATTGGAAATGGGTCATTCCTTGACTTTTTCGTAGCAACATTGTGATAAGTAAAGCATAGTATAAGAATAGAAGGTAAGCTTACTCTGCCGACGTCCCTTGCATTGGTAGCTTATTTTTCATTCTGCTGCAAACGTCAATGAGCAGAAAGGTTGTGCCCGCGCATATTATTGCTGTTATGTTAAAGTAGTCAAAGTTTAACTTGATATAACCACAAACCATAGCACATGTGGAAAGTTTATGCTGCCGACGTTCCTCGCATTGGTAGCTTATTTTTCATTTTACTACAATAAGCTTTGACAGCAGTGGAATTCCTAAAATGATTCCTATAGTATTTCCTTCGGTATCGACAAAAAGATTACCAAGACGGCGCTCATATGATGTTAGTTTAGAACTTTGTGACCAATTTAGGCTTCTGGGAATTGTGTTTGAAGCGCTTCGATTTTGCCGGTATACATTTTATTTTGTTCTGTTTGTGCAATTAGCTGGAAAAAATTACTTATGACTGAAGATCACTTCAACCGCAACGTGTGATACACAAGAATAAGGTTTGACATCTTTGATGAACGAATGATAAATGATGACGAGGTAGCTTCACAATTTTCATTGATCACTTCCAACGTAGACTTGATTCAATATACTAAGGAGTATGGAAGAACTCCATTCTTCAAAGAGTCCAACATCTAGTTGGAGTACTCTATTAAAGTCATCTTTGATCCGTCGCTCACGTTTGAATTGCAACTTGAAAATGCTCTTTGTTTCACGAGCGCTAGAGGCTAAGTCATGAGCAATGCAATTGTAGTATGTATGCTAAACGCAAAGTGTGAATGTGTTACTGAGTAAATAGTTTTAGATAAGTCAGTCCCGAGGGCAATCGTTCTGTAGACCATTTTCTGTGCATCCTCATGAAAGCGAAGTAAGAGTTGAGTGAAGGCTTTCGCTCTGAAACGGTGCTACAATTGACACCTGCCTAGGACAATGCAATTGAAATTGCTTGAGTTGGAAACTTGGGCTGTGTATGAAAAGTGCGTTAGTACTGACGCAATCGTAACTAACGAAACGCATGTCACGAACTAGTTTATATATATAGGTTATGTATCTATGCAACATATGTGGGAGTGTCTATGTTTGTGTGTTTTATGGGCGCTACAACAAACAGTTGGCAATGCGAAAAGCGCTTATGAGCATCTTCTTAGTTAGTCAATGCAAAATCGATAAATGTTGAACTTAAGTTTTTTGAACTTTCTTGTCGTAGTTAAGGATATAGTACTAAAAACTGCAGTTGTTGTTGCTGTTTTTATTGTTGTAGTCTACATTTTCCGTAAGTACATTTTGGCAGACGACACTTGCTCACACACACACACACACACACACACACACACACACACACACACACACACGCACACACACATCTAAACAAAGTTACGTATATGACGCCCCAAAACCTTGGGCTGCCGTTTGAACTTCGATGTTGCCACCAACTTCAGCGCTGACGCCTGCAGCTGCGCCAACGTCGGCAGTGGCATCGTCGACGTTGCCAAGAATTTCAAATGGCATTTTAATAGTTTTGCTTTCTTTTTATGTGTTGCTTCTTGTTTTTTTGTCTTCCTTTCTTCCTCTATTCGTTTTGTTGTTGTTGTTTTTGTTACAGTTGTATTTGGCTAAAAGAGTCAGTCTCCCAGTGTTGGTCTTGGGCGGTGGCGGCGGCGGCGGCCTACATGTTATTGGGTCTTGAACTTTGCGCCATTTGTATTCCTGCACTCCGTTTTGCTCTTGGTCTAGATCCCGGCTGGATTGTTCACGGAGTGTGCGGCGGCGGGTGGTCATCGTCAGTGTCGTCGTCGGTCGTCTCATGCTTATTTGTCAGAAAGTATTTACATATGCATGCCCGGACTTTGGCGTACTGTCATTGTGGCGCGCAGTGCACACCAACACCAGTTAAATCGCCCCATAGACCCCCTTGAGCTACAATTTCATTTTTGCATAAACGCTCGCAAATTTGCCCCCTCGTAGCAGGCTATTTAAATTGGAATTTGTGTGACTATCATACAAAACCATTGGGACATTGAAGAGTCATTCATCTATTTGCGATTTATTTTATTTTTTGTCGTTTTTGTAGCGTATTTTTTTATGGATTTGGCAACTTGACTTTGTTGCACGATGTTCTTGTGGGATTGCCTATACGCTTGCTGTGAAATTGTTCTAACATAATATTTGTGTACTTGATACTAGCAAAACCCGACAGTTGGTGTACTATCAGCTGTTTGCTATTAAAAAGCCTAAAAATTGCTTAGAGCTTTAAGTTACTGTCTGCATCAGTGCTAATTTCTAATACTGGAATGCAGTTTCGCCTTACAGAGATGTTAGTATTCACTTCACAATCTGGAGATTAGCATTATCGTCGCCATCTTAAAGCTGTCGAAACTTTAAAACGCTGAGAAGGCTTAACGCAGAAGCTTGGTGCATCCTTAGCACACACCCATTGTGCATTACCTATAGAGCAAATATGAAAGGCGATAATGTATATGAAAGTTGATTAGAGACTGATGTAGCGGTCCTCCTTCAACAGTTCATCTGCCTATTCCTTACCCGATGTTGATTCTGGTCTTACACTCACGGAACCCTAAGCGTAAACAGATGTCAATACAAATTCCTACAGTTATTCCACATAGCTTTTTCTTATAGCTCCAGCTCGCGGCATTCAGAATTCCAAAGATTTCGCTTAAGAAAGACCTTGTGCCATTCTTCACTCTGGAAAAGTCTGCTTAGAAGGCATGAATATTACTCTTCAGTATGAGTCCCCAATCGCTCTAGCTCTTTTGTGAGGGAACACCACGTTGTACTCGCGGCCGAAACTCAACAGTGGCATAACTATCTTTGAGAACCGCAAGCACTCTTGCCTCAACTGGCCAAACGCTAAATGATAGTTGCAAATTTATTGAAGCTACAGGACTATTTTAAGTTTCAATATATATTTTTTCACTAACATGCGCTTAGGAAGCTACTTGAAGCTATATGAGACCATACGCAATCTTCAACGTGATCTCTTCAAAACACTACTACTAGAGATGGCAATGTTAGTACAACAAATTTTGTGCTCACGTTGGCTTGAACCGGAACACAAGTGAAACCCAGCTTTCTTCTTCTTAACTGGCCATAACAATCCGTGTTATCGGCTTACGGCTTGATGTTAATTTATTCTTTCATTGGAATTGTGGTTTTACGTGGTTGGTAGAGTCCCAAACTGTACACAGAAGCCTTTTAAGGCCTGGTGTGGCTCTACTGGTCTCGACAGAACCCAGTGTCATTGTTAGTCGCCTCATACGACAAGCTTTAACATCGTGATATTCTCTAACCCGAAACCACCACACGGGGTGAGCTGCTTTACTTGATGTAAAGCGCGTCAAACTGTAAAATAATATATGCGTATATCCTTCATTAAGATCATTAGACAGCGCCCTTTAAGCCTAAGGGTTAAGTTATGGCTGCTATTACGTCATTAATTCGGTAAGCCCAAAATGTGAATGATATGAATTTATGACTCGCATTGCGCCGGCGCAGCCCAACGACGTATCGGTGCTAGGCCACAGCAGCTTAGTGTATTCATGAGTGTTGGTGAAGCGGAGCAACAATTTGGAACTGACAAGCCGAAAATCATAGAACAAGCACCGCTTTACACTAAACAACAAAGCAAAAGTGCTTGAAAATGCGGCACGCGAGCACGAAACAACAAAGTTAAAGAATGTTACTACAAATGGAGGGCGGAAAGGAAAGCAGTGAAAAAGTGAAAAGTGCAATTTCTCACGTGGCGCGAGAACGTGGATTAGGCAACGGTCGAGACTATGAAATTTATGAGACGTGTCTGGAGGGGTGAAGCAGGAATAGTGAAGCAGAAGCGGTAGGGAGTTAGAGTCAATACTCGTACTCCCAAACGTGATAAACGACGAAATGGTAAGAGCGTCAGCTGCACGGCAACGTTAAGAGGGAGAGAGGAGTGATGCAGGGCATGCAATTGCTGTGCTACTTTAATGGAAGTTTTTACATGCGGCTAGCAAGTCAACTATGTGCCGCCGGATAGTGGGGACGCCTACTACATGCCACACTCGAATAATGTAATTTAAAGCGTCACATGTGGTTGGTAACTCCGGCCGGATTCGGGTTGGATTGGGTTGGGTTGACTGGGTGTCTTGGTGTCCTTGTTTGGCTGTGGCTGTTGTATAAATTATGTTCGATAAATCCAAAAGGCAGCCAAGTTTATACTTAAATGCGCTTATATGCTATATACTTAATTCCCCGCTGCTTACAGCAAAACAACCACAACAACAGCAACAAGAACAAAGAACAAACTGGAATATAACCTACTTACAGCACAGCGAGGGTGGAATTGTAAATTAGCCAGCAAAGCCATAAAGCGGTTAACTATTGTGTACTCTAGTGTAATTATAAGCTCTTATATGCGCTTATTGACATGCACAGAGCAATAGCCACATGCGGTGTAAAAAGCCAGGTACGGCAACCCTCCTGAGTACTCGCCCAGCAGAATGCCAAAAATTGCAGCACTTTATTTATCATACGTAAAATGCTAATCAAATGCCTCATCGTAATCAAAAGCCACAACAATGCAAAACAGCAGAGAGCGCCAGAGAGAGAGAGAGAGAGAGCGAGCGAGGGAGATAGAAAGTGTGCAAGCGAGGTAGAATGACTGACAGGCAGGCCATCAACTGCATGGCATTGCAAGGGCGTGCACAACTGAGAATGAGAGACAGTCAAAATGTCAGTCAAGTTGTGAAATGCAACCAAAAAGGGCCAAAGAATGTCTAACAAAAAGAGCCAAAAGGCTATCCCCGGCCGGAGAGCGCAGAGAGAAATCAAAAAAATCAAAAAAACCAACAAAACCAAAAAAAAACAAAAAAAAAAAACCAGTTAAGGTATAAAAGTGTTAAAATTTGATTGATGTGCCGTGCGCTGCGTGCAGACAACATGAAAATTAGTTAAGAGACTCTTCTCACAGAGCTGACTCAGCCAGAACCTTTGCGCTGGAGTGCAGCCAATTGCAGGCTGTAGATGAAGTAAACAAGAGAGAGCGAGCGAAGTGTGTGTGTGTGAAAGTTTGTTGCAGTGGTTTGCTTCTTCTTCTTCTTCTTTTTGTCGGTTGATTGACAGCTAAACAAACGAGTGTGCCAGACTTGGGGCCAATCTTGCATATACCTAAAGTATGCACACGAAACAAAAAAGAAGAAGAAAAGATAGAAAGATAGACAAAACCAAACAATGACGCTTAAATTGCGCCCCGACAACAGCAAGAAGCAGCGCCCAAACCCAACCCACATGCTCCTCCACCCCACATGGGCCTCCACCCCCCGCGCAACGTTTACAAGAAGAAGAAGAAGAAGAAAACAACAGAAAAAAAGATCCATTCAAGTGTAAAAGCCGACAACACGCCAAGAGTAAATTAAATAAATATATATTAGCTAGAGAGCGGAGAGCGGAGAACGGAGAATAGACTGGGAGAGCACGACAATGGCAGTGCATGCAAAACTGTAAACACCAAGCAAACATATGTGGTAAAGTGGTTTTGTATGTCAACTACAACAGTAAACACGCAGGCTGCTGAAAGTGTACAGTCAAGCCTCGAGCTGTGCAACTTGACAGTGTGTGACGTTAGAAAACAAACAACGATTTAGAGTTACTTTTCACTTAAGATAAAATATTGAGGCTACTAAATATACTAGTATTCTCTGCTCTGCTAACTAGAAGCTGTCGGGTTCAATCAACAATTAAAAGATTCTTTGGCATTCCAATAGGACGAAGGCGTAGATGAAGACAAAAGAAGATGAAGTTAAAAGTGCCCGACAGTGGTATATTCTGTACAAATTTTTCCCCTGATATCGACATGATTTCAGACAAACTTCATCTGCTTGAGACAAATGTGCATATTTTGGTAAAATTTGTTGTGCCTCTAACGCTTATGTTGTCCGAATTCTTGACATTCATACGGGAGGACAGACAGACGGACATTGCTATATCCATTCGACTATTGCTGCCACGCCTCCTTCTGACTGTTAAATACATTGCACAAATATATAATAACCTTTTACACTTTGCGTACAGGGTATAATGAAGATGAAAATTAAGAAGAAAAAGAAAATGAAGATCAAAATAAAGATGAATATGAGGTTGAAAATGAAGATCAAACTGAAGATGAAGACGAAGAAGTAGTGGATGCGGAGAAGGTAAAGTAAGGCAACGAAGACGAGTTGTAATGGGTAGAGCAAGACAAAGATGACGACGACGACTCAGTAGTGGAAAAGAGAAGGTCAATTCTTCACAAGGAGTCTGATGCTACAAAAAAATTAAATCAAAAATATATGGTTCAGAAATGACAATCAACTTTCCAACAACAGCTTTAATTGCTATTGAATTACTTTAAATATCTAGATATTTGTGTTGGAATCAACTAATTCAAAGACCAAATGCTTCAAAACCCAGTCACGAAGCCGTGAAAGTTCCCGCATGTACTCAACCCTCTCTGACGGTATTTGAAATAGGCGAAACTTTTGATCCATTTGAAACCAATTTGTATGCCATATTTTGCAAATTATAGATGTAAAATTTAGCAAGTGTCACATTTAGCTTATTTTGAGCAATTTGTTAACGCCCAAGGCGAGGCTTTACTGTACAAACAAAACGAACAGCCATAAACAGCGACGAATTTTGCAGTTGCCGTTGTCATTTTCATTGTTGTCACAGCAGCACACTATAACCAACAGCTCAGCATCTTTGGAGTTTGGGTTTTTGGCCATGCCCACCCACTGTGCATAAGTATGTGTGTGTGTGTATGTCAGTGTGACCAACTAAGAAGTATCACATTTCGATACCGATACCACACATGTGCGTAAGTGTGCTGCGTAGCATAGCATGACATATCATGTTTGTGTGTGTGTGTGTGAATGTTTATCATTAACTTGAAGCTATTTTTAGCAAAGGGACTACAGGATCGGCCTGAAGTGCACCGGCTGACCCAATGCAGGGTACACACACACAGATACAAGACTTATGTTTTAAGTCTGCCCCTTGCAACAACCACAAAACAAGTCCTCATCGCCACGCACCATACGCAAATACGTGTGTGTGTGTGTGTGTGTGTGTAGCTTTGGCTTTGTGCAAACAGCTTAAACAAAACCAGGCAAAACCATGCCGCCTTCGTGCAGCTAAACGACTGCTAAACGTCCATTGTATGAATTGTTCCTGTTGTCGTTGCAACTTGCAACTTCATTTCATGCACTGCCTGGCACAGTTTCCTGTCACCACAACCAGCAGCGGCAGCAGCAACAATACCAACAATGCATGCCATATGCTTGATGCTAACAAAAACTGCTGTAAATTGAGAGCGCATCACTTGAAGGCGTCTTCTGTCTGAACATCCCCAAATAGGAAAAACCAAAACAAAACAATAATGAAAAGAAAAACATTTTCGAATAAATTTTGCTTAGTAAAATGGTTACAAAAGCAAAGCCGAGTTCAGCTGCTGCAGAATATTCTTAAGTAAAAGAAAATTTGGATGAAAGTGTCCCACATTTATCTGAATATGCAAATTTGTGTCATAAATTAGAATGTGGTAAAACATAGTAGTAATATTTGTATAACAACAACTAGAAAACTATAAATAAATAAAATTTTATAATATGTTCATTCAATCTGATCAAATTCGGGCGGAGATAGCTAAATCGATTTTTAAAAAGAAAAAAAAAAAGAATAAACGAGTTGCATGCCGCGTACTTGCCGTGATGTAGGAAATCATTAAGCTAACATAGATGCATGCTTGATGTGAAACATCTGAAGGCTTGTCTTGGGCGTAAAACTGACGCGTAAGCTACATACATGCCGTGATTTAAGCAAATCATTGAGCTTACTCTTAGCTTATTTGGTCTTTGAGAGAAGATGAGACGGAGATTGCTAAATTGATTTTTGAAGAAAACGAATAAACGAGAAATCATTAAGCTTGAAATGTCGCTAACATAGATGCATGCTTGATGTGAATAGCTAAAGGCATGCTTTGCGGCTCAAACTGAATTTTGTGCCGCATACATGCCTTGATATTAGCACATTATTGAGCCAGAAAAGGCGCTAAGATAGTTTCATGCTTGATCTGAAACAACTAATGGTGTGCCTTGGGGGTAAAACCGACGCGTAAGCCACATAGATGCCGTGATAGTAAAACTTCATTTATCTTGAAATTGCGCTAACATAGATGCATGCTTGATGTGCACAGCTAAAGGCGCACCTTGCGTGCCAAACTGACTTGTCAACTTGAAATGGCACTAGCAAAGATGCATGCTAAATGACGCCACATTATGCCAAATAAAGCGGCATCATATGTCTGAGCATGGCTTAAACAATCCAGACACACACATGCAGCCAACATATGTGTCATGTGTTATTTTCTCTTCGGCTAGTCATAATTTATGCAACGTCCATGCAAATATCAAATGACACTGTGCTGGACGAGAAGCCATTGAAACAGCTGCTCGGCAAACTCAGCCATGCTCAACAGCAGCCACTAGAACCACTTTAGCCACTTCAGTCGGCGTCATTCAGTCACACTGTAGCCACTAGCCAGCTTGCTGTCAACGCGCATGCGTAAACCGCAAAACCACACGTTACATTGTCATTCTGCTCACAAACAGCAGCAGCGGCAGCAACAGTGATGCCACAACAACAAGCAAGTACAGTGAAACAGCTTGGCAACGTGACGGCTTATGAGAAAGTTCTTAGTCTTGAATCAATCAAATCGTTAGAACTTAGCTTGCTCTTCAAGGTCAAATCCTTACCCGTAACTGCACACTTCAACTATTGCACCGAAGACTTCCAGATAGCTTTGACTCCAAGTCCCCGCACTGCGTACTTACTCTTAGCAAATGCGTTTCTTCTGCTACTAGCCCTTATTACTTATTAGAGATTGGCAGAATCTTGAATCTGTAGTCTCCGTAATTTAACCACTTACACGGACATGACTATCGACTCGTGTATTACTAATACGGATTACCCTTTTACACTATGTGTATTGAGCATTAAAAGTACGTTCTGCAATTTAGTTTCTGTCTACTCAATAATTGAGTACAAATTGGTGAAAACTTATAAAATTTTACTTGAAATGAGAAATTCCAACATAAATTAAAATTGAGTACAAGCTTTTTGGGTTTTTTTTTTCAGTGTACGACTAGTAAACAATGAACTGCTTCGTTGTCCCTATCGATCACAAAACACATGTCGAAATAAATAGATTGCCGGCTCCGCCCTACCGATCTTACGCAACGTGAATTATGTCATTACACAGTGAGAAAGTTCAAGAACATTGTATTCGAATTGAACAGAAAATTTGACAAAACTCAAATTAATATACTTTTCAAGTTTTGTTATTGTGTGAAGATGATTTTAGTTTCACTATAAGTACAAGCTGTACTTATTTTAGGTTTAATGCGTTCAAATTGTACTTCAAAATTACGAAAATTCATATTGAATCGGAAGGCATTTCAGAAAAAAGACTTTTCCCTGTTTAGTTTCTAATTTGTCTTTATTGACAAATGTATTATGCAGTTACATATTGTGTAATAGACGACGGTTTTTCTCACTTGCCTTTTAAAGTCCTTGAAGTTTCGGAACATAAAGTTAGCGGAACAGCTTTGGCCAATCGTATCGCAATTGGATGCATTATTTGTCGCTAATTAGTTGCTAACAAGTAGTGGCGGCAATTCGAAATTTTGCGCTCTATTTTATATGAACCACACTAAGAGAAATTAAAAAGCAAAAAAGTCGAATTTTTTCCCCTGTGTAGTTTCCAACCTTTCTTTGTGTACAAACGTATTAGGCAGTGTACCTTTTGCCAATCGTATCGTAATTAGATGCATAATTTGTCGCCAATTAGTTGGTAACTAAGTAGTTATGGCAATTTGAGATTTCTTGCTCTTTTGTATATGAACTAAGAGAAATAAAAAGCTACAAAGTAAAAGTTTTTTTTTTTTCGATTTTAGATACATGAATTTAGCGGATCACCTTTTGCCAATCGTATCGTAATTAGATGCATAATTTGTCATCAATTAGTTGCTAACTAAATGGCTATGGAAATTTGAGACTTCTTGCTCTTTTGTGTATGAGCCACACTAAAAGAAATTGAAAAACAAAGTGGTAACAATTTAATGCTTCGCTAAGTTCATGTTCATTTGACTGATAACTGCTGCAAATGCACCTTAACGAGCTTCTACTGTACCTGTTAGTCACATGACATTGTGACAGAGTTCAGAGTTGCCGCGCCCCTCATTTGAGCTGGTCAACGCCCACAGGTTGCCAATTTAACGCTTGCTTTGTTTTTGGCCTGCGCTGCCTAGGAACCGCCGTTGTCGACGACGACGACGTTGCCGCCTGGATGCGCCACTCACTCTGTGCCTGCTTGGTTACCAACATTATCGCATCGCAACGTTGTTGATAGCCAGATATCAAGACCTGTTGTTGTCTGCTAAATTCTTTACCTAAGGCTGTGACCGGCGCTCGCCGTTGCGTATACGCCACGTTGAGTCACAATCGCAGCAAAAGTTGAAAATTGCAACATTCATCGATTGCACAAAACGATGAGCAAAACAAGTGCAAAAATCAGCGATGCGTGTTGCCCCAAAAAACCAATCAGCAACTTTTTAGCCATATACAAACACACACACACACACACATACACAATCACAGACATAGCCAACATATAAATGAAAAATTGTAATAAATATTTAGTTGGCCAATGAATTTTGGCCAACAAATTGTTAACTGTTGTGTTAGGCTGCCTTTTAGACAGTTAGTTAGTTAGTCAGTCGGTTAGTCAGTTAGTTAGTTCGATGGTTCGGTTAGTTAACACATTGCAAAAGCTTCACAAACTCGCTATATGAACCATATTTGCATTTTCATTTTATGCAACATTTGTTTTTTTTTAATTGACACCAACAACAACAGCACACAACAAAAAGCGAAACTTTGTAAAAGTAAATTTTGCTATCGATGTTTCCTCTGTATGTTTATATGGCAAATGAATTCGTAATCCTTGCAATGGGTCAACACAACATGATACTGTCCGTGTGTTTGAGTATGTGTAATTGCCAAAATGCCGTTAGCCAGTTACACACATCACTTTGTTTTGCTGTTTTTGGAAAATGTTGCAGCCCATTTTCATTATTGTTTGTTATTGATCGTGTCAAAAAAAAAAAAAGAAAACCAAAAACAATTGCATTCTGTTACTTTTATTGTTTTATAACTGTACTCAACTTGAGTCTGGTATTTAAATGGAAAAATGCTGAAAAAATACCGTATGTGAAGAAACATTTTTCAATTATAATTTTAAGAATTCCAAAGCGTGAAAAAACTTACATTTTTCATTGGAATAACATTTTGAGTTGCATTTATTTGTAACTTTCCAAACTCGAAACAAATGGCAACCATAGCTGCTGAGTTTGTAAGCAATGACCAAATTAGTGCCCATGATATTGACTTATAAGCAGGGATTCAAACCGAATACGATTACTGAAGTACCGGTGCTCCAGATCCGCTAAACGCTTTCTTTTTTTCTCAATAAAATCGGTTTCGATTCGATTCACCGATATGTGTTCCGGTTTATCGGTTTTACCGGGGCCTATACAATAACCAAAGAGCATGAAAGTAACAAAACTCCGAATTTTTGCTGGAAAAACTACCATTTCCAAGACAGTGTACTTGTGATGCTGCTTGTGTTGCTGTGTTTGTTTGGCCGACTCGCTTGTAGACAAAATTGAGAAAGTGAGAGAAAGCTGTATGCACTGTCTTGGGAATGGTCGCTTTTCAGCAAGTGGACTCAATGAAACAGCCAGGGATTCCAAAAAATACATTCGCGGTTGACAGAGTCAAGGGCCTTGAGAAGTCAAAGTCTACGATCTAAGTCTTAAACTCGGTTGACTGTTCGAGAACCAGACCGACCTCCCTCTTGATGCCTCATGAGCGTATTTGCTATGCTCTTCGTTCGAAATTCATAGTTGCCAATTATTGTGGGGAAAACAGATAAAACTTTAATAACGCGTTAGTTATTGCAGTTCTTAAGGTTTCCTTTATTTGTTAGCTTATTCGAGATATTTTTCGTTTTCCCATATAGCCTGTATCTGTGGTGGCTGGCAGGATACAGGTCGTTGTGGCGACATCTGCCATCAAGTCCAAATTTAAAATTTGATGCAAGATCCTTGATGGATATGTTTGAATTCGAAAGAAAAGTAAACATTGCTTGAAAATGAATAACATTTTGATTGTGATGTCACGTTTTCGGAACACCACCTCCCCCATCGTCGCAAAAAGTCACAATTTGAAGAACCCCTGCCAGCACATAGCCGATCTTTAAAAGGAAAAGCTATGTGGGCTTTACTGACTCCTGAGCCCTGGTACGGCTAGTGCATTTTGGGAACACAAGATCGTGGGATGGCTGGCCGGCAACACATATGTAAAATAAAAAGATGATCGATTAGATGAAATATTTTGCATATAACCAATTCATCTTCTGAACTGCCCATAACAACCCATTACCGTGTTACGAGCTGATGTAAATGATGTTTCCGCTCAAACAAACGCCATAAGGCAAAACGGGAAGGATGAGCGTCTTATAGAGTGTTAGTGAGAGTGAGAGTGGTCTCTACTACTCATTTGCCTGCTGAGACCAAAGTAACAAAGTATTGGCAAGAGTGATTCTCCGCTTGATCTACATGCTGACATCGTTTTTCATCGTTTCATCAAAAGTACAGTTTGCGACATCAATCCGAGAGTCCAACCTCTGTACTCGAAGAAAGCATATACATCATATTGCTCTCATTTACAACCAAAGCCACACTGGCAGACTCTCTTTCAATAGCCGCAGAGGCTCCAGTAACTGCTCGCTTAGAACGACCAATGATATCGATATACTGGACACTCTTACAGAATACAGTCTCGTGCCGATTTACTTGGGCCTTTCGCACATTCATTTACACATTCACCAACACAAAGTTGAAGAGTTTGCAGAAGAGCCATTTCTCTACAACTTGGCATAAAATATCATCTTTGCTAATTGCATCACGGCATACACGCAGTCAAATGTCAAATGTGCACAAATTGCCTCATTTTGGACCAATTTGATTGAAGTGTAGAAATTTATCTATAAATCGAATTTAAAAGTCTAGTGACTATTTCTAAAAATTGCATATTTTATAAATAACTATTTATGTGCTACCCACTAATTTACTGTTATTTATGTTTCTTGCAGATGCCATACCACAGCAACAACAACAACAGCATCAACAACAACAACAGGCGCCACGTTTTACCACACATCCTTCATCATCTGGATCCATTGTAAATGAAGGACGCACCAAAATTTTACAGTGTCATGCGTTGGGTAAGTATTGCCAATAACAAACCGAAACTTGGATTTGGGTTTAGCTGTAAAATGGTTTGGAAAATGTCGCCGTTGAAGGCTCGTCGTCGTCGTCAACGTCCTTCAAACAAAATGGTTGACAGCTCGGTGCGGTCCTTTCATGTAGCAAGTAAAATGAAACCATAAACGAAAACACTTTCGCAGAAATTCAGCCCAGTCCTTTTGCACCTTATTTTTTCATTGTTTTTTTGACAAAGATAATGAAGTAGAAAAACAATAACTTTTATGAGGCTTCCGTCTTAAGTTTACATTTTTTTTTTTAGACAGTTGGCAGCACCCGCTTTTGCGCACATAAGCCTTTGAGCCGTTTTGTGTGTGTGTGTGTGTGTGTGTGTGTGTGTGTTGGTCATGTGGTAACCGCTTAAGGGTGACCAACTTTGGGGCTTGGGAGCTGGGCAGTCATAAAGTCGCAGTACAGGTAATGGCTCTGCCGCTCCTACAAATACACGTCGCTGCGCTTGACATTTTCAAGTATCAGTTTCATATTGTTGCCAAAAAATACACACACACACACACACACACACACACACACACACATGTACACTCGCAGACAGGAAAATAAAGTACAGAAAAGAAAAATGTTATGGCTCGCAGCGTCGTTTTTTGCTCCGTTTATGTATTTGCCAAATTTGTTGGCCATGGCCCTGAAGGCATTTTACTGACAACAACAACAACAACAACTACAACATCAATAACAATGGACAGAGCAATGTTTTTTGGGTCTGTACCTGCACTTTGCCCTTCGCTTTGCCTCTCCCGCCCACTACCTTTGAAATAAATAATTAAATTCAAATTTTTTGTTTGTTTATCTTTTAAAAAATGTTTGAGTGAATTTCAAGTAAATTACTTTAAAAGCAAAATCACGCAGTATCTTTCATTTTATAACCGCATTCTCATTGTAGCATTTGTTTTCACTGTGGTCCTTGCATAACCACAAATACAACACTTTATTCTAATACATTCTGTTCGATTTTTAGCTTTTTTTATCGATTAATTTTCAATATCTGTCAACATTGCTGTTAACACTAGGCAACAACAAAAAAAAAAGCCTAGGACTAAAACATACATTTTCCGGTCAATTGGGGATCGCCCGTGTGGTGAGCGTGTTAGAGAATACCACCTCAGCAGTTCAAAGTTTGTCGTATTAAAGCCGCCCCAGGCCTTAAAAGGGTTCTGGCCGTAATCCGATAACGGTTTGTAATAGCCAGTTAAGAAGAAGAAGCAGGCTGCCTAGGTTGTTCAACTATTTGACCTCCTCATTGGGCGTCTGTCTCAGAGTAATCCACTGATGTGCTTTGTGGCCAGTGTGCATTATTATGGTCTTGTTGCATTAGATCTACGGAGGCAGTCAGTAAATGTCTACCGCCCGTAAAAAGAAGATCGGCGACACTTTAAAAGAGTCAGAAAGCTGTCTATTTTGTAGAACGTACAAATGTATACTTCAAGTCGACGCACATAAGATAGAGCGTTTCTTTAAGAACTAATAAATAGTTGATAACCAACTCAGGCTTTTCCGCACGTTTTTAAAAACAACCGAAATTAACTAGAAGAAATTTGAATAAAACAAAAAATAAAAAACATTTTTTTTTTTTTTGAAAATTATTTACTTTTATTATTTTTCTGGCGACCCAACTATAGAGACTAGAGTGCTCAAATTCAATAGAAAACCAACAACACGATAGAAAATATTTAGTTTGGTAAAGTGGAAGTTACTTAAGTTGTTGGAAAAACAAACTTTTTTAAATTATTTTCTCTTATTATTCCTCTGGCGACCCAACTATAGCGACAAGAGTGATCAAATTTAATAGGAAACCTTTTAAAGACAAAAGAAAAACATTTAGCTTGCTAAAACCAAAATTACTAAAGTTATTTGAATAACACACTACATCGACAACGAACGCACACAAAAACATCTGCATAACGACGGAAAAGTTGTCGGAGTGCTTAAATCGTCGAAAAACATAAAATTAGAGATTTTAGTTTTTTGGCCAATCGCAATCCTTTTTTGCGGAACATACTGCTAAAATGCAAGAATCATTGCGTACGTCTGGTTAGCCACATTAACTGCAGCAACTGGGCTTTGACAAGGCCAACAAGTGCAAAGTCTTGGAAGCTGTGAAGACCAACTACAATGAGCGTCGGCACTTGGTGGTTGACATGCTGGGCTCAAAGAGTTTGCCTCAGCTGGAGAGTGCCCGTAGAGCTTAGCAAAGCTTCCAACTACACTAGAAGAAGTATCAAACTATTGAATGTGTTGACTACTGTTCCAAACCCAAATCTCTATAATCATATTATAGAGCTTATCCATTGGTAGATGCGTTCAAGATTTGATTTGTGTTTTCGGTTGTTGCCATTTGACTTGTTCACTTTTGGTGTTGCATATCATATTTTGTGGCACTCACTCACACAAATAAAAACGCATGTGTGTGTGTGTGTGTGTGTGTGTGTGTGTGTGTGTGTGTGTGTGCCGTGATGTGCACTTTGCAAGAGCTTCAAACGGCAAATGCCGCATAAAAACGCAAAAATGCAAATCTTTTTAGCTGCTCTTTGCTATGAGTACTCGTTTTTGTTGTTGTGTGTTGATTTTGTTTTTTTTTTTTGTCGCCCTGACACACACACACACACACACACAGACGCACGCACTCGCTCACTCAGTCACTTTGGCGCTTTTAGCTGTCAACGCACACTTACACACACGCACACACACACACTCAAAGAATGCAAACTGCAGCCTTTTTGCTCTCTCATTTGGTCGCGCGCTCTCTCTTGCTCTTGCTCTCTCTTCTCCTTTCTCTTTATGCTGCTGCTTGACTAATATTTTGACTGTGGCTGCTTTTGTTTCAATTGCGTCCTAAAGTCTGCGTCGTTGTCGCCAACTTCCTGCGCCACTGTGCTGCCTCGCCTCTCTTCCGCTGCGCCTCGCCTCTCTTACTCTCTCTTACTCTCTCTCTCTCTCTCTCTCTGTCTATTTGTTACGCTATTTCTCTGCCTTTGTTTGCTAGATTTTCTTTTCAGCAGTTTGTTGTTGCTTTTTAGTGGCGCCTCCGCGTGGAAAACAAGTTTTGCGGCTTTTGCTTGCTAACATTTTTCTCTTACCTTGCAACAAAGCACAGCAGCAACGAAGCAAACAACAAAAGTAACTACAAAGTAAGGCTAGGAAAGCTAGAAAAGTGTGTTAGTTTGGTTTATTTTGTTGTTGTTGTTGTTGCTGCTGTTGTTGTTGTTCTTGTGTTTGTCTTTAGCGAACAAAATGAAATGCGATGAGGCTGCTGCTACCACGCTCTGCCGCTGCCGCCACCGCTGCCGCCACCGCTGCTGCTGCGGCGTCTCAAATATAGCGCATTCACTTGGAACAAAGACTTTTAGTGCAACAATGCTTAGGCACAAACTAAAAAGAAGTAACTAGCAGCAGCTACAACAACAACAGAAACAACAACAGAAACAACAACAAAAACAGCTGCAAAATGGGAATTTAGCTAGCGTCGGAAAAACAACACTCAGCGCACTTTTCTTACAAAATATTTCCTTCGAATTTTTTTCACCTCTTTTTTCCAAACAAACATATCTTACACACACACACACATATACTTATATGCTTGTATATAGTACAATATAAAGCTATAGTTATACCCTGTACACAAAGTCTAAAAGGGTATTATAGGCTTCGATATAGACATGTCCGTTTGTCCGTCCTTTCGTATGAACGTCAAGATATCAGAAAAGATGCGCATTTACATCGAAAAGATGAAGTTTGTCGAATCACGTCGATATCTTGCCACCTTCCCCTGTGACATATTTTTGCGGTTTACAGCCGCTCAATCTATACAATCTATCATCGCAAAACTCGACAGCGGTGTGCGTCATGTTTATGTGCATCTATGCTTCAAAAATGATCGAAATCGGATAAATACATCAAAAGTTATAATCAAAAATATGCTAATTTTACTGTATCCACCTCTTTTCAATAGAACCCCCCCCTTCCCCCGCAATCGATTTACCTTAATTACTGCCACACCCTCCCAATATATTGATTTGAAAATTGTCACAGACATTTATAAATGTATTTTTGATCTTTGTTACAAAATTCAACGACATTGACCCAAGAATACTGGAGTTATTGGCATAAAAGCCATTTTTGCTCCCACTTCCCAATAGGAAAACTCGTCAATTCGAACTTTCCAATAGGAACATGCTTACAGTCATATTCAACTTGTAAAAAGAGACATAAAAGAAAATACTTTCGTTTTCATTTTACCGTATGCTGGATTTAGTGCTTATGGAAAAAAAAACGGGTAAAGGGTATTCCACTGTCGGGCACCGTCCCGACTGACTGCATCAAATTTATTTTTGTTAAGTGTATTGTAACGGTTGTTAACCAGTCAAAGGAAACCACTGTAGCTGAGCAGGCTTCTAACGGAACAGCAATACAAATACGAGACCAAAAACTATATCGCAATCACTTGCCGATAAGATAAAATTGCCATTTGAAAGCTAAAATAGGGGAACATTTTTTGACGACCAACGAAAGTGCAGTATATGGTAAATTTACTAAGAAAAAGAGAATGGGGCCCGTTACCTAACGAAGTGGGCTACCCAATTGTTTAGTATTGATTACATCGCGGAAGGGTGGTGAAGCTAGTGATGACTTCATCACCTCGTTATATTGCTGGGTATTTAATATTTGGCCATCAAATTGCGAAGGAAACCGAATTATTTATGCGCGAAAAGTTACTGCCCTCTCAAAACAGCTAATCTTTTATTCTTCTGGATAATCGTAGCGTGTTCTAGATATAGAGCTTTAGAGAACTCTATCATTGAGTCAGATTATATAAACTAGTGGTAACCCTGCAGTCGAATCCCGACTGCAAATTAAAAACCATAATTTTTTTGAATTCAAAATCATTTAGCATTTCTGATTTCTCTCTTTTTGATTTATATGAGCAAATAAGCTGTGAGTCGCAAGTAAAAGTTCGTAAACAGTTACCAGTACATGTAAAGACATCTCAACATAAATGCTTTTTTTTTTATTAATTTTATCATGATTTGGCAAAATATATGAATAAAACTTATATTCTGCACTTCTTATGAAAATATCCTACACAATGATATAAGTTTCAGCCATATTTGTTTCCATATAGTTGATGAAAAAGGGGTCCACTAATTTTCCTTAGCCTATTTATTTAACAGATATGAATAAAACTTATCTTCTGCACTTCTTATGAATATTCCCTACACAATGATATACGTTTCAGTCATAGTATTTGTTTTGGTCTATTCTAAGAACCACCAGAATTAGTTTTAATCTGTAACTCATAGTCTGCAATTCATAGTCTTTTACATTATGTGTACTGGGTATAAAAAGGCGATTTGCTTTGGGTGAAATTAGAGAGATTAATGACTTGCGGTTTCTTCTATTTTGGCTAATAATCGACTGAAAGCGATTTGTGGCACATTATCAAAACGCTTTTGAGTTTAAATGGGAATAAAAACGGTTCTGTGATAAATTCTATTCAAGATTTTTGTGGCCAAGCGACGAATTGATTTTGCGTTAAAATTCAGCTAAAAAAGATTTTGCTTGCTTGCGAAGTTACAATACGTTAAATATAGATGTGGGGCTTAGCGGCGAAATGCTGTTGGTTTGAAATTCAATTGAAAAATATATCTAATAAAACGGCGAATAGTTCAATTCAATAAACAGGCCAAGAAAATGCCGTCACATCCTATTAAATTGCATTAAACTTATTTACCGCTCTCTCGCATCCGTCTATTGCTGATGTACCGTATGTTGTAAGCGGAATGTTTGTGCGTACGGAAATTGTTTGATTTAAGTCTGACAAAATGGCGGTAGCAGCAAACTTGCCACAAATTGTGTCGTGTTTAATGTTAATGTACATAAATGTGCACTTGTTTTGACGCAAAGCGTCACTTCAGCTGCACATTAAGTTTCAGAGCTGCGTCATAATTGTCAGATACACACACACACACACACACACACAAGCTTAGGCGACTAGTACCGTTATAAAAGCTATCGATAAGTCTGATTAAACATCAATACAAAACACAACAAAACCCAAAAAAAAGTGCAAGTAACTGCAATGAGCGCTTCAACCTGATGGCATCGTTTAGCTTGTCAATCAGTCAATTCAACCATCGCTCATTCTGTCAGTTGGTGAGTTCCTTTTGTTGTCACACAGTGCGTATGCTTGATGCTGTTGCAAGCCATTTTTCAATTGATACTGACGACAATTTGCCTTGATTGACAGCTTTCGACGTTGGGATCTTTGCAAGACAACTTTGGTTCTTGTTGTCCCACTCTAGGTGCAATGGCGTACGTCATGTGCAAACATTTATGCGGTTTTACTATACACACACACACAGACACACACACACACACACACACACACACACACACACACACTCACATGCCGTCCAGGCGTAAAACTGTTTTTATACTTTGCAAAAGCTTGCATTTTATTTGCAATTATGCGCCTTGTTGTTCTTGTTTTCTGGTACTTGCCGCTACTGTTGCGCCCTATGCTATGCTATACTTTATTTTATGCCTTTTCTTCGTTGCTGCTTCTTATTCGCTTTTCATTTTGCTGCTTTCTAAGGTTTTTATACTCTTTACGTGTCAATGTCTTGTTTTGACTCATAAGACGCGTACATGCCGTGATGGTAGCTTCAGGTGACACAGATGCATTCTAAACGGCGCATACAACACGGCGTCATAATATCATTTAAAAGACTTTACTTGAAAAGCACCTAAGAAGGACTCCAATAAAAGCCGTTGAAGCCGTCACCTTGCTATGGAAGCAATAAGCCAACACGGTTGAGAATTACTCTGAGGTTTTTTTTCTCAAAATTAAACACTTTACATATTCTAAGTACAACTGCGCTTTAGTAAGTACATCTATCGTAAACGTGACCAACAAATGCAACAGAGCTTTATACACGACACGTCATCGTCAGATGGCTATGCCCGATGGTAATAAGACCGATGCTGCTCACCTAAGGAGCAATCGTCTGAGAAACAAGAGTGGCACGAAGTGACCTGCAGTTAAGAGCAAGCTCTCGGAAATAGGAAAACCAATCTGTGTATTTAGAAAAAGAACAATGAGAACCATAATAACACCTCTTGGAGTCATAGTCACTCTAAATAGAAGCAACACTCTTAAGGTTGTCAGTAAAAGCAACTATCAAAGGTTATATAATTAGTGCTCAAAAAGCTAAAAAACTGGAAAAGACAATTTCGCCGCTTCTACAACCTAGAGATGAAATCGCTGCTGAGTACCATTTCAAGAGGAATCAGACGACTGGACAACTCTAGTGGAGATCCAACCTATGAAAAGGCACAGTACGGACTAGGAGTCGCTGGTTCACGGTAGCGCCATACGATATTTCGTTAATTTCAGGGGGAAAAAAAAGATACTATCGATAGTACCACCGATTCGAAAAGATGCGATATTGTCGGTTTTTTTACCTTCTACCCCTAAACTTTACTATTGTGGGGAATAATAGCGACAGAGAGACACATAGGAAAACATTCAATACCTTGATAGCTTTGTTGCTATAGTCCACATGTCATTATGCATAATGCTATAAACCAGAACAGGAATTACCGTACTAAGCCAAGAGCAATACCTTACGTCGCAGACCGCGTTTGCAATATCGAGAATATACTCTGGTTTGGGAGACTCAAATCACGTAATAGTTTAGTGTGATGCAGAAACTCGAAACCCAATGCAGACCGATAGGAACCATTGCAGGATTATGTCAGAGATAGAACTAGCTGGGTAGCTATAAAGGAGAACGATCACAATAGATCTTACAAGTTGCAGCCGTAGTATTTCACAATAACACTAGTTTTATGTTTGGTTTGTTAAGTGTTCAACATTACAGCAAAGCAATTTTTGCTTGACGAGACGCTCACCTGCACAACACACAAGTTTAAACGCGTGACGCATCACGGTCGCAGGGTAGACTTAACGAAGGTATATGCCACAGCACAGTTATGTTATGCTCTTAGATATAACGATTATCGATTAATCAATATTTTGGCTTATAAACTGTATGAAAATTATGCAGCCCTGATTAATTTTTAGTTTGCTTTTTGACAAAAAAGTATTGTTTTTTTTTCCTTGGTTGTGTGGCTCATGGTTTGCTAAATTATGCAGTGCAAAGCGTCGCCGCCTTTTCGAGGCCTGCTGTGACAGAGCAACACGAGAGAAAGAGAGCGAAAATAACAACTGGTACTGCAGCTGTGCTAAAGTCCACGTACTGCTCCCCGAGACCCCCCCCCCCCCCCCCCCATAAGCCTTGCTACACCTGAGAAACAACAGTTTGTTTATAGTTATTGTTGTTGAAGACGACGCTTCTTTTCGCCCCTTTTTTTTGCACTCAAGAATTTAAGTAAACTTTAAATGCGCCTAAAAAGGATTTTCACTTCTCGCTACCATTTCAAGTGCTGCATTGAATTTTCTTTTTTTTTTTTAGCTTTCTTATTGCTGTTGTTGTGGTTTGTTGGCAGCACATTTCACTTTTATTCCTTTTATTTTCCTTGTATAGCTTTACATTATGTGGTTTCATTTCTCTTTTCTACTCTTACTATTTGTACCTTCCTGTTTGCATCTTCGCTCTTTGCTACCAAGTCAGTTTTTCCTCTTCTGGCACACAAAAAGTGGCAAAAGAATTTGTCGGGTTTCGCATGACAAAAACTCAGCACGTGCCAGAGTTAAGAGGTCTATGGTAGAATTTCATTTTTTGTTTTCTTTGAATTTTTTGTGAAATTTTATGGAATTTTCTTGGTTTGTTGGTTTTGATCGATTATTCGAGTGGTCAGTTTTCAAAAGCGAATTGAATAAATAGTTGACATAGTTTAAAACCGGTCACTTTAGTGTTCTAAATACTCTATTGATGTAGATCAAAAGAAGTTTATGTAAGTCAAACAGCTTTTTTTTACACAAAGTGTAAAATTGTATGTAATATTCATAACGAGGCGTGGCAGACCATATGTTCCAAGGGTAAAAACGATCAGTAGCAATAGTCGAGTCGAAAACCATAGTTTGGTATACAGATGGTTCATTGACGAATGAAGGTACATGATTAGGAGTCGCTGCACCGTGGAGTCGTCTATCACAATCTATGCGCGTTCATACTTGCGTCTTTTAGGTTTAATTATGCGCCGTAAGCTGATGTGCAGATATAAATTTAGACAGTAATTACCAGATAAGGGACATAGCGATACTATCGGACAGTTAGGCCGCCTTAAGAGCGGTTGCAGGTACTAGAATAAACTCCAAGTTGGTTTGGGAAACCCGAGTCAAATATGAACTTCTAGGAAGACGTAACCGTAGCGAACTCGCGGACGGACTGGCAAGAAATGGCGCTGCGAACATTTTGATAGGGCCAGAGCCTTTTTGTTGTATAGGAAAACATGCCATCAAGTAGCTGCTTAGATAAGAGGAAAGAGCAAGACGGACCACAAACTGGCAGGGCACTCCGTTGTCGGGTTACGATCTGATGTAAATACATTCTTTCATTGGAATTGTGGTTTTACGTGGTGGGTTCCAAACCCTACGCACAACCCTTTTAAGGCCTACTGGTATCGTAAAAACCCAGTGTCATTGTTAGTCGCCTTATACGACAAGATTTAAAAAAATTAAATTCAGAAATGCTAAATTGAAGTTTGATAATGCTCTTCAATTGCATACGTTATGAAATTATAACGATAAACTTATCTCAGTCTTATCAAATTTTCGTCTGAATATTCTCTTCTTTCCCTAGTGTCTTTTTTTGAGGGATCTGTCAAATTATTGGCTTCATTTCGATTCAGTTTCTGTTTAAAGGGAACGACTTAACGATAATAAATCTAAGTTACTCATCGTTTTCAGCAGATGAAGCGGTTGTCTTCGTATCTGGTTAGCTACTGAAGCTGTTTTGCAAGTTGTTCAAAGCTTCTAGTTGTAGTGGTGACACAAGTCATCATCCCATCCCATCCCATCATCCCAACCCATTGCGTTGGACAAGATTGTCGTTTCTTTTTTATCAATTGTTTTGCAAACTCAGTGGGGGAAAAAGGCAATACGAAAGCAAAACTGTTGTCGGACAATAGATGGCGCCAGTGTGAAAGTGATTCAATACAACTCGTAAAACAATCCATGTTGGGTTTTGGTGTTCCAAGTCACTTTCTTATGTTCTACTTCTAATTTAACCTTGCTATTGAACTTCTTTGATTTTTTAAGTTTAAAACGTGCCTTTGATTTTGTTAAGGTTAAAGCAAAAGCGCTAACTACAGCGAATGCCTTTGTTTATCGATGAGGGGTTAGTATGTGATATTCAATTAAATGTCCTTCAGCTGTTTTTCTTACAACCTCTCGCATCCAGGACAAAGTTTTGTCGAAGAAGCTGTTACATAGCCTTTGATGCAATTCATGCATAAAAGTCGCGAGCATTTTCTTACTAGTCAACATACATGTGTGGAAATGTGGGTGTAGCTGCTTTGTGAGTTCTACAAATTAAGTTTATCTCGAAACAAATAGGGTCGCAAAGTATAAAGGAACACAACCTGTTGGTATTTCCAGTTACTGCACAATCCAATATCCACTTGCGCTTCAGTCGATGCACTGCAAACAATTTGCTACAATCAAGCTAATTTGCTTCATGGTAATTTGCTACGTGACGTTTGTCACAAAACAATCCAGACGTAAGTGTCAACTATAAATAAAACATTTAACAAACATACAAATCATACGTTCTGGGTAAAATTGTCTTTATAAAGCTGCATTTGTAACGGGCAGAAGAGGCGTGGCAGACCATAAGTTCTATGTGCAAAAATTGTTGACATTGACTCGGGGAGCGATCTGGGAGACCACGAAAGAGCTAGAAACTCGAGTAAGACAAAGTTTGTCGCATTGGGCTGATATCTGTCTACGTTTTTTATTTCAAACCAAACACAATCCATCATTGTGTCAACCGACGCATAACCTTTTTAAGGCCTGGGGTGGCTCTATTGGTCTCGAAAGAACCCAGTGTCATTCTCATACTGTCTCTGTATACAAGAAGCTTTGAACTGCTGAGGTAGTATTCTCTATCCCGCTCACCACACGGGGAATAATTATTATACAAGGTCTACTGACAGTAATTCCCTTCAGGAACTGTGTTACTTACTCTCCGCACCAAAGTTGCGTGCAAACGTATTCTTATTACCATGCGTTGGTAGCAAGTATCCAATAATAGACGTCAGATTTCCATTCGATTTCTCCTTCAAGTGAATTTATCTAACAGGCTACTAGAAATTGATTGTACTTCCAGTTTAGCTTTCGTTTATGTTTCGATACGCTTTTTTCTGGCGCAGAAATGTTAGAAATCTCTTTGAAGGAGTACCTATAACATATTACCGCAAGACTTTTGGAATACAATCAAAACGCAAAACCGTTTTATTACTTATATTACAACTCGTAACCGCAAACGAATTCAAGTCGGCAACTTTTCCAACTGTTGAGTCTAAATCAAATCCTTTTTGCAAGTCATGAAAACGCGTGTGTGTGTGTGTGTGTGTGTGTGTGTGGGTGTGTGTGTGGGTGTGTGTGGGTGTGTGTGGGTGTGGGTGTGCGTGTGGGTGTGTGTGTGCTGCACCTGCTTAGACATTGACAGCCTGATTGAGTGACTGACTAAAGTTTATTTGTGGGGGTAATAGAGTTGGAAAACCGCAAGAAACTTGTTGCCGTTATGCTTACGTTATGCTTACGTTATGTGTGTGTGTGTGTGTGTGTGTGTCAAATTGTGTAGTATACTTTCGAGCTATTGGCTTAAAGGCATAAAATTCTTGTTTTGTAAAAAAAAAAAAATAAAGAAAAATATGTGGCATACTTTTAAGGGCAAAGTTAAGCGTAAAGTCGTTTTGTGTGGTTGTCGCTGACTTGCTATGGCTTTGACTTAAAGGATTTGTCGGTTTAGTTAAAAACTCATTACACACACACACACACACTCACACACACACACACACTGAAATGTACACACAGCTGTCTGTAAATCATAGGCGGCTGTTGCAGCTCATTGAGCCGTCACTTCGATTTGTTGCTGAAAAAGTTATTTTTCGTTTTGCTTCGCTCTTTGGAGAGTGCCAGACGAAACGCAAGGCAGCAGGGCATAGGTAGCATTATGCTCCTGCTCTTCTTCTTGCAAATCGATCAAATAGATCAGTTACGACAAGGCAGGGTATACTTAATAAGTAAGGATCACACCGACGCGCGCTATCTCTCCCTTTTCCTCTCCATTTCGCTCTGTCTCGCTCTTCGCTTGCTTACATTTCATTTTCAACTTCGTAATCTGTTCGTTTGGGACATCCTCAACTATAGTTATATCAAGGTACTTCTCAATGTCTGCCGTTTGCAGATACCAGACAGCAACAGTTAGCATGCAGGATTCGGATTGCAGTGTGTTTTTGTGATTTTGCAGCAATTCCCTACACTTGCAATCCATTTCGCCAGCCTGGAGCAATGCAGAACTTACTGCGATAGTTTCCTGCTGGTTAGAAGCCATCGTAGCCTGCTTATACTAATTCCAAAGAACCCTGTGACGATGCAGATATGCTTGCTGCAGATCAGGTGCTTGTACCACCAGTGATGCTTCCATAATTGATCCTGCAAGAATCCACCAGTGCAGAGATTCTTGCGCAGTGTGTCAGTCATTGCTTGCATTAAAGGCTATGTTTGCATATACAGCGCTGTAGAACTGACGTAGCCTCGGAGACAATTGTTTCTGGACAGAGGATGTCCGTATCATCGGCATAAGTGGCGATGAGCAGGACCAGTACCAGTCGGCATATCGTGTGTGAAAAGGGTGTAAAGAGTGGGTGCCATTACATTTCCCTGTGGGAACCCATGGTTTATGCTCCTAACGCTGATTCCACATCATTCACCGCTACCAAGACGGTCCCTCAAATAGCCAGCTAGAGTTTGCCATTAAGACAAACTCTGGAACGCCGCCAGCACGTGCTCCTACTGCCTTAAATACCGCAAGGATACAATTTGAGACCCTACATAGTTTCTCTGATGTTTCATGGAACTTTCGAACTTTGGAAGCACGTCAGCAGGCCGCATTCGAACAGTTTGGCAAGCAAGTAGATTGGTCTGTATGAGTCCAGTATGGAAGCGCCGTTTCCAGTGTTATGGATTGTACAGATATATATACTTGCTTTCTTCCATTCCTTTCTGAAAGTCTCTGAACATATGCACCAAGATCAGCAGTTTAATGTTGTCTAGGCTTGTCTTCAGCTGGAACCCTGCTGGTGTTCAACTCTTGAATGTGTTCCGGTATGATTGGAGCAGCAGAGGGCCATAACTGTTTTGGACAGTCGTGTACAAGCTGATACTTGCTTTGCTTGGAAATGTAACTCCAAGATGTCGGAAAATGCCTCAGCAGATGCATCAGGCTTCTTGATTAGGAAACCTTAGCTTGTTGCGATTAGTTGTTTTGGATATCATATGGTTTGTATTCAAGGCAGCAAACCAAGAGTACTTAAGGACTGTTTTTCTATATTTTTCGTTCGAATTACGAACTTTGTCGTAGCATTCGTTTAGTTTGCCTTTTATATGCGCACATAACGGTAAATGGAGAAAATTAATAGATTGGTTTGTGCTTTTTGGCTTTAAAAACTTAATGGTATTGCTTTCGATTCGTCAAAGTTGGAAAAGTAGATATCCTTGGAATCAGAGTTCGTGTTTGCAAACTCTGTCTGCAAGTCTACACTTGGGTGGCGTCTTTTTGCTGTAATGACTAACGGCACTTTGTGTGCACAACAGCGCTTTTCTGCGCTCGCTCCGTCTCACTCTCTCTCTATATCTGTCTCTGTCTGTGTCTGTGTATGGACGTGTGTGTGTGAGTGTGTGAGCATGTTTGCATTACACAATTCCCCAAATTGTAATTTTATAGCAGCGTCATTGCCCAAATTCTCAAATATAGTTTCTAGATTGCTGCCAACCAGAAGAAGAAGCAACAACTATGCGCTACTTGAAACTTTTGGCCCTGGCCATGTCCATGTCTAAGGCTTAACTTGGCTGCTGGGCTTGACTCTTCAAATGCTCAATTCGATTTGGCTGCAGATAGTCGCATCCAAAGCATTCTATAAGATATTTTTAGGCATTGCTTACTGGCTGCTGCCAATGCAATTGAATTCAATTGCATTGCTCAACTCAATTCATCGTTGGCAGCCTTCAATGTGCCCAGTTCCTTGGCTCCTGCACACACATATAAGGTGTTTTTTTCTGCCAGCTTTTTAGTTCACTTTTTAAGTCGTAGATCTTACCTGACGCGCGATCCACATGCAATCTAGGCTAATTCGTTATGGATGTTGGCCTCAATACATACATGGCCATACTACTTTTCCTCACAAGTATACCCACAGAAATATTCAAATCGTATCAAACTTTTTTGGAAAACAATCAATGCATCTATCATGACGTTACCCACAAGCATTTCAGTCAAATAAGTGAACAAGAAATGTGTAGTTACATGGTGTGACAAAATCAAAGTAAAACGCATTTTTTGCTTGCTTACTTTAACTGAAACTACTTTGGTAGTAGAAGTAACTTTCAAGAAAAGGGCAAAAAAAAAAATTGTATTCGAACGTGACCAAAAATTAAACTGATTAACGTGGCCAGCGCAAAAGCTAGCGAAACCGCTAAACATTTTTTGAATGCAATTAATTTAAAAATGTTCTCTTTTTTCAGTCGCGCACGTGACCTAAGAACATGAAAAGAAAAAAAGCATTTTTTGATAACTGCTTTGGTAGCAATTATCGCGGTATCTTATTAGTTAATTCTAGTTGTGAGCGAGATTTCTTCGTAAACATTAAACACAAAATGCTCTCAAAAATTACCAAAAAATATAAACATCAAATCATTAATTTTGGGGTTACTTATTATTGTAAATAAATTCAAGTGCTGTTACGTGGAAATTTCTGTGGAAATACCCATAAGTAAACTTTTCTCTCCTTAAAAAAAAAGGCATCATTTGTATGATCTCTGTTGCCAAATGCCAAGTATATTGAGTTTTAACACTTTCACAAAGCGTCCAATATGCTTCGCCAGTCATGTTCGCTTGCACGATGTAAATCTTATCGAGTTACAACCGCATTATAACGTAAACTTTTGGAATTTGTGTGTACAAATTTACAAAATTTTCAAATTATATTCGTTACCGGAACAGCTGGGTAACAATATTTTCCGCTAAACGCCCTTTTGCAGTTATGTCAATGTCATAGCAAAGCTCATGGAGTTCGTTATACCATCATCGAATGCGACAGTTGTCAAAATTCATATCAGTTACATACTGAAAAAAGAAAAGAAGAAAATGAACACCCTTTACATGCATATATTTAACGTAATTCGTCCCAAAACTTGACTGCCTGGCAGTTAAAGTTTTGTGCTGTCACACTTTTCAAGTCTTGCTATTACTGCCCCCAGCCTCCGGCCAAATAGCATTTCCATTGACTGAGTGACAGACTGGCAGACTGCACTGTACCCTATATAATGGCTTTATCCGCAGGCACTCATTGCTGCCATCACCCTTTTTTTTTTGAGTGAGTCTCAACGTCAGGCAGCCTTCGCATCCTGTCGCCGCTATAGAGTACATTTTTGTGCCAGCGGGTGGGCGGAGCACCCTTTCATTTTGCCTAGTAACTGTATCGCGCATATTTTATTCAGACTTTCATTTAGTTGCTGTTACAGCTGAAAAACCTGCTGCCACTGGACTCTAATGCCTCCTCGAGCCACATGTAATTTTTGTTTAGCATTGCAATTGCAATTCGATTTAAATGGGAAATATAGGATGGAAACAGCAATAAACAACTGCTATTACATCAAAGAGCAACAGAGCCATAGAGCCGTAATGCCGGTCTATGGTCAATGGTCAATGGTCAACGGCGAAGGCTCAAACGGCGGTATCAGTTAGCCAAATGTATCAACTTTAATTTAAATACTTTTTGAGCTTGATCAAACTTGGCTCCTTTTGGCCCACAAATCGGAATCAAAACGCTTGCAAACAATGCTTAAGGACACACATACACACACACACACAAATGCAGCGCTGCAGATAAGTGTGTGTGTTTGTGTATTTTAAATCAACTAATGCGGGCTCTATAGATGGCGCCACAGTATATGACGTGGACGCTACTGGCACTCTTCGATATGCGACGGAAGTTCAAACAAATAGTAAAAAGTTCACACTGACAGACATAATATCCTCTTTTGTGTGCTTGTCCTGTGCTGGTCTTGATTTGGTTCGATTGGATTCGGTTTGGTTCAGTTCGGTTCGGTTTGGTTTGGTTTGGTTGCTGGCCCAGCATACGGCTCTCTTTCGCTCTTACGGTGACTTTGAATTGAGATTTAATCGTGCACTTGACTCGTTTTGCATGCTATATACATAGTAGTGAACACTGAATCGACGAGTCTGTTGTGCGGAGATGCAGCTAAAGATATATTGGTTTTAAAAACATTTTCATTATGCAACAATAGCTCATGCGGTGTTGCAACCTATCTACCAGGCCCACGCTGCCGCTGGGCTACACTCTCGGCATTGAATGTGACACCAACTATACCATGCCAGTAACTGCAGCAGCTCAGCGACTGCGGATGAGCCGTGCTTTATTCCACTTTACGTTTACGTATTTTTATCATATACTCTTTAACTAGAGTACATTTAGTGTGTAGCGCTGCTTGTAACGCGTAGAACTGCTTACTTTCGTTAGGGTTTCTCTCGTTCACTCGCGCATCAGTAGACGTTGAGCTCAAGATTTCAAGCCACAAACGTTGAAAACTGTAAAAGATCATTGGCCATAGCGTGCTTAACAAAGATTTGATAAGATTTCCCTAGTACTACGGCAGTCATGCCTCATCCCTACCTCATATAGAAAGTTGGGAGAGTCATAAATAGTAATATATCACAAAATATGAAAAATCGAACCTACGACCTCTCGTAATTTTGAAGCAACATGACAAGCTGCATAGTATTATCCCAAGGAAACACACGTCTAGGACTCGCCTAACATTACAGCAGTAGATCAGGAGCTAAGCAGCTTCGGTGGTACAGTAGCCAGGCGAGCCGGTTACACTTAGACGCACCGTGCGGAGCAAGCTTCTCGCCACCCTAGTCTCTCTAAAACACACTGCTAATACAGCACTCGAGTTGCAGAACTCGAATCAGGCCACCCGAATCAGGCCACCCAATGAGTTACGTGCCGGCTTTACCTTTAAGGAGCTGCTAATTATGTTTAATCAGAACTTAACTGGTAGTGTGCCAGAAATCTCTTTCAATCGAATTTCAATCCTACATGATAAGCAATATGTTTTATTCAGCCGCCAACGTAGGTAGTGGTTACCGCTTGTAAAATTTATATTTTTTCGTCGAAAAACTCGCCAGAACATTTCATCTGCGATCGCTCCTTTTCTCTTGGCACTGAATTTTAAGCTAAAAACAAACCCACGACTTGTCAGAAACACCTTAAAGAGGGTTGCAAATCTACCATTAAAGCTTGTGAACATTGGATTTATTGAAACTAGTAGTCGCCTTATTAAGTTTATGGCATGCGTTCTGCTTATTCTTCTTGAAAAAACTTAAAATCTTGAAACGTCTTCTATGATCTTCTATCGTTTTTAGCAAATCTAAGTAATAGTGATCTTTGAGTTAAATCCGAACAAGGAACCATTATCAGATAAAGTCGGACGCTTTAAAAAGTTAATGGGAAACCAACTTCTACTTCTTGAAAAACATTAAGTCTTGAAATGTGATTTATGTATAAACAGCGTTGTGAACTAAGATAAATTGGTTATACAGACAACTTTTAAAGTTATCTTGAACACAGTCACTTTTTTGGTAAGCATCTTTTACAGAGCTGAGAATCTGCTTCAAGATTCAAAAAGCGATTGAAATTACTTTGACAATAAAACGTATGATAATAATATGCCGTAATACCGTTTAAGTTTTTGTTGTGTCTTGTCTCTCAAGCTTTATGCTTCTTCTTATCTTATTGGTATTCACAGTTGTTCATATAGGAATCAATATTTATAAGGTATCTGAACTTCGTTGCATCTTGCTCGTTAAATACTTTTTTTTTAATCTTGTATGCGTACGCTCTCTATTTACATGTCATATAAACGCACACAATCACACGTATGTGTGTGTGTGTGTGTGTGTGTGTGTGTGTGTGTGTGTGTGTGTGTGTGTGTGTATGTGGGTGTGTGTGTGTGTGTGTGTATCTCTCAGTTACTTACATGGTTCATTTGTGGCTCTTGCAGGTTACCCACAGCCAACATATCGTTGGCTCAAGGATGGCATTCCCGTTGGCGATTACTCATCCAGTCAATTTTATCGCATTCAAACTACAAGGCGCGAGGATGCCGGTAGCTATCAGTGTATAGCCAAGAACGATGCTGGTTCCATATTCAGTGAGAAAAGTGATGTTGTTGTTGCCTGTAAGTATAAATACATATATATATATACATATAGTATAGTACATAATCCATATGTGTCTGAGCGAGTAACCGTGCGTGACTTGGGCTTATCACATAAGCGCATTATGCGAATACTTAGCTCTTATTAGCAATATCTAATCCGGCCTCAATATTGTCTACCCTTCAATAAAATACGTTGGAGTGTATGTAATGCATGGCAGTAGTCGGGTTAGCCGGGTTGACTGTAGCTGAAACTACGCAAAGGTTTTACAGATATGACGGAATCGTAATTGGCAACAGCTTAAGGATGAACGACTATCAGCTGGCAACTGGAAAGCTGCGATTGAAGCTCTGTTCTTTAACAAACTTAACTATGGTATCTACTGAGATTATATTGCTGCTAGGACATTACATAGGTTACAAAATCCAACGGAGTTGGAACTGCTAATGCTTTTTTAAAGTAGCAGCCTTTTAGTTATTCCACAGATTGTACTGCCCATTTGGAATTGAATTGCAGCTATTAGCTTCCCTTGCAGCAATAGTTCTGTAACGAACTTAACTATGGTATCTGAAATGGTTCTAACCAGTTTACGCCTAGCAGCGAGGTTATATTGCCACGCTCTGCGAACATATGCTTCAGGATTCATTCTGAAGTTCACAAAACCCGCCGCAAGCGATTGGACCATGTCCGTCTGTGTGAGTCGCTAAAACTCTGAGACCATAAGAGCTAGCGACACACAATCTTACCAAAAGATGAGCGTAATTTCATGTAAGATGCAGTTTGTTGAATTGGTTTGATATCTGCCCTCGTTTCTGCCCAGCAAAATTTCGCGTCTTAATCTATGATTTCGTAATTCGAATTCATCTACGTCATAAACATAATCGAAATCGTATAACTACTTCAAAAGTTATAGTCAAAAATTTGCTCATTTCAGCCTATAAAATGCTCCAAAATTAAACTACTTGTAGATATGGATATGGATACATCTATGTTTTTGATATTGAACAACATTGGGCATAAGATTCCCAATAGTAAAGCTTCTTATAATTTCCCATTAGGAAAGAGACATAAAAGTGGTTACTTTCGTTTCCATTTTACCGTATCTTGGATTAAGTATTTATGGGGAAAAAAGGTACAAAGTATACCCTCTGTCTCGTCCACGTTTTATCTGAGGAAGGCACATTTCTTCAGTTTTTTTTGCGTGGAATTCGAATTCAGAGTCAATATTTGTCTTGGGGAGACTTCGCTGCGACCATTAGCTCACTGGCCTAACACCTGGCGGTGATTAGAGCCGCTAATGGAGCTTGTGCGTCAACTTGGTTAAGGCAGAGACAGAGACCAAGTAGCTTCAAGCTGTGCTACCAGAACCCAGGTCTGCGACTTATAGTATATATATATCAATATGTATATTGTTTGGTTCGATTTCCCGGATGCAACATAGACTAAGCGCTATGTTAATGATTGAACAATATCTTTTAGTGTCGTATTGCTGAAGCTCTTAGCAACTGCTTCTCTTGTGCTATAAAATTAATTCCGTTTCGTTCGAAACTGGAAGTAGTCTTATAATCAGATTTGTTATGCAAGAATAACCCTAAATCAAAACCTAAAGACATATACTTAGGTCTAGCACGCATTTTTCTTGAAATAAAATGGCTCTTAGCGGTTGGGCAGGTGTGCGTGGGTCAACTTTAACTAGTTCCACTTTTTGCACGCAATCTTGTATGTGAATAAATGACCCAACTAACTATTAGCTACTAAAACTTTAACCCATTTAACCGAAGAAATTGACTGTTGACCGATAGACGTTTGTCTGTTAATTTTTCTTTAATGCGAACCTAATTACAACAACTACAGTAAAAACAGACACCAACATTCACAAGCACTTAGACAGTAGCCAAGAGTGACTGACACACACACACGCACACACTCAAACTCAGATATACACTCATAAAGACACTCACACACACACTGAGAGACATTGAGATACTTGTGCAGTCGCTGATGTGTGTAGCAACTACTTGAACCTAATAAATCGAGTGCTGTAAACGCCACAGAGAACCGCTGTAACATGCCACACGGGAACCACTACCCCGAGAAGATACTACTTCAGAGGAAAAGCAACAACAACTAAGCCCGAAAGCGTTGACCTTCTTTTGGGGCAAAGACAAAAGGCAAAGACCAAGACAAGGGAGTGCCTGACATGCCGCTGACTGATTGGCTGACTAGCTAACTGACTCAACAAAGTGACATATTGACTGAATGACTCACTGACTGACTGAATGACTGACTGTTGGTTTGTGTTTAAGCGTCTTGAGCACTTAATTAATTGTAGGAGTGTGCTTAAACTGAACTAATAACCTTTAAAGCGTCATCGTCCCAGCACATGAAAGGGCACAAGTAGAAGTAGACGCAGCAGTAACAGGAACCAAACCATAAGTTACTCCCCGCCGACACACACACACACTTTTGGCACTAATTGAATTAAGCCCTATTTGTACATATATACATATATATATTAAATTCCACATATGCATTCATTATATTCTACAGATTTGGGCATATTTGAGAACATTACGGAGGGTCGTTTAACCGTTACCAGCGGACATCCAGCCATATTTGATTTCCCGCCCATTGATTCGGTGCCCGGTCCATCGGTTATGTGGCAAACGGAAGAGGGTCCTTTAAATTATGACATTAAATATGCATTTACGCCCAGCAATCAGCTGATTATACTCAGCGCCGATGAATCCGATCGCAAAGCGTATCGTGCTCGTGCCATGAACACACAACTGGGCAAGGAAGAAATCAGCGCATTTGTGCATCTCAATGTTACCGGTGATCCTTATGTGGAAGTAGCACCGGAAATTATTGTCGGACCAAAAGATCTTAAGCTAAAACATGGCGAAAATGTGGCCGAATTGCAGTGCATTGCCAATGCACGACCATTGCACGAACTGGAAACGCTTTGGCTAAAGGATGGACTGCCCATTGAAAATGCCGGCATTTCGCATCATCTCAACGATCCGTGGAATCGCACTTTGGCCATAGTTTCGGCTAATAGCTCGCATTCCGGCGAGTATACCTGTCAGGTGCGCATGCGTAGCGGTGGTTATAAAACAGTTACGGCTACGGCACATGTTCACATACTGGAAACGCCCAATTTCTTTACGCCCATGCGTGCTGAAACCTATGGCGAGTTTGGAGCACAGGTTACGTTGGCCTGTGACGTCATTGGCGAACCAGCGCCTCAGGTGCATTGGTATCGCAACGCGGAAACTGTGAATGGACTTGTGCAAAGCGGCAGGTGAGTTGCGCGGCAATTGAAATCAAAAAATTTCTATTAGGGCGGAACTTTCAATAAACAACGAGTAAGCGAGAACGTTTTTGCGAAGTGTAGCGATTTGCAGCAAATTAACCTCGCAAACTGCAAGTTTTTGAACACGACAACATAATTACGTTTATTCCAGCTGCGTGGAAAGCGAAAATAACGTTTGTTCATAAATGACATTACCAGGATTCTTAAAATCTCCCCTAATCACAAATCGTCACAATTTGATGACCTACCTGTGGCGTCACAAGCCGCTAAACAGAAAGAAAAAAAAAATACATTTTCAGTTGCAGTTTTTGATTTGCTGATTGCTACATCACTTTTTTGGAGCACCCCCCTTCACCATAGTCACAAATTGTCACAGTTTGACGTACATGCTCACTCCTACACCTTCAATAATGACGTCATTTATGAATCGACTCCAAAGAATGCGAACTTTGCTTTTTTTTCCTCGTTAGAGTTTACGATAAGCTTACACTAGACAGCGAATCCGGCAAACGTTGTTTTCTAGCACAGCTTTTGAAAATTTTGAGATTTCAACAGCGATTTAAAAAATTACAATGTTTTTTTTGATGTTATAGGAAAAATGACATGTTCCATTTGCAAAGCGTTTGTATCGTTAAAATGGATATTTAAGAGCATTTAGTTAACAGAAAAGTATCGCTGTTGTTTCGAAAAAACCGGTCGCGATGGGTATGGCTCAAAAAGCTACTGCGAGAAAGTTCTTCAATGCGGCTGTTGAACGGCCAGGACCAGGTAGAGAGGGCTGGGGTGCCTGGTGGAGTGCTTTGCATCAGGATGTTACTCGATAATGGGTCGTTTTGGCCAGTTAAGAAGAAGGGCAGTCCCGATGTTAAACACTTTCACCCTTCTTTTCAAAATGACGCGACAAAATTCCACACCCCAATTCGCACAGAATGTGCTTCATCCATGCGCACAACATGATCGAGCCAGCGGAGCCGCTGGATACTCATTCGCTTGACTATAGAGAAAGGTCTCTACTATCATCATAGTGATAATTCGAAAACGGTTCTAGATAACACAAAAAGGTTTCCGGTTTTGAAATCAGCTACTTCAAATTTACCGGGAAATGTCTGTTTTACTCCAGGGTTTTAGTATTTTACGGAAATTCAAAACAATTTTTGTGTTTTTGATATTCTCTTATAATTTTGCTATTTTGCTACCGATTTTGCGAAATTGGTGTTGAAATGTTCGCAAAGAATCAATATATCGAATCCAAAAATAACACAGGTCAACATGGTTTACTTGTTGGAAAGACCACAGGCTGTTTTTCTGGCTATATGCCTCAAATATTCCAATTCTGACTCAGGATTCCAATTCTACGCAGCAAATTACTTCCGAAGTGACACTTAGCTTTCCAACAACTGACATGACCCCGGTACTTGTAGACCTGTGTAAGCAATAAATTTTTTTTTTTAATTTTTGATTTAATTCGTTTGGAATAAAAGAAAAAGAAAGAACTTTCGGTTTTTGGAAAAAAGTGTTGAGCTCATTGCCCTTTAGCTTGCAATCGAATCAAGTTAGACATAAACCGTCTGAGAGACATTGATTTAATAGTAAATAAACTTCAATTCGAGCTACAATTTATTTCGAACGCAACGCTCGAAAACTCGAATTGGTTGAAAATGCGATAGTTGGAAAACGGGTTCGAAATCAGCGATCCAAAATTTAACGGAAAAGGCATGCTTTAGGCATAGGTTTTTTTTTTGTTGCTTAGTGTAATTGGGGAAAAAAAACTCTTGCCGGATACGAAAACAACGATAACGATTAACATTTTGCAAAAAACCAAAGTATATTTTGATTAAATTTGAATTCACTTATTATAATTTGAAGCGTGATAAAACATAATTACTTTATTCAGTTCTTCGAGTAATTACGTTAAAGAATATTATAGATAATTGAAATCGAGCCGCCTTTATATTACAACGTGCTTTACTTGTTAATCAATCTTTACTAAATGCCGCATTTTTGCCACTCCACAGATATGCCATCAATGCGGATAATACGCTGATAATTAAAAAGCTTACCCTAGATGATGCGGGCATGTTTCAATGTCTGGCCAGCAATGAAGCTGGGGAGAAATCCGCTTATACCTGGCTGCGTGTTAAAAGTAAGTCAAGGGCCATTTAGATGCTTTATTCCTCGAGCAGGCACACACATCCGCACACACACACACACACACATTAAACCATAGTATATGCCATGGCAACACATAAACCAAAGTATATGCAAAATGTATACTCTATGCTCTTTGTAATTAAGGTTTCAAGGAGCTGTCATCGTCATACAATCCAATGTGGCAGAGAGTTGCCTTCAATCAGAATGAAAATGACAATGCTGCTGCGGCTTTTCCTCTTTATCTGTGTGACGGCATGTATGTGCGTGTGCGTGTGTGTGTGTGTGTCTCGATGTATACACAAATAGGCATATTGGCTTTTCATGCTACACTAATACATATACTAGTTATAAGCATATATCGTATCTATATAGTATATAAGTATGTAATCCACCTGGATGCCTGTCTAACATGCCAAGCTAAATTAATACTTAACAATGCGATCTCTCTCTCTCTCTCTCTCTGTATGTCTCTCCCTCTAACATGCTACTTGCTCTTGCTACTTTTGCTTGCGATATGCAAAAATATTGATATCAAAATCCATAGCAGCAACAACAATAAGAGCCACAACAGCATTTAATACGCTTAAACAGCAGCAGCAACAACAAACACTATCCGGCAAATACTTGAATGCTATTACGGATAGTAACGCTGTTGCTGCTGCTGCCGCGGCGTCCGCCGTAGCTGCCGACAGCGCTGCCAGCGTCAACATGCTGAAATTGCACCAAAACTGTTTTAATAAACATGTTGACGCTGCTGCGGTGTCGCTGCCGCTGCTGCCGCTGCTGCAGCGCATGAAGCGTTTGGCGCAGCCGCGCATATTGCGGGTGAGAGCATCGCATGCTGGCATGGGCTCCAATACGGGAACAGCGTCCAACGGAATGGGCATGGGCATGGGCACGGGCAACAACTCCCATAGACGCAAGGAATTTCGCTTTGGTATGGGAAAACTGCAATGCAACAAAAAAAAAAATGTTACAAAACCCTTGCACCAAGCACTCCTGCACTTTTATATATGTAATATGCACAACCACACCTAGAACATAATGCATGTGTATTACAAAATTTCCATTAATTTGGTTCCTCTTATTTTCATTTCTTTATTATCCTTTAATAACTTAAGTACTTAAAATACTACAGCTTTTAGCATTATATTTCAATATGTACTTTTTAAACTTATAACTTATTAATTATGAAAGTTACTTTTAACCCATTTCACTTTGAAACGGGTTCAGATGCTGTAATATGCCGCAAGTTGCAGCGGCTACAAAGCGGTTACTTTGCTCTCTGTATCGCCAACATCAACTTGTTTCATTAAGTGAAATGTTGCCGCTTAAGTTTTGTGATTTTCAACTGCACAACTTACACAGACCAACAGGATTTTTGGTTGCAACTTCGCCAGCTTTGCTAATAACTATGCCGACAATACAGTTCAGTTGTTGGGAAGCTAAACATCATTTCTCAAGTTCCGTATCCGTCAGGATTCTTTGTATTTATTTATAGTTGCGAAACAACATATGGTGCAACTTGCTGATAAAAGCGACACGTGAGGCGTTACGAAAATCTGTTAACACGCTCCTGTAGTGTTACACGTGTGTGGTGTGACGCTCAGATGGTGTTTCACGTTGTATTACTGACATCCGCATGAGAGCGATAAGGTTGGTTCCGATGGTGTTACGCTCGGGAAATCTTACCCTCTCCCGGTGATACGCTCGTTTGGTGTTACGCTTGGGTGGTGTTGCGCTTGTTTGACGCTCAGATTGTGTTTCGCTCGTTTGTTGTTACACGTTTGTGTGCTGTATTACCGACAGCCGCAGGAAAGCGATAAGGTTGGTTCAGTTGGTTGATGGTGTTACGCTCAGGCAAAGTTAGCCTCCCCCGGTGGTACGCTCGTGTGGTGTGCCGCTTGCAAGGTGTGATGCTCTGATTGTGATACGTTTTTGTGGAATGAAGTTCAGATGATGCTACGCTTGTGTGGTGTTACAATAGAGTAGTGTTACGCTCCTGTAGTGTAACGCTCGTGTGGTGTTACACGTTTGTGTGCTGTATTAATGACATTTGCTAGAGAGCGATAAGGTTTGTTCAGATGGTTTTATGCTTGGTGGATGTTACCTTTTCGCAGTGGTACGCTTGTGTAGTGTGACGTTCAGATGGTGTTGCACTTGTGTGGTGTAACGCTCGTGTGCTGCATTACCTACATCCGCAGGAGAGCGAGAAGGTTGCAACGTTTGGTTGCGTGTGCTGTAGTAGGTTGCATCGTTTCTTTTTGTGTGATTTGGTTAAGCGAAAAGAAGAGCATGTAAGCTTATATAAAGAATTTGTTGTTTGTACCATAGTATACGCTCGCTAGATGGCGCCACAGCTTAAAATTTCACTTCTGCCGGGTGTCTCGTGACGGCAACATGCTACATACGATAAACTAATGTTAATATGACATTGTGTAGCCATTTAGTACATATACTAATTTCAGTGTCCGGGTCAGCAGTTTTTTTGAGTATGGGCAATCATTTAGTTGCACTGCTTTTCAAAGTGTCATACTAGTCTTGTCTGAGCAAAAAGTATCTCTCAGATATGCTCATTCGGCCACGACAGGAAGGCACTAAAAGTTTGACTTTGCTGGCTGTCTATGACTTTGTCGTGCTGAAATATGCAGTTGTAGTCAGGATAACCAACCGGAAATGGAACTAGTTCGGTGTAAACTACAGTGCAGATATTCTGAACTAAAAGTTTATATTGGCAACTTGAATGATTAATTCTGTTAAACTTTGAATACACATATGTATGTACGCTTCAAAAATTATGACTTTTGCCGATAAGAAGTCATATATGCGCCACTGTGCGCCGTCGTCTAGCTAGTGTTAAGGGATGCTTGCGAAATCCTTAGATTTGATTTGCCATTAAATAATTCATAAAAGGTTTAGCTTCGTTCTATGTCTCAGTTAATTGGTTCTATGTCTCATTTAATTTTGTTTTAAACAAACCTTTCATATAAATACCATACAATGACGTATGACATTTGGTAATTTACTGAGAGTCCTTCAAATGAAATAAGAGCTTAAAGCAAACTAACTTGTGCTTTAATAATGGACTTCATGGCGTATGTGTAATATTGTGCGGTGATTGAAAAACTAGAAGGAAACAAGCTGCCAATCAAACAATGATGGAAAAGTCAAGAGCAGCAAATATTTGCGACAGACACACACACACACACAGACACACACACACAAATAAGTTCACACGGAAAGCGCAAATGATGCCGTTAACTGGCGTCATTATTATGAGTATTTTTATTAGTACAGTTGCCATTTTTTGCTCGATACTTTTCTTTTTCTAGTACTTCTGTGAGTTTATCATGTTGTATGTTCATTGCGTCTTGATTTTGATACTCTGCTTTCGTAAGTGTGTGTGTGTGTGTGTGTGTGTGTATTCGTGGGTGTGTGTTGGTATTTGTGTTGACACCAGAGTACCGTTAAGAGCGCTACTTACTTTTGAAGTTGCCATTGGCATAGAGCGCCAGCCAGGCTAGAAAGATGCAGTCTATCGCAGAGACAAGTGGAAAAATGAGATGGTAGCAGGCGCAGAGGGTTGTACGCTGCCCTGTGCTTATATATTTACATTTGGAGTGTATGTGTGTGTGTGTGTGTGTGTGTGTGTGTGTGTGTGTGTGTGTGTGTGTGTGTACAGCAGGCTACATCAGAGCGAAAGCTCAGTTCCTGTTAGTCATCAGTATGTAGCCTCAAGTTGGAAAACTTTTAACTTGCTACTAAATAAGTATGCCATTTACGCACACACACACACACACACACACACACACACACACACACACACACACACACATGCTGCCAACATGTCTGCTGCTGCTCTGCATTTGTACTTGTGCTTGCTGCGGGGACAATTTGGCATTTTAATGAATTTAATGCGAAAATTAACTCAAGTGAGTAACACATATACAGTCAAACCTGCTTAAGTTGGCCACTCACGATTCAAGAATTTTTGACCAACTTTCAATGATTTTTGCAGGAGCTGTTAGGACGAAGAAGAGGTTGAAACGGTGGAGCATCTCTTCGGCTCTTGTTCGGCTCTGTGCAGGCGAAGATATGAACATTTAGGCAGATACTTCCTAAATAGTATTGCAAATCTGTCCGTAATAAGACCCAAAAAGATTGCAGACTTCAGTGCTGCATCGGGATGCTCTCCTTTCTGATTCTGTTTCTAGATCCGATGATCAACGGGGAAGGAGCGAAAACTAGATCCTACGGTAGCACAACGGGACGAAATACGGCCTAAGTGTGCCAGGCAGTTAGCCTGGCAGCCATTCTAACCTAACCTAAAGTTTTAAACTTTATATTATGGATTATGATTGTTTTTGAACATACAAATTTTACTACTTACTTAGTACATACTTTGACCATAAGCTTCACATATAATAATATGTACATACATAAATTAAAATTTAAATTCATTAGTTGCAAAGCGGTCGAAGTTTGTTTCAAGAGAACTGTAAATTTTTAAAATTCAAAATTGCACTTAAGTTTTAATGTAACTTAAGAGAATCTTCTAAATTTGCCTATTTATAAGGGTTTGACTTTCTTCTTTTTTTTCATTTTCACCAAATGAACTGTTCCATCTGGAATGATTTCACGAGTTTACTGCAACCAATTTCGTTCAGTTGTAAATTTTGCCATTGATTTGGATTTTATTTTTATGATTCGAAAATGCAGCCTTCGTAGTGGCTTCGGTGGCCAACTTTTCCAGGTTCAATTGCATTGACAAAATTCAAAAATCGCCCAAAATGTGGACAACTTACAAGATATGCAGCTGCAAGTTAGGCAGGTAAAAATTTGAGTTTTTGTACTATTATATTTTGGTTTCGCTGAAAAGTGTCCAACTTAAGGAGGTGGCCAACTTCGCAGGTTTGACTGTACACACACAGCGCTCGTCTCTCTGTCTGTATGTGTGTGTGTATCTCTGCGTTAATAATAAAAGTCGAGCGACAAGCACGACGGCCGTGCCATTGTCTTTCTAGTACTGTGTCAGCCATTTTGGCTCGGCCCAGAAAAGTATGCTACATAATTTGTTCATTTACACGCCTCGAGAGTTGAAAGAGACAAACAATTATATATTCATTTATAGGCTCAACTTTTGCTGCCTAGCAGCATCTCTCTCTCCATCTCTCTCGCTCTAGCGCTTCAACTTTGAGTTATTTGTTTTTTTTGTAGCTGGCCTCTGTTTGTCGTTTAAATATTTGATATTCTAGGATGTCAGTGTTCACATCTATTTTTGTAATTCGAAAGTGTACGTAAACTGTCGAAAAGCTTGGCAGTCATTAAAGCTGATTATGCTTCGTATTTGGAAACAATCAGCTTGAAATCAAATCCCTGTTGGCACAGAAAGTAGATTTCTGTTGAATAAGACAGTTCCTTCTTAACCCAAACTTATCACTCTGGCAGCCTTGGCAGATGTAGTATGAAGACTGCTTTACAAAGACAAAAAAGCAGAAAGTAGAGTAAACTGATGTGGCGCACCGACTTCGTTAAGCAGTCCTAAAGAACATCGCCAAGGAGAGTCCTTGCGTCAGGCCGTGACTTACCCACGGTACCAAGCAAATTGATCAATTTCACACGTCAACGATTCAATAGAAACATGGCAGTAATCCATAATTTCCATTTAGTGCCCAATTGGAGAAGTTGAGCTCTTAATCTGCTAAATTGCTCTGCTGTTCTTTGGGGGCGCTCCGTATATACTCGGTGTAAAAACACTGAACTGCACACCATGAAACTTGCGCAACCAAGAAGTCAGTACATAACTTAAAAGAGCAAGTTCTTTGTGCTTACACATGGTACCAGTTTGACTCCTGGCAAGGCTTGCCAAACCAAATGTACTACTTATAAGAACACCTTAAAGTTTTGCTTGGCTATGGACCTGACATGTTGAAAGTTTCGTGCCTACTGCTTGATAAGGTCAATCATTTGATCTTGGCCAGCATTATGCGAGAACAGTTGTGTGAAGAGCACAAGGTCTTCAGATGGCTAAACGCCACAAATGCCGGATAGTTACACAGCAGTGTTTGGACGAATGGTTCGCTTCCAGACGAGCCACCCAGTTTTGGTCTTCAATGAGAACCATATTGGACCGAGGCAAATGTGTTATAGGCCGTGTTTAATGCATGCAGATCTTTTCTCTTTGGGTTAGCCTACTTCACAAAGTACGTAGTCACGCGACATCAAGTGAATCTCCTGAGTTCCGGATAGATTTTGTCCGTTTGAAACGCTATCAATCCAACCAATTCTGCTGTGCTGATAGGCATGATCGGCTTAGGCCTAATCGCTAATCGCTGTGATGCCGATCCTGGATACCTCGCTGTATGGAAGTTCAGTATAGACAAAATTTGTTATGACATGAATTCACTCACTGTGCACTATCGAAATGATCGACGTAGTTCGAGTACTGCCTACCTGACTATCACTACAGATTCCTAGAGTTATTCCACATTAGGGCTTAGGCACTAATGGCTATGAAGCCGAGACTGAATTTGCCAGATCAACACCCTGGATACCTCGGTGTCTGGTAGTCCAGTATAGACTAACTCTGTTATGACATGAGATCACTCACTGTTCACGATCGATATGATCCACATAGTTCGAGTTATTCCACACAACTTCGTCTCGTAGTTTCAGCGTTGACATTGATTAAAGGATATCGGAATTGATCGATTGATTTTGTGGAAATTAAACTAAGAATAAGTCTATGTCACTGTCTGTTTCTGTGACCATTCAAACGCTTGTCAAATGCACTTACAAATTACTTGCATCGATGCTCCTTTGTGCAGTTTCTTTTAGAGTTAGCAGCTACTCTCACGGATTTGTTGCTCTTTCGGTATATCTATCTGCATATAGAGCAACGGTCGGCAAAGTGAGCAGAGAAGTTGCTATTGGAAACTGTATGCAATACATTGACAACTTTTGTCTGCTGACTCACAAATACCATTGCAATGACTGAAATTGTGCCGACGTTTCTGCTGGCGTTGCCGAACCTTGATTTAGAGCGTCAAATCACTGCTTCTAGTGTATAGAAACTTCGGAGCACGGACAAGTGGGCGCCCGGATGTTGGGCGCTATTTCTAACACTCTTTGGACATTTTGTCTACGCTCGTGACTCGTGAGTGTCTGTACTTGTCTTTGTTTACATGTGTTTGTGCGTACTGTTTACCAAAGAATCTTTGTTTTTATTGCTCTTTAAAAACTTCTGAGCTTGAATCTGCTTCCTCTTGCTCTTGTTACATAGCAATTTAACTGTCTTTCTGTTTATCAGACATTTTTTGCTACAAATTGCAGCGCAATTTTTGAAATCTTTATGGTTAGTCGAGTGTTGCTCCTCATCCTGTTGCATTTTATGGTCCAGAAGTGCCTAAGCCAAGTCAGTTTACATATTTTTGCATTGAGTTGTAACTAGTTAAAAGAATTCCCAACCTGCGGCAGTTTATTGAAAAAGTTTTTAAGCCACTTGCTCAGTTCACTTTCTGCCAATCTCGTTCTCGTTCTCGTTCTGGCTCTCTATCTCACTTCCCTTTACTAGCTTACGTTCAAGTTGTACTTCATTGCTGACTTGTTATACACTGCAAACATTAAGGAGAAAGAGTATATTTGTTATTAGGAGCGCTCAGTGACGTAACAGAAATCTCTGTAAAAATCGTTTGGTCACATGCTTTAATGTTAGATATACAAAGCACTGGCGATTAGTTAAACATAGTGACCATGTTCGGTTGAAATACAGTTGAAAGCGATTTCGGGCGCACGCTGTTTTCGGCCATCGGTATATTTGAAAGTTGTAAACAATCTTGTGCCGTCAAATTGGGCTTTTTAAAACATAAAAACCTATTTTTTATATTCATCAGTTAAATGTATATTATTGGGAGCACAAATTAGTTCATATTTTTGGCAATTTTCGTATTCCAGTTCAGATTTCTAATCAGAAGAAGCAATGTCCGTAGAATACGATTCGAGCAAGAACGATCGAATCGAATCGAATGAATAAGAAGAACTTATTCATCTCTTTGCTTGTATTCCAGCGGATTTTCTCGCAATGCACGGCTCAAACTAATCAATAGTAACCAATGACGAGTTACAGCAGCTCAAAGTGCACAACCTCGAGTGCCCAAGGCATTTCGCGATAGAAACATTGACACTACCAATGCAATAACCCTAAGACTTACTAGAAGCGACCCTGTAGTTTTCACACTGGGCCTGGATTTGGTGTCTACACGCTTTTGGTTCCACGAGATTCAGTCAATGTGCTCGGCTTTGGTGCACAAAGGTTTGTCCTAGAGGCTCCACTACGGCTGCACTTGTCCTCCAAGAAAACCAGAAAACCAAAACATTTCTCATGTGTGTCTAAATAACTAAGCTCTCCGAAATTTGCTGTCACTCTGAATCTTTTCTGACACTCAGAGCCACTTTTTCGAAAAAGAAAATCACTTTACTTTCAATCATATTGATTTTAATGTGTGTCAAATGTGTGCAGAGTATCGATTAGCCATCGTTGTGCAACTGGCGCACTTCCTACTTGTTTTCAAACTTTATTACTTTGATCTAGCTTTTCGTTTATTAAATCCTTTTCCAGTTAAGTTTTATCAAAATCATCTTGTCGTACTATTCATATATCCTGTCGTTTCAGTGCGACATCTTTCTATCACATTTAGTTTGCTTGACTTTGGATTTCATAAGCCAAATGCTGCAAAACCAAGTTGAAAACTCATCAAAATTGAGAATCCATTGGACCAGCTTGACAGTAAACTGTCACAAAGTTGATACGCTCGGATGATGATACGCTTGTATGGTGTTACGCTTGTGTGTGCCCTGCTAGCACCGTCCAAAGTTAAACAAGAAGATTCAACGTTTGTGTTTGTGTTTGTGCGCTGTATTAGCAGTGCGAGCGAAAAGAACAGCATGAACATATGTTTATGGAAGGTTGGTGTTGTTTTTTTTTTGCGCTAGTATCTGCGCAAGCTCGCTATAAGATTCTCTTGTCACGAAGACCACATATCAGCATATTCCTGTCTCCGAGCTCTAGATGTTCAGACAGACCAGATAAGTTGATAATTCTGGAGCTTCTTCATAGTGTTTCATAGTTCTTTTCCATGTTAAATACAGTGCGTGAAATAATTTTATGTGAAAGATTTCTTTCTGATTTCGGATCGGTTTTAATATTAGTCTAATTAAAAAATCGCTTTTAATAGCATGTCTATAAAGAAGCATTTGGTCGGCTAATAATCAACCAGATTGGTCGTTGTTGAGATCGATTGGGGATTTACATGGTGGGTCCCAAACCCTACGCACAACCCTTTTAAGGCCTGGGGTGGCTTTACTGGTCTCGAAAGAATCCAGTGTCAATATAAGTCACCTCATACGACAAGCTTTGACCTGCTGAGGTGGTATTCTCACTGGGATCCTAAAGCAGTAATTGATTATCAACACACAGCTAGAGAACTAGACCATAACTTTCTGGCTATGCAGGAACTGCCTGCAGAGTTCAAAAGTGGACGCGGCGGAATTCTTCATAGATCTGCTAGAAGTATATATCATTATAAGAATCTGTGGACATAACTCGACTTGAAAGGCACAGCGAACACAGAAGAACTACTAGTACCCTTCGTGAAGGTCGAGGCCTGCCGCAGCGGTGTTAGATGTCAGCTACAAGACGAAATCGGAGAACTCAACCACAAAAGAGGCCTAAACCAACGCTACAAATGTGCCCTAGCCACTAATTCTAAAAATTTGATGACCTTAAAGAAGGGACAATCTTCATAAATCGTAACGTAGCGCATATTTATCGATAAGTTTGATCAATTTGGCTGCTCCATTTGGGCTTGAACGTAGTTCTTGTACAGCCTATTACTTTGAGTGCTACTTAATGTAGCACTAGATCACGTTGCCGCTGACTACAACAACCACTCGAAGCCGTACCCCAGGATTGCTCCACTTACTTATATACTTAAATACTTGCTTACTTTTACCTCAACTCTGGCATGGAGCACTTTACACTTTGCATAAATCTTTGTCACTGGCAAACAAAAACTACAAAAATTTTACCATATTTTGAGCATAGCACACTTAAAACTTTGTTGCACGAGCTGCCGCCGACGCCGTCCCAGTCGCTGCCGCCTACAACTTTATTTTGGGCGCATCCTCAGCTATTTAAGGTGCAGCTCAGGCAAAGGCGGCAACAAGTGGCAGCTCTAGAACAAATAGATTCTAAGGCATTTGCATGCATCAGCAGCGGCCAGTGCCGCGGTCCGCGGTCCGCTGGACCAACAGCCGTAGCTTCACTGACTTGAAATCATTTTCCAGCACAACGCGCCGTATGCCGCCAACTTGGAGCACGAGCAGCGGCGGGCGGGAATGTGGGAGCTCCGTCTAAGCGGAGCTGATGACGTTGGGCTGGATGCTGCGAAGCTGCGTGTGACGGGTCCTGTCATGGGGGTGTGTGCCGGCTGCCATGGCACAAAATCCTGTATCTAGATGCTTTCACGTTTTGGATGTTGCATTTTAATTGCGCTGACTGTCGTTCGGAGCTGTCGTAGTTGTCTGCAGAGCGAAAAGTTTTTCATTGCCTTTCTTTTCGTTTTTTGGTTTTTTGTTTTCGGCTTGGCGTAAATCTTTGGCTAAAGTTGCCAGTTATGCCACACACCTGGCAACCCTAGCTGCATTTCCACTTTGACTTTCTTGCTGTCTCATTTCAGCCTTCAGCTGCTGTAGCTGTTGCTGCTGTTGTAGGTGCGCATTTTCCGCCTGCTTGGCTGCTCAAGTAACATAATTTCGTAATTTCCCAAACGCAAAGTGATTTTAATCGTTGTTTCCGCTGCTCAGCGCAACTCTGCGCCACTTTTGAATGCGTGTGTGTGCGTTTGCTGAGTGCATGTTTCAACACTGCCGTTCAACGGAATAGGTTCAGAATTTTTCCTTTAGAGTTTAAACGTTTTCGGACTGGTTCTTGAACGGCTTGAACTATTTGCTCCAATGCAAGTATATTCCAGGACGACAAAATATTGTTTTTTATGCGCTCAGTGTGAATTTGGGCGTCAATTATCTGCGGGACAGTACATATTCGTATTCCCAGTCAAAAAATTTTGTCGCGTTTTTCGTTCCAGTTTCATATTTAGAAACTCTTCGTTACACCATTTTTGCTTTTAGGCAAATGCCAAACGGGCGTTGCGGTAGCATTACAGTAGCTTGGTTACAGACTCTCAAAAAGCAGGATTTGCCTCCCAGGTACAGAGTTTGCAAATAACAGTCAACACATATTTTCAATGTGCTCTGCTCGCTGAAAACCCGAAAAAAGTTATGTCAACTGTGTTTCGCTTTGAGCCCAACATTTTTTCTCGCTGCGCTTGCTTTCTTGTTTTTTTTGTTAATAGTTGAGAAAACGTTCTGACCAGTCTTGTGGAAACAGCTTAACAGAAACCATTTGGGCACGCGCACGCAATGTATGGTCAAGCCACACAAGTCATATGTGTACACAAAAGATCTTTTGCCAGTTTTTTATTTTCAAAGTGGTCCTGGAAAAACATGAGCGAATATAAACCGAAAAAATGTTTTTGTTTCAGCATTGAACTTTTGCGCAGCAAACCGGGCTGCATTGGTTTTAACCGTCCCTCTATTCATTAACCGGTTTTTTGCAGACACGCTGAAAAGGTTGACGTTTATTTGCGAACTCTTCCTAGATATGTTAATGTGTCTATATAATGCTTGAGATGCCTGCAAAACATGTCCCTTTGAGCCACGAGACCACGAATTTTCCGTTTGCAGCGTTTATCAAGATTAGTTAATCTGCTTCTGCGATTTAATTCATTATGAAAGATGGCAAGCTTTGCACTTTCTTAACGTTCCTAAAGGCTGCCAATTAAAAAAATGACAAGGCTAATAGGCTTGATTTTCTTCTTCTTTCTGCTTCGATTTGCTCAAGCGCGAAATTTTATGGCATATATATGTTTGAGTGTGCCATTCGGCGCTTTATCGTTTGGTCTCCTCGAGGCAGATTCGTTTGCGAACTCCCTTATGGAGATGAGCGATCTACACTTCGTTACGGCAAAGCCGCCACTATCTCCGAATATTTCCTATTCCTATCAACCGATACGAGGCGAAAAACCTGTCGGCAAAAAACATCAGTTCAACTTATTTCAGCACGAACCCTGCTAAGCTATCGATACTGGCGCCATTCGATAATTGCAATAGTTCAGGAAAAAAATTCGATAATAGCGATAGTACCATCAAGGCATTTCTATTACACGGTATGACCATAGGAAAGCTATCGATAGTGGCCCCATTCATTCATAGTTCAGAAAAAAGATTCGATAGTAACGATAGTACTATCCAAGGCATATCTATTGCAAGGTATGACCGTAGCAAAGCTGTCGATAGTGGCATCATTCGATATTTGCAATAGTTCAGGAAAAAGATTCGGTAGTAATGATAGTACCATCCAAGACAAAGCTATCGTTAGTGGCGCCAGTTCAGGAAAAAGATTCGATAGTAACCATAGTATCATCCAAGGCATATCTATTGCATGGTATGAGCCATCTGCCGACGCCGGTATTATCGGTTCAAAACCATTCGCTACTAATTAAAGTATTAACGGTTTACTTTCTTTCTACCTTCCTAGTCTTATACACTTCTCCTACTGGAAGTTGCATGACAAATGCTGGCCAAAAATGCCTTGAAAACAACAATGCTAACAATCGATTACTATGCAGCAGTTGTTGTTATCGGCTAGCTATCGGCTTAGTGCGACACAAAGTGTATATATATGTATCGATATATCGATAGTTTTACAACTCTACTGCATACATAGCTAGTAAACGGCAGCACTGGATCAAGAAGCGTAACGACAAACATATTTTACTTATAATAATACTGAACCTATTCAGTTGAACCTCAGTGTAGGTATGCCGCAGGAGCAGGCTTGGCAAAGCAGTTAGTTTGGGCTGCTCTTAAAGTTGGCAACAATAATAATAATGAAACAGCAGCAACAAGAACAACGTCAACGATGCACTGACAACTTGAGCGCTGTTAATTAAATGCAGTCAAGTGTGTGTTTGTGGGTGTGTTTGGGTGTGTGTTTGGGTGTGTGTTTGGGTGTGTGTGTGGGTGTGTGTGTGAGAGAGTCTGCTTGTGTGTTTCACCTGAAACAATGACCGCAAAGTGTATTAAAAGTCTAAAATAGTTTGCTATACAAGTTGCTCCCAAAAGTATGCAACAAGCCGGCGTCAGCTCAATTAACGCTGCAAAAAGCGTAGATAACCACAGAAGCCAACAGGTGGCGCTAGTCACTTAACAGGCCAATGGCCGTTATAGTACTTGTACAGTCTGCACAAAGTGCAGTATAATTAAATTGCGGCCACCAATATTATAAAATGTTTTATGTCGTGAGTTTTTCTTTTTTTTTTTGGCTTATATAGAGTACAGAGCGTTTTGTTGTTGGCCAAAGAGAAGGGGCTTAGCCTAATGGCATGCCGCCAGTGCCTGATTGAACTACGACATGAAACTATGCCAGAGAATTAAAAAGCACATAATATACAATGCCCTATATATATGTATATACATATATACAGTGGAGTCGCGATAGAATCAACACTCGGTTATGTGAGAACACTCGTAAGAGTGAACAAATTATTTTTGACATTGACTACTCCAAAGAGTCTGTAAACCTAGTAAAAACAGACCAAAATGTATTATCTTTTTCATTTAACTTCAACTTATGCGATGAAATATGACCCATGAAGGCTGTTTTATGTTAAAATTAGAAATTAATTGTTTTTTTTTTTTTTTTTGTTTTTTAAATAAATAAAAGGATATCCCGACTAGATTTGTGCATAATGTTATTTAAACGCATCATAAAATGTTCGAATCGATAGAGTGAACAATTTTGGTATTGTGAACAACCTTGATTTTAATTAGTTCACTGTCTCGCGACTGCACTGTACTTATATAATATACTTATGTGCCCGTGCTAGCCAGCGTCCAAGCTTGCTGCCAAAGGCTAAAAAATAAGCAGTAATATCAAAAACATTTGGTATGCAAATGTTATGCAAACTGCGACACCGAATCCCTCATCCTCGACCACTTTAGGCGCTTGGAGCCAACGCAATTGTAAGTAATGGCAATTATCGTTGGCGCACGCCATTTCCAGCATTTCCAGCATTTCCTCCCCGCAGCAGCTCTATTATAGCCCTCTTTTTTCCCACCCATTTTATACACATATACTAGAAACTGTGGCGACTTTACTGGGTCAACTTGATATTAATTAAAACGCAGCCATCAACATGGTTCACATTACGCATACGCCTGATTGCCGGCTTATGCATACCATATACTATATGTGTATCCTCGTATCTGCATAAATCGCCATTGTCAGTTAGTTAGCCTGTCGTCCTGTTCATTGCCATGGCAAATTTATCACTGCAACACAAGCCGCAGTCGCAGCCGCAGCAGCCCCTTAAGTACCCCGAAATGTATGCTACAAAAAAATGTTTTGTGCCACACAATTTGCTATGGCATTTTTTTATGTTTAATATGCTCTTTGCGTGTGCCATAAACATGGCAGTGCAAAAAAAAGAACAAAAAATATATAACGCTGCAGCACTTAAGCACCTTTAACACGTTAACGTTTTGGTGGCGCCACCAAACGCTATCCAACCTGGTCAATTTCCCATCCCATTCCAAACTGACCAACTCAGTAAACTCTTTTTATAAGCTGTACCCGCAAGGCAGGCAAATATTATATTTCCAAGGAGTAAAAGGAGGCCAACAACCTCTACTATACCAAAATGATCAGCCTTTCTGTTAGTAAGCCTCTTTTCATGCAGCTCAAAAGTGCTAAGAACGTAAATTGTGCTTAAAAGTTGATTTTACTGTAAAGCAGGGATTGGCAGTGGCAGCAGTTATTCGGAGGGCGAGCTAGCTTTGACGGCCCGAACTTGCATCTTGTGCTCACATAGACACTGTCGCAGTGCCAGACGAAGGCTCTCAGAAGCAGCATTGAAGCACGTTTTGTCGGAATAGATATAGCTTTTGCCGTCACGGCATATTTGGCAGCTCTGAAGTAACGAGTTTGTTGGTTATTGAAAGAATAAAGTTTTGAAAAAAAAACTCGTTGTAAATTTGCTTCTCAACCAGTCATTACAACCCGTTAGCGGTTTACGGCCTGATGTAAAGCGCCGCTGCTTCGCGCGCTCCCCTTCTCGAACTGGTGATGCCAAAGGTAGCTAGTGCGCTCTTTAGCTGGTGACCTACCTCTGTGTCAGCTTGCTTCAACAGCCGCATTGAAGCACTTTCTCTCGGGAACTTTGTCATCTTAAACCAACGGAGCCGCTGTAGGTTGAGTGCGTCGCTCCATCGAATGCGGTAGGGCTAACGATCTTACGTCGTACTTTTCGCTGCTCCACTCATGCTTCAGCGCCATAAACAAAACGAGCAGGATGAGCGTCTCGTAGAGCTGTTAGTTTCGTCTGGCGAGAGTGCACTCTACTAATCATTTGCCTTGTAACATCTATGGGTAAGAATCATGTGTACGCTTGATCTCCATGCTGACATTTTTCTTTGTTGTGACTTTGGTGCCAAGGCTGACGAAATCCTTGACAACATCAAGTGTTTAGTCCAAACGTTGTGTTTCTCTACGCGAAGAAAGCATATACTATGTCTGGCTCTCATTTACAACCCGACCCACCCTGGCCGATTCTCTTTCTATAGCCGTAAAGGCTGCGGTAACTGCTCGCTTAGGACTTATCGACGATATCGATATGATCTGCGTAGGCAAGCAACTGGACACCCTTAGAGAATACAGTCCCGTTCCGATGTACTTCGGCCTTTCGCAACGCATTCTCCAACAAAATTTTAAAGAGGTCGCAGGAGAAGCCTCGCTTGGTATCATAAAGCTCGGAGCAGCTCTTGACGAAGCTGCGTGTGTTGCTCAGCGTCATTCTGCATAGTCGTACCAACTTTGCAGGGATTCCAAACTCAGCCAGTGCGACATATACGCGATCCCACAACGCAGGATAGCCTGAATAATGTATAATATATGAATCTTTCAATATCGGATGGGGCTTGGCATGACGACAAATTTCTTTCATAGTCTCCATATGCGGCCAGATACTTCAGCTGTGTATTGTAATTCTTGGTCTACAAGCTCGACGTGTACCTTGGGGATTCCATTCGCAGTACTGCTTCGAAATGTTGTCATTTTGTCCCCCTAACGTAACAGTTGTTGATCAACTATGTGCCGTAATTCTGTTTTCGATATAATTTGCGGCCATCAATTCTTAAGAATGTAAACGCCTGCATACTTCTCGAGTTGGGGGTAGTGTCTATCTTGCATTCCAAAGTTGCAGTTTATTCTGCTTTTAACATACAGCTCCGTCATTGCAGTGAACGATAGAAAACTGTTTGAACTGCTCCAAAGGGCTTCATTTGTCGTATATCGTCTTGCTCTTAAAGACTTCGCGGGAAATGCAACTCCTTCTCAGAAATTGCAAACTGAATCAAGATACATTTTATTCTTATAAATTTTGTTTGTTTTACGCTTACATATGTATAATATTGATGTATGTGTAAATAGCATTTTTATGTCTCAATAAGAGCGTACATTTATTTTGTTTGTTATTGTAATTTTATGCACTTATTTACATAACTGTAGTTAGCATTAATGCTTCATCATATGAAATTATTACATGATTACGTTGTGTGGCAGCCATTTTCAATTGCAACAACGAAAAGAACAAATTTGATGCAGACAGTCGGGACGGTGGCCGACAGTTGAATACCCTATACCAATTTTTTTCATGAAAATGTGTATGGACGTTATAACGGTAAAGGTACTACGGGGGTAGGGGGGATGGTGCGGAAAAAGGTCAACATTGTTTGATTTTTAAGCCTAACGTACCACATTTGGTTAACATAAATGTTAACTTTAACAACATCATTCATTGGCAACGCTTAGAGGGCCAAAGATCTTACGGAGTACTTCTCGCTCACACTCTAAGTGCATTTTCATTAGAACGCGTCTTCACCCATGCGTCAGCGCCATGAATCAAAACAATATATAGTGTTAGTTTCGTCTCTACTCATTTGGCTACTGAGACCAAAGTACCATCTATTGGTAAGAGTGATTCTCTGACATCGTTTTTCATCGTGACGATAGTACCAAGGTAGACGAAATCCTTGAGAAAATCAAAAGTATAGCTGTCACCATCAATCTAAGAGTCGAACCGCTGTGTTGCTCTACTCGAAGAAAGCATATAATTCATGTTGCTCTCATTTACAACCAGATCACTTTCAATAGACTTTCAAAGCCTAACGTACCACATTTAGTTAACATATAACATAAATTCAGGCCTAAAATTGGCACATTATTAGCTATATCTTCTAAAGTTCTTATCCGATATGAATCATTTATACACTACACATGCACAGTAATAGTGTGCATAAATGTGCCAAGTTTCAATTGGATAGCTTTTATGGTGTGGGTTAAGACCGCGAAAATCTGTCACGGGGGAAGGGTGTGAGATATTGACAAAATTCGACAAACTTGCACTGAATAGAGGAGGTAAAATGCGCATATTTTGGTCAAAAAAATTGGTGCGACAACACGGACAGACTATTGCTCCTGACCATTTTTGCCCATGGAACATATGGTCTCCATCTGCCTGTTACATGCATAGCACAAATCTATAATACCCTTTTACACTTTGTCTACAGGGTATAAAAACAACTCTTTGCCCACCGTGCTACACTCTACAAATTTGTGTTCGCTCTCTCTCTCACTCTCATTGTGTGTGTGTGTGTGTGTGTGTGCACGCCACTTAATAAATAATTGGCATTAACGGGAATACGGCCAGCACAGCGCTACGTAAGCTGCCAAGCACGGCCACGCCCACAAAAGGGTAGAAGATAAAGGAGAAAAAAGTAGCGCCCACCACGTAATGCCGCCAACAGCTTAATCGCCGCTTGGTGCAGGCCATAATAAATCTTACGTTGTCGTGGTATTGGCCTTGCCACCCTCACCTTTACCCTTGTTTTTTTTACGTCTTTATGCACGCTCTTTGGGGCACTTGTTGTAAGCCGCACACAGATACTCTCACACACACACACACACAGAGAGAGCACTGCAATTGTTTGCGTATTTACATTGAGCACAATTTATCGCACTCTGATATTTGCATTTATTTCATTTGTTCTTGTTTTGTTTCATTATTCATTTTAATTTATTGCACTTTTACTTTTATTACAATTATTACTTGTTTTTTGTACGTTTGTTTACCGTTGCACGACGACTCATTATACTGACTTGCATATACATATATTTGCAGCATCGGCACCAGTTTTGGAACAACCGCCACAGAATGTTACCGCACTGGATGGCAAGGATGCCACCATATCCTGTCGTGCTGTTGGCTCACCCAATCCCAATATAACCTGGATCTATAACGGTAAGTTTCTAGCTAACTAATTAGTTAATGTTTAGATTTAGTCCTAATTGGCATGTTAAACTAAAAACTTATTGTATTTGTTTGTGTATGTAAGCTAATTGTTGTTGTTTTTGTCATTTTTTTATGTGTATGTATGTATGCAACAACAACCGTAACTGCAACTGCAACATTAACCCATGCAACCCGTAATGTTATTGCTTGCTGCCGGCGCTGCTGCTAATGATGATGATGATGATGATGTTGATGCTGCTTGTCATTTGTAATCTTAACCCTTAACTGCCGAACAATGCCAAACTATACAACGCACATTTTTGCCGGCTGTCAACATTGACTTTGATGCTTTAACGCTTTGATGCAGAAACCCAACTGGTTGAAATATCGAGTCGTGTTCAAATACTCGATTCGGGCGATTTACTCATTTCGAATATACGTGAAACCGATGCTGGTCTCTACATATGTGTGCGCGCCAACGAGGCGGGCAGCGTCAAGGGTGAAGCCTATTTGGGCGTTTTAGGTAAGTCTCACCACTAAGCTCCTACTACTAGCACTATACGACCTCCCCACCTACAACATACACTCTAACCACAGCTAAGCCACTTGGTTACTGGTTTTAACTAGTTAATTGGCTTGTAATCAAAGTTAGCTTGGCTGGCTAGTGAGAGTAACTTGGTTAGTACATTACTAATTTGCCTGCTTTGAAGTCTTGTTTGCAGCGTTAGGCCGTGGGACAACCTCTAATCTAATTTGCTAAAACGCATGCTTCAATAAATATAGCATATTACACGGGCATGTTCTTAATTTCATTCAATAGTCTTGGTAAAGTATTTATATATTAAAAGCGATATTATCGATACAGCTATAATGATAGAGATAAAGTTTTGCCGTCACGGCATATCTGGCAGCTGTGAGGTAACGAATTTGTTGCTTATTGAATTACCCTTTACCGGGTTACAGCCCGTCGTTCATGTTTTGCACGCGCTTTCTCCAATCGGTGATACCAAAGGTAGCTAGTTTGCTCATTACCTGGTAATTTCAACGGATACATTCGTCAGTGAGACCAAAGTACCATCTACTGGCAAGAGTGATTCTCCGCTTGAGCTCTATGCTGTCATCGTTTTTCACCGTGACGATGGTACCAAGGTAGACGAAATCCTTGACAAGATCAAAAGTATAGCTCTACAGCTTCGCAGGGATTCCAATGCGGCATACACGCGATCCCTCAACAGACTATCAAATGCTGCTTTATTATCGACAAAGGGATGCTCGTGTGTCTTTTCCAGGATTTGGCGTAGTGTGAATATCGGATCTATGGGGCACTTATCTGCCCTAAAGCCACACTGATAAGGTCCAATTAGTTCTTTCGCAAACGGCTTATATGGAATAGATAGGAGGCTGATAGTTAGCGCACACCGTGGGGTCACCCTTCTTGAGGACAGGGTTTTTTGTAAATCACTTAAATTTATGTCGGTTTAGCTTTTGTTTTACTAGTCTACATTTTTGTGTCAAGTTTGATCAAAATCGACCCACTTATCGTAAAAGTAAAGTTACAATACCGCCTGATATAGCTGTATTTTATGGCTCAAGGTCCAGCCCAAGAAGTAAAAACTTTGCAGATTTTGTTTTTAGAAATATTTATTTTCCAATATTTCTGACCCACCGCAGAGTGCGTCTTCAGCGCAATTTGTTCACACAACATGTGGCTGTTGCCGTCACGTTAGTTTAACACGTTCATATACTTCGCCCACTGTTTGCACGCCAATTGCTAGCCGATGACATGTTTTGTATTGCATTCTAGTCGATTTTTAGCATAATTTTTTTTTGTTTTCAAGGAAATTTTTGGCTAGCAATTGTTGTGCAACCATCTAGCATGCATCTATGTAAGATGCTCATTACTGAAGCTCATTACCATGCATTACCATCACGGCATGTATTGCACATTTGGAACGATTTTACACACAAGTTGTGCCATTAGCTGTTTCACATGTAAAAATTTGGATTAGTCGCATTGGTGCACGACATAGAGCTTCTCTGTACACATTTTATAAGCTTATATGAAGATATGGGGTAAATCGAGTCGAATCAGATTTAGCACCCTAACAAGATCTCACTCCCAGGTCAGAAGACCAAAAATTGTGTGTTTTTGTGGCTTTGTAACAGGTTGCAGCAAGAAATGACATAACATTATAATAAAAATCGGTCTTTAGGCATAATTTATTGCACATAGACCTAAAAATTATAACTTGCAGGCTACTCACAAATGACGTCACCACGATTTTAATGCTTTTGCAAGCCAATTCATCCGTTTTCTAATGCTAAAATATGCATGTATTAATATTTTTACTGTCAATACACATAGAAATAGATAAAACCAAACTTGGAAGCTACGTTCTTTGAGACCATTTTCAATATTTAACTTTATGCAAATTGAAAAAGGAAAAGCTTTAAAAATGCCTAAGATTATGGCAAACAATTGTGCTAGCGATTTCGCAAATCGGTTAAGATACTCGAAAAAAAACATAAACACTTTGGCAGATGCTCTTTCAATAGCCGGAAGGATTCGGTAACTGCTCGCTTAGTACGACCCGTTCCGTTGTACTTCGTCTCATCGGAATACACGCTCCAAACCAAAGTAGAAGCGGTCTCAGGAGACGTCCTCGCCTTGTTTGAAGACTCGAACGGTTTCAAAAGTTTCAAAAAGTTACTTTCCCAATATGACAGAGCTGCAGATCTTACTCAACGTCGTTCTGCAAATTCGCACAAACTTAGACAATGTGGCAAAGAGCTGGTGGTTGTCGATTGGGTTATCGTGTAACAGACCTAAAGCTACACTTTACTGCATCATAGTATTGTGTTTATCGTCACAGCCAGTGCTACCGCCTGGAGTGTTATTTACGAATTAAACTCTTAACAAACAAGCGAATCTGTTGAAAACAGCAAATTTTCAATATTTGTCAAACCACTTCGAATTCGAAAATCAGAATATGTCACAAGCAACAAACATTACAACAATAACAAAAGCGACAATGCCTAATAGGTCTTTTGTGACATTAACATAATAGATTTGTTTTCGCCTTTTGTTTAAGCAGTTCAACTGAAATGCAATGCATGATTTTTCAAAGGCCATATTTTTGTTGTTGTTGTTTGTGGTGACTTTGCGTGAGTTTTTGTTTTGGGCGTTTGGTGTTTTTAAAGTGGATTTCACATTCACCACTTTTGGACTGGTTTATGCACACAAACACACATACACACGTATATATGCATGTACATACACAGAGAAAAATAATCAAGTACATTGTACTCAAAGTGAGCGAAAGCCGTGCAAGTACATAAAATCTCATTTTAAGTAAAAATTAGGTTTTTGAGAATTTGTTGTACTCTTGCGTGGATCAGAGGAGAGATTTCCAGTCGTAACAGTTGAATTTAAAAAAAATTAAGAAATTAATTTTGTTTGTATGTTTTGTGTTGCTTGCTTCTTGTAATTATTTAACATTTTTTTTTTACTTATGGTATTTTCATTATCTGCAATTGAGAAAATTATTGAAAGAAACATTTGTATACCAGCATTAAACCAAACATACATGCGGTCATAGTGGGAATCGAACTCACGACCTCGAGTGTTTGGGTTTAACCCTTTCAGGACCGTTGTTGCCTATAGGACGAACCAGGATACTAAGGACTTTGAAATTCATTCATTCATTCAAATGTACGGCTTCAAATATTCTTTAGCTCCACCCACTTTAATTCCGTCCTGAAAGGGTTAAATACTTAGCCACTGAGCCACGGTAGCCAACTTAGATACAGTAAATAATGCAATACCACAATGCACCTCCAAATAGATACACACATTCGAGAGGTCTCGCTCACACTGTCAATTTACTACGCAGTTCTTTTTAAAATTTGAAAATTTTAATCATTTTGAGTTTTTTTGTACTCAAATTAAGTGCTCTTGGTTTTTATTTGAGTACGAAATTTACTCAATTGAAGTGTTTTTTGAAAATGTTTACCCAAAAATGCTTGTTCGCATGTTGCACTCATTTTGAGAATGTCGTTTTTCTCTCTGTGTACATACATATATATATGCAAAAGCTGTCAAAGCCTAAAAGGCATTGACTAAGTAAGTGACTGTACGATAAGGTTGTGTAAGTGTGTGATTGTGTGTGTGTGTGTGTGTCTGTGTGTGTGTGTGTGTGTGTGGCAGGGCAGAACACTGACAGCCAATGCTGCACCACAACCCATTTTTTTGCTAATTGGCAAAAACGTTTCAACGTCCATTGCAGCAGTTTTCTGGCGGGCTTTTTGTGTAGCATAAAACGCGGCATCACGGCAGTAACAGCATCATGGCTCATGGAAAATGGCCGGTAATCAAAAATACGCCAACACGGGCTTTTGGCGCTTTGTAATGTGGTCTGTTCGCTTGTCTGAACGGTACGTCGTCTGTTGATCTGACCGTGCGTCTTTCTGTGTATGTGTGTGTGTGCATGTCGGAACATGCCGAAGGTACGAGGGTTCCAGAACAGGTAGGCCGTTTATGGACCTATATGTTCCATTCATGTTCAACAATGTCTGACGAGTTGAGCTGTACCATTGTGTGTGTGTGTGTGTTTAGCTTGTTTGTCCTGTGCTCCTCATGTGCATGAAAATGCATAGAAAAAAGTAAAGCTCAAACAAATATATATACAAATGAATCCTGTTTGTGTTTGTCTGAGTTTTAAAACCCAATTTCCTGCACATGTGTTTAGGTCCGAAAAAACGCTCAAATTGGCATGAGTCTCTCGCTTACTCTCGACTGGTGTCTGGACCGCATATAAACTTTAATGTGACATCAGGAAGCCGTCACAAAACTACAACACAGAACAAGGTTTGCGCACTTTTAAAAAACTGGTCGACTGCAGTGGAAGTAACAAGACCTTAGTTTTAGTCAAATTCGTAGCATACATTTGGGGAATCTTATTGTCTCATTTGATATATCTTAACTTCTTTGCGCGAAAATATACTAAAAGATCTTCTCGTTTTGATGCCAAATTGTGCTAAGAGACTGCTGGGAAATGAGCACATCGACACTTTTAAGACTTTAAAACTATAAGCCCTCCCCAAGCCTACCCCTAATTTGACGTCACAAATCGTTGCACCTCTTTGTGAACCCACTTATCGAGCCAAAACCTCATAATTTGATGACAGTCATATAAATAGATACATTTACTTTAAAAATGTTATAGTTTCTCTTTAGAAACACTAACCAACACGAGTTCGTATTTAAGAACTCTGATGGTTGATTATAATTTTTTGCATTTGCGTGTAAGCCATTATAAATGCTTCGTTTACGTTGCGATTTGCTCGAAACATGGCTCATTTTGTTCTTCTCGAATAGGAAAAAAATAGGTCAAGGTGCTTAGGTAAAGAGATCAATTTTGCTCTTTTTCGGCTAAGTTTCAGGCACGAGTGACTTTTGAGCTCTGTGGCCAAAAACTCTTGAATCAAATCAAAAAGTGGTCTACGGAAAGATTGTAGTTGATACTTTAGTTGACAATAGATATATAGCGGTTTACATGAGGACCTATCTAAAAAAAATACCGATATTCGCAAAATTATCGAAAGCTGAGGGTGACCCTCAAAAACATGAGTACGGATTGTTATTGAGGGAAGGTAGTTTAAACATAAACACCCATCAGAGTTCTTGAATATTAAAAAAGTTTGAATTTTGTAGACTAGTGTAATTTGTAAAAACTTAATTTTGCCATCTATTACTATAACTATGAACAGCCGATAAACGGTAATGATATTTGATATTTTTATATCGATCGATCGTGGCATATTTTCGATAAGCACTAATAACTTCTCCATTTTGCTAGCGATTTTGCTCAAACCAGTGTTGAAATGGTCGCAAAGAATCAATTTATCGAATCCAAAAATAATCCATAAACAAAATTTTTAAGATTTTGATTTAATTCATTTGTAGACAAAAAAAAAATTTAGTTCATTGAACTGTAACTTGCAATCGAATTAGACCAAAATCGTCTGAGAGACATTGATTTGATATTAAATTACCTTCAATTCAAGTCACAATTCATATCGATCGATAGTAAGGTTCTTAAGATATATGAGATTTGCTGAATTCGCAACTTTCGAAATCTCGTATTTTTTTAAGTAGCGATAATTTTAAAACGAGTTAGACCAAAATCGACATTGATTTGATATTAAATTAACTTCAATTCGAGTCACAATTTATCTCGATCGGTAACAAATTTCCCAAGATATATGAGATTTGCTGACTTCGAAACTTTCGAAATCTTTTTGAAATAGCGATAATTCGAAATCGTTGCTGGAAATTCAAAAATGGTTTCTGTACTCGAACTCAGCGACCCAAAATTGACCCCAAAAGGTATGTTTCAATGAGGTCAAATTTGTTGCATAGTGTTATTGACGTGCATTAACATCTACTTAGTCATCTCTGAAGAGCTGTTAGCACATTTTTTCTTCTATGCAATTTATAGGCAAAGAAGGCTTTTGGTGTAGATTTTGTTCATTTTCTTTTTCACTGAAAACTAAACGTTGGGACAGACTAAATTAGCTTAAACGCTAAGTAAGTCAATGTTGACCATTATAGAAACAACTTATAGTCTCAATAGCCTCAATATGCATTGCGAAAAAGCTGTATATAAAAATATGTGTCAGAAGATGTTTCATGTAAAACAATTACGACTAGTATGCCGTGATGTTGGTATAGAATGAGCTTTAGGTGACGCCATAACATATGCGAGTTGGAGTTAGCATATACGCAGGCTAGATGGCGCCACATTAGGGCAGACTATGCTATGTCACACACATGTTAAATCAGAAAGAGTATTGAAAATAGGCATGCATCAATGACGTCATATGTGCATCACTACAACTAGGTTTAGCTAAGACATATTACCGTGTAGCCATTCCATTCCATTCCATTCCTTGTGCTTTCGCAGTGCTCTTTTGTATTGAATATATGTAGTTTATTGTAGGCTTATGCACTTAGCTAATAGAACACTTATGCTAAAGGGTATAAACAGACTCAAAGCCAGACTAGTGGCCAGCAACTAACCGAAACAGCTGTTTATATTTTATGGCTGCTTATTTGTTGGTTGTTGTTGTTGCTCTGCTGTTTTTTCTCTCTCTCTATAAGCTACATTCTCATTTTATATCTCGCTTGTTATTGTACTATATGTTTGTGTTGTTGTTTCTTTTTGGCTTTTCGCAGTGCACACACAAATCATTCAACCGCCAGTGGACACCACAGTGCTATTGGGCCTGACCGCATCACTGCAGTGCAAGGTGTCCAGCGACCCCAGTGTGCCATACAACATCGATTGGTATCGCGAGGGCCAGATGGCACCTATCAGCAATTCGCAGCGTATTGGTGTCCAGGCCGATGGACAGCTAGAGATTCAAGCTGTGCGAGCCAGCGATGTGGGCACCTATTCATGTGTTGTTACCTCACCGGGTGGCAACGAGACGCGTGCCGCCCGCCTAAGTGTCATTGAATTACCCTTTCCGCCGACCAATGTTAAGGTGGAACGCTTGGAGGGACCGCAGCAGCGCAGCATCAATGTTTCCTGGACGGCTGGCTTCGATGGCAACAGTCCAATTGCGAAATTTATTATACAACGCCGTGAGGTCTCCGAATTGGGTAAGCTATACGCTCTAGTTTAATTTTGATGCTCTAAACGTGTTGCATAGTGAGCGTTATTTAAGGCTTATGGTAGTTACCGTAGATGTGGATCGGTTTTGAAGTCCGTTTGGCGCTTTCATACTCATGTGCAGCATACATAAGTGTGCTTCTGGAGCAGTGCTTATAAAAGTCAACTACAGTACTATAAAAGTGAAAAAAGACCTAAATAAATTGCCAACTTTCGACACGTGTAGAGTATACAATTTGTTTTTTTTTTTTGAGAGATTTTTGGTGTTTGGATTATGGATTGTATGGATATGGTAGTATTGGTTTTTGATTTACATTAGTTTGAGCGGCAAAAATGCAAGTGCTATGGGGGAGCAACATAGCGGAACATGAACATTAGTGTTAACCCCCTGGTTTTTGTTGGGTGGTTTTGGCCAGAGGCCAGATATTGCGTGTCTGTCGATGTTGTTGTGTCGGCGTAGTTCATTGGCTTTGATGTCGTTGACATACTTATGTACATAATTGTCCAAACACGCATACCAAACCGTACAACACGAACACGTACAAAAAATCCGTAAAATATTGAGCATAAACACTGAAAAACTAAAAAAAAAAAAAACATAAAAAAAACCCCAAATCATTTTCTAAGAGTGTGTAAAAGAAAACAAGAGCAATAATTTTTATCGATATGTTTTTGTTCTCTCTTTTTTCTTCTTCTACTTGTTTGCTTACATTTAACAAATTTCTTTTAAATATGCTACCAATGAATATAACGAACGTGACCGCAACAAAACAACTGTTCAACGCGCTGCCCCTCATTGCAAAAAACGTTTTCCAACACTTACACTTACTTTTGTACTAAATGGCTTAAATACTTTTTTTTTTTTTTTTGATGCAATATTATTTATCACACACTAAAACGCACCTGTAAATGAACCAAACGTACACTTAAAAAAAAATATATGCACTATATCTCTTATGCTCTTCTTCACTCTTTCACTCTCAACTAACATCCAATGCACTGCTCTTTTGTACAACACATTTAACACTCACACACCAATTCGCGCTCTCTCTCTCTCTCTCTCTCTCTCTCTCTCTCTCTCTCTCTCTGCCCGTCTGTCTCTTACTCAACTACGGTTTTCAACTCATTAACAACATAGAAAAATTCGTAGGTCCAGTGCCGGATCCTTTGCTCAATTGGATTACCGAACTGAGTAACGTTTCGGCCGAACAACGATGGATATTACTGGAGAACCTTAAGGCCGCCACGGTCTATCAGTTTCGTGTGAGTGCCGTAAATCGTGTGGGCGAGGGCTCACCCTCGGAGCCCAGTAATGTGGTTGAGTTGCCACAAGAAGGTAAGTTCCTTAAAAATCTCCCTCTTTACTTATAAATAGCGTGTTGCTGTTAGCTTGTGTTTGTTTTTAGTCCTATTCAGTTTGTATAAATTGCCAGTTGTTTTTTTTTTGTTACTCTTATGCAAGCCTGTTTCCGTGCTCACTTTTCCAATTCCAATTCTCCAAGAGATAGCTTAAACTGCCAAAGACAATCGTCTCGGCTAAGAATCTAGCAAATGGTATTTCTACGTTTTGACCGGCTTTGCGCTCTTTACCTGGTCCTTCCAACAAGCTACACTGTCGTCACCTTGCTTTAAGAGTTGCATTGAAGATCCTTCTCGGGTAAGGTGCTTCCGCCCACATGAGCAAGCCAGCGGAGCCGCCGTGGAGCTTCCATCGAATGCGGTAGTCGTTGCCAACGCATAAGAGGCCAGAGATCTTATGGAGTAATTTTCGTTAAGGCAATCTAGCCGCAACCGCTTCAGACCGCGTCACCATCCAAACTTCAGAGCCATACACCATATCGGCAAGGATGAGCGTCTTGTAGAGTGTTAGTTTCGTCGGCTTAGAGTGTTGTCCCGTATGGTAAGTGGGTCAGAGAATACCACCTCAGCAGGTCAAAGTTTGTCGAATAAGGCGACTTATAATGACACTGCATTCTTTGGAGACCATTAGAGCCACCCCAGGCTTTGAAAGTGTTGTTTTACAATGTAAAACCCAAAATTCCAATGAAAGAAATACATCGCCCGTAACCCGGTAACCAGGATTGTTATGGCCAATTAAGAAGAAGAAGAAGAGTGTTGTCTACAACGTTACTACTACTACTACGTTACAAAGTAACGGCGATTGGCAAGAGTGATCCTCGGCTCCACACTGACATCATACTTCGTTGAGACGAAATCCTTGATATCAATTGTATAGTTTCTTCTGAAGAAAACATACTCTATCTTGCTCTCATTTACCAACAGACCCAACCGGGCAGGTTAGCTCTCAGGAGCCGCAAGGCTCCTTTAGCATTTCGGTTGGTACGACTCTTAATGTCAATATGATCTGCGTAGGCAAGCAACTGGACGCTCTTATGCACTCCGGCCTTTTACAAAAAGGAGAGAGCGCTTCGCCATATGTATACGTGATCCCTCAACGGGCTTTATAATAGACAGAGAAATGATAGATGTAGATTTTGTATTTGTCAGGATTAGGCGTAGTGTGAGTATCTGGTCAATGGTGGACTGTGCGGATAAAGTCCGATGAGTACTTTCGTGAATGACTTGGGTGAATGACTCACAACATGCTCGAAAATGCCTTAAATTAAAAAAAAAACACTGATCACAAGATAGCTGCCGCATAGCGCACAAAGAAGCTACCAATCATCATCAGTTCAATTGGCTTAGCGAGTTCGCAAATCGGCTAAGATTCAAGAATCCAGTAAATGCGATTTATAACAATGGAAAACACATTCCTCAAGTTCCTGCCAAAAGTGAGAACGGATACAGGGCTCTAGTAGAGTTCTTTGTCAATTTAACTTCATTTCAAATAACTTATTTCTAAACAATTGTCATCATTTTGCTAGCGTTTAACACTTAAAATCTTGAGTTTTTCGATTCGTTTAATAACTGAAAACTAATGCTAAATGCTATTGTATTGTAATTTGTACTTTTAAATGCTATCGTTGTCGTCAACTGCGTCGTCGCCCTCGTCGCCACCGCTTTGTGACCTAAAACAAAAAAAAAAAAACAAAAACTGTAAAAATGTATAACTAAATTGTAGAATTTCCGCTTCACCGAGGTACTTTGCAAGTGATCAAACACACTCACACACACACACTCACGTTCAGACAGAATAGGCTGCACACATATACACAAAACACTTTGCAACCTAACCTCAAACATTATAATCACTCATTCCCACCATTCACAATTCACAGCACCCTCGGGTCCACCAGTGGGTTTCGTTGGGTCGGCACGTTCCATGTCCGAAATCATTACGCAATGGCAGCCGCCGTTGGAGGAGCATCGCAATGGTCAGATTTTGGGCTACATTCTGCGCTATCGTCTCTTTGGCTATAACAATGTGCCTTGGTCCTATCAGAACATAACCAACGAGGCACAACGCAACTTTCTTATACAGGAGCTCATCACTTGGAAGGATTACATAGTTCAAATAGCCGCCTTCAATAACATGGGCGTGGGTATTTATACCGAAGGCGCTAAGATCAAGACCAAAGAGGGCGTACCTGAGGCACCACCCACGCAGCTCAAAGTGCATCCGCTGAACTCTACAGCTGCGCATATTAGCTGGATACCCCCCAATCCACAGCAGATCAATGGCATCAATCAGGGCTATAAGATACAGGCCTGGCAGGAGCATTTGGTCGAAGGTGAACCACGCGATGTCGAGAAACGCATGATGACTGTGCCGCCCAGTCTTATTGATCCTTTGGCTGAGCAAACCGCTGTGCTTAATGGCTTGGACAAGTATGCCGAATATAATATTACTGTGCTATGTTTTACCGATCCTGGCGATGGCGTGACCAGCCAAAAAGTCTATATAAAGACCATGGAGGATGTACCCGATGAGATAACGGCTCTGCACTTTGACGAGGTCTCGGATCGTTCGGTCAAGGTGCTCTGGGCGCCGCCCAAAAATACCAATGGCTTGCTAACCGGCTATACAGTGCGCTATAAGATGAAAGAACTTGCGGAAACCATGAAAGCCGTGAATTTGACCGCTGAGGATACACAGCTAACGGTCAATCAGCTGCAGGCTACCACGCACTACTGGTTTGAAATACGCGCCTGGACGCGCATAGGTGGCGGACCACCCAAAACGGCTACCATACAATCTGGCGTAGAGCCTGTGCTGCCGCATGCGCCCACCAGCTTGGCTCTGTCCAACATTGAGGCCTTCTCAGTGGTGCTGCAATTCACGCCCGGCTTTGATGGCAACTCCAGCATAACCAAGTGGAAGGTAGAGGCTCAAACGGCGCGTAATATGACCTGGTTTACCATCTGCGAGATATCCGATCCTGATGCGGAAACCTTAACCGTGACAGGTCTCATGCCTTTTACACAGTATCGCCTGCGTCTCAGCGCCACCAATGTTGTGGGCACTTCGAAACCCTCGGAGGCCACCAAAGATTTCCAAACCATACAGGCACGCCCTATGCATGCGCCCTTCAATGTCACCGTGCGCGCCATGAGCGCACAACAGCTGCGCGTGCGCTGGATACCGCTGCAACAAACCGAATGGTTTGGCAATCCACGTGGCTATAACATAACCTATCGCCAGATGGAACGCGCAACGACTACCATCAAGACCAAGCCGCACAGCGTGCTAATCGAGGATCACACTGCCAACTCGCATGTACTGGAGAATTTGGAGGAGTGGACCGTCTACGAGGTTATTATGAATGCCTGCAATGATGTCGGCTGCTCACGTGACAGCATTAAGGCCGTGGAGGGCACACGTGAGGCCACGCCTTCCTATGGACCCCTGGACGTACAGGCCAATGCCACCTCGTCGACCACCGTTGTAGTGCGTTGGGGTGAGGTGCCGCGGCAGCATCGTAATGGTCAAATCGACGGCTTTAAGGTGTTCTATGCGGCCACCGATCGTGCCGGTCAGGTGCTGCATAAGACCATACCCAACAATAGTTCGTTTACCACCACGCTGACCGAGCTCAAGAAGTTCGTGGTCTATCATGTTCAAGTGTTGGCCTACACGCGTCTGGGCGATGGTGCGCTCAGTACACCACCCATACGTGTACAAACATTTGAGGACACACCTGGTGCACCGTCCAATGTAAGTTTTCCGGATGTAACCTTCTCGATGGCGCGTATTATCTGGGATGTGCCCGATGATCCCAACGGCGAGATTTTGGCCTATCAAGTTACATACACGCTTAATGGCAGTGCTAATCTAAACTATAGTCGTGAGTTTCCACCCTCGGATCGCACCTTCCGTGCCACGCAGCTGCTGAGCGAGCGCTACTATAGCTTTAGCGTTACAGCTCAGACGCGTCTGGGCTGGGGCAAGACTGCTTCTGTGCTGGTATATACCACCAACAATCGGGAACGTCCTCAGCCGCCATTTACGCCACAGGTTTCGCGCAGTCAGATTCAAGCGCATCAGATTACCTTTAGCTGGACTCCGGGACGTGATGGCTTTGCTCCTTTGCGCTACTATACGGTACAAATGCGAGAGAATGACGGACCTTGGCTTCCTTTGCCGGAACGCGTAGATCCCTCGCTGACTTCGTACAATGCACAGGGTCTAAGACCGCACACCACCTACCAGTTCCGCATACAAGCCACCAACGATCTAGGACCCTCGGCTTTTAGTCATGAGAGCATTGTGGTGCGCACACTGCCTGCCGCACCTGCTGTGGGCGTGACCGGGCTGAAAGTGGTGCCCATAACAACGACATCGGTGCGCGTGCATTGGCATGCGTTGGAGACGGGCATGTGGAATGGCGATTCGGCCACTGGTGGCTATCGTATACTCTACCAGCAGCTTTCCGACTTTCCAACTGCTCTGCAGTCCACACCCAAGACGGATGTGATGGGCATCAACGTGAACAGCGTGGTGCTGGCGGACTTGCAGCAGGATCGCAACTATGAGATTATTGTGCTACCATTTAACTCCCAGGGACCAGGTCCAGCTACACCACCAGCTGCTGTCTATGTGGGCGAGGCTGTGCCCACTGGTGAACCGCGTGCTGTGGATGCTGCACCCATTTCCAGCACCGAGGTGCGTTTGCGCTGGAAGCCACCCAAGCAGAGCAGCCAGAATGGTGATATATTGGGCTATAAGATCTTTTATTTGGTGACTGAGTCGCCGCAAGTGCTGGAGCCAGGACGCAAATGGGAGGAGGAGATTGAGGTGGTTGCAGCCACAGCCACATCGCACAGCTTGGTTTTTCTTGACAAGTATACAGAGTATCGTATACAATTGCTGGCCTTTAATCCTGCTGGCGATGGTCCACGATCTGCGCCCATAACAGTGAAGACACTACAGGGTGTGCCAAGTGCACCACTAAATTTGCGCTTTACGGACATAACCATGCAAAGTTTGGAGGTAACCTGGGATGTGCCCAAGTTTCTCAACGGCGAAATACTTGGCTATTTGGTAACCTATGAAACGACCGAGGAAAATGAGAGTAAGTTTTAAATGGCTTACGAGTTAAAGTAAGTGTTTAATTTAAAACCATTTTTTGCAGAGTTCAGCAAGCAGGTGAAACAGAAGGTGTCCAATACGACCTTGCGCGTGCAAAATCTGGAGGAGGAGGTCACCTACACGTTCACCGTGCGCGCTCAAACCATTGACTACGGGCCAGCGGTAAGCGAGAATGTGACCACCGGACCACAGGATGGCTCACCAGTGGCACCGCGCGATCTTATACTGACCAAGACATTGTCCAGCGTGGAAATGCATTGGATCAATGGACCCTCCGGTCGTGGTCCCATACTAGGCTATCTCATTGAGGCCAAGAAGCGCGGTAAGCAAACTAGATTTGAATGTCTTTAATTATAATATATGTAATTATTGGTATCGGCTATTTTTTTAATTAAACAACTTTTTCATTTTTTTTTTTGTTTTTATTTGGTGGACTGTTAAAATTAAAATTTAAACAAAATTTTTTATGAAATTCATTGCAAAATTTTGAATATGCTTGCGTAGAAAAAGGAGAACCATCATTTGTTTGTAAGTATTTGAAGTGATAGAATTTAAGTGTAACTTAGTAATTACATAAATTTTAGTCGATAATCGCTAATTGTAAGAAAAATATGCCTAAATTGTAACAGTAGCATATAATAGCTTATGGCAAGGAAATACTTGTAATAACTAACAGCTACTAAGGATTACTTTTAACCAAGTGAAATTACAAGCAACAGTTCTGCTCTAAGGCGCTCTCATGTTATTTTAAAAACTAACTAAAAACTGCGATTGTTGCATAACTTCTAATACACTTTCACACTTTGTAATTTACACACAGATGATTCCCGCTGGAACAAAATCGAGCAAACCAAGAAGGGCACCATGCAGGACTTTACTGTCAGCTATCATATACTAATGCCCTCCACTGCGTACACATTCCGTGTGATTGCCTACAATCGCTATGGCATTTCATTTCCAGTTTACTCAAAGGATTCCATACTGACACCCTCGAAATTGCATCTGGAATATGGTTATCTGCAGCACAAGCCCTTCTACAGGCAAACCTGGTTCATGGTCGCACTGGCTGCCACTTCTATAGTTATCATAGTCATGGTCATTGCGGTGCTGTGCGTCAAGAGCAAGAGCTACAAGTATAAACGTAAGTCTAACTGCCAAGTTGTTGTAGTCTTTTAAACTAATTCAAAATACGCAAAAACGCAGAGGAAGCACAAAAAACGCTGGAGGAGTCGATGGCCATGTCGATTGATGAGCGCCAGGAACTGGCTTTGGAATTGTATCGTTCGCGTCATGGTGTTGGCACTGGCACACTCAATAGCGTGGGCACACTGCGTAGCGGCACTCTGGGCACTTTGGGACGCAAGAGCACAAATCGTCCGCCAACAAATATGCAGCTAGGTAAGAGCCCACCACGTCCATCACCCGCTTCTGTGGCCTATCACAGCGATGAAGAGAGTCTCAAGTGTTACGATGAAAATCCCGATGATAGCAGCGTAACCGAAAAGCCATCCGAGGTGAGCAGCTCCGAGGCCTCGCAGGTAGGTTGGACTACAGGCGCGAAAATGCCGTAACACAGAAATAACATGGCTTTTTTTTCTTCTTGTTTAGCACTCGGAAAGCGAGAACGAGAGCGTACGCTCAGATCCGCATTCGTTTGTAAATCACTATGCCAATGTGAATGACTCGTTGCGTCAGTCCTGGAAGAAGACCAAGCCGATACGCAACTACTCCAGCTATACGGACTCGGAGCCGGAGGGCAGCGCTGTCATGAGTCTCAATGGCGGACAGATTATTGTCAATAACATGGCGCGCTCGCGAGCTCCATTGCCCGGCTTCTCGTCATTTGTTTGACAATCAACGGAGTTCTAAGGTCTAAGCAACAGTAGCAGCGGCACCTACATCAGAGAGACATTCGTTTAAGCTCAACTGAAGCAAGGAGGCAACAGTCGAAGGGCAGACAGCAGATAGAGAGTGCGAGCGAGTGATGAAAGTCGAAGGAAGATGTAACATATCAAGGAAACAGCAGGTTAACAGCAGGTTAACAGCAGGTTAACAGCAGGTTAACAGCTGGCTAACAGCTGTCTGAAGCGTTTGACTGACTGTTGTGGGTGCGCTGCTATATGGATTTTAGTTGTAGTTATATATATGGAGAGATCGGACAGAGATCTGAGATTTAAACGCATTTTTTGATTGACTGCGCGCTTGAATGTTGCTGCTTAACGCCAACGCGCTCTGTTTTATGGTTTTAACTTATTTTTTAAATATAACAACTGTCAGCCGAAACAGCGCACACGCCCCAAACGCCCCTTTAGTTAGTTACATACATATATATAGTATATATATATATAACATTTAGCTACATACACAGAGGCCGGCATTTTTACAAAGCAAAAAACTTGTGATAAATGAAATGTTTGCTTACATTTTTGGCTGTTAGCTGCATGTTTTTTTTAGTTTTGTTTTAAAATTTGTGTTTTTTTTTGCCAACTCTGTGCTCCTGGTATGTAGCGTTTCGTCCCAGATCATGTTTCGGCAGCGTGTGCGCCCGCCCAAAAGCTGGCTTTCGTATACTCTATTTTTTTGTTTTTTTTTCGTTTTTTGTTTTTTACGAGCAAGCGTTGTGCGTTTAAGTGTGTTGTGTGAATGTTTTATGCAAAATCTCATTAAGATTAGTTTTCGACAAAACTCGCATGAGCGTAAATGTTACAAATGCTTGCTACTCTTTTATTTGATATGTGTGTGTGTGTACATTAAGTCTATATAGTGTACTTTTGTTTAGTTACAATTATTGTAAAGAGTCCTTTACACGAAGCGAGATTTTCAAGCGAGATCGTGTAATTGGTATTTGTAAGTTGTAAGTTACAACATGAGTTGTCTCGCCTGCAACCCTATGCGACTTAATTCATATAAGAATGTATTCTAATGCCGAGCGAGATTTTGTGAGATATTTTTTTCACTTTCTCGCTTGAAAATCTCGCTCCGTTTAAAGGGCGTTTAAAGACTACTATATATGTATATGTGTGTATGTGTGCGCGTGGTTTTACTTTTTTTTACAAGCTATTACTTGAAACAATAAACCAAAACAACACTTTATAACTGATGCAATCAGTTGGCATTTTCTTAGCATAAACGAAAACACAAAGATTTCATGTTTTATGAGACATATGAGCATATCTAAACTTTAAGCCTCTACTTAAGCTCTGTAACTACATACATTTTGGAATGCCTTTACTTTGTATTCAATAATATACATATATACATGTGTGTTCTTTTTTTTTATCATAATTATGATATACAAGTATACAATATAGGCCATATTAATGCAATTTCTAGCAAGTAAGCAACTAAATGTTCAACAAACAAAGCAAAGTAACACAGATAACAATTTTTTTTGTCAAACACAAGCAAAATATGCATTAAAACGAACAACTGTTTAGCACTAAGCAAAGTACATTATATACATTATATACACAAACATATAAAAGTTATATAACCTATAAAAAAAAAGCATATATGTAGCATGTATAAGTGCGAGCGAAACAAAAAATAGCAATTACTAAACTTAAAAAAAAAACATATTTAAAAAATGAATGTAATTTGTCAATGTGCAACAAGCAGCGTTTAATTAATTGTATATCTGTAATTCTAATTGTAGTTGAAATCGATATGAAAATGTTAGCATTACAAACACACACACACACACACACACACACTTATGTATGTATATGTATATCTATGTATAACTTAAATGACTGATTATATATTTTTTCTTGATTAGTTATACGATTTTATATATAAATATTTCCTTTTTTTTTTGAGATAACTTTTTTTTTTAAATATATACTAAACTACGTATTAACTATGTTTAGGTGCAGCATAAATTATATATATAAACATAAATTTATGCGAATTGCGCATATTTCGCAGCAGCTATAAATTGTTCTTCAAAAACGTATATTTTAACTTCAAAGACTCGAAGCACAAGTTCATAAAACTAGTTAAGCATGTATGTAATTGTAATTGTAATTGTAATTGTAACTCTAATTGTAATTTTAAATCTAATTGTAATTGAAAGCAACGCCATGAGTGCGCAAAAGCAAAATATAAATCATATGTCTGTCTAGGCGATATTCAAATAAATACAAACTGTAACGTGCGAAAAGCAGACTGCAGTGAAGCGCAGCAAGTAACAGAAAGAAAGAGTAGTTGTTAAGCAGGGAAGGGAAGAGCAGCAAGCAGAGCAAAGTTGTAAGAAATTAGTTAAAATGTGCAACAGGCACTAAGTATTAGCATATATATATTATACGCATATATGTAATAAATGTAATTTTCAAAGCGAATAAATCCATTAAAACAAAATATAAATGTACAAAAAACAAAAAAAAAACCGCACATATACAATGCGTGCAACTACTTGGTAATTTAAAAAAAAACGAAATTGCTGAGTGTTTAGTCTGGCAACGCTGCCAGCTGGCGCCATCTATGCGCATAACGCAACGCGCGCTCATGCAGTTGTTTCAACGCAACTGCTCATAGATGGCGCCAGCAAATGACTCAGTTAATTGAGTGAAACTTTTAAGTAAATGTACGCCGGCGCGCAGCGCTACTATTTGAACGTGATGTTGCTCCTTTAAAGTCGCGACTATATGACATAACCAACAACTTTTGAGGTTCAAAAAAAAAAAGAAACAAAAATTGTTTATTGAGAAAAATCAATAGAAAGAAAAGGGCGCTTAATGCAAACATAAAACTAAAGATATCAAGAAAAACCAAAAGCACAGGCGAAGCAAATTCGCGCTATTTGGATGTTTTTTTTTTTTGAAATAAATAACCAAATAATGTTAAGAAAAACTGAATTTACCATTTGAATGTCACTAATAAATGTTGCAAAAAATGTCAGTGTATTAAGACTTTTAATACTCTACGAACGAGCAGGCCGAACTTATTTGACAGGTTAATGCTTGTTGCCAGCTCTGAAAACTTTGTGGATTTATAACGAACTATTACGAGAAAATTACAGCAAAAAACGAAAATCGCCTTCACATTAGGCTCATTTTAAAGATATTGATTTCAGCATTTCAGTTCTTTTGCTGTATTTTTTCTGGTTTTCGACCTTTGGCTTTTTAAAGATAAAAAGTAAGTTGCCTCTTTTCGTTAAAAAGGAGAATTGCCTCAGATTGTTTTCAACTCATTTCAAAAGTAATGATTTCAGCAATTCCAAACTAGGTCGATACAAAAATGAGTACCTCTGCCAATTTTTCAAGCTGTTTTAAAGTTTCGCACAAAAAAATTGACACAGATTGCCTTCATCTTGGACTTATTTTAAAGGTATTGATGTTAGTTTAAAACCAAGTTGCCTTTCCTATAGCTCTTCTAGTTTCCCTGATATGGTTATTTGAAGTTAGCAATGAAGTATGTGCAAATTCTGAATACTATATATATTTAGATTTAGGATTTTTAAATCTCTTCCTAGTCTTTGACCCCAAATTGTACACATTAGTTTTAGAGAAAAACCGGAATCCAAAACATGTCTGACTATCACTTCCGATCGATACGATGAAAGAGTAGTTATTAAAAGCCATACATATGGCAAAAAAATTATCATTTTTTTAGTTTCTGATTTCATTATCTGTTAAGTCAGATAAGATTAGCTGGTTAAAAGTTAAGTGGATGGCTAAATTCCCCCGATGTAACGTATTTGTATAGTAAACACCTTAGAGGGTTGATAACCTGCACTCCTCTAGAGAGATGTGACAGACTTTTTTTAAAAAAAGAATAAAAATATTGTATTTTGGTAATCCCGAAAATCTGATTCTACCTAGATAAGCCTTTTAACCATGCGGAATGCAAAAAAGAAATGATTATATAGATTCAACACTATCATAGAAATCGTCTTCGTTATTTTCCAGTTAGGAGTATATCGTAGGCTTTATACTAAAAAAGCTGGATAGACTTTCGTTCTGTTGGATGTTTATGGTGAACATGCTGTTTGGCCGGTTAAACAATGAAAGACAAGCAATTTGCTGAACAGCTGAAAAAGTTCAAAGATGAAAAAGCGTTCGAAACGCTTAAAGTTGGCTTTTCAACTTTTCGGAAACGCCTCAAAGAGTTTTCGTTGAAAGAAAAAAGCTCGCAATTCGAGGATTGCAACCGTTTTGCTTTACGACACTGCCAAGCTCCATATGGCGAAAATCATGCAAACACCGAATCTGGAAGTTCTTTTCCATCCGCCATGACGCATAGCTTGTCAGAGCAGATCGATAACTACGAAAGTTCCAAGAAATGTATCGATTCATTCAACGCATCTAAAGACGATGTTGCTACGTAATGATACTTTCATTTCGAACTATTTTTGTTAGTTCTTATTAGAACCTTGGTCATTAGCAGCTTCTAGCAAATACATTTGAATATCTAACTGATTTTCGTTAGCGCATTATGCCAACAATATCGCTTTCGCTTTCAATCTCAGGCAGGATTGTCTTCCGTTCTCTGCGGAAAATCTTTTGAGCTTCTTAGCACTTTCAAATGCATTTGCACAATCTCAACTACTTATCACTGAAAAAGCATAAGATTGTAACTCTTCGAGACAAACAGTCGTTGTAGCTAGATTGTCACGTCACACTTTCAGACAGAAACATTCAGAGCTATTCCAACCTCTCTCCTAACTAGTAGTGACTTTAACCCCAAACATGAACAGTATGAGCAATACGTTGTTTTTCTTTTTTTTTGCTTATGTATTGGCTTTTTATCAGACTGGGAAATCTTGAATTATATGAAAGCCATCAACTTGGCCAGCGCCGGCTACTCGTAACTGTGTATAAACCGATTAGATTGTACCCTTTATAACGCACTTTAAGTGCTTTCAACTGTCAGTTGAATGTAGGCAGAAAATTGAGTCAGCCAATCTATTGTTAACGATTCGGCACATTCGATTACAAGACATATCAACTTTACAATAACAAAGCATTTCATACAAAAGTCTTTATCACGATTAGCTGTGACATTTGCAAAAACTCTATGCATAAGAGTTGAGGAAGTTACCATTTAGCACGGAACTTCTGAAATCTGTTCTATGGGAAACTCAAGTGCTATATTTGTAGACCATATGGCAGAGTTATCATGTGCCGCCATTTGATGCTATCGTTTCGAGTATTTCGCCGGATTTTTCCATATTTTTGGTTTTACTTAGAATTATTATTCTATCGTTAGAAACTGTCAGTATATTTAGTCGCATGACGAAGTTTTTTTTTGGTTTTTTACCGAAAGAAAGTTGCTTACGGGCCTTCCCAAGTCGAAAAGCTACAGAAGCTACAGTTTTAAGTATAGCTGCAAAACTATCAATAGTTTTATCGATATATCGATTTTTTCCTTTGTGCCTCAACAAAGACTTATGTATGGTTGAGTAGTCGTTTGTTAGCGTTGTTGCTTTTGTTTTGAAGGTATTTTTGGCTAGCAATTGTCATGCAACTTTTAGTGGGCGAAGTGTAAAAGCTTACAAAAGTTGGATGGCAAAAAAACCTACTATACTTTATATAATACCGAATCGTTTTCCTGAAACTATCGAAAATATCGAATGGCGACAAGTAGAAAGATATGACTGTTTTACTGACAAACACTTTTTACTTTATTATCATAATATATCCAGCATCGATATCTACCTTGCGCTATGCTAGCGCCACTTAGTATGTGTCTTTTCTGGTGCTGCCATCACGGCTTTTAGGTCTGCTTAAGTTCCTTTATGGTTAAATACGGAGAATGGCGAAGATTAAAGTGAAACTTTTTGGAATGACAAAAATTGTCCGAGCTCGAGCCCACATAAGGCAAAATATAAGTAATGACAAATATGATGAAAGATGATTTACATTTAGTTCAAGCAGTAAATCTCGGCAAAGATTTGTGCGAAGTACTAAAGAGAACTCGAATTTCAAACAAAAACCCAACATTTTCTTGCTAGTGGGTCTCCCACACCCGCCGATCCGCTGTTTATATCGGAAACCTTCTTATAATTTACTATATATTATCACATACGATTTGGTCGGCACTCTGTTTCATTTAAGATGAGAGCTTTTTGAACGCTCTTCGTATATACTATACTTTTTAGAACCATTTCATAACTAGTTGCATTCGAAGCGGCACTAGGTACGAGTAGCAGTAAGCAATTTACCTTAATTACTCCCATACCCCGTAAGGTATCGATGCTAAAACCGAGCAAAAATATTTACTTTGTTCAGGGAAAGCGGTTTAAGGCTACCACTCTGTCGGACACCGACCCGACTGATTCCAACTTTCAGTAGAGATACTAAGTTTATAAGAGGGTAGATTATCATATATAAATAGTAAAGAAATCGAAATGACTAAGTGAAAAACCTTTGAATTGATTAAAATTGGTTCTGGGAATCGATCGATTTCCCCTTCCAGTACACATAGTCTACGTTCCCAGAGTGAAGGTAGATGAACTCTGGGAAGCCACAAAACTAGAAGGTGACAAAAAGTCTACAGTCGATGGTATCCCCAACATAGATTAGAAAGGATTATTTGCAGGAACCTTCGCTCGATACCTACGGGCTTGTGTCTTCCCAAATATATGGCAACCACAGCTAAACACTTATGCGCCTAGCAAAGTGGGAAACCGAAATACAGGTCAATCTTCTGTCTGGACACTACTCAAAAGTTACCACTTTGATATATCCAAGTGCCTCTCTTACAGGGCTCGGTAATGCGACACAGAATACAGCCAAAAGTGTTACAAGGTTTTAGCAGGCGTTGGTCCTGGGGTCCCTACCGTGGAACTGCGTCATGTATGTACCTTAGCCCTGGTGGTGGTAGCCATGCTTAGCAAATGGATGCAGGACACACAAGTGAAGCTAGCTGGTCATAAGACGGAGGCCTTACATATCAGGAGCAGGCAGAAGAAAAAATACATGGACGTGCAGATTGACAACGCGACAAACAAGTCAAAGACATCAATCAGGTGTTTGGGCATCAAGCTTGATAATGGATTAAGCTTCAGATCCCACGTCGAATATGCGAGACAAAAGACCTCGGGGATGCAGCCGGCACTCTCTCGATTTATATCTAGATTCCTAACTATTTCGGACGACGCGTCCTGGTCAGTATGTTGCCCATTGACCTGCTGCCCATATAGATAAAGGAGATCTACGCATGGCGGTCAGAGATGTGCGGCACAGCACGAAGTTTTCTTAGAGTAGCTTATTGTTTTTTGCCCGACTTTTACCACCTAATTTTTGCAAGCAGTTTTTACAGCCGTTCTCAAGACAGTGTACGTGTAAGGCTGCTTGTGTTGCGCTCTCTCTTCGACCGACTTATGCGTGGGCAAAATTGAAAGAAAAGAAAGAGCAAAACAAACGCAGTGTTACATGTGCAGCAAGTCGACTCAATGTAACGGCCAAGGAATCCACTCTATTAATTTCATGCTCTTTGAGGATAAGAAGAGAGTTCGTGTGAAGTTTGCGTTTGTCTAAAGTAATATCAATAATTATTTGTCTAAATAAAATAATATGAAATTATATGTTATAGAATTTGCCATAATATGACACAGAATTCCTTTAGTGCCGAATTTAAGCCCGACATCAAAACGTTGGTCTGCCAAGTATCTATTTTAGCCGTTTTTCGAACCAAAAGTAATCAGTCAAAATTCCAAAATTGTCTTGGAATCGTTAGAAATCTATCTTAAAAGCTTTTAAGCTACAGAATTTTCAAAAGATTTTTGTTTTGATGTGCCGAAACAAAGAAGAAATAGCTGCTGTCAGTTGGGTACTTCGTGTAATCGATTCATGAATTTTGCTGTTGAGACCGTCTTTTGAGAAGAAAAGTCACCTGCCGACCGTCTAACGTCGCGACGTCAGACAATCTGCCAGTTGCAACAATCTGGAAGATTGTTTGGCCGACTAACGGCACCGGTTGGCATGCCGATTGTCTGCCTTTCTGATCATGGCTCAAGAACCAGACGTGCCGAATAGCTTTTGTATTGTTGCACTTTTTGGTATATATGCAATGAGGTCTTAATAAGGATAGACTAATAAAATATTGCGTTAGAAAATTCATTGAAATTGAGTTGATTTGGCAATCCTGATGCTCCAATTGAGCGCTTAAATGCTCCTAAGACAGTTTTGGTCTATCTTAAGGCGATTGTGGTTTACAGGACAAAGAGCTCAATTAGTTTTTCAAAATGTTATCCTCAATCTTGATTTTTGACCTTTCGATTTACTTCTTTCCAATCTATGTTTTGAAATGCAACAATGTCGGGCCAAGAATACTATAGTAATGGGCATAAAAGCAATGTTTGCCCCCATATAATTGGCAAACTTCCAATTATATGTAAGTATTTGGTCACTACCTTTTGAAAAAAAACTATCCATTTCAAAAACTAAACTTGTACATGTAAACTTTGAGCCGCAAAGTCAGCGTTCTGGCAGACGACAGCCCCTCAAATGTTATCGACGAAAGAACAGAAGTGTTTTTATTGGCCATAAAATATAAAGTGGCCAATAATCCATGCCAATTGGACGGCTATAAACTAGTATATGGCACTTTATGGCGCAATACCAATTTCGGTAGTACTATTAGTAAGTTAATTGGATAATGCCTAGTCATTAACGGTTAGACGTCTCAGAGCCAACTTGGCTGATTTTGCTGCGGATAGAGGTTTGGCAAGAGAACCTTGTGATAAGACAACAACTAGGTCGAAAAACCAATGACGAGTATATAATAAAACACATGGTTTATTAAATTGAGATTTTTCCGTTTAATATTAACAAAAAACAGTTAATTGCTATAAAAAAAAAAACAAGGCCTTAGTGCTAAAGTACTAAAAACTAACTAGGAGCTAAGTGGGGGCGGCGCTTGTTCCGTAAACGCTGAGGTCGTGACATCCAGCTCGGGCAGCGGTGTCTTGGGCGTCTCAGAGATTTCTGCCAACTTCGGCTTGACTTCTAATGCTGGAACTACCTTTGCAGTGGGTTTACGATTTGGCAGTATGAGCGTTTGCAGACTGCCCAAAGGCGCCTCAACCATTATGTACATGACATACGCCAATATCAAAGTAAAACCAAAGTCCGACCAGAAGCGAAGCATCTACAACAGGAGCAAACATGCCGAATAGTAGTTTATGGAGCACACTACAAGATACTTACCACTTCGTAGTTGGAGAAGTAGGTATTGGTGTGCGCGCGCGAAGAGTTAAGTTCCAGCATGAACATATGAAAGATATAAGCGCAGTAGGAGAGTCGGGATAAAGGCTGCCACAAAGGTGAGGATAGAATGCTATTGGCCATACCACCATAACCTTGCATACAGGCAAACACAACCCAGACCAAAGCCAAAGGCCAGGCGATGCGTGTCAAGGTTAAATAGAAAGCCTCATCGACAATGGGCACCACGGGTGAGCTCCAAGAAGCATCCGGGTATAAGGCAAACAGACAGGTAAACATGAAGGCCAAAGCAGTTAGCCAGCAAACCCAGACAGTCAGGCGGTTTAGCTTAAAAGTTCTGCCAGGTGTCTTGAACAGGAAATAGCCAAAGAGCACGCCTATCAGCCAAGGAGCAGCACGTGTTTGTGTCGAGAAGTAGATCTTTTGCTGCGAGTTGAGCTGCTCATTATTTCTGCGTTAATGAGTAAATTGTAGCTATGCAGCTGTTTGAGTTGAAGTATTCACTTACTTAAAGGACATGGAATAGTTCTTGATGACCATCATGCTGAAGAGACAAGCGGAGAGCAGCAGCAGCAGTACCACAATGGCAGCCACAGCCTTCTTGCCCCACTTGTAGAGCGCAAAAATGAGCATGGGCGAGATTATGTATAGCTGCATGTCCACAGCTAGGTACCAGGTATGACCCAGACACTGATACGGTTGCAGAGGAAGATTGTTTAAGTTTGTATTAGTTTATAGCCGGGCTATAGCTTACGATTTGTTTGGTGGCATAGTTTTGTACATAGAGCAAAGTCCAGAACCAGTTTTCTTTGCAGTTTTCATAGCCCGTTACATCCACATTGGCCCACAAGGGACCGTTGCTCATATGTACGAGCAGCGACATATAGATGAGCACGGCTACGGCCAGCACAGGAGTCAGGCGCAGATAGCGATGCAGGTACATCAAGGGCACATTCAGTTTTCCATGGGCGCTACGGGTATAAAAGGATGACAACAGTTGTAACAGCAGTGCTAGCAGTTTCGGAATCGCTTCTAGCAGGCTTACCGTTTCATGGCGCGCAGCGCAATCAAACCTACTAACAGACCACTCAGGAAGAAGAAGGTGTCTACGGAGTAGACAGCGTGCATGATGAGCATGGCATAAGGCGTCTCACACCACTGCAAAGTGAGTAGGCAACTAATAGAATGTCCATAAAACATGCCAATATTCAAGTGTTACTTACGCTAATGGCTTCCAGCGTGTTGATATTCGGAGTGACAAAGGCTTGCAGATAGTCATGTCCGAAAACTACCCAAACCAGCGATATGCAGCGCATTCCATGCAAGCAGGCAATTACATTCGGATTCGTTGTGGTTTCCACACCAAACAGTACTCTAGAGTTAGCTCTGGCCGAGAAACATTTGATAACACCGGGCAGTTGCTCTAGCGGATAACATGTTACATGATAACGATTCCGAATCGACACAAATGACAACACTTACTTTCATTCTCGCACAGAAAATAGTCGTAGAATGTAGCCAGCAGCACGGGCAGACCCAACAGACAGAGCAGCACACTGTTGAGTTTAAGGCTTAATAAGAACGCAAACCAATCTCTTTGGGATTTGTCACTTACATGGTAAATATGGCCAGCCCAGTGTATTGTCTGGGTTCCGCTGTCTTGCAGGTTTTTTCCTGCACCAACTCCCCCTTGTAGTCAATATTGAGTATACGCTTGAGCAGCGTCTTCAGCGATGTATCCATGTTTTGTGCTGAGCAGCTGCTGGGCAGGCATACGGCCGTTTTCAGCTTGAGCGCTTTCAGTTTGCCCGCCTTCTCTCCAAATAGCTGACCCACAGGCAGCGAGGAGAAACAATATTTGCCCTTGACATTGCCAGCCGTACCTAAGGCCTTATCAATTCTGATGCACTCATCAAAGTTGCCCAAATCCTTCAAGTTACCCAGCAAAATGCCGGATGGTATGGAGCCCCAGGAATCCATCACTAAAATTAACAACAAAACTGCATGTCAAACTGGCTTGAACTTATAGAAAATGCGGCACCTACTCTTCCAAGACCACGAGCTGCCCGCGCTGAGACCCTGCATCAGTTGTGTCATCTGTGCCATACACTGCAGATCCGCGGGCGTGGGTAGACGCGTTTCGGGCACCAAATCGTTTATTGTGATGTTCCCAAACTGTTCGTAGTACTCCAGACCCAGCTTACGCAGCTGCATGAGCTGCTGCATATCCGCTCTGGTCAGCGCCAGGATGCTTAGCACTAAAGTGCTGGCTATAAGTTTAGCCATGTTTGTTGTTGATGGGTTTGGATTGGAAATATAAATAGTTGATTCAAAGCACGTCTCCGCGTGTTTTATACGCCCGAATTTCAAATGTCTAGCAGTGATAAGATGCGGCTATTGGCAGCTACTGCCAATAGGTCTTATCATGGCACTACTAGCTAGTAGTACTGCCTGCCGGCTAAGTAGTTCGAAATGGCCGTAATCTATAATTGGGTATTGATAATCGCCAAACGCTAATTTCATTTGCAATAATGTAGAAGTATGTTATTAGATGTCTGACTGGCTATGAATCACGGGCGTATACGTTATATGCGCTCTATGAGTAGATATCAAGAGCTATTGCTCTTTATGGCATTCCTGTAATTTGCATAACAGCAGCTATGTACGTGATATCGTCAGTTTGAAGCTTCAGCGACTTACAATTCCTGTTAACAATATCAACTTGATTACGGCTTCTTTCGGCGGAAATGTTTATGCCATCGAAGATATACTTTTTTCGGACTTCGTTTTTATAGTTACCGGAAAGCTTATCAGTATTTAGTTCTTTTGCTTAAGTCAATTCATTTGAATTATTTTTTTTTAGCGCTGGATTCACATCTTATCTGGCTGGTTTTTTGCTTCAAAATGTAACGAAAATGGTCAAATCAAAAATAACGTCTTTAGGTGGAATCGTAAAGATACAAATTTTTAAGAAGAATCGCTATCAATCAATCAAAAGCCGACGAACTCTATTTGATTATATGTTATATATCTGACATTCAACTATTCTAAAATCTTTCACCACTTTCGATGATTCGTAGTTATATTTATGTAGTGTTGTGTTTATTTTATCCTGTGCGCCGACCAGCTCAAATAGTGCTCCTCTGGAACTAGTTAGGATGCACAGTACGGCTTCCAAGCTATTTCTTACACAAAATCACTCCTTTCTCCGTTTACAAGGCGAAACATAATCAGATGGGGTGATCAGCCAGATGCAGAGTTCAAATCTACAATCCGTTTGGGTCTAATTACAGGCAGCTCAGAGGTGATATCCAAAGAATAACTGCCTGATACTTGAGCTGCATGGACATCAACTTTGTTTTACTCAATTGGTTTGACTCGGTACCATGAAATAATAACTACAGGGAAGGAGCATGCTGCCCGTGATGGAATGAAACCGAGGTGTGCTCACTCGAAGTTTGTGCCTCTTTAAATAGTTACCAATTTAGTCTACATCTGATAGATGTGGTGAGTGGACGTCGATGCGCGCATTGTCCATGCAATTCTTGTTGTTGTTACACATGCATACACAAATGTCTTGCTTAGCTTTGAGCTTTCGCTCACAGAGATTTTGGCAACTGAAAAAAGAAGAGGGAGCACACCTTGGTTTTATTTCATCAAGTGCTTATGCTGCTGCTCTCACACTGTTTGAGGACTCAAATTTCATTCTGCTGCAAACGTCAATGAGGAAGGTTGTGCCGCGCATGCTAGAATAATAGAAGATACGTTCACTCAGAGAATTTGACATTTTACAGTCACCGCACTTCAGTTTAATACAGTGGTGTTTAGAAAAAGAACACACAAAATTTGTGATTGGAGTAGTGAGGTACGGCTGTGTCTGTGTGAATTACCAACGAGAGTTTTGTTAATCACTGGATTAATATAGTTTTGACAGTTGTGGTGAGTCGACGTGTTGGCGCAGAGCAATTTGCATTGTTATTACATATGTATATATACATATCTTTTATGGTGTGGGTGTAAACCGCGAAAAATTTTACTTCATACTTTTAGGCACGATAATAAAATTTTCAGATGCGTGCTACAAGCACTTGAAATAAAAATACTCACACACACACAAAACAGAGTAAAACTGTGCTGCGACCAAAGTAAAATTATTCCTTCGAAATCCGCATTGAAGCCCTTTCCCGCAGGAGCTTCTTCATCCATACGCACAAAATGACTTAGCCAGCGGATCCGCTGGATCTTAATTCGCCTGACTATGTCGTCGTAGAGCTCATAGAGTTTGTCGTTAGTCTTAGTTCTGTCTGCTGGGAATGGTCTCTAATACTCTGAGACAAAAGCAAAATCTATCTATCTATTTATCTAAAAATAAACTACTACTGCAATAGCAAGCGCCAAGGCTACAACGACAGCAGCATTTAAAACAAAAGCGCAGGTGGTACAGTTTACACTGGGGCACCCAGCGTCACACTTTGCTGTCATACGGCCATACCTCAGTGTGAACAGCCAACTCGTTGGCACAGTTACTACATGTCAGACGAACGAATGCATTCTCAGTGTGAACACAAGTAATCTTTTGGTGTCATACGCTAAATAAAAATGGTTTAACTAAACAATTTTGCGATGTGCCTGCATATCGTACATGCTGGTTCCTTTTTACATTGTGACAATAACAACGTTTGTTTGTGTGTTGAATTTAGAAAAACAAAAATGCTTAATTAAATACAAATTTGAAAAAAAAAAAATGGATTTTAAGAAATAAAATTATTGTTGGAGTGTTGAATCAAAACGCTAATTCAAGCTGTGGAGCAGTACGAATGCCTTTGGAATGTAGTCGCGATCACTTTGCCCTAGGCGCATCATTATCATCGTCGTCGTCAAGCAACCATGCTCCAAAAACGGCACACGCAGGCAGTGGCAACTTTTTTCTCTTATTCATCTCGCCAACGCCAATAGTAATACTGGCATGCACATTAAATGTTCGCTCTCGTATGACTCTTTTCGTAGTTCTTGTTTAAGAACTTGTTCATTGTTTACTTTTTGCGAACTTCTAGCCACAGCGTCATACAGTCATACTGTCATAATGTAAAAAGGCGTTTGCACCTAAACATATTCATTTGCTCTGTCACAGCCGTGTGACTCATAATTTGTGTGCCCTCAATGTAAACACTTTCCACGCGGACAGCCATTGGCGCACACAGGCACACGTCACACTGTCATAGTGTCATACAGTGTAAATCCAGCATAAAGCTATCTTGACTTCAGCAGTAAGGGCTCGCGCACACATGGAGCTGAAAACTGAACTTATTGCTGAATTTGACGATCCGCTTTTCGTGCTGAAAAAACAAGCATACTGCAAGTATGCAAGTGCGCACACCAAAAGCTCTGCTGAACTTTAAGTAAAGCTTTCAGTTAAAGCTTTCGATCTCAAGCGTGCTTGTATTTTTAGGCTGCTGAAGTGCTGATGACAGGTTTTGAAAAATCATGGATTGCGAAACATTATTAAGTGAAATCGCGCTTATTCCACCTTTGTGGAACAAAAAGAATGAAAATTATTCAAATAGAATAGTTACTGACAAAATATGGGATGCTACAAGTAAATTTTCATCACAGCAATCTGTGTGCGCATCTCAAACAATTTTAGCTTGCCGAAAAAAGCTTCGTATTCAGCAAAACATTCAGCTCAGCAATAAGTTCAGTTTTCAGGTTCATGTGTGCGCGAGCCCTAACCGCATGCGTAGCAGAAACCACCAACAGCAGCAACAACAAGCGCAGCATTAACATTAACAGCGAGTGTGGCAGTAACAGCGAGCGCAGCAGTAACAGCGAGCGCATCAGTAACAGCGAGCACAACAGTAACAGAGAGCGTAGCATTAACAGCGAGCGTACCATTAACAGCGAGCGCACCAGTAACATCAAGCGTGGCAGTAACAGCGAGCACAACAGTAACAGCGAGCACGACAGAAACAGAGAGCGTAGCATTAACAGCGAGCGCAGCAGTAACATCAAGCGTGGCAGTAACAGCGAGCGCAACAGTAACAGCGAGCGTAGCATTAACAGCGAGCGTACTATTAACAGCGAGCGCAACAGTAACATCAAGCAGCGCATCAGCATCTATTGCAAGCGAAAGCTGTAAAAAAAAACTCAGAGCTACGACAATCCATGTAGTGAAGAAAGAAACAAAAAAATCAGCAAGTAAACTAAAGCTATGGTCAGACAGGACGATAATTTGCATGCAAACACACAAAAATCACGCAAATCGGCTTGCAACATGTCTGACCGCCCAATAATTTGCGTGCCGACACTCGACGAAACGAGTCAGCTGTGTCGGTGTGCCAATTATTGGCGGCCAAAAATTGGTGTGTGTGAACACCAAATTGTAAACATTTATCGAGTTTGTGAGTCGGTTCTTGCAAACAAATTGTAAGAAAATGAAATGCTTAAAAAATAATCATACTATTATCACATTTAATATACCTATAATTAATCAAAATGCATATTTAAAGCAAAATAATTCATAAGTATAAATTGTAAAAAGGTACAAAAATGCGTAATAAATAAATATAATAATTAAATACAATAAATAATAGGTCAACACAATTTTATAATTTTTTAAATTTTTATAATAACACAATTTAAAGTAAAATAATAAAAAAAAAAATAATAATATAAATCATTATACCGCCATTTAACAACAATCATATCGATAGTATAACTTTGGCTGCAATCGTAATCAGACATCGATAAAACAATCTGATGAAATACTCCTTTTCGTCATTTTCCTCTTTCTTTTTTTGTCTAGAAGCATATAGACCTGATGCTCCAAGCATTATAATTAAAACATTTTCCGACGCTTTGTTCTTTTCCATATTTACACTGCCAATGTCGACTGTAAGCGATTACTCAACCTTTGCATTTCGTTTCGTTTTTCAAAATGGACAAGGGAGAGAAAAGTTTGCCTGCCGACCGTCTGACCACTACATCAAATAATTTGCGAGCTACAAAAATTGGGACGAAATTTTTTTCGCAAATAATTGGCCCTCGTCTGACCGGCCAATTTTTTGCAGGCCAATATCATGTGTTTTCGACCAATTCAGACCACGAGTTTGCATGCCAATTATCGTCCTGTCTGACCGTAGCTTAAGTAACACATGTTTTTCTTTAGTAAAGCTCACTGAGCTTTCTTTAAGAAGGGAGTAAAGCTATTCATAAGAGATGATCTTCTAAATTAAAATGACTCTCAGAATCGTTGACCTTAGTAACTCAGGAAGTAGGGCCCAAATGGTCGGTTGTTACATTGTTTGAATTGATAAATATGTATATATACAGTCAAACCTGCTTAAGTTGGCCACTTACGGTTTAAAAATTGTTGGGCAACTTATGAGGTTGTAAGTTTTATAGTTATATTATGTTGTTTCTTTAATGTTTTTAACTTTATATTATAGATTATGATTGTTGTTAACATCAAAATTTGTTTGGTAGTGTATGTTTATGTACTTTGACCATAAACTCCACATATGATTATATGTACATACATAAAGATGTGCTTTGTTTCAAGAGTACTGTAAATTTTCAAAATTCAAAATAGCACTTAAATTCTAATGTAACTTAAGAGAATCTTTTAAATTTGCTTATTTATAAGCTTTTGAGTTTCTTGCTTTTGATTTCCAACAAATGAATTCTTCCATCTGGAAAGATTTCATTCAAATTTGTATAAGCAACCAATTTTGCCATAGATTTGGATTATTTTTATGACTCGAAAATGCAGCCTTCGTATTTTCATACATAACATTGCTGTGGTTATAAGGTGGCCAACTTTTCCAGGTTCAATTGCATTGACACAATTAAAAAATTGATCAAAAAGTGGCCAACTTACAAGATATGCAGGTGCAAGTTAGGTAGGTAAAAATTTTAGTTTTTCTACCAATATATTTTGGTTTCGCTGAAAAGTGTCCAGCTTAAGGACTTATGAGGGTGGCCAACCTTGCAGGTTTGACTGTACACTCATATATGTATTTATTTGCCCGATAAACGGATCGATGCTCCTACAAGGTGGCTATCAGATGGATAGTTTTCAGTGTGCAGAGCGATATCAATATTTTTGGTTTTTAAGCTCTTCGATTCCAATATGGACAAAAATTGCCATTATTTTGAGTACTAGAATTGGCTTTTCACCTCCAAAATGTCAAGTTGCATCGTTAGGAATTTGTCGATGCGGCTTAGTCAATTTCACCAGATGGGGATGGTTTTCGTGAGCGGCGGGTTTTGAAGTTGACCAGTCCCTGACTTTGTAGGGCGACTGCCTCCGGCTACGTCATCGAACGACACAGGCAACTTGTGTGTTTGTTGCCTACTATCAGCATGCTTCAAACCACCAACGGGGGAAAATACGAAGGCTGCCTGGCCTCTCCGTCTACTAAAAGTAAAAGCTAGAGCGCCAAACGCTTGAAAAGTTAAAAATTTCACGGCATACTTTTAGACAGGAAAAATTTGTGATATGTGCGACATGCGTCACTACACAACTTTGCCGATTTTGCTTCGGATAGAGGTATTGCAAGATAAGAGCATATCATAGCATAGCGAATAACCCATGACGGGTGTGCCATAAAACACATGGATTAATAAATTGAGATTTTCCCGTTTAATATAAAACTTAAGTAACAAAAATCAGTTAATTGCTATCAAAAAAAAAAAAAACGTAAGGCCTTAGTGCTAAAGTACTAAAAACTAGTTAGAAGCTATGTTGGGGTTGAGTAGACGTTGAAGGCGCGACATCCAATTCGGTTAGTGGCGTCTTGGGCGTCTCAGAGGTTTCCGTCAAATTAGGCTTGACTTCTAATGCTGGAACTACCTTTGCAGTGGGTTTACGATTTGGCAATATGAGCGATTGCAGATTGCCCAAAGGTGCCTCAACCGTTATGTACATGACATACGCCAATATCAAAGTAAAGCCAAAGTCCGACCAGAAGCGGAGCATCTACAATAGGTGCAAACATGCTTAAGAGTAGTCTATGGAGCACACTATAAGATACTTACCACTTCGTAGTTGGAGAAGTAGGTAACGGTGCGCGTGCGATATGTATTAAGTTCCAGCATGAACATATGAAAGATATAGGCGCAGTAGGAGAGTCGGGATAGAGGCTGCCACAAAGGTGAGGATAGAATACTATTGGCCAGGCCACCATAACCTTGCATACAGGCAAACACCACCCAGACCAAAGCCAAAGGCCAGGCTATGCGTGTTAAGGTTATATAGAAGGCCTCATCGACGATGGACACCACGGGTGAGCTCCAAGAGGCATCCGCGTATAAGGCAAAGAGACAAGTAAACATGAAGGCCAAAGCAGTTAGCCAGCAAACCCAGACAGTCAGGCGGTTTAGCTTAAAAGTTCTGCCAGGCGTCTTGAACAGGAAAAACCCAAAGAGCATGCCTATCAGCCAAGGAGCTGCGCGTGTGTGCGTCGACGAATAGATCTTTTGTTGCGAGTTGGGCTCGTGATTTCTGCGATTATGTGTAAGTTAGCCATGCAGCTGTTTCAGTTGGGGTAGTCACTTACTTAAAGGACATGGAATAGTTATTGATGACCATCATGCTGAAGAGACAAGCGGAGAGCAGCAGTAGCAGTACCACAATGCCAGCCGCAGCTTTCTTGCCCCACTTGTAAAGCGCAAAGATGAATATGGGCGAGACAATGTACAGCTGCATGTCCACAGCCAGGTACCAGCTATGAATCAGACACTGGCAGGGATTCAGAGGAAGATTGTTTAAGTTTGTATTGGTATAAAGCCGGGCTATAGCTTACCATTTGCTTGGTGGCATAGTTCTGTACATAGAGCAAAGTCCAGAACCAGTTCTCTTGGCACTTTTCATAGCCCCTTGCTTCCAAATTGCTCCACAAGGGACCGTTGCTAATGTGTACGAGCAGCGACATATAGATGAGCACGGCTACGGCCAGCACAGGAGTCAGACGCAGATAGCGATGCAGGTACATCAGGGGAACGTTCAGTTTTCCCTGGGCGCTAAGTGTAGAAAAGTTTGTTGTTTGCGTAGATTCGGAATCGCTTGTAGCAGGCATGCTTACCGTTTCATGGCGCGCAGCGCAATCAAACCTACTAACAGACCACTCAAGAAGAAGAAGGTGTCTACGGAGTAAAACGCGTGCAACATGAGCATGGCATAAGGCGTCTCACACCACTGCAAAGTGAGTAGGTAACTAGTAGATTGCCCATACAAAATGCCAATATTTAAGTGTTACTTACGCTTATGACATCCAGCGTGTTGATATTCGGAGTGAAAGAAACCTGCTTATATTCATGTCCGAAAATCACCCAAACCAGCGACATGCAGCGCATTCCATGCAAGCAGGCAATAACATTCGGATTCGTTGTGGTTTCCACGCTAAACAGTACTCTAGAGTTGGCTCTGGCCGAGAAACATTTGATAACACCGGGCAGTTGCTCTAGCGTATAGCAAGATTACAGATGTTATGCCGATTCCGAATTGACACAAATGCAAATACTTACTCTCATTCTCGCAAAGAAGATAGTCGTAGAGTGTGGCCAGCAGCACGGGAAGACCCAGCAGACAGAGCAGCACACTGTTGAGTTTAAGGCTTAATATGCACGCAAACAAATCTCTTTAAGATTTGCCACTTACATGGTAAATATGGTCATTCCAGTGAGTTGCTTGGGTTCCGCTGTATTGCAGGTTTCTTCCTGCACCAACTCCCCCTTGTAGTCAATATTGAGTAACCGTTTGAGCAGCGTCTTCAGCGATGTATCCATGTTTTGTGCTGAGCAGCTGCTGGGCAGGCATACGGCCGTTTTCAGCTTGAGCGCTTTCAGTTTGCCCGCCTTCTCTCCAAATAGCTGACCCACAGGCAGCGAGGAGAAACAATATTTGCCCTTGACATTGCCAGCCGTACCTAAGGCCTTATCAATTCTGATGCACTCATCAAAGTTGCCCAAATCCTTCAAGTTACCCAGCAAAATGCCGGATGGTATTGAGCCCCAGGAATCAATCACTAAAATTAACAACAAAACTGCATGTCAAACTGGCTTGAACTTATAGAAAATGCGGCACCTACTCTTCCAAGACCACGAGCTGCCCGCGCTGAGACCCTGCATCAGTTGTGTCATCTGTGCCATACACTGCAGATCCGCGGGCGTGGGTAGACGCGTTTCGGGCACCAAATCGTTTATTGTGATGTTCCCAAACTGTTCGTAGTACTCCAGACCCAGCTTACGCAGCTGCATGAGCTGCTGCATATCCGCTCTGGTCAGCGCCAGGATGCTTAGCACTAAAGTGCTGGCTATAAGTTTAGCCATTTTTGGTTGTTGATGGGTTTGGATTGTAAACACAAATAATTCGTTTGAAGCACATTTACGCGTGTTTTATACGCCGTAATCCCAAACGTGTAGCAGTGATAAGATGCGTCTATTGGCAGCTGCTGCCTAGGTAGTAGTACTGCCTGCCGGCTAAGTAGTTCGAAATGGCCGTAATCTATAATTGGGTATTGATAATCACCGTACGCTAATTTCAATTGCAAAATCTACTTGAAGTATGTTGTTGGATGTCTGACTAACTATGAATCATGGGCGTATACGAGTAGCTATCAAGAGCTATAGCTCTTTATGGTATTCCTGGGTTTTGCATAACATCAGCTATGTGCGTGCTATCGCCAGTCTAAAGATCCAGCGCCACTCGATTCCTATTAACAATATCAACTTGATTACGGCTTCTTTACAATGCGATCGAAGATGTATTTACTTGTTTTTTGTATGAATTTCGGACTTCGTTTTTATAACGTTACCGGGAAGCTTATCATTATTTAGTTCTTGCGCTTAAGTCAATTCATTTGAATTTTTATTTTTGGCCTAGAAGGCGCGCTGGATTGACATCTTATCTAGCTGGTTTTTTTACTTCAAACGCCTTTAGGTGGAATCGTAAAGTTAAATAACTTTTGATTTCAATCATTCAAAGGCCGGCGAACTCTATTTTATTATAAATATCTTGCATTAAACTACTCCAAAGACTTTCGCGCGTTTCGGTTGTTCGGAGTAACATTACAGCTATCTAGTATCTAGCTTATCCGAACTTAAGATAAAGCTGCTTTAGCAGTTAAACCACAGACAAAAAAAAACGCCTAAGGATGAAAAAACGACTAGTTGGTATATGTGACTATCATTGAATGACTGAATCCAGGCTTAATCCCTTATGCTTCTTGAACTTAACTGATGTGCTCAATATTTTTCTAGTCGAATATTGGGAAAAAAGTTGTGCTCTTGGATGACTATTGCAAACATCAGTCTGCCAACAAACCCCAATGGTCAATGATCCCAGCGGTAAGGTACCCAGATTGATAAGTAAGTATAGCAGCCTTGACGCGACGCAGTTTTACGGTCATCTTTTTCATGCAATGAATGCATGATACTTTTTCCATGGGGTTCCCACATAAGTGGCATTCCTCCCAAAACCCGTCCGTGGATGCTGTGATCACATACAATATCAGTATAAAACACGGATAGCGGAACGAGCGCAGCTAAAAAAGAGTTGTCAAATAGAGAGGCTATTGCAATATCGGCTTTAACACCTGTTGGCGGCAATGCAAAAAGAGAACACACTTGGGACAGCTCAACTGGAAAGAGGCTGGTGCATAGTTATCGAAGCCAGAAAGGGTAAATTCATTGCCTTAGATTCGTCAAAAGGGAAAAGGGTGTCGGAAAAGGGTTGTGGAGGAAAGCAACCTGTAAAGCTGAGGATATACCTAAAACTTATTATATCTCAGCAAAAAACAAATTTGCCGAAAGAGAGGACTCCAAGAGCTGTTCTATAGTTAGCCAAAGATAGCTCAATCCCATGAATAAATGTAGTCTGCATATTTGGACAGCCATGAACCAGTCAACATTACGGGCTTCGAAATAGCCCTCTGTGTAGGTTCCAGTGAGAAAAATATTCTGTGACGCAGCCGTGTAACGAAATTCATGACTTTGTTCTAAATCTAAAACTTTCTAACCTTTGAAGCGGGAAATCTTCAAACGATACATTTTCGTCTAGATCTTATGTTACATGCTGACTACTACCATAACTGAGCTCCAAAAACGCAGCAAAATCAATGCAACTAAAGCACAAGGACTATCATATAAACATAGTCACTATCAATTGAGTACTTTTTACAATAAGTTATATTATCCATTCTATAGTACAAACTACATATGTATATAAAATGGCACGATTTTTAACTGCCATTTGCTTTATTTCCTCTGCCAATCACACAAAGAGCCAATGAAAATGCAGCAAAACTTATCAAATATAAGCATACGTTGTGGGCTGATTTTATTTTATAATAATTAAAAAGAAAAAATAAAATAGCAACACTTTTTGCGTACGTTGCCTATCAGCGCTTTTCAACGTGCAGCAGACATACAAAATAGTTACAAACAAAAAAACAATGTTTATGGTCTATATATACATAATAATATTATATAATATATTATTTATATCAGCATTTTTTTTTAAACTTAATTTCATATATATTAATATATCACATTTGAATAATGAGTTCAAATTGCAGTTTATTCAACGCACCCGTGTAACACACTGGCGCCATCTTGTAGCGCTCACGCGCTACTACCGATAACATAACCTCAGCGATTGTCAGCCATTCACGTGTTTACGTCGCATGCACCGCTGCGATAATTGTGCTAAGAAGAAGAATTTGTCATCCACACCAATTGACAGCTGTCAACTCGCTTTTCCTTTCTTTCCGGTCTCTGCTCCATAGAAGACGCAAAGTATGTGAAATTGTTAAATATAATCTAAAAAATAAAAGAAAATCCGTTTAAGTGTTAAACTAAAACATATTGAATTAAACGCGCCGGCTATTTCTACAATTGTCACAAATCGCGTAGTGTGCATTTTTTTGTTTACATTTGCAAAATATTGAGATATTTTAATTTACCGAAAACACTGTGTATATCAATAAGAACAACAACAACAAGCAACTAATTTGCCAAATCAAACTAAACCATTATTTTTTTTTTCTTTTTTGTTTCGTTCTGTGCAGCATGTTCATGCCAAAGGCTCATCGTGTCGCCATTTACGAATACCTCTTCAAAGAGGGCGTAATTGTGGCCAAAAAGGATTTCCACGCACAGAAACACCCTGAATTGGAGTCGATTCCCAATCTGCACGTCATTAAGGCTATGCAGTCGCTGCATTCCCGCGGCCTTGTCAAGGAGCAGTTTGCCTGGAGACACTACTACTGGTATCTGACCAACGAGGGCATTGAGGAGCTTCGCAGCTACTTGCACTTGCCTCCAGAGATTGTGCCCTCAACCCTGAAGCGCCCCGCTCGCTCAGAAACCGTGCGTCCACGCCCAGCGGCCAGTGGCCCACGCGGACCTGGTGATGCCTCCAAGACCGGCGAGGATCGTTCGGCCTATAGACGCGCCCCAGGTGGCAGCGGCATCGACAAGAAGGGAGATGTCGGTCCCGGCGCCGGTGAGGTTGAGTTCCGTGGCGGTTTCGGACGTGGTTCCCGCAACTAAATCAACGTGGGAGCGTTTTGAGTTCTTTAACGATAAATTAAACAATTAAACAAGTTTAAATTACAACAACAACAATCGTGTGTTATGTTTTATAAGCTGCAAAATTGAGAAGAAGACGTATTACAAATTATAAAGCAAACACATTGTAAAATGGAATCATTTTTTTTTTTACAAAGGCAAAATTTTTTTTTTATTAGTTTAAAGTAAAATAAATAACGCGCATATGCGTGTTTCAAAAGGATCTATTGCATTTTAAGACCAGTTTTTGGCCTAACAAGCTGCTCGTTATTCTGTTAATACAAGGGATTTGGCTTGGAGGCAATCTGGATCATTGTTTTAGTGTCTGCTTGTTGGTTCTACAGTACATTGCACACAGTATTGGCAGATCTATAGTATCTACAAAGTAGTAACTTGGATATTTTTAGTAGCATACTGGCGTCTGCTATGCCACTACTAAGCGTGTTAGGTGCCTTTTTAAAGAGATGTCCGCACTCCCAAGCTGCTTAGCGCCAAAACCCTCGAGATATGATAATACAGAAAGATGCGCGCTTTTTTTCATATTTACAATTGATATTTTATTTTAGTTAGGTCCTAAATAAAATAATTTTAAACTAAGCCAGGCGAATTGCTTGTCGACCGGTTTTGCACTGCGAGACTATGGATTGCTGCCGACTGTGGTTTGTCGAGGTTTCCTGAATGGATAGCGGCAAAACTATCGACGCTTAATGGATATTTTGCCCTTGGCCAAATGAGACATGTTTATCTTAACTTTGCTCTCGTTCGATCGCTTTACCCAAACCTGTAAATAAACCAAATTGTTAATGGGCATAGTTTAAATAAGTTTCACAAAAGTAAGACTTACTACTTCGTTGCCAATAGCTGTGATAGTTGCCGCAAACTTGGTCAAATCTTTGCCCTCCACAAACACCTGCTGGCCACGGCAGAACCAACGGCGCTCATATAACAACTTGTTGTCCTCGATACGCGTCTCCACAAAGCTATTCGCTGGCGGTTCACCAAGCATATTGTGGCCCTGTTGCGCGTTTGTATAGGAGCCCAGGCCGTTCTGTTGTAGCGCACTGGGCGCCAGCGGCTTGCCACGCTGTATTATCTTGAGGTCTGATTCGATTTCCTTGTCATCGAGCTGATAAACTAGAAGCTGGCCAGTGGCTGGCTTGCGACGCTTCTCAATCACAGGCAGTGGCTCATTGGGACGGCGGCGCAGCTTGCGTGTGACCGTAGTTTTGATCTCCATGGAATCATTCGTTAGCTCTAGGCTGTAACGTTCGTTTTCTATTTGACGCTTACGGTCCTCAAAGTCGGCTATGAGATTGTCTTTGAGGTCCATAATTTTTTCATCAAATTCCTTCAGGGCGGCCTTCTTTTCCAGCACATAATCACGCTCAACGCACTCGCGCATGTACTCTCTGTGTATTTCGTTGAGTCGTCGGCGCTCTTTTAGTTGATTGTCCAGTTTCTTGACACGCTTTACGTACTCGGGGTGTAAGAGCTGATTGAGTTCCTCCAATTGCTTCTGCAAATTGATTAGTTTATGCTGGTACATTCTGGGTACGAGCAAGGAAATTAGATTTTGCACATAAATTTAAAAACACAACTTACTGTTCCTTAAGCTCACTGTTGCTACCAATGTTGTTGGCTGCTGTGCCGTTTGTGCCGCCATAGCGTAGCGGACTGCGAAACTCCGTCTCGCTGGCATCGTCCGTATCTAGAGGAGCAAATTATATACAATTGAAAAGACACTTTTGCAAGATTTAGTTTTTGGCGGACTTACCTTCTTCGCTTCGTTCGTCACCAATGGACTCGTCGTCGTAATTGTCACCAGAGTACGGGTTGTAGTATGCGGACATAATGTGTGCAACTAGCTAAGCGTTAAAATTAGCTTGCGACTTTTGATATTATTAACTTATTTGAATTGTTTCGTTGCAATTGTTTATACTCCTGCTGTTGACGCTGGACAATACACACACACGAAAATACGAAGAAAATACGTAGTGTTGGAAGCCAGTGTTGCCTAAAACATCGCCAAATATCCAGATACTAGAGATAAAATGGCGGCTGATGCTGCCAGACTGTGCATAGATTGCCTGCAAAATAAAAACAAAGCGGCAGTGCTACCAGACTTTTTGTTTAACAAAACTAGGCTAAAAGTCAAAACGACTGCGATATTTATTGGTTGCTATCGATGTGCCTCAATAGTTATCGATGTGCACATTTGTCCAAAAAAATTAACGAATATATTTTTCTTAACGTTAAATGCAATTGTTATGAACTTTGTTGCAAATAGAAAACATAATTCATTTATTATTTGACAAAAAAAAAAGTCAAATGAGCAATGCACAAAATGAACTAGGAGCTCAGGTTTTTACGTCTGCATCCAAAAAACGTTTCACGAGCGTTGAAGCCCATTTAAAAACGTATGCATTAGTTCTTAATGGATAAAGTTTCTGACTAGCCAAAATCTGCATATTATTCCATTATTTGATCAATATTTTGTACAGTATACAAGACCATATGGTTTTGTAATGTAAAAGATTTACATCTTGTATATTTGTATTGTAGATGCATGCTGTTGAAAAGTTGGACCATATCTGTTAGGAAAACTATGATAAAATAGCTAGATTATTCCACCCAGATCTCATTACATTTTTCTTCAAAGTGCATTACCATTTTGAAGAATTCTGTCTCCTATATGAAACTGTAGTGCTCCCAACTAACAAATTCCCGAAAGCTTTCTGTGTTCTTTCAGTCTCTCTATATGTTGCGGCGCTACAGAGCTTTTAACAATGATAATAGCGTAATATATAAAAATGCTGATTTTTTATTGCACTTCTTCTTAACTCGCCATAACAGCCCGTTATCGGGTTATGGCCTGATGTAAATACATATTTTCATTGGAATTGTGGTTTTACGTGGTGGGTCCCAAACCCTACGCACAACCCCTTTAAGGCCTGGGGTAGCTCTGCTGGTCTCGAAAGAACTCAGTGTCATTGTTAGTCGCCTCATACGACAAGCTTTAACATGCTGAGGTGGTATTCTTTAACCCGCTCACCACACTTATTGCACTTAGCGAAGCATAAATGTTCTAACATATTTTTTGCAAAAAAAAAAGTAAAACCAAAAACTTTGGTTCACAAAACAAATAGATCTTCGGATTCGCATGCGCCTTTATCGATGAATCGTAAATACGATGACAAAGCGCTTGTACTGGCACCCAAGCACTAGTTCGTTAGTTCATTTGAATGTTTCGTTCCATTGAGCCTTAGTTCGGAACTAGACGGAACTCTAGCTGCAAACACTTTCAGCAGTAAGCTAAATTAAAACTGTGCAGTGCGAATAATTGCTCTTAACAAAATGCAAGCCGTCGTCAAACTAGGAGTCACAGCTACTAGCTAAGCGTCATGTGTGATTTGTAGCTTTAACAAGTGCAAAAAATCTAAATATTTAAGGCACTGCATACGAGTTATTTAATTGTATATTCTGTTTCTTGTATTTTTTTTTTTACTTTTTGCTTTGCGGAAGCCAAAAAGTAAAAGTGTTTCGCCTGCAAGCAAACGTGCGTCTGTGTCTATGTGTGTGTGTGTGTGTGCGCGCCCGAATGTTTGTGTGCAAAAAGAAGTTGCAAATAGCATATAAAAGTTACGCAAAAACACAAAAGCAATCAAAACCAAAGCCAAATTGTCTAAAATAATAATAATAATAACAACAACGCCAACATTCAATTTGTCGTCGTCGCAGCGCGTTGTCTTTGTGTGTGAGTGCGATTAGTTCTTGAGCGGCAGCGGCGGCGGCGACCCGGCACAATGAGCGTCATTGGTGAGAACAACGGCAGCAGCAGCTTCACAGCAGCCGCCAATGGACCGCGCGTCGTGACCATCTACAAGACAGAGACGGGCTTTGGCTTTAATGTGCGGGGACAAGTGTCCGAAGGCGGTCAGCTGCGCTCCATTAACGGTGAGCTCTATGCACCGTTGCAGCATGTAAGTGCCGTGCTGGAAAACGGCGCTGCCGAAAAGGCAGGCATCAAGAAAGGGGATCGCATTCTTGAAGTGTAAGTAGCGGTAATCAAGGCAACTTAATGTTGGCTCCTTTTTTTTTTTTTTTTTTTTCGTTTGGGTATGCGAGGCAGTGGGGGCACGGGAAACGCTGCTGTGCGTGCGTGTTTGACCTGTTTTTCCATAACCGCCGCCCAACCGCCAACCCAGACCCAGTCTCAAGCTTTGAATGCTACTCGAAAGAAAAACGAATTCAAACTGTATTTGCTGCTGTTGCTGGTTTCCTTTCCTACAACGTCTGGAATCAATAAACATGGCGTTGTTGTCCTTATCCTTATGTGTCTGTGTCTGTGTGTGTGTGGGTGGTTGGCTGACTGGACGTTTTGGAGTTGTGCGCGTCGCCCGCTTGTGTCTCTGTCCTGCTTCAACTAGCTGGCGGAGGGTTGTTACTGAACTTCTCGCTCAGTCAGCGTCATAGTCTCCTGTTGTTGTTGTTGTTGCCATTGTAACTGTTTTGCTATTTGTTTTTTTTGCTGCTGTCGTCAATGGCGTAACATTATGCCATTGTTTGGCCGCACTTGCCCTCACATTTACAGACACAGTCACACACACACAAACTTGCAGAGGTGTGCACACACCTAGGCAAAAAGTGTACACTGTACTGGCGCAGCTAATTAAAACGCTGCTAAAGAGCAGAAGGCATAAGAGGCACATACATTGCCTCTCTAGTAGCTCTAGCTGGCATCTTGTTGTATGTCTTGCTCTTTTGCTCCGCCCCGCTACGCTGCAGTGCTTCTTTTGTTTCCAACTTTTGACATGCTGCATTAGTATTTGGCGCTTGTTATCAACACCCGCGACACCCCGTCATCTGTCCAGCGTCTCCACACCACACTACACGGCTGTCAGTCCATTGATACACACACACATTGCACACGCACACGTTATATACGTAATTTGATTAGCGCTGTTTGTTGGCGTTCAATGGTTTGCCAATTATGAAATGTTTGTGCTCCTCACTGCCTTTGCTCGATGACGCTCCAGTTCAGTGCCGGCTCAAGCATATGTGGCGCCCTTCGCCTAAAAAATATCAACAAAATCATGAAAATTTGCAAAGTGCATATGCTAGCTATAACCATTTTATTACTTAGTATCAAAATTTGCTCATTGTTGATCGTAAGATCGCCAGCAAAACGTTTGTTGGCGTTCAATGTTGTGCCAATATAAAGTTTTCAGATTCATATTTAGCGTTGACTTAGCATATTTTAAAGAGTCTCACAAATTATAAACAGAATCATTGACAAAGTTAAAAAAAAAATAAACAGTTGGTAACCAGCTCAGGCTTTTCCGCACGTTTATCAAAACAACCGAAATTAGCTAGAAAAAATTTAAACAACAAAAAAATGAAAACAAAAATTTTTGAAAATTATTTACTCTTATTATTCTTCTGGCGACCCAACTATACCGACTAGAGTGCTCAAATTCAATAGGAAAGAAGTTGCAAACATTCCCAATACAAAAACATCGCTTAATCGCCGGAAAAGTTGTCAGAGTGCTTAAATCGTCGAAAAACATAAAATTAGAGAATATAGTTTTTTAGCCAATCGCTATACTTTTTTGCGGAAAAGTAACAGTTGCTAACCAACTCAGGTTTATCAAAACAACCGAAATTAGCTAGGACAAATTTAAACAAAATAATAATAAAAAACAAAAAATTTTTAAAATTATTTACTCTTATTATTCTTCTGGCGACCCAACTATAGCGACTAGAGTGCTCAAATTCAATAGGAAACTCTTTGAAGACATGCCCAAAACGATAGACAAACATTTAGCTTGCTAAAGCCGATATTACTTAAGTTGTTTGACTAACACACTACATCGACAACGACAACGCACGGACACAAAAACATCTCCAAATCGCCGGAAAAGTTGTCAGAGTTCTTAAATCGTCGAAAAACATAAATTTAGAGATTTTAGTTTTGTGGCCAATCCCAATACTTTTTATCGGAAAAGTAAAAAAGTGCCCACGTTAACCATAACCATACTCAAAGAAAAGGATTGCTTTGAAATCGAAATTTTTTATTGTTGTCAGGGACGGGCGTAGTCAGCAATATACTCAGAGAAATGCAAATAGGAGGATACACATTTGTTAATCTTTTTTTTTAACGGATGACATACAAGCAATTCCCTTAATATTAGACAGAGATTCCTTTGAATTTAAGCATTTCTTCAAGTTTGAAGCAAATTTAATGGAATATGTCATCCAGATACTTCATTTGAAACTGTCGTCTAACTGTTTCGGTCTATCATATGTGTTTGCTCTTTGGAGCCCCAGACGCAGATGCGCCAATTTAATTGAGCGATTTAAAAACGCCTTGAGCGCGCACTGCTCACTTAGTTGTTGTTATTGCTGTTGGAACACGCTGGTTTGCTCCTGTTATAACAAGTACGTTCGTTAGTGTAACGCGTTGAGTGTGGGAGAGCGAGGCAGCCCCCACTGGCAGTGGACACTGGGCAACAAGATGCAAACGCAAACGCAACCGCGTACAAATTCAATTAATAAATTTGCAACAGTTTTGAGCGCTTCAGTAGCAGCAACTTAATTATCGTTTCGAACGTTGCCAGAGTATACAATCACTCATGCAATTTTGCACCCAGACCCTTAGCATCCCGCCCGATGGAATTTTCATCATTTTCTCGCGAAATTTTCATTAAAATTCGAGCGCGTGTGTGTGGTGGTGAGTTCATTTGCTATTATTGTTACCATCATTTGCCGTCATTTAATTATCAGCAGCAAGAATGTAAACATAATGACGCTGCAACCAACAGCTAAAACCATCTGCAAGCGAAAGTAGCATGCCAAAAACAAAACACTTTTACAATGTAGTTACATTCAAATTTACATTTGGTTCACTTTATTTTTCATCCGCATTTCTACGATTATGTGTTTGGGGCGTTTTGTGTCGCAGTTCTGCCACAGACAGACACACACATATATACGCCGGTTGGCAACAAAATCGCAAGAAGCAGCGACGAGATTGAAAAAGCTGTAAAGTTGAAATGGGTGTTACGAATTTGATGTGCTCTAACAAGATACTTAGATCAAGGCCTAGACAGGCCCCAAAAATTACGTTACGTATGCGCGGGATCTAGATGAGCATGACTAACTGAACAATATTGAATCACTTAATCTAAGGCCTGACGCACACAGTGAGCGGAACTGAACTTAATTGACCTGAAGTTATACGTGATGATAAGCTCTACACAAAAAACAACAAAAAAATCCGCATTACTGATTAAGTGTTGGACTTTTCGCAAGCATACGTGTTCAGCTCCATACGTTCGGGACCTAATAGTGCTTGTTTTTTTTTTAGCTAAATTGCAAATTGTATTTACGATAGATTTCCAACGCTCTCAAAGATGTACATATTTGACTTATCCATCAAATGCTTTTGGTTTTTAATGTGTCTGATGGAGGTAGTATCTAATATGCCGTTGGATTGCTCATGGCTTATACTAGAGAAATGTTGTCATGTTCAAGCAAAAGGCGTTGAAATAGCATAGCACATTCATAGTTGTCTATATTAAACTGACATATAAGAAAATAACAATTTTGTATAATCCTAAATTTATTCGTAATACCCTCAGCAAGTGTATAAAAGATAGCAAGAGCAGCAACTTTAGCAGCCCTTCGCTTCGGCCACCCGTTCAACACCCTTTTCCTATCCGTTTGTTTGGCGCTTATCAAGTTTTAGGGCTTTACATTGTTTAATTGTTTTGTGTGTGTGTTTCTGTGCTTGTAAGTAAATGCTTCAATTGTTGCTATCCAGATCCAAATCAGGCCACAGATAGCCTAAAAGTGCCTTGGCAAGATTCTGCTGCCTTTGCTGCCCACTCATGCCTGCTCCATCAATTCCATTCCAGCTGCTCTTTGCCAACTGCCGCTCTGTCCATTGTGTGGCAGCTACATTACACAGGCTACCATTGCAGCGCACACAGTAGGGATCATTGAGGCTGCACTCGGGTACTTCGCTAGCACAACCCCTTACGGTATACACCAAATTAGGGCGACTCATAATAGTGCTAACGCATAGCTCTGTCGGGAATGTGCAATTGCTGCGTGCCATAGATTCGGGTAGGCTCATGGCAGCGCAGTCCTCGCCATGCTCCAGCGAATTGCAGCGATAACAGTTTCTCACCGACCAGCGATTACAGCCGTCGGCATTGCGGCATAGCTGACAGGATTCATTGGCAGCGGGCACAAAGTCTGCATCAGCACAGCCACGACGCAGCTGCGTGTCTATAAGTTTAAAATACTCAGGGAGTTAGGCAGTAGTGCGTTTAAGTAGGCGTACACTCACCTAACCTTGCTCGCAGGAGTAGCACGACACCGTGCCGGCGGCGCACTGTTGCTGCTTCAGATTAGAGCCACTGCGACAATTGACATCGCTAGTGGAGTTGCACGTAGCACAAGCAATATCCTGACAGTTGTTATTGCAGTAGTCACCATAGCACTCAGTTAGCTTGCCGGTGGGAAAGAAGCCCATGGTAGTGGAGCAGCCACGCTGCAGCGTCTCCGTTTGTGTATTAATATGCGTATAGCACTGCTCCTTGTGTCCATACATGACCTTGTTGACGCATTGCGTGACCGTAACATTACTAAGCGCACACTGCTCCACTCCCGCCGCCGGGCTCTGCTGGCGCACACATTCGGCATTGGGCGTATTGCGATTATGGCTGCACTGCAAGCACTTGGATTCGCTTACCGTGCGCTCTGCATTGCAACCATTATAGTTGCACTTGAGGCAGACATGCGGACAGCTGTCGGGTAGATTGGTGTGCTCGCAGCCGCGCAGCGTATTGTCCATGTGCACAATATTGGTGTAGCAGCGATCCTCTGCACTGTAGATGGGACAGGGCAGCAGCAACTGGGGACGCAAAGTCACATCTATGCATTCCGAACCGCTGCATTGGTAACAGCGCAGTCGATTCATGGGATAGACATCGCGATTGCACAGACTCGTATTACAGCGCTCGCAAGGATCGGCACAGTAGCCATTGGGATAGAGACGTCCTAGGCAGCCGCGACGCGTTAAGCCAGCTGTTATGGAAATAATGCACTCATCGTTGGGCTGTGTGCACTCCTCCACCTCAATTTGTTGACCTGGTTTGGTCGCGCACTCGACATTTTCTGCGGAATCGCAGGCGAAGCACTCCAAACCTTGAACAAGAGCTAAGCTCAAGGCGAGTACTAGCAGTTGTATAAGCAAATGGATTAACAGAGCTTTGGGCGCGGGTTCTGCGTTGCGTGCCATGTTTGGAACCTGACTGGCAGCGTAGTGCAAGCGATGGTTATAAACTTAGAAGCACTAGACAAAGAATTCGCGCAACTTGATTTGATTTGAGTTGAGTTGGCGCTAGATAAGATTAGGTGCATGTGCCTCAAGTGGTTGCCATTATAATAATAAGGTCGTCTTAGATCAATACGACTGCTTAGTCAAGTTAATCAACGTTTGATGGTCGCTGGTTGACGGTTGTTTGCTGATTGCTGATTGAAACTGCATTGTTGCTGACGTACGCTAGGTGGCGCTAGACGTTGATTGCACTGAGCCATACCGCCCAGTTGTCATTGTTGTTGCACTTTTACCTTGCCCGCCGCCTCGTACGTGGCTCTTAACATTGTTCTTTCAATGTTCGACAACGCAATCAATGGGGATTATAAACTATTTTCATTTCTTGCCAAGATGCTTCAACAATACTCGGCCGATTGTTAAAACATTTACGGCAGCAATACAAACTCAGCCCCTAAAACAACAAGAACGACAACAGCTCTTCAACTAGCATATTGCAGCAGCAACAAGGTTAGAATAAACCCATCGAGCAAATCCATTCCCTCAAACTGACGCTGCCGCCGCCTTGTTAGTTTGTGGCAACACTAGCGTCTCTTCCTGCCAACACACCATCCATCCCCTTGGCATTTTAGCCCCATGTTGAGCTCACTCTAGAGCTACATATTTTATTTATGCTTCCACAAAATTGTGCTTGAGTCTTTTTCTATGCAACGTTGTTGCTGTTTGTGTTACAATAATCAATACATTTGCGTCACTGGATGGATGTTTGCCACAGGAAAAACAAAAAAAAATACATATTTATGTATATACTTCATGAATCCTAAAACAGCTGGCTAAATGAATTCGATGCCAATGTGCCGAGTGGGCATGTTTGTTGGACATTTGGTTTGGTTTTTGCACATATTGTTGGAACAGTTTTGCGATTGCTGCATACCAAAATTAACAGCAACAAATTAAATTAAATATAAATAACATTAAAAGTGTTTATTCTTGATGGCATGACGAGGCGTCTGTGTGGCCTGGAATTGCTCTTCCAGAGCTGTTAATATGCCCATTAAGTTTCCTTGCCATAGTTGTAGTGTAAACAGCTGTGAATTCTGCGCCACACTTGCTGGTTGTGGTATTTGTGGTAATTGTGGTTGCTTGTGTGCACCGGGACGTACTTTGTGGCAAGGCAAATGCATAGTATATCTGCTCATTGTGCAATGTTTTATATTAAAAAAGATGCCAGCATTAGTCAGTATATGAACAACGATGAGAACGTTCCTTTTCCCAATCAATTTTAAGATGTGGCATCACTTTTTATACGCTGCAGACACGGCATATGTAGCTTAAAGCAGTTGATAATAACGATTTTAATGGGGCGCGAATAACTTCATTTTCAGCCTACGTTATTATCTTAAACTTTTGCTCCTTTTAAATGTCCTGTCACTCTGCTAACGTTCGAAAAAGCTGTCTTGACTACTAATGAGCCATCTCGTTCACCCCAAATCTAATCTATTTTGTTACTTTTAAGCAAGTGTTGCTAGCGAGATCCAAACAAGAATTCTGGCTTTTCTATCATTCAGAGAAATATGAAAATTGACCCATTTCGTTTCGCTGAAACTAGTAAGTGCATATTTTTGGTGCATGAAATCTGAATGGACTGATGAGCCAAATCGACTGTCCATATCGACATTCTGTGTCAAAGACTTATAATCAGGGATGCGAACCGTACTCGTAACCGTTATCCAAAACAACCGATTGCATTTTGAAACCATAACTAACAGAGACAGCACACTCGCTTGAAAATGGTCGCTTTTCAACAAAAATGTTTGGTTTTTTTTACGGTCCAGGATTCCACTCATTACTTTCGTGCTCTTTGGTTTTTGTAGAGGAACCGGTATAACCGGTAAACCGAAACAAATATCGGTGTATCGAATAGAAACTGATATTATTGAAAAAGAAAACCGAAAGAAATAAGTTTTGGTTTAAATCGCTGCTTATAATTAAGGCTTATCAACAAATTATTTGATGTCTGTATTTTTTATTCTCACTGCCTGGTCATCCTACTCTTAGTCTATTTATTCGTTTGGAAAATATCAAGCTTTTCTGGGTCACGAAACTTTATCTACGGCGTATCTTCTAACCATACAACTTGCTCTACTAGCACATCGTCCTCCGCTTACTGTTTCCCAACGAACACTTATGCCTGCTAAATCACGCCAACTCGTCCGTATCATCCAGTATTATAATAGATGGTTCAAACTGTTTGCATGTCAGTTTTTAACCTCGTGCCTCGAAATCTATATTTGCAATAATTTAACATTTTCAGAGCATTATTTTGCAAAATAAATGCTTTAAATAGGCCATATATAGTTACTTAGCTGAACTTTTCTATCCATGCGAATTCGTTAAAGGGAAAATTAAATTTCAATCAGAATTTTCCTTATTTGCATTGGACACTACACGACTCCCAAACCAGCTGCAACAACACCCACTATCAATAAACCCATTAGAATAATGAATATGCTTTCGAATTGCGTAACTGTCAGTAAATGTCAAATGTTATTTCTCGCCCGTTTAATTACATATATTGTCAAAATGTTAAAACATCCTCAATGTCATTATCATATAAATAAGCACAAATGCCACAGTTATGATTGAAATTCTGTTTAATTTTAAAAATACTCATTATATATTTCTGATATCTTGATTTCAGCTATTATGTCAGTGATGTTAAGGTTACTGAAACTTTCCATCGCTTTTATCAGGCTATTAAGCGTTGTGACATATTGGTTGAAAGTTAGCATGAAAGTTCATGTGTCAAGTTTTAACTTGACTTGAGGGGAAACTATGAGTCGTCTACGCAATGGTTGGTCGACTATAGCTTCTTCACAAACATATTTACAAATTGATGACTTGAAACCTGAACATTTTGCATGAAACTCCCGTTTGGATATAAGTTATAGATGTGTCGAATTGCAGGATTCGAACTTGAATATTGTGGTTATAATCGTAAAATTTCATTAAGGCGAAGGGTCAGGAGGGTGACGGTGAACATCACGCACCCTTTGACAAAATTGCATCTATCTATCTATCTGCATATCGATCTATTTCGTGTATACTTTATTAGCCGTTACCTGTTTCCTTCCAAATGTTACAGACAAATTTACCTGGACAAACTTGATATCCAGCAATAAGTTGAATTACATATTAGTTTGTTCCAAAAAATGATGACGTAAATCAGTTTTGGAGTTTTTCATATGATTTTGAAGTTAGGCTTGTATCTCGCACCATTTGTATGCACGGTAATAACGCCCGTAAATTGTCTCGCCTGAAACCCTATGCGACTAGCTTCATATTAAGTAGAATGCATTCATATATCGAGCCAGATTTTGTGAGAGATTTTTTCACTTTCTCACTTGAAAATCTCGCTTCGTGTATTGATTGTTTTTAATAATAAAAGCTTGTAAATAGTATTCTTTAAAAGATGGCAAAAATGCATCTTGAACCAAAAGTCGAACATTATAGCTGTCATCCAAATGGACTGTCTCATCGATATTGGTTAGCTGCTTCATTGTCTGGAACTGGCTTTTTATCTTATAGAGTTGTGCTCTCCTCAAATAATTAGCTTCTTCATGCTCCAGAGCATTAACTCTGAGAAAATTGTTTTTTTTAAAATGTTTTATAAATATAGTGAGGGCTCCATCGAATCGTGATTTCGAGTAAACTACAATTATCTCTAGATATTCATTTATGTTGATCGTTTCTAGTGTAATGCATGCCAACCCCCTTGCATTGGGCTAATTCGGCTCGGGGCCCAAAATTCAATCGAAATCGAATTTCAAAGAGACATTAATTCATTTGCATCAGACAAAACAAGAAAGGCGCATTGCTTTATAATCAGCTTCATCCGCTTTTTAAGAGTTTATAAGTAAAAACCTTCATGTGGGCAGTATATGTAAACCGGACCTACACCAGAGTTGGTTTAACGTGAGCAACGGTGTTCGAATATGCAAGCATATAACACAGGAATTGATGCATATCGTCAATCAACGGTCTTATGGAGTATATTGGACGGGTTTCTGTCAACTTATTGTCATATGTTACTCTATATAAAAATATAGTGTTCCATGTGGCATATATGTTTAGTAATATGAATTGTCGTGAAGATATAAGTTAAGCAATCTCACTTCAACCTTGGTTTGGCCCAAACACTGCCCAAATCCTTTGCTGTGCTCTTGGTCCCACCACCCGGTTGCTTACGAGCAAACCCGGAGTGGCTAAAGCTAAGTGTAAAGACACTTCTCGCTTTTGAGTGTAAACCACAGGCAGCACATAACCGATCCTTAAAAGGAAAGGCTATGCGGGCAATACTGACCACCCGTGGCATCAGTTTTGCGCACGCGGACTTCTGTTTGATAAGGTCCTTTAATACTCTTGCCTAGAATATCTTGAATATGGTAGACCGAGTGCATTGTGGACACAAGAACGTGGAATGGCTGGCCGCCCTTCATGTGGGCAATAAAATGAGAACATATTATACAAATATTTATATGAAAAGACAGAAAGACTAAATTTTATGTTCTGATGTTTGTATTTACTAGTGTTCGCCTTCTCGTCGACAGTCGACGACGACTGAATAAAATGATGTAAGGAAAACACATACTTTTTTGCTATGCGCATGCAAATCGGAGTAAGTGTAACCAAACTATGTGTAAACAGCTGTGTTATACACAAACTGAAATTTTACGGTCGTATGCATGCTCTCATAACAGCTGATTACGAAGAGGAGAAGAGAAATTGTGTGCACAATGTGCTTTGCTGTTGTTAATACAGTACATTTTTTACTTCAAATCAATTTCTATCTGACTAAAACGCAACGTAACCAAGTGAAACTAAAATTCTGCAAACAGCAAGCATTTTATCTTTCAAATGGTATAGGTTTCACCTGAAAATGTTTTGTTATTGCGAAGTATACGGTACCACACTGAATTTTTGCATACCGTGCCTGACGTCGACATGAAACGGCTGAATACATGCTCTCATAACAGCTGATTATGAAGATGAGAAAACAAAATGCGAAACCACAACATCTGTGTTTAAAATCAATTTTTACTTGCCTAAAACGCAATATATCCAGGTGAAATATTGTGCAAATCGCAAGCATTTTATCTTTCGAATGGTATAGGTTTCATCTGAATACGTTGCGTTATTGCCAAGTAATCGGTACCACACTGAATGTTCGCTTAGTGTATTTATCTATGGATTGTAAGAAAAATATGAATTGTAATTGTGAGGCACGAATTCTTCTTCTTCGTAACCTGCCATAACAACCCGTTACCGGGCTACGGCCTGATGTATTTTTTTCATTGGAATTGGGGTTTTACATGGCGGGTCCCAAACCCTACACACAACCCTTTTAAGGCCTGGGGTGGGCTCTACTGGTCTCGAAAGAATCCAGTGTCATTATAAGTCGCCTCATACAACAAGCTTCGACCTGCTGAGGTGGTATTCTTTAACCAGCTCACCACACGGGGAACGCATTAACTTTATAAAACAGATCGATCGGCTCATAGGTTACTATACTCCATACCTTGCTGCACCTCTCTTACTCTCTTGCAACAATCGATTTTGCGAAGTAAGACAAGCTAAAAAGAAGTAGTTTTTTGCCTACAGTCCAATGACCGTGTTGCTGGGTTTAACGGGCAAGTTGTGTTGTAATACAATGCTGAGTTCATTGAAGCATTTGGTTGTTTTGCTATTGTCAAGTTATCATTGACAGGTGTTTAGCAAAGACTTGAACCGAGCGTGCTAAGTGCCTGTCAATTACTTAGTTACGCTTGCAACCAGTGCAGCCGCAGCCCCAATAATGTTGGGGTTGATGAATAACTGGATTCGCAGTACATAGGTGTATAGAAGGTGTGGTGTGGCCGCTGTGTGCGGTCATCACTTTTGTAGCTCTTTCACTCACTCTATCGCACTGACATGTTAATCAGACCACGAGCGGGAAGTATTTTGCTTCTAGACCGCAAATATATATAAAAAAAAGAAACAAAAGCCATGGAATATTTAGTTGAAAATCCATAGGGGAGTTTGTGTTAGCTTTCACTTCCCAGCAGAACTTGGTTGTGTGAAATTCGTACTACTTTCCACAGGATTTTGGAACGTGCAAGTAGTGCTATCTTCGCTTCTTTTGCGCGAAAATCAAAAGTGGCTGTTCATAAATAACGTCACCATGGAGGTGGGTGAGGGATTTCATCGAATTGTGACTTTCTGTGACGATTGGGGAGGGGGCTGTTTCGAATACGTGCCGTCACAATCAAATGACTCCTGAAAAAATCTTTATATTTTCAGGCAATTGGTTGCCTAAATGTGACTATTTGTGACAAGGGGGGAGGGTCATAATCTTAAAAATTTTGGTGACGTCATTTATGAACAGCCTCAAAAAACAAAATTTGAATGCCACGCGATTTTCTCATAATGCGTGCTCTCGTTAGCACTCGTTTTATTCCCTGCTCACTTCGCTATTTGAGCAATATAGAGATCGTCCATGTCGCGACTTCAATTTAAAGTGCATGCCAAAATGCTGATAAGAGAAGGCAGGTTTGCAGCACCTACTGATTTTTTGCCTGATAAACTACTGAGAAATCACCTACATTTTGTTCATACTTATTTTATCGCTTCTTTGATACTGAAAAATCTATTAGATGCTTTTTAACATGAAAATTCAGTACGAAAAATGTCATGATTTTGGAAACAAGTTCCAAAATGTATAACTACATATATGTACTTAAGTACATACTTTCTTGGGGTTATTAACTAGTGTGTGTGTGTATGTTTGTTCCGCGAGGTTATCTGAAACAGAAATTTAAATATAAGTGAACTTAAACGAATAACAAAACAAAATATTAAGAGAGAATGCACAGCATGCAAAAAAAAGAAAGAAAAAAACTACACATTTAAGGCTCTGATTGTATTATAAACAAACATACATTCATATATGTCCATATCGTTATGTAGTATGTATATGAGCTTTGATTTTGTTATACATACAGCAGCGGTCAAAGTAGTAGCAACATTTTGGTTTCATTGTTTAATTCAATTATTGAACAGTGGTCGGCATAAATATTTTGACTTTGAAACTTATTTGTGAATATCGTGCTTTTCTCTGACAACAACTGTCAAATATAGTTGCTAAAATAAGTTCCAAAAGAAAGAGCGTATTTACAGCAATATGTATGCGAAATATTATGCTGATCAAATTTTGCATTATCTTTCTACTATAAGTATGCAGCAAGCAGACAACGAATTTTAAGTATTTCGACAAAGTTTTTGTGGAAGTTCTCACGCACGTTTTAGCAAGTGACAATCAAAAACTTTACTATTTTGATTTTATTGATGTTTTAGTATATCAATAAAACAAAATATTGAATGAATTATTATTATTGGAAACCATGGGACAAAACGTCTGAGTTAAGCTGCATTGTTAGAGCTTCAATAGTGTCAATGTTTAAGACATTTCAAATTAATTTAATTTGTCACGCCAAACAGTAAATTATTAAATGAACAAATTGAAGAAGCCTAATGACGTCACAAACTTGCCGAGATTAGGTGCTAAGCGCAAAACAACATTCACTGAAGACACAATCCTTCTGCGGGAATTTAAGTAAAATATACATCTAAATCCTCAATCTGCGGCAGATCAATGTGAGCGTACTGTCCAGCGATGTTTAATAGAAGCAGGTTTCAGGACATCCAAAGCAAGGGAGATGTCTTACATATGAAAGGTGAACAAGCTTAAAAGATTGGAGAAGCGTTCTATTGACAGATGCATTCGCTCCTTTGAGTACAACTCATCAAAACAAAAGATTTTTGTAAGGCTTTTACAGGCACAAGGCACAAAAATATGACCGTTTGTCAAAAATTGAGCCATGTGGAGGTTCTGCGGGTTCTGGGGATGCATTGCGTACAATGGGTTGTGTTACTTTGTGCCTGTCGACGGCACGATGACGCAAGGTCAATACTTGTATACCCTAAACAATAACGCTTTCTCTCCGGAGACGGGCTGATAATCATTTAGCCTGCAACAACATAATGGCCCCCTGCCACAAAGCAAGATGATAAACAAATTTTTGAAGAGCGATGGTGTGAAAACTCTTTACTGGCCAACTCAGTTTCCTGACTTAAATGTTATCGAAAACGTGTGGACTCTTGTAAAACGTCAAAGAATTGCTTCTTTGAATAAAATTCGTGAAGAGACAATTTCTGATGTCACTTTCATTTGGAACGAGATATCGTTAGAAATCCTTCATAATTTAGTGGACTTAGTTCCAAGACGTCGTCAAAAAGTTATTAAAGTTAAAGGTGGATATACTTTTTCTTAACTTTCAACAAAATTATTTAATCTTTATACCCTGTACACAAAGTGTAAAAGGGTATTATAGATTTGTGCAATGTATGTTACAGGCAGAAGGAGGCGTGGCAGACCATATGCTCCATAGGCAAAAATTATCGGGATCAATAGCCGATTCGGTATAGCTATGTCCGTCTGTCCATCCGTCCGTGTTGTAACGTGGTTATCAGAGACTATAAGAGTTAGAGCATAAAAATTCTTTTCCCGGAAAAGAGCAAGTTTATCGATTCATGTCGATATCTTACCCCCTTCTCCCTTGACAGACTTTCGCAATTTACACCCACACAATAAAAGCTATCTGATTGAAATCTAGCACACTGTTATTGTGCACATGCTGTGTAAAAATTAATAAAATTAAATTAAAATTAAAAGAGATATAAGCAATAATGTGGCAATTGTAGGTCCCTCCTCCTATAAATGGAAACACAATTTTACTTTTTATAGCAATGTTAAGGTTAACATTTATGTTAGAGCCACCAAATTTGGTACGAAGACTCATGTTAAGCTTATGAACGAAACAATGCGGACATTTTTCCGAATTAACCCCCATCCCCCGCAGTGCAGTTTTCTTAGTAACGCCAAGAAAATTTTCACATAAATTCGATTTTCATGGGAAAAATGGGTACAGGATATTCCACTGTCGGCCACGTCCAATTATTTTCAAGTTGTACGTTTTTTTCTAACACTTGTCAAAATACTTATGCCATCAGATGAAAATTACTTTAATTCATATCTTTTTCAGGTCTTATGAAAAAATGTTCATTGAATTATTAAAAAAATGTATTAGCAAGATATCGGTATGTTATATATAGCCAACTAAAAGTTAAATGCAAAAATGCATCATTTGGTTTTCGTCAAAATATTTATGCCGACCACTGTATATCCATAACTAATGCATTTATGCCTATTTATGCCAAACTGACTTTGACTACATTTTACACTCAACTTGCTGACAATTCAATTAAACAAGTCCGAAATAGCAATTGATATTAACTGGCAGCTTAGCAATTCCGAAGAATATTCTAACGAGTTGATGGGTTTGGTAAGCATAGATGCAAGTGGGTTGAAATTGATGGTTGTTGGCCATTGCTCATAGCAAAAATACGGACGGAATTTCATGGAATTGCTTTGCCATTTGAGCTTTTTATAGTTTTCTAACTAAATATGTATGCACATTTATAATGAAAGATTTGTTCTAAAAATAGCAATCGTATATGGGCGTAAAAGTGATTGACGTATAATTCAATGGGGCTGTTTGTGTGGGTGGGTATCCATGCCTCCGTTGGAAGGAGCAGATAGTGAGCACATTACTTCGGTAGCACCGATTGGAGATTCCACTGTGCAAAAAGCAGAGGCGCCTGGAGTAGTGCTCTTCATTAGGTCGTAAACAAGGAATATGTTATCATGGCCAGTTAAATAGAAGATAATTTCATGTTTTAAGCAACATAATTTTTGATTGCGATGAAAAAGTGCATTCTGACTTAATTTGATGTGAGCAAGCCGAATTTGAGCTCAGAATTGCGAAACAAAAATCTATAGTTTACCAGTTAGGTCCGAAAAATACTATAAAAAGTATATAAGATTGGTTATGTAGATTTTGAATTTTATAATTGATAATGCCAACGGGTTAAGCTGAGCATTCAGCCGGTCATTATAACGGCTAGAATGGCTATTTATCCAGCACCGTGGGCAGGCGAAATTAACGATCACGCCCCAGTAATGCACCTAAGTGCCCGGTTTTGCATGACTTGGACCCTGGTGGCGAACGCAACTGCCCAAATGCGCAAACCATAAGATCACGCAGGCACAACTATTGACTTGTAAACAAGACTCAAGTGGCTTCTAGAAAGCAATCGCAAGTTTTCCGAAAGAGATTAGTATTTTGTCGAGGTGGCCCAGCATTTATTGCCAGTTAATCAGCCATTTCGCTACAGTTGATGAACGAGCGTTTCCGATCCGATAGATATATAAAATCAAAGGTCATAATGTTTAGAAACAAAAGCTTATCGGCAAACAACTCATAATGAACGTAAACAGCATATTCACGAACCGTTGAAAAACGATAAAACTGATGTTATATAATGCCAAATTACAATATACAGTGGACGCTCACAAATTAGAACAATTTGGTTCCAAGGGCAATTCTAATTTCTGAAAAGTTGGAAAACATTTTTTGTTTTAACGGCACCATAAAGTGTTTTATGATACAGTCAAACCTGTCTTCAAATATTTTGGTCAACTTACTCAGGTAGTCAATATATGAGAGGGTCACAAATTTTCTCTATTTCTTTCTCTTTTTGACTAAAAAAACACATTTATTCCCTGTTTTAAGCATGATTGCTATTTGAAAAATTTGAGATTTCGAGTGTTGCGTAGTTAGCAAATCTCATGTTACTCGTTAACCTTACAACTGATCAATATAAACTATAATTTGATTTGAAAGAGATCAAACATCGATTCAATGTTTCTCATACTATTTTGGTCTGCGTTGATTTGATTGCGATCACATTTTCAAAAATTAACAAAAATTATTCTCCAAATCAGAAAATTTTTCTTTTTTAAAATTCTAAAGCAATTAAAGCGGGTGGTAAATGGCGAACGCAACAAAAGACAATTTGATTTCAGATGGTTTTGGTATTCCTTGATTCTGTTGCGAGTCACCAGGTCAAATTTGTTGCATAATTTCTGTGTGGTCAATTTATACAGGGTAATTTTTATTGGGAGAATTACAAATCTTCTATAAAACTAAAAATCTTCTATAAAACTAAAAATCTTCTTTCAAGTTATGCAGCTTCAACTTAAGCAGGTGAAAATAAGAAAATTTCTATTACAATTTTTTGGTTTTGTTAAAAAGCGGTCAACTTAAACAGGTGGTCAGCATATGAGGGTGGTGGTCAACTTGACAGGTTTGACTTCACTTAAACCATCTGCAGCCAAATCACAACCTACTCTAAAATTTTTGGTTAAATAGGTCGACACGTATTCGCAGTTAATGGTGACTTCAAAATGTGCATATTTAGATATTTAATTTTTCGGTTAGAATTGAATAAAAGAAACATGGACCAATTAAAAATAGACCAAATATGAAAATGAAAATATTTGCTCGAAAATTAGAACTGCCAGTTCTAGTTTCGTTCATTGGAATTGGGGTTTTACGTGGTGGATCCCAAACCCTACCTACCTCAAAAGAACCCAGTATCATTGTTAGTCGCCTCATACGACAAGCTATGACCTGCTGAGGTGCATAATGCTATAATTTCTGAAACTTCTAATTCGTGAGCGTTCTAATTTATGAGCGTCGACTGTAATATCACATTTAGTTTGTATTGCTTTATCCATGATCTATTATTATTATTTTGTTATTTAGTATAATTATAGTTTTGACCGCTGCTGTATGTATGTGTGCATCGCATATATTATGTGCATGTGTGTGTGCACACTAATTGTGCTGATAATAATTTTGGAAAGCAATTGTTCCGTTTTCTGTTGTTGTTTTTTTTTTGTTGGTGTTGTTTTTTTTGCAGCTTTTTGACGCCATTTTTGTTTGCAAATGTTTGCAATTTCGCTTAATTTGTATTTCATTCTTTCGATTTCGTTAACTCTTTCGATTTTGTTGTCACTTGATTAAGAAACGGGTTTCAACTCGGACGGATCGCTTGCTCAGTTATTTGTATTTTGTTGTTGCTGCACTTTTATAGTAGTTGCTGCTGCTGTTGTTGTTGTTGTTTATTATAATTACTTTTGTGCTATTTTATTTTTGTAATTCTATAAATTGCCACATGAGTCATTCACTTATATAGCGCCTGGTGTTTCTGGTCTGTTTTGTGGTCCGGTCCGGTTGGGTCTGCTCTGCGGAGTGGTGCTAGTCACCGTCATCGTCATAGCCACAATCATTGCAAGCTCTTGTCGCATACGATAACAACGACACATTTATGAGGCGTAAACCGGAAAGACTGAAAAGATATCATAATGTGTCTTTTGGGTGGTTATTTTCGGTTCAAAAGGAAATCAATCCTTGGCTTTGGAAAACACAATACGATTTGTTTTGGTTTATCAAAGACCACAAATGAACTCCAAATTGTATATATTTTTGAGACCACTTGGGAACATCTTCAATGGAAGTCTATCGGTTTTTACTTGCAAATTTCACAACTCCGCTACAACCGGCCCAATAATGAGCGGAATTTGATATCTTTAAAAGTTTGTCCAACTAAACCAAGTGTGTCAAGAACACATTCAAAACGAACTTTACCATTCAAATACACAAAGTGTAAAGGGACTGTTCATAAATGACGTCACCAAAATTTTTTAAGACTTAACACCCGCTCTCTACTGCTCACAAATAGCCAAATAATGAGCAACAGGTCAAGAAAATAAAGGAATTGTTTGAATTTTTTTCATTATGGTTGGCGTTTCAATTGGATCTGTGCAAACAAATGTGAAAGATCATTTAGGCCTCAGAAGAGAGTTTCGCACCAAAAATTCCCGAAAACCGTCTCGACATTCATTTTTTGTGAATTTTTGCACCAAAAATTCCATTTATATCGTTACGAAACCGCCTTAGGTAACTTATTTAGCTGCGTGTGATTTCTTGCTATGTACCAAATTACAATCTTCCTATTCGAGGCAGCCTTTCGATCTTTCATTGGTAGGCGATTGCCAAACCCTACGCACAACCCATTTAGAGCCCATGAAGGGCTTCGCTGCGCTCATTGGCTCACTACTCTAAAACTGGGTAGCGATTAGAGCAGCTATCCAGGGGACACCACGTGGAGCTTGTGCGTCAACTTGGTTAAGGTAGAGACAGATATCACTCAAAAGCTTGCTTTGTGATATATTGTGTTTTCCGATGGTGCTTCATCGCCAAGGAACAGACTTGTTTTGATAAATGACGTCGAAATTTAAAATCCAATTTTCGATCAAGTTAAACTTTTTAAGTGACATAAGAATAAGGCAATCGGTTGGGATTTTTTGTGCCATGCCCGACACAGCAAGTTTAAACAGAGAAAGGAAAGTTGAAGTAGGAGAAAGATTGCGAAAACAGAGTAGACATGCAATAGAGGCTCCCCTCCCTATTGACACAATCCTGCCGACTGCCGTAACACGTCGTGAAGACTATGTAAGAGAAGAGTATACAACTCGCTCTTGTTGAGTGTATCACTTTCCTAAATGCGCATACGTATCGTTGCATAGGCCGGATAGTAGCACAGAAAGTGCGCCGTGGAGTCGGCTTCTTCAAGACAAACCGAAATTTGGGCCGTCAACCAACCCGTGACCCGTGATTAGTCCAATCAGGGCTCGCAGATCTTTCCTCGTCTGACTAGCAGGTTATCTGTAGGCCTTTTGATTGGGTTCTCTCACGAAGAGTTTCGCTACGCGGCATACATTGGTGGATATCCAGCATTCCTTACAGTTTGTGTCTGTGTAGGCCGCTATCTATCCAACCAATTCATCTGTTTACCTATTGAGATCCCATAAATATAAAACTAGACTTTGATATATATAATCAGAACATAGTATAATGACATTGTATGAACACAGCTGCCAATTAGGGAGAATGTTTGTACAAATTCCGGGATTCAGCTAAGTTAGCAGTACAAAAGCGAAACAAAACATGTCGAGTTTATCGACACGCATTGCATTTCGCAACGCGAGTTTAAAGCCTTTTATTACCATCAGCATTTAATAATAGACCATAAACACGTTTGTTTATAGACACTTGACTTAGAACTCATCCATTCATTTATCATATAAACAAATTCAACTTGACCCAATTTTGTGGGTAAACAAACACAAACACACTCCAGTTCATATGGTATGTATGCATGTTTGTATGGAGCTGCATTGCATTTTCGCGGCTTATCAATGCAATGCACTCGAATCGTTTCAATATTCTACTCGTTAATTTAGCCAATCGATCGATCAAAAAGTGCCCACCTCATCTCAGGTCCCTGATACCACTATGGCGCTGATTGTCTCTGTGCTGGCGCTGTTTAAATGTGTTGTCCATCAGCGGAATCTCGGCAATACTTTGCAAGTAACAAGCTTGAACGGTTCGAAATATGCTGCCTTATAATTGTGTACAATTTGCGACGCTTAGCGATTTTGAGCGACGCTGTTTGAGGTAGAGAATGTAGATAAAGCCGGGCCGTTATCATTTGAGCAGCAGAGCTGCATGATCTTCCAGTCAAAAACACCGAATATAATCCCTCTTTCTCGCTCTTTTTACAGAAATGGTGTAAGCGTGGAGGGCGCAACACACAAACAAGTCGTAGATCTAATCAAATCCGGAGGTGACTGTCTTACATTAACAGTTATATCGGTAACACAACAAGTAAGTTCTTAACTCTTATAGTCACTTTACGCTTTTTGCTTCATTTAGCATCTTTGCTTTCTTTGTTTCATAGGAAGCCGATAGGCTAGAACCTCAGGAAGACCAAAGTGGCTACTCCTACATCGATTACTCAGACAAACGCTCGCTGCCCATCAGGTGAGTACATACACACACACAATTTGAAAGATTTAAACCAAAAACTTTTACTATCCTAACTCTAGCATACCCGACTACAGCATAATCAATCGTAATGGCGAGCGTTACATTGTCTTCAATATACACATGGCCGGGCGTCAGCTTTGCTCGCGTCGTTATCGTGAGTTTGCCAATCTACACTCGCTGCTACGCAAGGAATTCTCCGGTTTCAATTTTCCCAAGCTGCCCGGCAAATGGCCGTTTCAGCTAAGCGAACCACAGCTGGACACGCGTCGACGCGGTCTGGAGCAGTACCTGGAGAAGGTTTGCGCTGTGCGCGTCATTGCCGAGAGCGATGCGGTGCAGGACTTTCTCACCGACACCGAAGATGATATATCCGCATCGCCAGTCGATATTAAAGTTATGCTGCCGGATCACGAGGTGACCACCGTCTCTGTTAAGAAGTCCTCAAATGCGCAGGTTGTCTGGGAGATACTGGTGCAGCGCGCCAATCTGACGGCCTACACGCAGCAGTACTTCTATCTCTTCGAGATTGTGGAGTATAATTTCGAACGCAAGCTACAGCCGCACGAGATACCACATCAGCTCTATGTACAGAACTATAGTACGGCCTCCTCAACATGTCTGTGCGTGCGTCGCTGGTTGTTTTCAGTTAACAAAGAGCTGACACTGCCCGATGGCGAGCAGGCGGGTCGCTTCATATTCTACCAGGTGAGTACTGTGACCATATAAACACTCGTTTACAGTGCCTTAATTACATCGTTTGATCTATTCATAGGCTGTAGATGAAGTGAATCGCGGCAATATACGAGCTGAGGGGCGCCTGTACGAGCTAAAGGCTCTGCAAGATGCCAAGAAGGCTGGCGACTACTTGGCACTGGCGCGCATACTGCCCGGCTATGGTGACGTTGTCTTTCCCCACTGCTCCTGTGATAGCCGCAAGGAGGGCCATGTTGTGCCCGCTGTGGGTAAGCTAGGCGTGCAACAGGGAAACAATTTTTGTTTGCTGCAAATCTATTAATAGAATCTGCAGCTTCTAATTAATCAGTAACGCTTGCTCGTTCAGCTGAAATATAATTTCCGTAAGACCCAAACATTTGGAACCTGGTTCCGTCTTGTTCTGTCTTCTTTAATACATAGGCGCTGACTCTTTATTTACGAATGGTTGTTCATCTGTTAATAGAAATTTTAGATCATATTTGCTCTCTGCGCAAAACTGTAAAGATTACTTTTAAGAGTGGCTCCATGGGCTCTTCGAAGCTAAGATATTTTAAAAAGTCAAAAACTTACAATTCTGTATTGATTTTAAAATAATCTACATGATTGGCTGCTAGATGTTATTTTCAATAGTTAAATATGTATGTATAATAACATTTATAGTGACTCTGTTCAAATCCTGTCTTCATCTTCACTTTATGCTGTTGATGAGCAGCAGGACTCATCTATTTGCTGAATCCCTTCAGTCCAAATTATCAAATTTCCATACAACTATATTTTATAGCTCTGGACTACTAAAAGCCCAGCATTGTGGTGACCCTTAATTGCATGCTGAAGCAATTTTATAGACCTCGTGAAGTTATTATAAGGGAATCTACATTTATCTTCTTAACTGGCCATAACAACCCGTTATGATGTATTTCTTTCATTGGAATTGGGGGGGTTTTTTTTTTTGCGTAAATCGTTTAATTAACATTCAGCTACTCGAATTATTTTCATTCATTAAAACTTTCCACAATTTCTCAAATTTAGTATTGCACTCATGAAACTACAATGTCTAGGTTTTCACTACGAGCTTCTTAACTGTATTCCTTTGTATCTCTATTGTAGAACAAAGTTATTGTTAATAGTTGTCTTTCACTCACTACTGTTTATCTTGTTGTCTTTCCTATGTAATCATCCACTAATGTATCCGAGATATCAAACGTTTGCCTAAGATCCCCTCTCAGATCATAATGACTTAACTCTTAAATAGGCACATGGTGTTCATTCACTAATGTATCCGAAATGTCAAACGTTTTCCTAAGATCCCCTCTCAGATCAGATTGACTTTTAAATAGGCGCTTGGTGTTTATATTACACTTTTTATATGCACTGAAAGAAGGCATGCGATAAGCCGACTTTACCGTCGAAAGACAATCTTCACAACTGTTTATATACACTTTTGAGGTTTATCATGGAATTTGGAGCCGAGGCCCGCAGTCAAGCACCTCTTGTGAATGTATTCAGAGGTATGCCAAAAAGCTTTAGACGCTTTATGCAGCACAAATCTTTCATGATAAGTTAACTTTCTCAAAATATATTTCTGACACATTGAGGTTGTGCATCACGGTTGAAACTCAGTTACAAACCAAAACGAATTGCTGCTGCCTTCAAAATTTGTTAAAAAGAGGTTTCCGGCACAACACTGATTAAGTGCTTTCAATGGACCTTCAGCACATAAAATGTGCTATTGCCTCACTCTAGCTTTACATAGTGGACTTCTCTTAGGGTTACTCACATCCACGCCCTGTCCGTTTCGCATATTATATCTGAGTAAAAGATATATATTGCTCCATGACAATGTCATCTATAATTGCCTTAAATCCCTACTTCTTAGTCATCATTATTCCGATCTGGTTTTTTTTTCCATTCGCTTTCGAAATATAAAGTGTGTGTAAAACTAAGGACAGAATGACACTAGAAGCAAAAAAAAATCAAGATTCGTGGTGAAAATTATGCGGACCCTATGATGCCTTAGGGTTATTTCATTGGTACTGTTAGCGACATAGTCTCTATTCCGGGCCTCCCTTTAGAACTCCGAAAACCAAACGGACAAATTGAGCGCTGTAAATCATCAAAAAAAACCGGGTAAAAACCACGCACGAATCTGTTGAAGGTATCGAGAGCGGCAATTTTGCGACATTAAAGTTCAGCCGCTGTAACAGGTAGAGATTTGCCTGAAGTGTCGCTTACTGAGTTAACTCAGGTTCTTGAAACGATTCAATATTGTTAGAGTGTTTGAAACAGGTGACTCTCTTGGTGATTCAAAAACTCTTTCGACAGCCCATTCATCAATCCTAAAATTCATTTTGATTTATTCACCATTGACGTCAATGAAAAACAAATGTTTGCGAGTAACTCATAGTTTTGCACTTGTCGCAGACTAGAGTGAGATGGCTAGTGTCAGACCATTCTAAGCAGTTACGAAGGTCTAAATATTACGTCTTCCCTTGCCGTATGATATGCAAGTATCAATGAAATTTGTTAAAGATAAAGACTGACTTGGTCAATCAGTTAATGCCAATGAAAACTCTTCGAGTTCTTGCCAAGTATCAATCCATAGTGCCAAAATTTGCCAATAATCAGGTTCGCGAAATAAGTAAATGGTACAAATACTTTTTTTTTGTTGAAAACCCTACTATGTATTTTTTCAATTCCTTTTTCCTTCGTAGTTAGCTAATGCCTCTCAACAACTTTCTTCTTCTTCTTAACTGGCCATAACAACCCCTTACCGGTTTACGGCCTGATGTAAATCTCTCCTCCCGGCGTCTCTGTTTTGCATGCGCCTTCTCCAATCGGTGATACCAAAGGTATCTAGTGTGCTCACTACCTGGTCCTTCCAGCTGAGGCATGCTCTGCCCTTTCGTCGCCTCCCTTCGACACTCGCACTGAAGACCTTTATCGCAGAAAGGTCATAACATCATCCATACGCATCACATGACCCAACCAGTGGAGCCGCTGGACCTTAATTCGCTTGACTATATCAATGTCGTCGTAGAGCTCATAGTTCGTAGTATGCGATAGTCGTTGCCAACGCGTATAAGGCCAGAAATCTTACGGAGTACTTTCCACTCAAACACTCCAAGCGCATTTTCATTAGGCCGCGTCTTCACCCATGTAATCACGGAATTAGGACCCCAAGAAAGGTGCCAGTGTAACAGGATTAACATAGAGGTGCCCTTATTGTTGGGTCTCGGGCTTACAGAAAATGTTCCATATGCTTTGTAACAATCCAAAAACTACTGTCAACCGCTGGATTCTGTTCTTATGGTTTTAGGTGAAAAATATTTTGGCGATTCGTTAACTTGTTAAGAGTATAACGCATCTGCTCATGTATTTAGGCAATCAAAGATCTTTTTTGAAGCTTGAAACATACCACTTTTGAACTGGTCAGCTGAAATCCCGGAGAATCCCATTGAGAACATTTGAGGTATTCTTTATAAAAGGTTTATCTCAATGTAAAGCAAATTAAAACAGTTAATCAATTAAAAGATGTAACTGTTGTGGAATAGGAGGCATAAGGTGAAACATAGCAGGATGACTGGTATACTAGAAAACATGTTATGGCATTTACTTATTTCGCGCACCTTAATTCGGAGTTTGCGAAATCGAATCGCCAAACGAAAACCACGCCGACATTATAAAGCGAAAGCACGAAAGGATTCGTATTCATTCATTGCTCTTTTACGATGGCTTTCTTTTGTGAATTTGCCTTATAACCAATTCGGTTTATTTTGCAGGCATGAAGAGCTTTCGCTTGCACGCCTGCCGGGAGGATGGCTCACTGGAGGCGCAAATGGTCGAGTTAACCTGGGACAGCATAACGGGCTGGGAAAGCGATGAGGAGTCCATGTCATTCTGCTTTCAGTACAATCGTCCAGATAAGCCACCACGTTGGGTCAAAGTCTATACGCCATATGTGAGTGAGCATCGAATTTGTAGTAACTTCTAAACTAATATGATTCATTGTATTTTAGCACGCATTCCTAGCGGACTGTTTCGATCGCATTATGGAGGAGCGTAAATGGGATGACAGCTGTGATTAAAAGCAAGAGAACTTGTGAGCAGTAAACCCTCAATTCCCTTGGAATTCCATAGCTGGGCTGGCAGCGACACTACAAATTGGCTACAAGTCTTGAGTGTTAACACACAGGCACACACAGGCACACACATCCTCACACACACAGTAATAGAAACCTTACTAGCTCGAATTCACAGTCGCAAATCTTTGTAAATCTTAATAGCTCTGGCCATGTGCGACACGCTCGTTTGCAAAAACAAAACAAAAATCTTTTGGCTTGACTTTTTTTTTATACTACGCCATATTTTTTTTATAATATATGTATTTATATATAAAAGCATATATATATATATATATATATATATATGTGTATCTCTTTTTTGTTTGTTATTGAGATAAGTACAGCTTATAAGTATTGTTTGTATGTATACAAAAAAAAAAAAAAAAACAAGAAAAATTAAAGGCAGGCACATATACAAACAGCTAATTAGCTATATTTGCAGCTATATAGCTTTTTGAAGCAGTTTATATATGTAACTCATTGAAATATGTATGTATGTATTTAGCCGATGCAAAGCAACAGAGCTTAACCCTTATGTACCATGTATTTATATAGCTACTATTTAACTTGTATGTACCATATAGCTTAGTTTTCTATAAAAAAAAGGCAATGTCATGTAAGTCCAAACATAAGTACATTGTAAAATATATGATACATATATACTGAAATGTGAAAATTTCCATATTGTTAAAATGTTTTGAATCAGACACAAACAACACATAGCACACATAGCAAGGCACCAAACTTTAGCAAGCAACAAACAAAACGAAGCATTAAAACTAAAATAAATGTTTAAATCTCATGTTAGCATATATTACATATATATATATATATATATATATAGTTATATATAGTTGCTAGTTATACAGCATATAAAATGAATTTTAAAAACAACATTTTTTGTAGCTACATAAATTGTATTGAAAATAACAAAAAACTGCTAAATGTAAAAAGTCAATTTTAACTCTATACTCATACATATATATAAAGAATATATATATATGTACAAATATGCGATATATATATATATATATATAGAACTTGATAAATATTTAACGAAGCAAAAGCAAAATAATGTATGTAAGTAGTTGAATCAAAAGAAGTAAATGCACGAAAACGACTCAGCAAATCAATAACAACTCAGAAAGTAACTAAACAAAATAAAAATAAAAAAAAACAGATGTAATAACGTAAATAAATAAGTAAAAAATGTTAAAATTATGTACTCATTCAAAACTTCTATAGAAATTGTTAGTTAAAGTTAAGCAAAGTTTATAGTTATTAACAAAATCAAAGCTAAATTCGTCATGAAATGAAAAGAGATGCGACTGTCTCTGTCTGTGTCTGTGTAGTTAGTTGTGCGTGTGTGTAAGAAAAAGAGAGAGCAAACAGTTAGTTAATTTAGTCCGAAATTTATTAAGTATTCTAAAACGTCAACCGAATTATGTAAAACGTACATTTGCAAACAGCAACTTGAGCTGCGTTTTCTTTAACTTCATTGATTTGTGTCAAACGTATTTATACAGTTAACCTAACTCAGGCCATATTCAAGAAATTGTGCAACTTTTGTAAAAACCAAAGTATCTTCATACTAATGGTTTGCACATGCCCCCAGAAAAACATGTTCACATTATGCGCCTATTTCTGGCAACAACAATGTTTTGAATGAACAAATTTTGGCATAAAAAATCTTCTTTTTACGTAGTTACTTTAGGTAAAATATCCTTTTATCGTTTCGATCGTGCTTATAAAGTTAACTTTTGCAAAATGTATGTACTGTTTGTATGTAAGCCATTTAAAAGTAATGCTGTTTTGTATGTGCTTTTGTTTTGTGATGTTTAAAAACGAACTTTTTTTGCTTAAAGTTGCGAAATTTGTAAATTGTTAGTAGCTAAGCACGCTTTGTAACTCTTGACTAAGCCATTTAGACATATGAATGCAGCTTGCTGTACATGCTGAAATGATGCATTCATGAATCTAAAAAAGGTTTCTAAGGCACAAAATGCCACAAGTTGAAACAACATAAACGTTGCTTTCTGACCAACAACACAAACAAAAACAGAATATAAACATTTGTCATTAGCAACAGAAACATAATTAAGTACAGAGACAAGTACTTTTGACAAACATAAATGCTGTTTCTAATCTTTGTTGAAACAGAATTTCAGTCGCTGTTATCATTTCTGTTTCTGTTCTTTGTCACGAACAACTTTAGGGTTGCTTTTTGAAAGTTCCAAAAATTCCAGTTCATCTTAACTATTTTATAATTTCGCGTCAACCGATATTCACAAAATTTTGATACAAAATGTAAACGTATAACGCTTCTTTACTAGAAGACGTGATTTTTGATTTATTAATGCAGCATTGTTTGTTATATTTTGCAACATGTTGTGTCAAAATTTCATATACATAGCTTGTATACTCGCCGCGTGAGAGGGCAATATGTTCTTCTTTTTTGAGTTATGTCAGTTTACTAGTCAATGAGCGATATGTAGCTTTTAATTGTGTTAGTCAGTGTAAACAGCGTTGTGCCGAAATCATTCTAGATGATTTCGCTAAATGTTTTATTTCAATTTTCTTGAAATTTACAAAGTTTTGCACACAAATGTATCAAAAGATATATATGGACTTTTGGCAAAACCACTTAACTCGTAATAAGACAATTTCCACGGATTTTTGTTATAAATATAACTGTTGATAAGGCATATTTCTGTCTTACTGGCAACTTTCTGCGATTAAAGAAAGTTCAAAGGTTATAGAGCTTATGATGTTTTCGCTCCTGTAAAATTTGCGTTTTCGACATAATTGTTTTTGTCAAATGTCCACAGATATTTCTAGCACCAACAGCTTATGGTCTAAAATATGTTTCAAAAAAGATAACTGACAGAGTGACAACATTAGTTGTCTAGTTTCATAGTGTTGTTTTGGTCCACTTTTGAAATCTTTAGACACTTTTTGTTCAAAAACTTGCATAATAGACTTTCAATGCTCTCAGCAGAGTTGCTGCCAAAGCGACGAACTTTGGCCTAAAAGTTCATTGATATCTGTTGTATTGAAATTCGGTTGAAAGCGATTTCTGGCACATCACGCAATACGAGTTTTGTTTGTTATTATATTCTCAAATTTCGCAAATGAAACAAAGAAAGTTTTTCGTATTGACATTTGTAGACATTTTTTGTAATAAAAACATTGTTTAAACAAATAGCTCATAACAAAACAGAATTTGTTTTCAAACTGCATCGCTCATTTGCTAGAAAACTGTCATGACTCAAAAAAAGGGATTTTGCAGAAAACGCGTTTAAGGTTTTTCATTTGCTGCCAGCTCGTGGAAAAGAAAATGACAAGCAAGTTACTAACATGAAATTTTGACACAACATGAAACAGGACATAACCAACAGTTTGAGTTTTTTGAGTTATGACAGTTTTCTAGCAAATGAGCGATATGGCAATAGAAGCAGCAAACACAAAATCGAAGTTATTGCATTTGAAGCGAGCTCTTAAACACATTTTGTGACAAATGCAAAGTCAAAACTAGTTTTTAATGTCGAAAATTTATAAATGTGAGATAAATTTAGAACTTCAACTCGATTAGTCGAAGTTACACTAGCGTTTAGTTCAGTAGATACGTTTATTTAAACAAAAAAACATCAAAATTGTGAAATGTTGAGTTGCAAATTGTAAGCTGTTGCTACGTTTAGGCGTGTGTAAATTCTTAATTCGGAGTTACACGCGCATAAACGTAGTTTATATGCGCTCTTCATTGAGTTGAGTTATTTTGTAGAAGTTACACGAAAGATCGTTTGGAATATACACACACACAGACAAACAGAAGTTTTGATGCAAAACCAGAAATAATATATACACATAAACACGCATATATGTAGATATATATATATATATATATATAAATATATATAAATATATATATATACACACACATACATATATATTTACATTTATCAACGATGCAAGTGAAGTCTGCTTGTGATATTTACAATTTATATGACACTTTTTTTGTTTGTTAATTTTAAAACTTATTATAATTACACACATTGCTGTCATTAAACAATACGCTCCACTATTCTATCTACAATTATTATTATTATCATTATTATTATGGTATATCGTTATGCGCTTTGTTGTCAATGAAACATTATATTTTGTCAAATTTTTTTGTTTTTTTTTTGTACTGCAATTATTTATGTTAATAATTATTGTCTCAAGCGAAAGCAAGGTAGAAGTTAGAAGTTAGAAGTTTGTTTTATGTCTAATAATTAAGCGTAGTCGCTGTTTTTGTATATGTATCTGCAAGATACATTTTGCTGTTTGTGTCTCAAATTGCAAATTTTGTTTTGGCCATTTAGTAAAATTGATTTAAATACCATTTATTGTATATTGTCTAATATATATATATATTAGTTTTGCTTGTTTTTTGTGTTTTTTGCATTTTTTTATTAGTAATATTAAACTTAGTAGCAACACATTTTCATATAAACAAAATGGCGGCATTAACATTTGGCAAATAATTGTTAACAGTAATTATAACAAATACAAAAAAACAGCAACAGAGAAATACAAAATGTAACAGAAGCAAAAGCATTATTATATTGTTCAATAAGAAATGAAAATTTAAAACAAAAAAAAAAATATATAAATTCATATACATCTGCATATTTCTAAATAAAACTATTATACATATATAAATAAAAACAAAAAACAAAACTTAAATTAAAAATCGAATTGCTAAACAAAAACATTCCTTAATAAAGATATAAAATGAAATATCAATGTTTTCTCTAAAAACTAAAGAGCATACGTAAAAAATTATTGAATTATGATTAATATGAATAGTTTTAAACAGCGAGCGCATAAATTATATTTAAAAAAAACAAAAAAAATAAAAACAGCCTAAAGGAGAAACATCAAACATTGCAAATTTTAAGCTATTATATAAAAAACAAGTGCAAGAAGAAGCAGTAGCTCTATTGACTGGCGGCTAACATGGCGCATACTTAATGAGCGCCGCAGCTACAAGTCACAAGCGAAACAAATCAAAGTAACTGAAAACGAAAGCAAAAGAAAACACAACTTAAGAAATGAAATTACCAATTTATTGAAATAAAAATTGCATTTTTCCCTTTTCAAAATACGTTTTTCTCTATTTTGTTAATTTTTTTTGCTACGAAAAGTGAGTGCTTTTCTTTTTAAGTGTATACAAATGTGTGTGTGCTATTTTTACGCCCAGACGCTGGGCATGACGTAGCCGCAAGATAAAACAATAGATACACTCAATTTCATGCACACTGGTGGAAATTTTTCAAATTTGTGCCAAATTCTAACAATTTTTTGTAACTCAACGCATCGGGAGACACTTCTTCTTAACTGTGCCCACTAATTTCGATAAAAATGTGAATGCTTCGATCTGTTTGGACAAAACGAACCCTGCAGGTTTTTTGTGTTTCTTCTTCTTAACTGGCATTAACAACCTGTTATCGGGTTACGGCCTGATGTAAATACATTCTTTCATTGGAATTGTGGTTTTACGTGGTGGGCTCCAAACCCTACGAACAACCCTTTTAAGGCCTGGTGTGGCTCTGCTGGTCTCGAAAGAACCCAGTGTCATTGTTAGTCGCCTCATACGACAAGCTTTGACCTGCTGAGGTGGTATTCTCTAACCCGCTCACCACACGGGGAAAATTTTTCGTGTTTACAAGTCTATATTTTCGAAACTAATAAAGAAAACGGACTGAAATAAAATTCCGTTTGTAAATTTATTGGAAAAACAAACTTTTTTAAATTATTTACTCTTATTATTTCTCTGGTGATCCAACTATAGCGACTAGAGTGGTCAAATTCAATAGGAAACCCTTCGAAGCCATGTCCAACACAAAAACATCGCTAAATCGCCAGAAAAGTTGTCAGAGTGCTTAAATCGTCGTAAAACATAAAATTAGAGATTTTAGTTTTTTGGACAATCCCAATACTTTTTTGCGGAAAAGTAATATTTTTGTGAATTAACAGCAAAAATAGCAAATTTTTGTTGCGCCACTTGATTAAGGACACTCGATTGGATTGGCTATAACTTCTCAACTAAAACAGGTTAGGAAATTTTTTTCTTCATGTAGGTGAATCAATTCATGATTAAAAGCTGTACATATGAATACTCTCACTTGTACAGTTTCCATTTAATAATTATTTTTCAAAAATCAAATATTAAAAATGAAATTCCCCATTGAAGGCTTGACACAACATATTTTTTGATCGACCCTTCGAATTTTTTCTTTTTCAACATAAAACAAAACATTTTGAACAATATAATAACATAATATACCAAAATTATACAAGATATTAAAAAAATAGACGGCTCCGTTCTAACAAATTTTAATTTAAAAAATAAAAAATATATTCAAAACGTAAATGAAACAATTTAAAGGATAAAAAAACCAAAAAAAATATTAGATGAAACAATTCATAACTTCAGCCATTTACAATGCTCACTCATTTAAAAATAAGGTTTCAATCAGGAACCGTAACGGCTATAATTTTTTAATATAAAAATTATAAATTAAGAATTATATATTGATTTTTTTAACAAAAGTTAACATATAAAACTTATTTGCTGACGTAAAAAAATAATCATGAAAAAAAAATGAAATTTCAATTTGTTTTTAAAAATTTAAACTTTAAACAGTTGTTTGATTTTCATTCGATTACATTTTATACTTTTTCTCCTTGTTAAGTGACATATATTAACCATTTTTTAAACTGATGAGCATTTTAAACGGCAATTTTGCTGTTGCAGTGAGCTTATTTTGCATTATGGATAGAGATCTTGGTAAGACTGATGGATGGAGAAAATCCGGCTGAAGGAACCTGATATAGTCAACCAACCGTTAGCCCCACCTGCCAATTCGGCATCGTCTTCCATTTCTGTTTCTGATGTATTTCTAGGTTTGTGATCAATTTGCGATTTGTATTTTTATATTGTTTTGCTTGATTGATTTTCGGAGTGGTTTAGTATTGCTACTTAACCTCTTGCTTAGTGAAGATAAAGCTGGATACGAATAATCTAGGTCTTCGTAAGTGATGATGTTACGCTGGCTTGATGGTGGTTTTGGTGTGTATCGTTGTCATCGGTTTGGGTTTGAGCGTGCTGGATGCATTACTATTGAGCAACTTTCAAAATCTCGAATTTTTTGAAATAGCGATAATTCGAAAGCTGTGCTAGAGAATCCAAAAACGTTTCCGGATTCAAAATCACCAACCCAAAATTTACCGGAAAATGTATGTTTTAGACATGGGTTTTTTTTTGTTGCATAATGTTATCTTTTATGCAGGGAGTTCCTTTATTTCCCAATTTAAAATTATTCAACTTGTTTTATTCTCTTAAAAATGTAAGATTTAGGTATATCGCACTTATGAATTTTGTGATATTGCCAAAAATGTGGCTTGAAAATGTGGTCAGATGTTGGTCAATAGGATTTAGGACACGTGGGAAGGCTGATCACTTCATATAATCAACAGAGTATGTTTTTAGACATTCCTTTTTCAGCGACTTGTGCATATTAGCGCACTTTCCAACACACAAATATGATCATATTGTCAATATCCGTGCTGGAATAGAAAGGACAATGATCTAAAATCCTTACATAGTCAAAATTGTTCATCTAAATTCTTACGAAATGCCCATACGTGTTACTAGTCAAATCGAAAATTGTCTCACTTACATATGAAGCCCCAACTAAATTGTTTCTGAATTCAAAGGAACTCTCTTAAATCTTTCTTATATCCACATACTCCTCAGGCTCCTCTTGATTACACTGGATTTCATAAAAAAAGTCTACTGTTTGGTACGCAAATGTCTGTTTATGAATTCAGAATGAAGTGGTTTTAATACTTGCCGAGTCTTTTTAACTTTTTTTTAAACAAATTTCACTTGTAAAGCGGTAGTAAAGATGGGTCTTTCTTCACCGTACCTTGGACTATGTGTGCAGAGTTTTTTTAACTGAGTCATAATCTTTTGAGATTATGGGACACTGGTAAGAGCAGTTAGTAGACTGCAAGTTCCTATTGTATTGCTTCTGTTTTTGAAAATGCTAGCTCTAGTTTTCATTCTGAACTTCGATTAGCATCAAAAGAAGTGAAATCAATAAAAAAGTTGATTATTAATTCCATGTTCGTGCTTAGGAAATATAACTGTGCCGATTTTTTAAAATCATTTTTATTTAGTCTCATCAAGTTATGAAAATGCTCTTATTTCATTAAAAAAAAAGCCTAATGGGTGCATGTAAAACGCACTTTTCGGCAAGTGTTCTATAGTTTTGATACGATTGCAGCTTAGCACAAAAACCAACATTTCTAATAAAACTAACGGTGCTCTCTCAGTTACACCAAAATTATCTATCACTCTTGATCCCCTATATTTTCTTTCTTAACTCAGATCAAAATTATAGTATCACAAGTTTTATACAGCGAGTGTTCAAAGTCAAATTTCAAAGGTGTCCTATACTTTTGATAAGAACTGTATATTGATAAACGGTCTACTATACACTTAACTCTAGCCAATGTAACCCTTTTAAGGGTATTGAAGACGAAACAATGGCAGCGAATCGCACAAATATTTGACTGAAATTCAAGTTTAGCTTTCAACAATTTGTAAATAATCAACAACAGAAGCCAATGTAAATTGATTATACTTTGTGATTCTACCCACCAAAGCCGCCATACCCCTTACCCGAAGCCCCTTGATAGACTTGATAGCCATGTTAATGATATTATCAGTCAAATAGTAAAAAAAAACGTTAAATATAATAAAAACTATTGGCCAGTTGTTCAGTCAATCGATTTGAAGTGGCCGTTAAACGTTTTATGGTTATTGATGAAACTAAAACATATGAGTTTTGGTATTTGGCCAGATAAGAAAAAGGTTGGAAGTAGCAGCAAAAACAAACAAGAAATCAAATTCAGCTACACACAAAGAAAAGATTTGGTAAATCTAATCGATAACGCCCGACAAATAACATAGTGTAGGTGAGCGGGTTAGAAAATACCACCTCAGCAGGTCAAAGCTTGTTCTTTCTTCTTCTTGGTTCTTTCGAGACCAATAGATCAACTCCATGCCTTAAAAGGGTTGTGCGTAGGGTTTGGGAGCCACCATGTAAAACCCTAGTTCCAATGAAAGAAATACTTCAGGCCGCAACTCGCTGTATGGTTGTTATGGCCAGTTAAGAAGAAAAAAAATATGGTTGTAGATCTGGTTGAGTAAAACTCAAAACAATTTACTTTTCTTCGCTGGAGCTCTTCAATTTTTTTGTAGTGAAAAATAACGGTTTTTTTTACTTTACATATGAAGCTATTTGTTACTCCGCCAATTTTTCCTTATTTAGTATGTTTTAGAAAGGTAAAAGACTTAGCTTTCTAAATCTCTACAGAGAAAGGCTGGTTTTTTTAAACTAAGTAGGGATTTTTTCGATCTAATCTACAATTTTCCAAAAAAAAAAAATTATTTTTCGACCTTTGAATGATATTTTACCCAAATTTTAAAGTAAAAGGGTTATAAAATAATAACTAATTTCGAAAAAACATTTAAATCAAAGTCAAATAAGTGTTTTGTTATGATAATCGATCGTGAAATAACCCAGTTATGAATTGAAAAATAAATTACTAGCAATATCACAACGCCTGAAAAGTTCCCTGTACGACACTTAACAGTTGTCACAAACTCAAAACACATATTATTTTTCGATTTTACCAACTTCTATATGATAACTGTAAAAACTTCATGACAATCCCATCATAAGTCACGACGAACGGTAGTTCGGGCTTTGACGAAAGCAAGAGACTCTGTCGAAGTGCTGTAGCTCGCTAATATTTATAAGTTTTACAGTCAGATTTACTGGGCGCACAGTTAAGCAATGTAACAACAAAAAACCAGCATTCATATACACAAGTAACAATTTCTTAGGCAAATTTACTATGTCAACAGTTCGGTTTACGTTTTGATTGATGAAACACAGAAAAATGCTTTAAAGATGGTAATTTGCAAGTTGCATCAACTGTGGGCACAGTTGGGCAATAAAATACGACTATAAAGGTCAGTAAATTCAACAGTCTTGCAGTTGTATTTATTGTGCACAAAAATGTGTATGGTAAATTTACTGTAGCAACAGTTTTGTTTAAGTTTTGCTTAATAAAACATAGAAAAACGATTAAAATTTGGTGATTTGAAAAACAAGTAAACATATATCACAAGTCGTGCAGTTGGAAATACTGTGGGTCCAGTTAAGAGCGTAAAAAACTTACGTGAGAGTTAATATTTCGATGGCACATTTACTGTGGCAACTGTTCTGTTAAAACTCGCATTGATGAAACGCAAAAAAACGCCCTAAAATTGTTACGATTTTTGCTGTTGAACAATACGTACAGTTGGATGCACTGTGGGCACAGTTAAAAGTTAAAAACTTACGTGAGAGTAACAATTTCTTTGATGATTTGATGAAACGCGAAAAAGGTCTTAAAATTGTTACGATTTTTGCAGTTGAACAATACGTACAGTTGGATGCACTGTGGGCACAGTTAAAAGTTAAAAACTTACGTGAGAGTAACAATTTCTATGGCACATTTACTGTGGCAACAGTTCTGCTTAAACTCATTGATGAAACGCTAAAAAGTTGAACAACACGTACAGTTGGATGCACTGTGGGCACAGTTAAAAGTTAAAAACTTACGTGAGAGTAACAATTTCTATGGCACATTTACTGTGGCAATAGTTCTGCTTAAACTCTCATTGATGAAACGCGAAAAAGGCCTTAAAATCGTTACGATTTTTGCAGTTGCACAGTTGGATGCACTAATAATTTCTATGCTTGGTTTTACAGTTGCGTTTAACACTAACAAGCTTTGTGCCAAAAAAAGTTGCAGTAAAATTTACTGCAATAGCAGTGATTCATTGATAACACAAAATAAATGAAATATTTAACCAAATTTAGTGGCACATATCAAAATAAAAGATGCTGCAAAACGGCTGTTGACATTGTTTGATTAAGAAAGCGTAATTTTTTTGAGTGTAGCTATAAAAAGAAAAAAACAAGGTGTTGCTAATTAGAGCTGTGGATAGGCAAACAATTTGCTTGTTTAAACGCTTATTTGTGGCTTAAAATCCAAAGAAATTTAATTAGCTGAATCAATAAGTGAGTTCGTGTGTATGGCGCATATTGCGTATACGTAATCAGTAATCAGTGCCAGCGATTATCGCCGCCTGATAAGCAATACCAATAATGATGAAAAGCAAACAACGATGGCAATCGACAGCGTTTCTATATGTATGTGTTGATATTTCAGCGACTTTGTTGTTGTTTTTTTTTTTCGGCAGTTCTCTTGTGACTGCTCTGCCGCTCTTTGTGGCGCTGGTCCTTAAGTTAAGAGCTTGGCGGAGCGTACGTGCTAGACGCTACGGTTACAGTTGAGTTACAGTTTCGGTTACGGTTTCGGTTTCGGCTGCAGCTTAGGGCTCAGTCGTTGCTTGGACGCGTTCGGTAGCGCACGCGAAACGCGACGCGCTTTACTTGGCTGCTCGGGACATTCCATGTTGTGATTAAGTGTACTGTGTGTGTGCGTGTAGTTACTATGCCACAAGAGCGATCTGGCAGTGAGCAATTGCCTCCGCTTTTGGCCGCCCAGGCAATAAGCAATCAAATGCAGCAATATCATGCTCTGCCCTTTGTTGACGAGGCGCCCGAGGAGCAACAGCTGCCTTGCAAGGCTGAGTCGGAGCAGCATTTTACGCCTGGACTTAGACGCAATTCCATATCCATGCCTTCGGGCATAAATGCACTGGACTTGGAAACCTTAAGGCTGCGCCATCAGATGCAGTCACAGGAGGCGCTGCCGGAGGAGAGCCAAACAGAGAGCGTGAGTAAGCCAGCTAGTGTTGTTGCCGCACAAACTTGCTCTGAAACAAGTTAGTAGCGGCTGTTTTTTTTTTTTTTTTTTTTGTCGATTGTCTCTAAAAGCTCCCTAATTAAAGTTATGTGACAACATAACAAAATATTAATTAAGTATACGCCGAATGAGACGTGTGTGTGTGCGTGTTTGTGTGTAAAATACACAAAATACAGCTGCAGCTTACATATAGCCGACTTTACTTTTGCCACTTATCTAAAGCCGCCGCCGCCGACAACTCATCTCCATAAGGTAGCATTTGCCAACCACAAATAGTTTAGCAACAATTTTCTGTAAATTTCGACAATTTAGCCCTTTTGTGTGCGCTGTGCCATGCGTCGCACTTGCTAACTTGGCTTAATTAAATCGAAATCAAGTGACAAAAATTAGCATGGCTAACACTGCTCGGAGCCCTAATTGTGCGACATGTGAGCCTAAACTGGAGTGCTGTGTTTTTTTTTTGCGTTTAATTTGCTGCTTCAACGCGTCACATGACAATTTGGTAACGCGGAGCTCCTCTGTTAGGCGGTTAGACTCACTGCATCGCAGACTTGGCAAAAACAATGACTGACATAAGCATTCAGAATAACCGCTTATCATTAATTACAATAGATCAAGCGTCATGTGTGGCTTTGTATGACACTTGATGCGCCGTCTAACAACTAAACAACTAAACAACAAAACTAGCATTTAAGCATTCTATTACAGTCCCAACTCGGTGTAACTTATTGCAAATATTCGCATCGATCATTAAAAGTTACAGCGCGAAGTTGGCATTTTGCATTTCAGGATTAGCGCACAAAAACAAAGACATTTCATCGAAATCAAGCAATCTTCAAAGCATTTGTACTTACTGGCCATATCAATCCGTTAGGCACTTCTCCAGGCGGCCATAACAATCAGTTGCCGGGCTGCGGCCCAATGTAGGGCACTTCTCCAGGCGGCTCTGCTTTGCGCAAGCCTTCTACTTCTGATCCTTTCATCGGAAGCATCTTCATCCATACGCATAACATGCAACATAGCACAGCCAGCGGAGCGGTCGGCCAAAGATCTTACGTGTATTCTTTCCAAAAGTGTTTTCATCAGACTGCGTGTCATCAAACACTTTTGCCACTTCGAATGTCCAATCCAAACATGTGCTTTGAACGCAGCAACCTGGAAAGAGGGAACAAAAAGCAATCATTATATATAGTGCCAAAACGGAACTATATGCTGGCCCGTTTTGGATGCCTAAAGAGGTTCTTTTCGCCCATGTGCGAGAGCTGCTATTGTCGTAATGAAGGATTTCCGTTCCGTTTTTGGTGGTAGGGTTTCATTAATTCTCCGAAAACTTCTGGCAAACAAATGGTTGAATACCATTCAGAATTGATCGTCTTACTTTTCCGTAATGCTATGTTAGCTACATGTCCGGCTTTTGAAAAGAAACAGGCGACCATTTGCTTGGAAATGACGATCTTGCACAATCAGCTCACGCACAGCATCGATGATTGGGCAAAACGACTGTTTGGACGACCGTCACTAAATTCTGAGAACAAGCTATATGAAATATTGTGGTTTGCGATGGAATGTGGAACGTGATGTGATGTATGTGGTATGAGTTATGAGGCATGAGGTACGAGATATGAGGTATGAGATATCAGAGGTAAGAGATGGGATGAGATGAGAGATGCGATGAGGGATGAGATGATGCTATAAAATTTATGAGATTTCAGAGGTGAGAGAAATGAGAGACGAGCGATGAGAGAGAATGAGCACAGTGGTAGATTAAAGAGTAAGGAAGAATGCGGAGTAAGGGAGAGTGAGGAGTTGGAGAGATGAAGAGTATGAAGTAAGAGATGAGCGATTAGATGAGATGATATGACATGAGGGATGAGATGATATAAGGGATGAGATGAGTTGAGAGATAAGATGAGAGATGCGATGAGAGACGAGACAAGATGAGAGACGAAATGAGCAACGAGATGAGAGACGATAAATACGGGAGAATGAGCACTGTGGAATATTGAGGAGTGAGGAAGAGTGTAGAGTAAGGGAGAGTGATGAGATGACATGAGGGATAAGATGAGAGAGGAGATAAGCTAAGTTGAGAGATGAGATGAGGAAAAAAAAGCGCTTTGAGAGATTGACGAGTGAGGGAGTGTGAGGAGTAAGGGAGACTGAGCAGTAAGGGAGACTTAGAGTAAGGGAAGCGGGCAGTATGCCCAGCCGTAGTACCTTATAAATTGTTTTGCGGAATCTTCACTACGAACCTGTAACTCACATGCGTGCAGGGATTGCTGAAAGCGGCAGCCATTAGACTACAAAATAAGAGATAGAACAGAATTGCCTAGTAATTTTACTTTTCCGCAAGAAAGTATTGGGATTGGCCAAAAAGTCTCTAAATTTATGTTTTTCGACTATTTAAGCATTCTGACAACTTTTCCTGCGATATGGAGATGTTTTTGTATTCGTGTGTTGTCGATGTAGTGTGTTATTCAAATAACTTTAGTAATTTCGGCTTAAGCATCGTGTTGGTCGCTATAGTTGGAAGGAAGGAATAATAAGAGGAAATAATTTTCAAATATTTTTGTTTTTCTATTTTTTGTTTGCTCAAATTTCTCTAAGCTAATTTCGTTGTTGATTTGATGAACGTGCGGAAAAGACTGAGTTGGTTACCAACCGTTTATTGCTATCTATATTTATATTTCTATTTGTATTCCGATTCCTATTTCTACTCCTATTCCTATTACCATTCCTTTTTCTATTCTTCTTCTTATTCCTCTTCTTATTCCTGTTCGTATTCCTATTCTTATTCCTATTCTTATTCCTATTTCTATTCCTATTCCTATTCCTATTCCTATTCCTAGTAGTCTTCCTGTTCCTGTTCCTATTCCTATCCCCAGTCCTATTCTTATGCTTTTTCCTATTTCTCTCTTCTGTAATTTGTGCACAGTGTGTGCAAAACGGATGCGTCTCACGTTTTTTTAAGAAAATGACTCTGCTTTTATTTGATACTAAGGTGAGAGGCAAAAATGAACTATGATCTATGTTAAAACAGTTATGAAAATTGGCAAGCACTTTTCCTTTTAGCTCTCACACACAAACATAATTTTCGCAAGCAGCCTGAAAGTATGCAAATTTTTTTAAAATTATTAGAAATTAATGTGGCATAATTTTGTTAGTTTCACTTAAACATACTAAATTGAATAGTCGCATTTTCAGTATGTTACGGAATGTAAAAAAAAAACACTACGCAACAAAAAAAGAAAACTGACTAAAATCCGATTCCTGCAACCGATTTGATCTAGCGTGGTGTTCGAGATATCGCCATAACTCGCTAATAACAAGGCCGATCGAGATAAACTACAACTTTAATTTAAGGTAATTAAGTATTCTTTATACTTTTTTCAAACAGTTTTGGTATATTGTGAGTCCATTTCGTAGGACAGGGCAATGCCCTGCAAGTTTATCATAATTAATAACTTTTTTTAACTGCACAAGTAGACCAGCGGAGGCTGTTGATTATTTACCATCGGGCTGATGAACCGACTACTGGTAGTGTGGCAGGTAGTGCACTCTTCTTGATGCAAGTTGATATTTACGAGGAGTCAGTCGCTACCGCGCATACTGTGCGGTATTGTTTGTGAGTCAACGCTTGTATACGACCTGTGAAGCATCCAGCAGCAGTCCAGGGGATTCACTCTTACTACTCACATACTTATATTCAAAACTCTCCCAATATTTTGAACTCTGCGGTCAATTAGATTGTTGATTTACAACGCCATTAATCTGCGGCAGATACTGCAATGATTGATTGAGCTGATTAAATTGAATTGCCCGATTGATTTACGAATTATAGTATAATCGCCAGTATATCCGATAGATTAACATTGATTAGTTGCCACATTCGCTGTACTAAATCTTAACTGGAAACACTTGAGATCTTAAGTGTTGCTGCCACCAATTCTGGAAATTAATTTATGCGACATTGTGGGCAATTTGGACTTGTAAGTGGTATTACTAGATGAGACAATAGGGGAAGTATGTGAGACATAATATTTCATAGCGGAGCACGGGAAAATCTTAATGAAATTGTGAGAAATTACAATACAATAACACAACACACACACACACTCAAGAGCAAGACGTTTGCTGACTGTCGCTCTTTTTGCTCGTTGAAGCCCGACGCGCGTTTGCCGCTGTCGAGCGATTAAAAAATACAAAATACAATACAAAAACAACAACAACTACAACAAAATCGTATATATATGTATATATAATTCATATGAAGCCGCAGTTTTTAATACACTTTTCGAACAATTATCAGGCAGCGGACAGCAGCAGAATCTACAGGCAGCAGTTGGTTTTGTTACGCCTTCGTTTGCGGTTTGTTGTCGGCGTCGTCGTCGTCGTCGTCGACTCTGAAGAGGCGCCTCTACGGGCACGGTTACGGCCAATCGTATCGAAATAGTCTAAAAACAAATCTAGCTTTGAAATGAGCGGAGCACGCTTTCTGCGCTCCAATGTGGCGGCACAGGATCTGCCACAGCAAGCTGATTCTCTGACCACGTCGGTTAAGGCAGGTACTAAGTGTTTAACAGCCGTAAATGTGCTCCAAAGACACATTTAACTTGTTTTCGTTTGGCTTCAAGACTATTCACACTTGGGGCATAGTATATTTCGCATGCAAGTGTCAAGATTCGAGAACGCGAACTCTGCGCTCCATTTGGCGTCCGCTTTGTTACACTTTTAACTTATATAAAATTTACTTCCGTAAAATATATATTAAGTTTACTTTGATTACAAGCAAAATGAATGACATACATGTATATGCAAACGCTAATTGCAGATTGGCGACGAAGTGGCCTCCGGTGCGGGCACGCCCATATTGACAGTGAATACAACGGATAAAAGTGTTACCACCATTAATTTTAGCCCACCCGACGACAATGATGACAGTGATGATGAGTTTAGCGGCACCAAAAGACCCGTCTATCGGTAAGTTATAAGTGTATAAAGGCACATGGAAACGAGGCGCTGTTTGATAAGTCTGTGACATTTCGAGTCAAACTTTCAAACTTTAAACAAGCTGCGTTATTTAGTTTGTGTTTGGCAGCCATTCAAAGCAGCAAACATCATGATTTTCGAAAAAAAGCTGAATTTTTTGATTCGAAGTGTCAGTGTCAACAGCAGGCTAAGAGCTTGATGCATATTATGAAGGTCTGTTGTCTGCTTAACTGGCCAAAACAAACCGTTACCGGGTTACGGCCAGAAGTATTTCTTTCATTGGAATAGGGGTTTTACGTACACACAACCCTTTTTAGGCCTGTGTTGTGTCAGTTTCATTATAAGTCGCCTCATACGACATGCTTTGACCTGCAGAGCTGGTATTCTCTAATCAGCTCACCACACGCGATGAGGTCTGATTATAACTTTCGAATAGCTACTCCTGGTGGCGCCATATGCGCTCGAAAGTTATAAGCTTCACTGACAACCTGTCATGCCATTTGGAAGTTTGGATGTGACAGTGCCTTTCAGCATCGTTCAAATATTAACTTTACCGAAACTCATCAGTTCCGTAGCAGAATTCAGAAACGTTTATGGGCTATTCAAAGAAGTTAATGATAGAAAGCGAGTATCAGCGGGTTTGGGTACAGCGGCACTCGTACAGAGTAATACGGTTCGTGTTCGTACCGCGGTGATCACTGATTGGGGGGACCATGCTGCCCAAGCACAGCTGGGTTTGGGGTAGTTCAATGATCGGACAGTGTGAGAAAACATCTTCGTCAATAAACGTAAGGCAGTGCTCTTCCGCTATGTATTCATCCTTGAAGGTCGGGCTATCTGACGGCCACACTCTCTTCGGAGTCGCTAAAAGACATTGAATCGGAATACGCCAGAAACCATTAATGTGCATCAGTTTATCAAACATGACGCGAAAGCTGCTCTAAGACCCAGGAGAAATTAAATATAATAGCTGCGACAATAGTAGACAGAACTTTTCACTGACATTTTGACCGAGTAAGTCTCGTTATGCTCGGTAAACTGAATTTTCCCATGAAAGAAAAACGCTATGCCAACGTGGAGACCTTCGACTGACATTATAATGGACATACCGGCCAGCGAGCTAAAACACTCATTAAAATAATTTTCAATCGTGCAACATATTTGGGTCCATTACTTTGAGGCAGACCTTGTACTTGAGTACTCTTTTTCGATGGTTAAAAACTGGTTTACTGAATTCCGTGACGCCGAATATTTAGATTGCTCAAGAGAGGTCTTCACGGCAGAAAACGTCGGCAAAATATAAAAAATTAAATAAGACGTAGAAGTAGAATGAACATTTTCAAGAATTTGAATTTGGACATGAAAGAGCTATACGCCCAAAGGACACTCGCAAATGAGCGCAACCGTGTGATCACTTTAGAGGAGTTTTTAGTGATCCGCAAACCAAGCGAGTTTTGATAACTTTTTTAACGGTGGACGAAACCTGTATCCATCGCTGCTCGTAGACTAAGCAGCGGATTCCTCGGGCAGCCAAATAGATCGTGATGGGTTTGTCGGTCAAAAAAGTCATGCCGATAGTTTTTGGGATGAACGTTTAAAAGGTTAAAATGAACAGAATCGACATTTATTGGAAGCATTTGGCAAAGAAGTGCTCTTACATGATTCTATGAGTTCCGCCCATAGTTCTTGATAACAAAACAAGAGTTTTGTCGACTATTCGAGTTTTGGCCGACGTCATTAATAAAGTTATTCAAAAATTTTGCATCCCAGTTTGAAAGCAATCAAATGGGTTACGAACTGCTAAACCCACTATTTCCAGCTGGCAAACTTGAAAAAATGGATCGGCGTTAGAGATTTGGGTCAAAAGCGAAACAAACGTATATTTGAGAACCTCGGTGAAACCTTAGTCTTTACCTTAAAGCTCAAAGTAGACCCTGTTCAGAAATAAAAGGCTTTTTTGCCAAAAACATTTAATTCACTCGAAAAGTCACTGTTCACATATTGCGCGAACCTTACTACCAATTGAGATGAACTCTGTTTTGAATTGAAGGTAATTAACTAATCGTTTGCGAGTTACAAGGTAATAAATTCAAAAAATATTTTAGAAATACATTTTTTGTTTTGTTTTCAGTGCCTTTCAGTGATAGATCAAAACTGTCCGAAAATCATTGAAGCGACACTTAAGTACCTTTAATTCAAGTTACTGTTCATCTCGATCGGCAGTAAGGCTCCCGAGAAATATGAGATTTTCTGATATTGTCACTTTCGAAATCTGTAATTTGAATTTCGAAATAGCGATATTTCGAAAACCGTGCTAAATAACTCAAAACGGTTTCCAAATTAGAAATCAGCGATCAAAAATTTAACGGAAATTAGTTATGTTTTACTTAAGGGTTTTTTTTGTACGGAAATTCCAAAAAATTCGTCGATTTTGACTTTTTTTCGATATTCCCATTCAAATTTTGTTTAACTTTTGATATAATTCAACCTCGAATATTAAAGCTCATGCCCGACTCTGTACACCCTTTGTTCTTGCTTTGAACACAAAAATTGTCAAAGTGAACCTTTCACTTTTTTTTCATTACTTAATTATTGCATTTGAATGAAATTTTTTAAGTTGCCGTTTCTTAGCTCTATGACATAGTTCAACATTTAATGAAAATATTTTATTTAATTAATTAACTGCATTAACGGCACGGTTAGTCTGAATAATTTCATTATGAGCGCTGCACAGTGGAAGAATCTGGTTTATTTGCCGTGAAAAAATTAAAACTACTACTTACAACTTTGGCGATTTTGGAAAAACTTTCTTTACTTTCTGTCGATGTTTGAGCTGCATTTAAGACATTTTATTATGCAAACAAAATTAAATTGGGTTTTCAGGTTTATTCTACCTATGAAGCAACTGACAATGGCGTTCATTTCCTTTTTAACTTATGGTCTGCCACGCCCCCTTTGCCTGTTGCACACATCTTTAAAGCCCTTGACCCTCTGTCTAGAGGGCTTAAGAAGTGCGAGCTACTTTGTTATTTTACAATATAAACTTTATTTATTGAACTTATTTTTTTCAACTGTTCAGATTTGAAACTTTCAGTAAATTACAAAAAGTAGTTAGTAATAATTTAAGCCCATAATTTTAATGTTTCGCAAATGTCTGTTTTTTGTAATTTTAGCTAAGATCTAAAGATCTTTCAAGAGTCCAAGTAAAGTCGAAAAGTTTTATGAGATTGTTTTTATGGCAATCTAGAAGATTATACTTAATTTAATTAAGTAGTCAATCAGAAGTGTGCTGAAACTCTTTTGATGGGTTTGCCTAAAGTTTAATTTTTCTTGACAAATACGTCGTTCATTAGTTTCTTGATGCATTTTCCACGCTCTTAAATATATTCCTAGCATAATGACGAATTGCTTTTTTGACTAAAAATCGGTTTAAAATGATATCTGGCATACCGACAACTTGCGTTCGTTTGAAAGAGATCTCTGGCACAACCCTCAATGTGTTGAAAATCTGAACAGCTTTTCGGCAAAAATCATGAATTTTCAAGAAGTACATATATTTTCCAAATTTAAAATGCATGTAACAGAGAATTTCTAAAGCATTAGGATGCATACTCAAACAGGAGGCTTTAAAAAACATAAGTAAAATGCGATTTGGCTTTGACAATGATGTCTTTCTTTGCCGTGATATAACGGCGTTAGGTCATAATTTGGTGGAACGTTGATCTCATTTTATTTGGCCGTCTAGCCTAGTGCCATGAACTGCTGTTTGTTTGGGATAAGAGAGTATATTGACTTTTTGTTTTTTGATAAAAGCAAGCTTATAGAGATAATTTTCTGATTAATTTTCTTGTTTATAACGTTTTAAAGAGCTGATTAAGAAGCGTGCGCACTTCCACGAGATAGAGAAACTTGCGACGAGAATATTTCAATGAGCACAATTTAGATACGATGTCTGGAGCATATAAAGTCGAACTTCAGTAAAGTTTTTTTAAAGCACACTATATTCATATTGAGCAGGGACACAAACCGTAATCTTAACCCTAATCGTTATCCAAAACAACCGACTGAATTTGGCAGCCGTAACCGTACCGTAACCGAAATAAATTATTTTAGAAAAACAGATAACCGGTAATTTTTCCGAAATAACCGAATTGAACCCGATCTATTTATACCGGCACCATTTCGGTTTTTTTCTTTGCAAATTAACATAGAGGGGATAATAGAGTGGAATCCTTGGCCGTTTCATTTAGTCGACTTGCTGAAAAGGGACCGATCCCAAGACAGTGGATCCTTCACAACTTTAGCTACGAGCGAGTCGGATTAACAGACACAGCCACACTATGGCATAACACATACATACACTCTCTTGAAAATAGTCGCTTTTCAGGAATAATGTTGAATTGTTTTACGGTCCAGGATTCCTATTACTTTCATGGTCTTTGGTTCTTGTATGGGAACCGTTATAACCGGTAAGCCGCAACAAATATCGGTGAATCGAATCAAAACCAATATTATTAAAAAAAGAAAACCGAAATAAAACCGTTTAGGAGTACCGGAAGTACTGTAATCGTAACCGTATCCGAAATAATTTTCGATTTAAACACCTCTTAGGTACAAACCGGGATTAAAACAAGTATTTTAAACTTGACTTTATTCGGCCATTTTTTTTCTCAGTGTTGGCTAAACTAGTTGGCTAACTAGTATTAACCGTTTGCTGTTATAATAACTAGCGTCCAAGATCTTAAGGCACTGTGCAAATTTTCATTAATATAAATTTGAATCTAAACGCTGATCAATATTGTCAAGTGATGATTAAATCAAAATATTTTAATATATTAGTAAGCTGCTTTAATGAAAATTTTATTTACATATATACGCGATCTCTTAATGATGCGATTTACGTAACTGTTCAATGGCCATTTAAAAATGTTATATGTTGGCGAGCATGCATATTTTGCTTAAATTATCTCATATTTTTCCCACAGTGCGGCGGCATGCTTGGTAGTCAATGTAAAAGGCAATCGTGCTTTTTTAACATTCCTTGAATGACGACATCGCTAACATTAACAGCCGACTTAACAGCGCAGTCGTTGCGTTTACAGCAAATGCTTTAAAAGAGAGTGTCTTCATCTGAGCTTAACAGCGACGCTTAACAGCTGACTTTGTCATGACAAGTTACGCATTAATTGAGAAGGTAAGCTCCACTCTGACACTCTCTACGCTAGCTTATTTTTCAATTTCATTGCGAAGTTTGATGTGATAGTGTTTCTTCATGTTTTCTTCTTGGGCCCTTATGCCGCCCATACACATAGCAATCGGTTGGCCAACTCTGTAACAACTTGTAAAATCAAAATATTTTGATTTTTCTGCGACCGAAATGTACTGGGTATCGGTATATTTGCGGGTATATGTTTCTAGCACTTGTGTGTGTGCCTTTTTGGTTTGCTTTTCTCTCTCTATCGTTCTTTAATTGATTAAATTAGTATTTCTTATGAACACATTTCCACACAATTAATGTGATCTGTGCACTACGCTTAAGGGTTATATTAAGTAAGTGTTGTTTGTAACACCTGAAAGAGAACATTTAAGATCCCACAAATTATTTTGAATATTACCGTTTTGAAATGTCTCTTCAAGCGCCTTGTTCCTCGGACCAAAAGAAGCTAGGAGTGCAATATTTTGAAAACTATTCAAAATCAAAATTAGTGAGCATTTAATTTAATACAATGTACTGTGTAGCCGAAGTTGCAGTGTATATTATAGATATATGATAGATTTTCAATTTAGATTTGTGGAAAAAGGTTATGGCATAAAATTTACATACGCTAAAATGAAAATTGAAAGAGTTATTATACTTGTTTTATTACCTAATCATATTAACGTTGACTAAAAAAACCAATATAACAACTTCACCTTTTTTGGTTACTTTTCGAAAACAACTTTGCGTCATCGCTTCGACAAAGAAGAACCATCTAGGGTTAAGAACGATTGTTTCTTGTGTAAGACCTAGTGTAATTAACATTTTTGCATTACAAAATTTTGAATTACAAAAATCTTACTATAAAAACACTTTCATTCGTAGAAACTTTATTATCATAAAGCAAAACACGGACGCTGTTTACAGCTACGTAGAATTTGTTTTTAGAAAATTTAAGTGATGATACTGCCGACCAATAAGCCACAAAAAAGCTTAATTTTCTAGATATATGTATAAAGGAAGCTCTTGAGCCTATACGGTTTTCTTTTTGACACGTACAAGGCAATTTTAAAGAAAATAAAGAAAATTTTTCGTAGGTAAGAAAAATATTGCTTTTGTGTCCTCCAACAAAGATTTATTGGATCCTTTTATTTTGCTCAAAAATAGATCAACTTTTAGCCAATATGCATTGTAGCTAGAAAAGATCAATTTTCACTCAATGAGCCATCTCAGCCATTACAAATTTTATCTAATATAATTAGCATTGAATTAACATTGAAGGTGACTAATATTCCATTATTTCTTGTATAGAACGATTATTGATGAAACCTAAAGATAGTCGTGCAAAGTTGTAATAATGCGTGTTTTACTCTAATGTTTTGCTAACATTTAGTTCTTTCAGAAAAAATTCGGAGTTTATGCTCACAGTTTCAATCAATCTTTAAGCCGTTTCGCTTAAGAACCATCTTTATGTAAAATTTTTTTTTATTAAAGCAAAATCGGTCGACTCGTGAGAACTTAAAAAATAAAAACACTTTATTTTTATGGGATACCAAAAAATGTTCAATCAACTGGACTAGCTAAAGCGCTTTTAGCCAACTGCCAACTTTTATCTTGATTTCACGAATTTACACTTAACTCATTGTTATAGGTTTACATAAAATAAAGCTGAAAAAAGTTAAGCATAGAATTCCCGCTGGCTATTTTCAATTTCAATTAAAAAAAAAGCTAGATCTAGCGGGAAAAAAGCTAAATCGGCTACACTGTTCTTGAACATACCCATCGTTTTTAGGTTAAAATAAAGTAAAGCTTTAATAAATACGTTTTTTGCCGGCAAAAACAGGCAAAAAAAAAACATCTTTATAAGAAGATGAGATATTCCATATTGAATTTGCTCAGAGTAAGAGATAGAGTAACCAATTTTACTAATCTGAAGGAATTTAAAATTTGTGAAATATCGTAGAACAGATTGCAAATAATTCTTTATTAATTATACAAATAAAAATTTTGAATAAATAAGAATTTGTACTTTTATAATAAGCCACAAGGGTGATTTGCCTTTCCTACCTACCAAGAAATAGGCAATGAAAAGAGGCATGAATGAGCTTACCTTGTTAAGTACACCTTTCCTTGGACTTGGCAAAGCAATCGCTGCGCTTGCGCTGCAGTCATATGCAAAGCAGCGCAAAAGCTCAACGCGGCGAAAGTGATGCAAGAGCTTTTGCATGACAATTGAAGCAAAAGCTCATGCCTATGTGAATGTGTGTGGGGCAGTAATTCAATTTTTAAGCAAATTACAGCACAAATAAGGCAAAGGCGGCAAATCTGAGAATGAGAATGCGGTACAGAGGCGTAGGTAGCCGGGGGGCTATGACTGGGGGGGGGGCTATGACTTAGTACTGAATGCGATCCATTTTCTGCGGCAGTGATATTTTTCAGCATGGAAAGTATGTTGTAGTCCATAAATCTATATGTACTTGCAAAAAGAGAACTATTCTGTTGGTTAATGAAATGCAGCTAAACAGCATAACACATCACTTAATTTATCGTACTTTCTTGAATCATCTATATCTATTTTAAACTTGAGAATGTTCGTGCTCCTTGTTGTCACTTGAAAAACTTACTTCGGCCAACATTGGTACCACAAACCCCAATATATAGGTGCTTTTCAGAGCTCAATCGTGGCCCAACGACGAATATCCTGAAGCTCGTCCAAAAACAATAGTCTTGCCAGCAATCATCGATGCGGTGCGTGAATTGATTGTGCAAGATCGCTCTAGCTCTGTTAACTAAATATTAGAATAGATTTTAAGCTTATGCTAAACGATCCTACTAATAGAATAATATTGCCTTTTAAAGATCGCTGAAAAAGAAGAATTGGAATCGGATTGACGAAGAAATTTTAGTATAGAATAAGGAGGAAAGGTAGGAGGATGAGTATGCCGCAGTTGAATGATGACGCAGATGAAAAAGTTGACTATGGGACTAACGTAAAGAATTAAGTACAGGAAGAGAAATATGAACTAAGAGGAGGACGAAAATGACCATTAGACCATTTCATTAGTGTAGATTTATAGAAAAACGTATAAGCCGGATGAGCCAAATCATTAAAACTGTGTTCACCTGTTTACACCTTTTTTCAACAAAAGCCTTTCTTCCCTTCGCAATAGGTTTACCTTAATTACTGCCGCATCCTGCAACATATTGATTTGAATATTTCCACATTTATTTATAAAAGTGTTTTTGATCTATGTCTCACAATTCAACGATATTGGTCCAAGAATACTGGAGTTATAAAAGTAATTTTGCCCCCATAATAGCCAGCCAATACAAAAACTTGACAATTAGAATTTCCCAATAGGAAAATGCTTACTTCGATCTTATGAGAAATAAAAGTGCATACTTCCGTTCCCATTTTAGTGAATTTAGTTTTTATAAGGAAAAAGGGTACAGGGTATTTCACTGACGGGCACCTTCCCGATTGCAGTCACTACGCCGAAAGACGTTTGTATACTAAAAATGATGCCTGCAATCGAGAAACTTTCTAGGAAAGAATTGTTGAAACATTCGTCATCTTTAAGTCAGATAAGGCTGCCTTTTAATTAGAGCTACAGAATCTTATGAGGAGAACGCTGCTCTAAAAATAATTCAGGGGTATGCCAGAAATCTCTAGACGTCTTTGCCTAGTTTCATTTTAATTACTTAATTGTTAGATTTCCTATGCTCTTAAAGCTAGTTTTAACACATTGTCGAATTGCTTTCCGTTTAAAATACGGTATACTTAAAAAGATATCATCTGTGTTACGGTTCATCCGTTGCATACCTTGTACTTCGAACCTTAGTATTCCCATGATACTTCTGTCTGTGCTCAGTTTTTTTATATTTGTACTGAATGACAACTGTTTTGAAAGCTTCTGAAATGCTAGAAAACACAACTGCTTTTGCTGAAATCCGCTTGAGTTCCCTGCGGAATGCACTTTTCGACTCAAGTTTTTGTTGATTGTTTTGAGGGGGGGGTCAGCGATTCCTAACTCTATCTACGCCACTGATGCTAATGATAAGTAAATCAAACAGGCAGCTTAAATGACAACAACAAAGTTGTTGTCGTTGTTCATAAGCGAAATGGCAGCATATAAAACCAAGTGAGCTCGCAAGTATGTGTAGGGGTTGTAGAACGTTCAACATCTGGATATGCGTATCTACCTATATTTGTATCTTAATAGCGTCAAGATACTCAGCTCAAACTCAGTTGATATACGTGATTAGACGTGATAGCACAACGCGCGGTTATAGAGCGACACGCCACACAGATACTACATAAGAGTACATCAAGTAATTGTAACTATATGTAACTATCACTTAGTTTAATTAAAAAACCTTTCAGTGATTTAACTTGTTACTTCTTTTGTAAAGTGTTTATGTTTGCTGTTACCTTATCGCTGGCATTACATTGAGCTGCGTGTATAAACTGTAAATAAATAAACTTGACATCATATCAATCGGCCGTAAATAAGTGGCACGTACAAACAAGTTACGCCTCCCACCCGCCGAGCAAACACTCTGACGACAGACCAATGTAATACCCATTACTGCTGTGAGTTGTTTGCATATACTCAGATTGAGATTATATTGGCATAGCTAAATAACTGTGTCATACTCTACATTCGCAAAAGCATTTCAATAAGTACATATCGAGAGTGGCTAAGGAACTTTTTATGAACTGCCAAGTCGTTTAGAAGCTGGGTTCGCATAGGCTAGTTTTGGCTGGAGTGTTAGTTCCCTGTCGGAAACCACAAAACCCGCTACAAGCTGAGTACCGTTAGTTTCCGTTACCTTAGCATTGACTGAGGATTTATGCATGTGTCAGCTGAGCGCTAATGCAAACATAAAACACCTTTGCTTATCAGTTAAGCGTCATAAATACTTTAACACAAATTGACAAGCGTTTTGGTTTTGGAACTCAGATTGAGCGATATGCCAGACTCTAGACACTTGTGGCAAATTAAAGAGACAATAGCTATTTGACGTGATAAGCCTGACGTGACATCTCTGTCACTCTTATCTCATTTATAACCCACAGCGATCGTTTTCGTAGTCGACGACGCGCCTCCATAGCACCGCTGCCCGCTCTGAGACTTAACAGCAAGGAAATGTTGGCCAGCGATTTTGATACGCACAGCGTGGCGAGCAATCAGGCCTCGATAACGAGCGTCAACTCGCTCGCAAGCTTGCTCCGCGAGAAAATGCAGGTGAGCATGAAACGACTAGCGAGAGCGAGAGCCATAAATGAAACAGATCAAACTAATTTGAGCGCCTTTTGAAGGCCTTTCCACAGCTGATACGCAAAAAGAAGCGTGAGACGAAAGATTATAAGATCAAGATATTTGTCATCATGATGTTCTTCATTATAATATTTCTGGTAAGTAAATATACAGACTTTGGATTCTACCGAACTGTAACGCAGTAACTCTTACTTAGATCGGCTATGCCTACATTGCCTACCACAAGCAGGTGCTTACCAGATCCTATTTTGATAAGATCAAGTTCAACTCGGTGGATCGCATCTTTCGCATACTAAGTCATGACGATAAGGAGGTTATCTCGGGTCATCTAGGCGTTACCATAGGCAGTGATACGGCACCATTTCACTGCTTAGAGGATCAGCGGCGTAACGATGGTAGCGTCTGCATTGAATGGAACGGCATTGCACGGCTGCATATGAACTTTCAGGACAAGGGCGTCTTTCGCTGTTATACGCTGCAATGGCAGGCAATTACGCCGGGACTGCTGCCCACCGATTGCTTCGAGCTAAAGCGCGATAATGGCCTGTGGTTTGGCGGTGGCATTACCAAGGGCCAGGAGTGGTCTCTTAGTTATGCCAATTTTGATTTCATGCCCTATGCCAGCGGCGACAGCAAGATACATCAGTTTGGTAATGGCGTAAAGCGCTACTTCATCAACTCCATAGGCGTGGCAATGCAGGTGAACGAGCGTACACCACTGCAAATTGGCATCAATCGCACTGAGAACCAGTTTTGCCTGCGTGCTGCCAATGATAACTTTACGTTTGTCAATCGACTGACAGAGCTGCCACAGCTGGACTATAAGATCTGCACCACGGAGGATATGCGCAGCTTGCACATGCTCATGACACAGCAGAGCTTATGGGATGGGCTAAAGGAGGAGGATATTAAGGTTTTGCACTCGCTGCTGGAGGAGCCTGTTTGGAAAATACCCTTTCAATCCGATGTGGAGTCACTCAATGAAACAGCCATTTGTGACTACTCTGAGAGAGCTATTGCCATGGGTCTGGGCCACATAATCATCAACGAATTCTGGCAGGAGAATATTGGTGACTTCACCGTGGACAAGTCACGCTTTCCCACGCTTAAGGACACCATAGATGTGCTGCATCGACGCGGCTTTAAGGTAATACTTACCATACAACCATTTATAAGCACAGACAGCGAAAACTTTAAGGATGCAGTGCGCCGCAAGCTGCTCATCTATGAGCGTTACTCGGAACGCAGCATACCGGCGTTGACGCGCTACAAAAGCAGCTCCAGTGCTGGTGTGCTGGACATAACAAATAACGCCTCCATACCCTGGCTGCTAGAGAAGCTGCAGCGTTTGAAGGATGAGTATCAGGTGAAGGGCTTCTATCTAGACTTGGGCACTGGCTACAATCTGCCGCATTACTACCAGTGTCGTCATACGCTAGAGAATCCGGACATGTATGCGCGCTTGCTAACCAGCAGTCTAGAAAGCGCCGGCCTGCTGGCCGTCTCCACGGCCAGCGTAGTGCCCAAGCCACCCACATTTCTCAGCACGCCGCCAGCTAATGCCACTTGGGAGGGTCTACGCGAGACGCTGGCCGCTGTGCTTAACTATGGCATCATTGGCTATCCGTTTGTACTGCCCGGCGCCATTGGTGGCGACTATTTGCTGGAGCGTCCGTTAAAAAAAATGGTTTCCTTTTACTCGCTGGGTCAGCCACCGCTGCCGGATGAGGAGCTGTTTGTACGCTGGCTGCAGCTGGCCACCTTTCTGCCGGCCATGCAGTTCAGCCATTTGCCAGCAGACTTTCGCAGCGGGCAAGTAACGCGCGTGGCACAGGAGCTCAAGGAAGTGCGTCAGACGGTGGTCATTACGCTGCTCAAGAAGTATTTGAGTCCCTCGATGAACGAGGGCTTGCCGCTGGTGCGGCCATTATGGATGCTGGATCCGCATGATCCGGCCTGTTTGATTGTCAGCGATGAGTTCTCAGTGGGCGAGGAGCTAATTGTGGCACCAATATTAGATAAGGGCGTCGAGGAGCGTGAGGGTAAGCATCTCTAGATTTGTTATATATCATTGACCTTTGATTTAACATTTTGCTTGCACAGTTTATTTGCCGCAGGGCGTCTGGAAGGATGGCATTGATGGATCGCTGCGCAAAGGCAGCCGCTGGATGCATGCCTATCGTGTGCCTAAGGATAAGATTGCTTACTTCCGCAAAATGCCGGACAATACGCGCTTCTAGGCGTAAGCTTGCAGTCAAGTTAAGACGAATGATGTGATATGAGCAACAGGCGCACAGATTTGAGTTTCTGGTGAAGATTATATAACTGAAAGCCAAAGCCGTAAGCGCTTTTATTGCTATCGATGTATATCGCAATGGAAACCGATAACATGTAAGAGCATGATTTATTCAAAAACTCGTTTCAGTTAGTTTCCCTGTTCGAGTTATACATCAGATAAGATACAATATACTACGTAACATTATTAGCTCTATGCTGGAAGTTACACCTTGTATTAAAAGGTACGCGTCGTATCTAAATTCCTAGACATAATTAGTTTCACTTAATATTCGGTTTTTTTTTTTTAATTTTATATTAATATAATATTATTATTTTTGTTGCTCTTGTCTTCTTAATGATTAAGTACGTTTTTTTGTCGCTGCGCTTAAATAAATAAATACGTTTTAATTATTATCATTAATATTTTGTTTGCTTAAATTAGATTTAAGTTCATTAGCAATAAATATAACGGCGCTGCCTGTCGGGGATTCAGGCACGCGTCCTGCACTCGGGCAGCTGTGCCTCACAAGGTTCCGTCTCTGGCGGCTGTGGCAGCAGGCTGCACTGTGCATCTGCCACGACCACATCGTGCTGATCCAGACAGACGACAGAGCGACGACGCAGCGGCGGCGGTGTGCCGGGTATGCGGCAAGTTACGGGACAGAACTGCCAGGGGCCTGTCCACCAGTGCGAGGGGCACTGCTGCATGCTGCAGGATCGTGTCTGACGCAGTGGACGCTTATTCCTGGCATGTGTCCAGCAGTGCAGCTTGTCGGCAATCACTGCGTAGAGCGAAGAGAGAGAGTATGGAAATTAGAAAACAATTTGTTACTCTTGGCTGGAAGCTACAGATTCTAAGCCTAAACACTACAATAGAAGAAGCTCTAAGAAGTAATCAGGTTGAAAATTCTTAACAAGGCGACATAGTCTTGGTGAGCAGGCCTGATTATCCTAGCAACAAACTGCACTCAAAAAATATGCCGTGCTGGGACCAGGTAGAGGCCGCACTAGCTAGCTTTGGTAACAGAAGTGGAGGAGGAAACAGGAACAAGGTACCTGTAGGAGTGCCCTACATCAGGTCGTAACCCGGGCAAGGGCTATGGCCAGTTAAGAAAAAGAATTCATATTCCATAAATCTTTGTGGCTTCTGATTTTCCAGTGTCTCCTTAGAGGTATCATAATTTTTGGGTGAGTATTAAAGTTGCACGTGATTGTTGTGATAGTTAAGAAACTATTGAAACAGATCTGACATGAGCTCCGCGATTGATGGGCCCCTTGACTACTCACTTTTGCCGTTCTCGTGGCAAATGGCCTCACGGTATTGAAGGCCGCCACCACAGCTGGTCGTGCAGGCACTCCAGTTGCTCAGCTTCCAGTGATACTGCATGCCAGCGCTGACGTTGACTGCGGGCAACGTGAACTCATAGTAGATGCCCTCGTTGGTCTCATTCATGCGCACGATTACCTAAGCGAACCAAATGAGTGGGATCAGTCAACAATTATGCATTGAACAAGGCGATCACTTACGTATACTGCTATGGAATGCTGTATGGGTTGAGGTATATTGATGGTCTCCTGCTCATCCTGCCGTTCGTAGAGACTCTCAGCGCTGGCTATTTCAAACTCGCCTGGCATGGAGATAAGGCTGTCGCCGTTTAGATAAAATTGAGCGCTTTGAGCACGTCCAATGGCCAAAAAGTTTTGCGAATTGGCCAGCTCCTTGATGACAATGTGTCGCGCTCTGGCCGGTATAGTGACGAGCTCAACATAGCCCTCGGTCACATTGAATGGCTCCGCATAGACCTCTTTTACGGGCTTGCATTGATCACCAGCACCGCCGCAAACACCGCAACGATCATCCTGCAAGTCCGAGTCAACGATCCAATCGCAACCAACTTTCTGAATGAAATGCTTGTTTAATTGATCGAGTTCTACACAAAGTTTAGGTTTAGGCTTGTTGCTTGTCCACGCTTCGCTTACCTTACAGATGCCATCGATACACATGTTGTTTGTGCCCAATGTGCAGGGTGTGCCATCGAGCACCGTCTCACCCCAGTTGGCTATGATGGTGTCATCCACATCGGTGCAGAACAGCTTGCAGGGATTATCTGTCAAGAAATGCCCGCTCAATATACGCACACACACAACGCTCATCTGCACTCACTCTTGTCGAAGAAGGGCAGCCACTTGTAGGTGCCACCCTGATAGCTTGTATTATCATAGCGTGCGCATTGTTGAGCCCTAAAGCTAGGCTCATGCTCGGGGCAGGCCTTCTTGCGGCAGATCTTATAGCGCTTGCGTTCCCCTATACAGAATACACCACCATTGGCCGGCACCGGATTGTCGCACTCGCGCTGCTGTATAGAAACGCCGCCGCCACAGCTGCGTGAGCACTCACTCCACTCGCTCCAGTTACCCCAGCCGCCATTGATGGGCGTCAGCTCCTCCATGCGCACGCACTTACCATTCTGGCACCACTGCAACAATAGAGACGTCACTTACTACAATCTGCTTAGATGTAAGTGGATTGCACACAAACCTTACGTTTGCCACAGCTGGTGCCTGGTGCCGTGGGTCGCATGTTGGTCAAGCACTCACCGTTGACGCGACACCACAGCGTAGAGCAGAACTCGTGTGGCGAGGAACAGGCACCTACATCGCTGTCATCGGTCAGATTGAACTGCATGCGGCACTGACGCTTGGCATTGTAACGTTCTCCGGGCAGCACCTCTGGATAGTTGTACTCGTCCAGTGGTGTAGGCGAGTCGTCCAGGCACTCACCCAGTCCTTGGCTGTACGATTGAGGCTTACTAAGAGATCTTACTTTTTAGGCTATTGCTGTACTTACTCGAGAAAGTGCGTAATGTACTTGCGGCTGCAGTTCGACCAGCAAACCTGCAACGTATCCGCTCCAAATGTTGGCGTCATTATGTGCACAATAGAGCCGACGCGCGGATGGCAGCCAATTTTAGCTGTGTCGTGGAACATCCCAAAGCTGTGGGTAATGTGAAAAAAAAGTGTTTTTGGAGTGAAGAAGAAACATAAGAAACTTGGGTATAAAAACGACTGTATGCCGTGACGGTAGCACAGCAATGAACTTGGCGCATGCTCTGTAGCACGCTAGATGGCGCCACATTTTGCTGAGTTATTCGTTAATTCTCTGAAGGTGTTCAAAAATGAGAGATCACGATTCACTAGTTTACATTTTCCGACCCTTTCGTTGTATGCCTAGTCATTAGTGCTCAGAGTGGTAGCATTTACGTGCACCGACGCTATAACAGACCTAGTTCTCGGAGATCCGAATATAGAGAAAACGAACGAAGAAGAAAACATGCATCACCATTAGTATCGACAATTTCCCTTTGATCTCAAGTGATTACGTTAATTAGATGTAAATAAGAAACCGTGTTATAATAATGACTATGCCTTCATACGGGTTAAATAATTGTCAAGCGACATTGTCGTGACTATTCCCTGCCAGATTGTCTCCGCTGGCTTGGGCTACACACATATGTATGGGTACTTTGTATTGCACTTGCAAACGATAAGCAATTTATGGTGCTAGGAGCGGGGCAGCGGCAAGCGCACAAGTCAAAAACCTGATTATTAGAGTAGTTATAAATTCGAAAAATAATAAAAAATTGACAAGTACGCTTAAGCACACCGCAAGTTTTATACTCTGTAATGTGACTACTTAGGGGCTGTTCATAAATGACGTCACCACCGAGGGGGAGGGTCGAGGGGTTTATCAAATTGCTACTTTTTGTCTCAATGGGGGGAGGGGGGTGGGGGGTGGCAATGAAATCTGAAAAAAAATCTTTATATTTTCATGCAATATTTACTTTTCTTTGGAATTCAGACATATCCATCAAAGGTCTTGCATCAAATTTGAAAGTATTGACTATTTAAATATCTTCCTTTTGCTTTTATAACAGTACCATATACTCTGGGCAACCTATCTGCAATGATTCAGTTGACATTCTATTCCAAGTTTTTAGGCAGGCTCACAGTTGCACGGTTTGTGACCTCACATAATCTTCAAAATTTTGGTGACGTCATTTATGAACAGCCCCTTAGCAATTTTAAAGAAAATTTACAATCTGGCCGATCTCATAGGTATACTTAGCAAAAAATATCGATATTAATGTCAAATTTTGGTTTTGCGAAATCATCAAATCGCTCGTTACGTGAAAAGATACTGTCAATGGCGAAGTACGATATAAGGGACATCGATACGACATTTAAAACCCTCTAAATGGTTTTCAATTCATAACGATTATGCGATTCGCTGATTTCGAAACTCGCGAAATATCGATTATTCGAAAACTATACTAAAAATGGAAAACGATTGCAGGCTGCGTAATCAGAAACCCCAAATTTACCGGAAAACGTATGTTTTAGCTTTTTTGTGTAATTAGAGCGGAATTGAGTTGAAAACGCCCTAAGAATGTACCCATAGATGCACCCTTCATTAGCTAAACTCGCTGAATAAAGGTATGACAACAATACCATTTTTTTTATTCTATTCATCTTCAAAGGAATTTTATCCAAAAATTCTTGCCAAATGTGTTTAACGAAGAAAATTCATATTCGCAAAATCGAACCGAAAAAGGAGCTTTCTTATACTTGAGCGCCCTCTACAGCCATTTGATATGCCGTTTAGCATGTTTTTCCTAGTAAATCAGATTACACTATGCAACAAAAAGCAAGTCTATGTCTAAAACATACCTTTTCCGGTAAATTTTGGGTTGCTGATTTCGACTCCGGAAACCATTTTGGATTTTCTAGCATCGTTTGCAAACTATCGGTTTTCGAAAAAAAAATTCTAAATTTAGAGAGTTCCGACTTCTTCGTCTTAGTCAATTATCTCCGTTGGGATCTCTACCTCTTCGCCCGCCGAACCGTGCAATGCATGTTTCAATGAGAGATACTTTAGTCGATGTTAGCGCGAGAGTATTAACGATTATCTTAATTTCTGATGTGCACTGAAGTTGTTGAGAGAATGTTTGGCGATAATGACCAACAAGCGTTGCTTGTAGCAACCCGATGAAGACAAAGTTGATAAACATCAAAGACAAAGATGATAAACATCTGCACAACTAGAGCTCCCACGGAAACTTGCAATGGACCAAAATCGCCCAAGGATGCATTTAAAACAAGCGTTTCTCTCAAAAGTAATCCCAACAAATACACATATATAGTATTTGCTATACTTATATTTATATACGAAAAACTACGCAATGTCTTACAAGTAATGTGAACCCACTCTCTCTCTCTCTCTCTCTCTCTCTTCGGTCTGTCAGCCTTAACATGCACAATGATGATGAAAAAGAGTTTTTGCCCAAAGCAAAAGGAGCTTAAGATAAAGGGAAAACGACACTGTTGGAAAACTGAACGATCATGCTGCAAAAACAAAATGAAGATCACGAACTTAGATGTATTTCAATTCATACTGAATGTATAGAAGCTGGCAATAACAGGTACAAGAAGCCAGCGAATCCAAGGTAAACTTTCTGACAAAGTTAAGCTACCTAGAGTTGCACTTGGTGACTTGTAACTTTGATAGTTATAATTGGCAGCTGACCAAACGACCCAGCAGCAAGCAGCAGGGAGCTGACCCATAATGACGATGACAATGAAGCGTAAATTACGAGATACGTTGTAATAAATGCAAAAGTAAACAACAAATTAAACTAGCTGTGATGACGATAGACAGTGGGGGGGACAAGCTTATTATTTTTGTTGTTGTGGTTGTTGAGTCAATCAGTGAGAACACGCCAGACTGACAGGCACTTGGGTGCGCTTATAAGGCGTGTTACAAAAATCCGCTTGACACGAAACGAGATAAGCCAACGAAACCGGATGACAGCCAACGGCTACCAATAGATACATATGTATCTGTATCTGTATCTGTAGCAGTGTATCTGTTAGTCTCTCTCTCTGTGTGAATCGGCTTGACTAATTGAGTTTGAATGACGACGTGACAGTGGGCGTGCAACGCAGGCGATCATTGTCACAACACACGCAGGTGTAACGCGTCGCAGTTAGCGTCAGCGCCAACGTCAACGTCGTCTTCAGTCGCGTCCATTTAAGCTAGCCATTCATTCATATTAAGCGCTCGGCTGCTTATTCTTGCTCTTGCTCTTGTTGTTGTTGTTGTTGATTCATTCATTAAGCCAAGCCGAACTCGGTTTCGGACTATGACACCAACGATGGCAACGGTAACACGCTGCGCCAAGCCACACCACATAAATCTCAATCTTGCTGTCGCGCTGTCGTGTCGCCCCAATCTCAGGCCACGCATGCGCTCCATAAACCAACCATTGATATACTACTTGCTCTATTGATACATTGCGTTGGCTGTCGCCGTTTGGCAGCTTGGAGTGCATTTTGCTGTTGGCAGCACGCAACGGCCGCGGTGCAACGCTGCAACACTCAAATGCAAATGTAAATGATATGCATCTGAGCTGGTCTGGGCTGCGCCGCAGGTGGCAAATGCAATTGCTACCTGTGCGGCGGCACAGATTTTCGCTTTGTTTTTTTTTGGGCTGCGGAAGTTGCTTATGTCTGATCAACTGATCAACCGATCAACCGATCGACTGATCTCACTTACTTGTGTCCCAGTTCGTGTGTTATGGTATGGGAAAGCATAATGCCATTGTCCTCGTTGACGCTGCATGATTGCTTTGGCTTGCACATGCCGCCCACATTGGCCAGTCCCAGAGTCCTGCGTGTTCACATAGATATATAGAGCATTAGCATGTATGTGTGTGTGTGGCATACTTACATGCAATTGTTGCCGCAAATGTTTTTGCGTGTTATGAGTATGGCAACGTCATGATGATGCGGATCATTCTCATTCACCGTGTTCAATTTGTGCTGCCAGCTGTCAATGAAAGTGAAAAAGAGTTCAAAATAAATACATTGACGAGTGATCAGGACTTTGTAAATATAGTGATCAGTAATCATTATCGCCAATTTTGGAAATCATCATCTCTACAAATAGTTGACAGACATAGTACAACCATTTGAGCTAATCAAAAGATGATCACATGATCATTCATTGGGAATGAACAATCACATTTCATCATAATTTCTACAAATAGATTGCAAGCATATTACGATAACTTGCATTGGCAATAGAATTTTATCACTAATTGATAACCATCATGATCCCTGGAGTCGTAGATAGGAATCCCGGCACCGTAGAAAGCGGTTTTTGGGCTCAAACACACTTCAAATACTGATTCACTTGCTGGGCAGACTAACATAAGCATTAAAAATCGGTAATCACTTGAACAGTGATGCGTAATTAGGGATCATAGTTCTTTCGCATTTACTTAAAGAAATGAGCGTCTCCCGCCAGACGAAACTAACACTCGATAAGACGCTCATCCTTCCCATTTTGCTTTATGGCGCTGAAGCATGGGTGATGTCGCAGTCTGTTGAAAAGGAGTGTTTGAGCGGAAGTACTCCCTAAGATCTTTGCCCCTCTCTCTACCGCACCCGATGGAACGACGAACTCTATGAGCTCTACGACGACATTGACATAGTCAAGCGAATTAAGATCCAGCGGCTCCACTGGCTAGGTCATGTTGTGCGTATGGATAAAGAAGCGCCTGCGAGAAAGGTCTTCAATGCGCGTGTCGAAGGGATGCGACGAAGTGGCAGACCATGTCTACATCATGCTGTACGGGTTGTTATGGCTTGTAAGTAAGTAAGTAATGAGCATGAAGAAGTCCGAGAGCACTTGTCGGGCAAAGATCTGAGTTGGGTTTGTTGAACCGCTTCAATAACGCTCTGTGTTGCCGAGGCGCTGCTGTGTAAGGCATTCGTGTCCAAAGTGGCATGGCGCCATCTATGGGCAGACTTAAATGGTTTGTGTCCATGCTCAAATGCAATAAATGTGCAACGGATCAAATTAAAGGAAATTTTGAAAATATAAGAAAACTTGCGGTTTCGCGGATTAAGTTCGCAGCAAAGTTGGTTTTAACTAGATCTGCATTATAATTGGGAACGCCTGGCATGATGGAACAGCATGTGATCAAACCACTTGATAGGCATCCGTCGACTCGATCAAACGAACGATAACACGTAAATCGTATGAAAAAAATGGATATTTTGCAGAGTGGAAGGAGTAAAATACGTCGAAAGACAAATACTGTAAGTATACCGCAACTTTTGTGCGTTTAGACTATGTATTGAACCTATGTTCTATTTTGTGGAGTTGCTCTTGAACAAGAAGACCTTTAGGGTGTTATAGAAAGACTTGGTGGTTCCATCATGTATCTGTGCCGGAACGACGCAACAACGTAAAACGTTTAGTTTGGCACTTCATCTTACCACAAATCCTAAAAATATGTGTAATACATGTCCGACATTCTACCTCCGCAACTATATGCCAAGGTCATATCCTATATAACTGCATAAAATCCACTAAAATCTAATTCGCAATAGTTAATCGTTCAAAAATTACCTGCAAAAACGATCCAAATTCTTTTGTGCATTCTGTGTTAGATTGAGCTCCGGATGCGCTTCATCTTCCTCGAGCAATATTATTTTGACCACAACAATTTCAATTGAATTGCCAATGCTGGGATCCTTGTACAGTGCCGAGACCATATTCATAATGGTCAGCAGATAAGCTTCAACCTCCTGATGAAACGCTACCATTGTGGCATCGGCCACTATCAGTGTTTCCACATGTCTGGGGCTGCTAATGGAACGCTTAGTGCGCTGATTTTGAAGTAAATTGGCCGGAGCGGACTGTTGCTTGTTGGCTAAGCTCTCTTGCGCCAGGTTATACCTGAATTTGGTGTGCGGTTCCAGCTCCTGCTGCTGCTGCGGTTGCGCATGATGATGATGATGGCGACGTATTTTGCGACCACCCTGAATTTTCACCTATAACAAAGTTCGAAATAGAGAGTAGCTGCTAAATGAAGCGCACTGCTTGAGGCTTACCTTGCCCTGTGACTGCCACTCTAGACGCGTTTCCATGCGGTGCCTGGGCTCGCGTGTGCCACAATTGCTGATGTGTTGGCCATGGCCAAAGCTGGCGCCGCCGCTGCCGGCTACGCTGCCATCTCTTCTGCTACCCTTGCGTGGTCTATGAGATTCTTTGCGCTTGTGTTTGTGTCGACGTTTTTTATGGACGACGCGTTGAGGCTGCTGGTGATATGGCTGTGCGTAGGCAAAAGAAATGTAACAAATGAGTAACCCACACACAGCGGCAGCGACAGACACCAATTTGTTGACTCATTTGTCCGACAAATTTCGCCAAATCCCCCAAATGCCCATTTATCGCTATGCTTTGTCTATGATGGTGTGTGGCTGTGTGTGTGTGTGTGTGCCCACGCTTGGAGCCACTTAATTACCTTTTGCTTGACTGAGGAACGCTGGAATATTACATGTGGATGTCCATTAGTTGGATGCGCCACATGCTGCTTCGACGGCTCTATGTAGTACTCATTGCTGGCTGTTTTGATGTGGCCAACCTGAAATGTTAGCATACATATATACGTATATACTCATATTAATATCTCTTATATGGAACCATATGTAACATTGAGTGTGTAGCGCTTAAGCTTTTGCAGGCAGTTCAGAATTGAATAATAAATAAACAAAAGACTTAGGCAACAAACTCGAAAGGCAATACACGAAATTTACCAAGAAAATTCATTTACTTTGCAACACCGAAACTTGAATATACTAAGTTGAGTATGTAGGTATAATGAAAGGTAAATTTCATTCGGAAAGAAAATTTGCAAGGTTGGGCCTAACATGTTTTCTTCAAGTAGAGAGTTGCAGTGTATAGACTCTCAGATCACTGTGACACTGTGATCACTGTGACAAGGATTTCGTTTACTTTGGCAACACCGTCATCACGAAAAACGATATCTGCATGGAGTTCAAGCGGATGGTCACTCTTGTCCACCGATGGTACTTTGGTCACAGTAGGCAATTGAGTATTAGAGACCAGAATACTCTTTATGACGCTTATCCCACAGTCTGATGCAGATGTTCTTCAAGTGTTCGTGAGTGGAAAGCAGTTCGTAAGATTTTTGGGCCTTTACGGGCTGGCAACATCTAACGCATGCGATGGAACAACAAACTCAATGAGTTCAACGACTGCACTGACATAGTCAAGCGAAGTTCAATGCAGCGGCTCCGCTGGCTCGGCCGCGTTGTGGGTATGGACGAAAAAGATGCTGGAAGAAGGGTCGCCTATGCGGCTGTTGAAGGAAGGCCGTGGAGCAGTCGCACTGACTACCTTTGGTATCACGGAGTCGAGGAGGCGGAGGTCTAGCACTCCGCAAGTGTTGCAATTGCTTCATCAATCGTAGACAGATCAAGAGTTCTATGTAGAGTGGTGTTACGCACGAGTAAAGTGATTGAAAGTGAGTTTACTGTACAACCAAAATCCGAGGTATATTTTGTGGAGGCTCTGCTCCAAGGTGAATAGCTGGTAAAACAACCCTTTTAAGTGAGTACAGAAAAAAGCACATTTTGAAAAGTTGAATCAAATGCTATGCTTGACAGCCCATTGTTCCAGTACATGAGTGCTTGAGGCATCACAAAACCCTCCCCCCACAATTACAAGCCTATACTCTTGAAGTCCATCGTCAACCTAGTATTCACATTTTGTCGAGTAAAATACGCTGTTGTCATCAGCATACAAAGCTAACAGCATGCACTTCACGTCGAAATCGGAATATTCGCAGTGAAAAGGTTGTATTGAACCAAGCACACTGTCTTGGGCATCGTTTTTGACAGCTCACCACTAACCTTTTTTTTGGAAAAGACGTTCTTCAAGATAGGACTGCAAAAGTACGTAAATAGATCTTCTTAGCTGCGGCGAGCAGAATCCTTGCAGTTGCTATACAGTTTGCTAAGTATCTGTAGGTAACCCCTAATATAGTCCACAAGAGTTGCAAAACTATCGCTAGTGATGCCATTTAATATTTTCGATAGTTTCAGTGGAAAAAATTGATAGTAACGACAGCACCATTGGTTCAAAAAGATTTGATACTATCGATGGTACTATGTTTTGTCCCACTTTCTGCCTACTTAATCTTAAACTATCGATAGTCTAAAAGTATCAAAAGTGAGACACAAACGAAAAAATGCGATATATCGATAGTACTAACGATAGTTTTGCAGCACTATAGCTCGCAGAATTACGCCACGAGGCTGGAATCTGCACCAAGAAGTTGAAAGCGAGCATCCAAGTATTTCGTGTGTTTCAAACGCTAAAAGTTGCAAAGCCACAAACTCGATAAGCGTTACAAGCAACAGACTCAAATGCATATGCTCCACGCTAGGGTATATAAACAGAATTAAACCCATGAATGGGAAAAAACATTTTGACAGAAAAAAAATGTATGTGTGTTGAAAATCAAATAAAACGATTATTATGGCAAATTGCAAAAAAAAAAAGATTTAAGTAGTTAATAAATAAATAAATAAGCAATAATAAGTGCTAAGAGGCCCATTAAATGTGTTTATGACTCTAATGACAAATAATTGTTGCTTCCGTTCATATGTGAGAATTATGACTTAATCATTAAGTACGTGTACAACGCGGCGTATGAGTATTTATGCAAGTGTGCTAGTATAAGTGTGAGAGTGTGTGGGTGTCGCTTACCAAACCAGTGCACGTCGAGATGGCCACATTGGCCGACGGCTTCCCCCGCACCTTGCCATGAAAATGACAATTCACATGCTGCGCTGGAGGCGGCGAACGTGTGCGCAGATCCCGCCTATGCCGCTCCACGATCAGATGCGGCCCAAGGAAATAGCTATGTGGCCTGCAAAATACCAATAACAATTACCAATGTAGTGTTGTACCAGCTGCCACAACTTACGTCAGCTCCAGATGCAGCGTTTCGCCGCTCAGCTGCAATTGATAGTGCAGCTCTGTGCTGTTGTTCTCTGCCAGGCTGGTGCTGCGCCTGTGCCGGCGATGATCGCGAGCATGCCGATAGCTAAGCTCGTGGCTCATGAAGCTACCGTCGGCATGTATGCGACGTGGCACAATCAGCTCGCCGTCCTGCAGCTCCGCCGTGTGCACACCTAGTAGATAGTAGATAGTGACGCCATTTAACTGTTGTGATCTGCAAAAGCTGGACAAATTATGCTTACCATAGAGCCGACTCTCGGCGCTGCTGCTGGCGGCACACAGGCAAAGCAGCGTGTAGAGTTGTAGCGTGCGGCAACTATGGACGTGCTTCATTCTCAAATGGTTGTTCAAAAAAGAACACTCTGGATCAATTGATGATCTTGTTTGTCAGTTTATTAATTAACTGTTTCGGCTACGTATTTCGCTGCTCTTTCACTTTCTCTTGATCAATTTGTCTCCCGCTCTTGCTCTCTCGCAGCAGTTAAAGTTACACGTGCTCACTTTGTCGCTCTCTGTGTGTTTCCAGAGCTTACCTTTTCACTATCTCTCTCTAACTCTCTCACGTGCTGATTATTGCTCGATCGCTCTTAGCCGTTATCAATGCGTTTGTGCAATTTGTCGCTTAGCCAGCACATGGCAGCTGGCGCATTCCTTACTCCGCTCCGGCTATAACAAAGCTGGCTAATGCCGGCGCTGCAATGAATCCAAATACCAAATAGAATCAATGAACTAGGTTTATGCACTTCAGCGGAAACACAAAATATTATTTTGAAGTCTAACTATCACATATATCGTATTGACTTATTACGTTGCTCTGTCTCTCCGTCCGTGTCTCTGTCCGTGTCTCTGTCTCTGCCAACCGAGTCAACCAATCAGAGTTAATTGCATTCGCTCTGAGATTGAATTTCGGTTTTGCGCATTTCGTCAAAGTTGCGGTTGTTGCGGCAATTGCAGCGTTTGTTGTTGTAGTTGTTGGGTTCGAACAACTTGGAACTTGCAAGTCGGTTGCTTTTTTTTTATGCTGATGAGCCAGCAATTTGGTGGGCTGGTGTTCTTGGTGCTGGCGCCAGCGATTTGAGTGATTAGCAGTTGCATCTGTTGTAAGTATCAGTTGGCAATAAATTTAGTTGCTTTAAACTCGTACAGCAAGGCATATTTACGAGTTGCGTATGCTTGTAAATTACTCTTTCAAAGATTGATTTTTGGCAAGTTTTCAACATGATTGGACATTTTCATCTGGTACAATTTCGACTACCTTAGAAGAGCTGCATCCTATGAAAAGGCCTAGCATAGTTTGGTTTGCGGATGGATTCGCGACTAGGTGTCACGGGACCCCGAACACGCATATCTGAATCTATGGGCACTCACACAAGCATCTTCCAAGCAGCGGCATGCGCCGTAGCCAGATGTGCAGACGTAAACCTATACGATATAGTTATACCGTCGGACAGTCAAGCCGCCATAAAGGCGTTTGCAGGAACCAGAATTAACTGCAAGCTGGTTAGGGATACTCGAGCCATACTGGATTTGCTGAGAAGGATGAACAAACTAACACTTCGGTGGGTGCCCGGCCACAACAACATTTCTGGGAATGAACTTGCAAGAAATGGAGCCGCAAACTCCCTGATGGGACCAGAGCCATTCCGTAGCATTGGATGACACAAGATTAAGCAACTATTAAGAAAGGAGGAAAGTAGCAGGCTAACCGCTGAGTAGCCAGGGGCAACAGGCCTTAGACAGGCGAAACAGCTACTTATATCCTACAACTGTAACTGGCCCACTGACTGGACACTGCAGACTAAAGGGGCACTTAAGTAAGCTGGGCAACACCAGCGCTAATACCTACAGGTTTTTGCGAACAGGAGAAGGAGTAGTCACGGCACGTGCTCGCCGAGTGTGATGCACCTCCTATGCGGGTATACTATCTCGTTGATTGATGTAACCCTATTAGAACCATCCCATATAATGAAGTACATATCAGAGATAGGACTACTAGGGGAACTATAAGCTAGGTAGGGGCACAATAGATCCTTAGGGTCGCAGTGCCACTACTATCCAATAACGTACTCGGCTTCATATGATTCATATGACCCTTAAACGTATATTGAGTGCTTCTGATCTCGGCTTATCTATCTGCGATATAAAGAAATGTTTGAGTCAGTATTTCGAAGCTAAAATATTGTTCCTTATCAACGAATCTGCTTGTCAAATTCCTGTTCTTCAATTTTTGTAAAAGAAAAGTTGATTTTGTTGTTCCGGCTACAGTAACTTGTAATTTCCGTAATTGATCGTGCAACTTGGTAGTTGTAATTTTGCTAGTCTTTCCATATTTTAGGCTCTAACTACAACAACTTGTATAGCTAAATTTTATTAAAGTTTCCTCTTGATTCTTATAAAAATTGTTTTTTCCCGGCTCAACGACCTTGAGATGAGCTCGCTAATTCTATATATGTTTCTTTACTCTGTTAACTGGATTTTTATCGATTTCTGCATTCTTTATATCTACACAAGAAATATACCCAACGCTCCAATAATGATGGCTGCTGATCTAGCTTTTTATTATTTTCATTTACCTTGTTTTTTTAATCTTTTTTTCGTAAATCTTAAGCCTCTGCCTATTTATTGAGGTGAGTCGGTGTATATCGAAAAAAGTTCACCCAATGAACTGGAGTTTATTTTTGAGCTATTTATCGTTCTTCTCGATAGTAGGTATTCCTTTCTGCAATTTTCTTGCCTAAACTAAAAACTTAAACAAACTTTGCCTACAAACTTCACTAAAATTCAAATTTGCAACTTTGGAACTGTTGCCATGCAACATTTTTTCATTTCTATGCTTTATCGCACAGTTTAAAGTTTACGATCTTGCACGTCAAGATATCTGCGCGTTGGATACCAAATATTTGGACAATCGCGCGATTCTATTGGTGCACTGAAATGTTAAAAAAAAAACACAGCACAGTTGCTTTAAAAGACGTTTATAAGATCGTAACAGGTGACGAAACTTAATAGCAATAGAATGTATATGTCTTCTTCGAAACAAGCCAAAGTCCAACAAAAGTGGTTCGCTAACGAAAACATAAGCATCACAGTTGGGAAAGAATTCTGACAGGTCTGTTTACTAGACATTGTAGACTTAGAGATCCCCTGAGCAAGCTTGGCATCACCAGCTCCGGTAGTTGCAGGTTCTGCAAACTTTAGGAGGAATCCTCCCAGCACGTCCTAGCTGAGTATGATGCTCTGGCGAGACGAAGTTTGATCCGTTTGAAACCATCCCTTATAATCAAGTTTGTAACAGAGATAGGACTGACTGGGTAGCTGTAATTAGTAGGCACATCGGATCTTATAGATCGCATTGCTTTAGTCCCCAATTACATTATAATGTAATGTCTCCTAGAAGAGACTCTCAGCCCAATGATTTTATTTTGTTTCCGCACATCAAGAACAGAAAAGTGTTTTGTTTATTAATTTTACCTATGATTTGAGAAAATATACGAGTAAGTTTCACCTATATTTGTTTCCATATCGTTGGTGAAAAAGGGGTCCACACATTTGTCCTTACCCTATTTATATAATAGACTAGGAAGCTCCGCCCTCTTGCTCACTTCGCTCGCCAACCCCCGTGCTCTCTTTTGGGTTGGGCATATTCTTTTTTCCGTTCCCGTTTCCTTTCCTCATTTTCTTCTTCCGCTTCTTTTTCTTCCTCTTTCCCTTCCTCTTTCCCTTTCTCTTTCCCTTTCTCTTACCCTTCCTCTTTCTCTTCCGCTCCACCATCCTCTTCCCCTTCTTCTTCGTCACCTTTCTCTTCTTCTTCCTTTTCCTGATTATTTTCCTCTTCTTTTGCTTCCTCTTTCTGTTCCTTTTCTACTTTCTTTTCCTCATCTTCTTTTTCTCCTTTTTCATCTTCATGCTCCTTTTCCCCTTTTTCTTCAATTTCACTTTCTCTTTGTCTTTAGCCTCTTCCTCTTCATCCTCTTTACCTCTTTATCCTTCCCATTCCTTGCTCTGTGAACATTTTACAAAAGTAAAATAGTAAAGTAAGTGCAAAATAGAGACGCCTGGTGGAGAGATTTGCATCAGGCCATAACCCGGTAACGGATTGTTATGGCCAGTTAAGAAGAAGTTTTGAAAAGGCAACACCTCGAACGAGCAAAAAGAGAGAAGTCGGCTTCCTTCGCGCCTTGATGGCCAAATAATAAATTCTAATATTAGAAACGACTGGAATATTGTGTTCGCCTTCACATTCTTGTTTTTTTTTTTGAAAATATGGAAGAAAAAAACTTATATTTGAAAATGATGACGTCATCGCTACCTTTAACCCCCCTGCCCCCAAGTAATCCGACATAATCAATTAGGTAACCCACTCCTTGACGTATATGGACGGCCTTTAAGAGTATACAAAGTTTGGCTGCTTGAAGTTCGCTTTCCTTCCACCGACTTGAGTTTTTTTCTCACTCAACTTTGTTTTGGTACAACTTTTGGCATGTGATTGAATAAATTGCAAAAGCAAAAACAACAAAACCCCGACGACTATAGACGATGATAATTGTGGCATAAATTTCTTTCAAAATGGTGTATAAAAGAAACCGTAAAGCAACATTGTGAGATACATGGGAACGGCAGAGTGGCCAGAACGAAAACTACATCCAGACAATAAATAAATGCTGATTTGCTTTTAGCCTTTTAGCAAACACATTTGGGCCCACACAATGCCCAGAGATTGGTTAGAAATTTCAGACAAACCCGTCGGCGTCGCTTGGCCAAAAGATATGCGACACACACACGAGGGTAATAAAATTAAGCAAATAATTTAAATGCGGCGCTTCAAAACAACAACAACAATAGCAACAATATCGACAAAAACAAAAACTTAAACGATGCTTAAGTCAACAGCCAAGATCGTCGCCGTCGTCATTATCAAATCAACAAGACAACTTAATTATTCAGCACAGATACACACACAGATACACACACACAAAGATACACACACACAGATACACACACACACACACTACAATGTTATAGATATATGCAGATATGGTTAGTTGAGCGTCTGGCCCAAGACGCATATCAAACAGTAGAATCAGCAGCAGAAGCGCCTCTTATCATGATTACGATCACGATTTGTGATTTATGATAAATGTTGGCAATTCCATTAATAAAATTAAGCAATGCTCATTAACATGAAAACAAATTTGAATGTTTGCAAGCGGTAAAACCAACCGAAAACAAATATCAGTTAGTAGAGTTCACTGAAACGCCCCAATACTCTTGCAAACTTTTCATTGTGTCAGAACTTATACAAAGAGCGAGTTACACACTAAAATCTTCTTCTTCTTTTGCCAAAAACTGTTTAGTTTCTCAAAGTCTGACGTGTAGGAGGTATATTATTTGGCTAGCTGTGCCAAGTTCAGAGGCGTTAGTTATTTCTAAAAAACACTCCATTATTGAACAGATTGTATAGCGAAAGACTTAAATCGATTTACTAAGAACACTATGCACCAAATTTGTACTCAATAAAAGGCCTATGACTAAAACATGCCTTTTCCGATACATTTGGGGTCTTTGATTTCAAATCTGGCAACTGTTTTGAATTATCTAGATCGGTTTTCAAAATATCGCTATTTCGAAATTCAAGTTACAAATTTCGAAAGTGGCGATGTCAGCAAATCTACTATTACTCGGTACGCTTACTGCCGATCGAAATGAACAGTAACTTGAATTAAAGGAATTTAAGTGTCGCTGCAATGTTTCTCGGACAGTTTTGGTTTATCTAAACTCGATTGTGGATTACAAGGCTTTAGAACTTAAAAACAAAAATTCATTTTTCAAAACACCAAAAATAGTTAATAACCTTCACTTCAGGTTATAGTTTATCTCAATCGGTAGTAAGGTACCCGAGATACATATGTCAGATTAGCTGACTTTGCAACTTTCGAAAAATATAATTTTTTTAAACAGCGATAATTCGAAAACCCTTCTAGATACCTCAAAACAGTTTTCGGATTTAAAATCAGCGACCCCAACTTTACCGGAAAAGGTATGTTTTGCTCTAGGGTTTTTCTATTAATTTAGTTTACGGAAATTTAAAAAAAAATTTATCGTTATTTTTCCGATATTCCCATATAACTACTCCATTTAGCTAACGATTTTGCTCAAATTATTGTTGAAATGTTCGTAAAGCATCAATTTATCGAATCCAAAAATAAGTCATTAAAAAATTTGTTACTTTTTTCGAAATTTTTTAATTTTTAATTTAAAAAAAAAAAAATTTGAGTTTATTGCCCTGTAACTTGTCTTTACTTCTTCAAAAGCTATGAGTTGCCTACAAAAAGTTAGATGGCCACTGTGCGACGCGGATGAAAATGCTTCGCAGAATATCGGACTGTAAAACACAAAATGACAAAAAATGAATCAAGTTAGAACCGTTTAAAAAACATTTATTTGATATTAAATTACCTTTAGTTTGAGTCACAATACATCCTAATCTGTAGTCAGCTTCTTAAGCTTCGAAATCTCGAATTTTTTGAAATAGCGACAGTTCGAAAACGGTGCTAGAAAATCCAAAATGGTTTCCGGATTCGAAATCAGTCACCCAAAATTTACCGGAAAAGGTATGTTTTAGACATAGGCTTTTTTTGTTGTTGCATAGTGGAACCAGGGATTCAATCCTTATTCTTAGCCATAACCGTTATTCAAAATAACCGATTGAATTACCGTTTACCTTTATAATTTCCACGAAATAACCGAATTGAAACGGCTTCGGTTTTTTCTTTGAAAGTTTACATATTTTTGGAATTTTGTGTTTAACATCCCGTTATTCTGCAAAGTATTTTCATGCGCGTTGCACAGTGACAGATAATTGAAAAATTGAAAGACATTCTCTGTTACATGCGAAGAAGCTTATGAACTTCTTCTTTTTCTGTGTATATGAGCCGCATAATAATAAGAAAAAACAATCTGTTCTCGCTCCTACTTCTCAATTTTCAGCAATATCGTCGAGGGCGTAAAAAATTTAACTAAAATGCATTTGGCAAAACGATTTTTAAAGCGAATTTATATGAAAATTTAGGCCAAACTCTCTAGACATTTTCAGTACAAGCTTCATTGAGTCGCGGCTGAAAAACGACGCTTTCCATTTTTTCACTCGTTCTCAATTTTAGCTACGCGTGAGTCGGTCTAAAAGAGACAGCAACACAAGCAGCATCACAAGTACAATGTTTTGGAAACGGTTCGCTTTTCAGCAAAAATTTTGAATTTTTTACGGTCAAAGATTCCACTCTATTACTTGCATGCCTTTTGGTTTTTGTAGACGAACCAGTATAACGGTTAAGTCGCAACAAAAATCGATATTTAAGCAAAGAGAAAACCGAAATCCGATCATCAGCAGTACAAGTACTACCGTAATCGTAAACGTATCCGAAAGAAATTTTGATTTGAATCATTGACAGTAAAACAAGAAAAGTTTAAGATTATCTATCGAGGATCCCAAATGAGAACACGAAGGCTAATAAGGACACAAGCCCGAACAGTATTCCAGCGAAAGGCCGTAAGGAGAAATTCGGCTATAGAAGCCAAAGTTAACGTAATCCAGCGTTTAATTAAACCAAGAATACATTTGGATGTATTTACATTTGAAAAGACACGAAGATTAAATCACAAGTGAGAATCAAAAAGAACACAGTGTTCGAAAAGCGTAGGGATGCATTCAAGTGGAACGACAATAAATACATGAATTTGCACATTAGGTGTTTCGGAATAAATGAATTTAGCGACTACCATCTTTGGAGGGCACTAATATTATACTGTATTGGAAAGAAGAAAGAATCATTTGACGGACAAGAAAATTTCACATCGTCTGCATAAATTTGAAGCGCAACAATTATAAACTATGTACGGATGGTCTTTCAAAAGACCAGAAGAAAATAAGAAAAGAGAGCAAAAAATTACGAAATGGATGGACCAGTGTTCCACACTGTAGACGCAAAGAGTTTTAGGTCAAAGCCACTCGTCATGTATGACTTGACATTAGTTTGCAACCGCTTCAAGAAAACACTTTTAGATACATACTAATATCATCGATATTTCTATCGATTTGAGATTCCTAGACATAGACACCATGCAAATTGTAAACTTTGTTGTAACTCGTCGCTAGATGGTGCTGCAGCATGGCAACTTCCACACCAGTCGATTGATGGCTTCACATAAAATATAACGAATTTTAGATTCCATATACATATTCCATAGATCTTCTTCTTGACTGGCCCAAACCAAGTAAGGTAAGACGCGAAGTACCCCACCGCCAAGCTTTCTTCCAGTAACTTCTTCGAGCCACTTAACCATGTCAATGCAGTAGAGTTCGTCTTTACATCGAACGCGTTAGACGTAGCCAACGCGTAAACGGGCTAAAGATCTTATAGATTTCTTCTGGAGTGTTTGACCGTCCAATGGCAACTTCATCAGACAGCATCATCACCACAAGTTTCAGTGCTATACAGCAAAGCAGGGAGGATGAACGTCTTGTAAAGTGTTAGCTTCATCTGGCTAGAGTGGTCTCTACTACTCATTTGCCTACGAAGACCAAAGATTGGCAAGACTGATCCTGTGCACGATACCCATGCTGACATCAAGCTTTGCTGTGACAGTGCTACACGAAATCCTTGAAAACCTAAACTGTATAGTTTTTAACAATAATGTTGGAGTCTAACTCACGTCTCTCTACTTGACAAAAACATATACTTTCCATACAGATCAAGCATTTTTATGACACCGAGGTCACGTCAGTAGATGAAAAGCTTAGAGTCATTTCTGAAGTAATTTGCTGCTTGGAATCCGAATCTGGAGCCAGTATTGGCCTATCACGTCAAGATTTTGAGATATTTGAGGTTATGTAACCGAAAAACGTTATTTTTTCCTTCTTTTGGGGTTATGTACAGGGTGCCAAACAATTGTTTGTGGTCTGTCTCTCGACTTACATCATTTAGTACCACTCTAATATAAGAGTTCAAGAAATCAATTATTTTCGCAAAGTATCCCTTTGACGTCATTAGCATTAAGCCTTTGAGACAAAACATAGCTCAACATGGTTTAGTTCTTGGAAAGCTAAGGGTCATTTCCGAAGTAATTTGCTGCATAGTATCCGAATTCGATCAGAATTGGCCTATCACGTCAGGATTTTGAGATATTTGAGGTTATGTATCACAGGCCGCTTTTCGGGTGTTGACATTTGTTTAAGGTTAATATAAAGTAAAGACTTAATTCCATATTAGGTTGCGGCTAGCCACAATGGGCTTGTAAATCATTTGCGACTACAGTGTAAATGCAGCATTATTTCGCTCACATGCATTCTTAAGTGCGCAGTGGCAGCTGTATCCAATGTTTGTTTTATGCTTGCGACCATTTTGCGACTGCAGTGTAAGCGTGGCATTATTTCGCTCACATGCATTCTTAAGTTCGCAGTGGCAGCCAATGTTTGTTTTATGCTTGCGACCATTTTGCGGCGCCAAATAAAAATTTTTTATGAATTGCAAACTTCATGACAAAGCAAATATGCTCGCTGCAGGTGGGCCCCCACGTAAGACAAAAACGGGCTTTGCTCTATTGATCCCAACCGATGCTACTTAATGTGCGGCGTCTATTGGCGCCGCAAGCAAACGCCGATTGTGTTGTTTTTCTTTCTTTTTATTGCTTTTGTCGTTAAATTCAAATTCAATGCGACTCATCAGTGTGACAATAGCAACAGTAACAAGAAAATCGTGACAAGTGTGGCGCTTGATAAGATTAGATGCCGCTCAAAGGTCACAAAACTGAATTCAACTTTTGCAAGGTTTGGTGAATTTTCATTGCAATTGCGGCAAAACTTCAAAAACCTTTTTTTAAGCACTGATGATAATGAATTAGCATAACCAGATACATATATGTAGCTAAGGTACATTAGGGTGGTTCGGTTCCCAGACCGAAAAAAGTTGTAAAATACCGCAACATATATCCAAGTTTATGATGAGAGTAAACCAAAGCAATCAAAAAATGTAATTTTGGTGCACTCTAAAAAATGCCAATATTGAATTATAACTAACTAACTAACGGCAATAAAAATACGAAATGTAACTTACAGTAAGCATGAAAATACTAAATTCAACAAGCATTAAAATACTAAAATACCGTAAGAAATTGTATATTTATACGTTTAGTTATTTTTAAATTAAAAATATTTCAGAATTTCGAATGGTTGTAACTTCATTGATTTTGAATTTAATTATATGACTCTTTGGCATGAATATAATCGGTTCTTAAGAGATTTCATTTTATGAAAATAAAAACTGCGATCAGGACAATAGAATTCTAAGTACACGACTCATATTTAACATATGACTTCACATTGCAATATATATATATATATAGAGTGAAAACTGTCTAATCTGGACAATGTTTACATTGGAAAACCTGTCTGAATTGGACGAAATAAACCTACAATATTGAATTTTTATCACTGTGATGATGGCTACTATATCCACTTGGTAACCAAATGTTTCTCTTAGCACCGTTCCGCTTTAGGCGTATACACGCTTTCATATCAGCTGATTAAGAAGAGGTGAAAATAACAACGTTGTTGTTTTTTTACTTCAAATCAATTTTTACCTGACTTTAAAATGCAAGTATGCAAGTGAATCTTATATTTTCAAACCGCAAGCATTTTATCTTTCGAATGGTATAGGTTTTATCTGAAAACGTTTCGTTATTGCGTACTAATCGGTACCACACTAAATTTGTGCTTAGCGCATTTGTATATAGAGATACATTTTGATCAAGTAATGAGTTTGGATTGTTTTGAAAACGCGTTAGGGAGAGATGTAACAAACAAACGATCTCAAATCAACTAAAAAACGATGAAATCACTGAAGAAAATCTATATATTTTAATACATGGAACACCCTGTCTAAATTCGACAAATGGGTGTCCGTGGACAGTTTTCACTGTATATAAAAAAGAAACTAAAATTGTATATGTACATAGACAATATATAGCTCTTTCTTTTGGTGGAAAAATGACAGTTAAACTACAAAATATGACACAAAATTTTGAAGCTTATTTTCTTTTGCAAAACTGTGCGCAGAGTCTGGCAACGCCAGAAACTACTGTAAAGCCTGCCAATATATGACTGCTGGACTTTGTATGAGCGAGAGAGGTGGAGGAAGAGGAGCAGAAAGGGGAAAAGAAAGAGGAGGATGGACTTTAAGAAGAGGAACAAAAAGAAGAGACTGAGGAGGAAGGGGAAAAGGAGTAGGAAGAGAAAGGTTAAGAAGAAAAAGAGAAAGAAGAATTTGATCCATCTCGAGAGTGGCACGGGGGATTGCGAGCAAAGCGAGCAGGGGGCAGAGCGCACTAGTGATTTATAAAGATCGTGCATCAAATACCAAAGTTATAAAAGCAAAATATCATATTGGTGGTTTTAAGAGTGGGCTTTTAGTCACACTCGACATAGGCTGGTTTTTTGAAACTGCTTCTTTTTTTTTTTGACCCACCCTAATGTACTGCATATGCATGTAGCTGCGACATCTTGCAGTCGACGGCGCTGTTCATTATGCTGCATTTTGCTTGGCGCCACTTTTAATTATCAATCAATCACATTTGACGGCTCCCTCCATTAAATGTCAAGCAATTGATTGCATATTCATTGATACAACAACAACGACAACGACAACATTGCAGACTAAACGCAACGTTCCCTTCAAGTAGTATCTCTCAATGTACACATACATATGTGTATGTCTATCTCTTTCGCTGCAAGTAGTGTCTCTTTCTCCATCTCTTTTCCGCACTCGCTGCACAGTGATTGATAAATGATCGGCATGGTTCGTTGGCTTTTGAATTCGGAATTGATTGGTTTGTACGCTTGGACGCGCTTTGATGGATGAACTGCATCCAAAGACGTTACAAATTGCTTTTGCTCAGCCATCTAACCAAATATGCTCATAGACATTTGCTGTTTTTAGAGATCTGACCAATCATTGGCGTTGGCGTTGCCATATTGACATTTGTCCACAATTGATTTCCATTTTGATACTCTGTCTTTTTTTGGTTTTGGTAAACTTTATTTTCGTTTTTCGTGTTATTTTGACGCTTTTTTGACACTTTGCCAAATTTATTAGCTGCTCTGGTGTCATGCCATGCATTTGTTTGCGTATCACATCATCGCATTGCCGACTTATACTCTACTCTTAGATCATCTCGCATCATTCTTATGCGAAACGAATACGCAAACGACATCATCGGAGTCGAAAAGTATGTAAGTAAGCGAAAAAGCGAAGCGTCTCTTAAGTCAAGGTTGTTCACAAAGGACTTTGTGCTTCTGCTCACTAATTACACTATGCAACAAATTTGTGCTCAATGAGGTCTTAGGTCATAGGCCTATGGCTAAAACATGGGTTTCGCTGATTTCGAATCCGGCGACCGTTTTTGATTTTCAAACAGCTTTTTCGAATTATGGCTTTTTGAGAAAAATTTGAGGTCTGACGTTACTCGGTAAGATTATTAACGATCGAGATGAACTATATGTCAAATTAAAGGAAATTAAACATGGGTTCAATATTTCGCGTATGGTTTTGGTCTAGCTTGATTCGATTGCTTTAGGTTAGGTTTAAACGGCTGCCAGGTTTCAAGGTGACCATACAGATGCTGATATATAACCAGCTGTTCTTTTGGAGCAAATTTCCAATTTCCCTTCCTATATCGTCTATTACAAAGGGCAGAAGCAAAACAAGTGATCTACTGTTTCATCCTTATACATCGCCACATCTTCTGCAGAGATCGCTGTAGGAAGCAATAGCCTAGCTGCAAGGACACCAACTAACCAATGTCCAGTGGTGGCCCTAACAACAGCTAAACAACTCTGCCTACTAAGAAAGCAGATTATAGCTGTTATTTTGGTGTTTTCCTACGGCCAGGTTTGTCGAGCAATACGACAATTTGCCACATTTTGCGTGTTAAGCTTGAATTTAAGTCTGAAAACTTCATTTATTTGCAGCTTGCTTGCGATGCTTATTACCTCTATCAGGAAGGAGTTCAGTAGTACCTTGTCGAGCGGGCTCGTCCGGTATATTCTTATTCCTCTATTTGACGGTAACTCGGAATTTATATCAGGCTAAGCACGAACTGTTGATCCATCTCGAGATGTCATTAGTGGATCCTGGCTGACTGACGAACTATTTGTATCTGTTTGTATTGGGGTACTCTGTCGGTACACAGTAGTCCAAAACTTTGTTGAGCTACAATGGATGAGTGACCGAATGTGGATTCTATACAGCTTTTTGCGTCTCTCAATCGTATGGCTGATTTCTCTGCTGAATACAGTGGTAAAATATTGAGCATAGCATCAAGGCCGTACTTGGTGTAGTTCGAAGGGCCCCCGTTTTATTCAGTGAGGTGGTTCGATTGCTAGTTACAGAGAAATAACGATAATAATCGGTTTTTATTGCATAGTGTTATATTTAAAAATGTTTGCTGTAAGTAAGCTGACTAAACTGTATTGCCAGTATGTTTTATTTTTGTCAAAACATTGAAAATATCGAATGGCGCCACTATCAGTTCGATGGTGTCGCACGTGACCGTCCTGGCATAAAAGTCAAAGTAGAACACTTTTCGTTGCACTATACATAGTGATACATTTGAGTGCAGTAGTAATGCTGATACCAAGTAAAAGGCTAAACAAATTGATTCAAACGTGACCAAAAATGAATCTGTGGAAATAGCCATTCTGGCCGAGTTCCTTCATAGCGTTTTTCAGAGCACACGCTATTATTATGAATTTGTAGCTTTGACGGACACTTTACTCGTACTTAAATTTGGCAAAAGTTTGGGGGCCATCAAAATGTTGTACAAATCTGAAAAAATTGTTACGTTTTCATTCAATGTTTTCTTTTCATTTCGAATTTAAACATATCGACCAAAGATCTTGCATTAAATTTTCAATTTTGGACGCTTCAATTGAATGTGAAAACACAAATCTTCGACGTCATTTATGAACATGCCCTTAAAACTTATGTCAGCACAGAGGCTCTGTGAGCCCAATAAGCGAAACACTGTTGACCTTTTACCAACTCAAATTTGGCACAGACGCTTTAAGAAGGTTGTTCGCAGCACAAGAATATCGCTTAATAAAAAGTGCAAGCTACGAGGTAACCATAACGATCAACGGCTTGAATTTAGTGTTTTCTCTGCAATGTCTAGAAAGTGCTGCATTCATAAACCAAATGTTAGTACGCGGTGTCAAAGCTCTAATACACCAGTTCAAAATCTATGCATTTAAGCTGGGCTCTAACGTATGCCCATACACTATAAGGCCTGCTGGCAAAAGATTTCACTTTGCGACTGGCAAAAGCAATTTGTACGCCTACCAGGTTGGGCAGAGTAACGCCACCGTCACGTCGCCGCCGCCGCCGCCAGAGAGCTCCATTCACATGCTTCATTCATGCGTTGTGTTTTCATTGAGGCATATTCACACAGATGCATACACACACAGACAGTCACGCCGGCTGGCAGACAGGCAGTTTATATTTTTATGAATGAAATGAAACTTTTAACGTAAAATGCCGGACGGACCAGAGCCAGAGCGAAGCAGAGCAAAGCCGGGCCGCGCCGCACGTAACTCCAACGCTGTCGCCAATGTCTCTCGAGGCATATTTTAATTTCTTTAGTGCCGCTTGGCATCGTCTCAGTCTCAGTCGCAGTCGCAGTTTCAGTCGCAGTTTCAGTCGCAGTCATCGTGGTTGTGGTCGTCGAAGTCGTCATAGTCGCTGTGGCTATGGTTGTCGCTGTTCTCGTTGTTATTGTTGCCGCATGTGGGCCGAAAATGTATTTTTATGGCGACGCCGTTCGATTTTATTTTACTTTGCAACTCTGCGTTATTATTATCTCTTGCTCTTTGTTGTGGCAAAAAAAGAAGAACTAAATGCAGTCCATAAATTTTGCACAGGCGTTTCGGATGTGCGCGTTTGCGCATTCCCTGACAGCCTGGAGCCAATCCAGACACATTTGAGATCAAAGTCAGATGCGAAGCTTTAGCTGGAACTGAAGTTGGGCGCACGGAATTGCTATGGGAATTGCAGACGCAGTCTGTCAGGCAATTTAAATGGTAACACAAATTATAACAAAATATTTAATTTTATTTCATGTTGTTGTGTTTGTGTGTTTCATACATTGTATTTTGTCGTCGTTGTTCACCCTACATGCGAAGTTTTATGTGTATATACACACCTTTTTGGGTGTTGTGCTTTGATTTTTACTGCTTTTGTGGCTAAAATATCTCTGAGATACTTCTGTAGCGAGATGGCAAGGTATCTGTGTGTGTGTTTGTGTTGAGATCACACAGGAAATTAGCTTAATATATGGCTATTGTCTTGTCCAAAGAAATAAAACAACAAAAAACTAGTAAGAAGAGCTTATTTCGGACATCCGAAGTTTAAATACTCTTTTGGACAGAAATCAAGAGAACGCATCTTTTAGGCATTTTTATCAAACTATTCGCATTTACACTCAAGAAGGGTGACCCCACGGTGTGCGCCAACTATCGTGGGATAAGTCTTGTCTTAGCGTGTGGCTTGAGAGATCGCGTATATGCTGCACTTTCTGACTTCGGTATACCTGCAAAGTTGGTGGCAGCTCCTTCAAAGTAGGAAAGAATCTCGGCAACTTTTTATACCGAGCAAGGCTTCAGATAAGGCGATTCGAAGCGGCCCAATTTTGAACTATAAAAGTGTCCAGTTGCTCGCTTACGCAGATCATTTGCGGATATTGAAAGAGCATCTGCCAGGGTGAGTCTGGTGGTAAATAAGAGCAAGCCGAAGCATAAGTTTTCTTCGAGAAGAGAGTAGCCACAGTCAGACTCTCAGATTGATGTTGAAAACTGTACTTTTGATTTTGCCAAGGATTTCTATCACAAAGAAGAACGTTGTCATCATGAAGATCAAGAGGATTTTGCTTTATGGCGCTAAAGAACAGGATATGATGCAGACTGATGAAAATGCCCTTTTAGTGCTTGAATGGCAACGACTATCGCATCCGTTGGAACGACGAACTTTATGAGCTCTTCGACGACATTGACATAGTCAAAATCGAATGAAGTTCCAGCGGCTATGCGGGGGTCGAAGGGTAACGATGAAAGGGCAGACCACACTAGCTACCTTTGGTATCAACGATTGGAAAAGGCGCGCGCAAAACAGAGACGCCTGGAGGAGAACTTTACATCAGGCCGTAACCCGGTAACGGGTTGTTATAGACAGTTTATTAAGTGAATAAGATACATAAATAAAAAAAGTAATAGTTTGAAAATAGAGCGAACCATTTTAATTCTAGACAAAAAGGGGAAAAACACCATTTTCAATTATAAAATTGATTTTAGAGTAATAGATAATAACTGTGTTACCCAGAAATGTTGACAATTAGGGGAAGACCCAAATCAATTATAGAAAACTAATGATTTACGTTTTTCTTATTTCTGGGTAGAGCAGCAACAAGTGGAGCGCCTAGAGTCGAAACAGGCCGACTATAATATACCCTGTACTTACTCATAGTTTTATTCATATTTATACCCTATACCCAAAGTGTAAAAAGGTATTATAGATTTGTATGTAACATGCAGAAGGAGCCGTGGCAGGCCATAAGTTTCATGGTCAAAAAGTCCTATCATTGACTCGGGTAGCGATTGGACCAATGGCTAGATCTGCGAGACCATAAGAGCTAGCGACACAAAATTTTACTCGCCGGAAAGATGAAGTTTGTCGAATTGGGTTGATATCTGCCCCCGTTTCCCCATTACAACCGCACCGTTGAATGGATCAACTCGAAACTCAACAGAGGCCTGTGTCGTGTTTATATGCATCTATGTTCTTAAAATGATCAAAGCGCGGGACTTTGTCAAAAATATGAATGATTCTATCTGAATGTGATAGTGGTGTAGATAGGAAAGGGTCACAATATCCGTCATAGTGTCAGAAAAGTTGACTAATTTTCTTATTATTAATATAATATTTGTATTATTTACTCCCTGTTCGCTCCGTTCACTCATCCCCGTGCCCCACACGAGGTAGTTCATATTCTTCTCCCTTTATACTATGTATCGATGATTTGATTGGTATGGGCATAATCAAAATAACTGTACTGCGGGAGATGGGTTGAATCGACAAAAGGTCAATATCAATAAACCTTTCCTGAACTTTAACCAAGATGTTACAAAATATTTCACGCTAATCGGTCGATACGTTCTTGTGTTCACTGGATTCAGACATATATACAAAAAACCAGTGAACTTTTTTATAAATTCTTCCACAGAACCTTTGAAACTAGCTTTATCTAATGCCCTGACAAATGATCTTTGCACCGTAGACAACACTCAAAAATTCGTTCCACATACTTAAACGAAGAACGATTTTAAAACTACTTTCGAAGCATTGAATGAAACTACAAGCACGTAAAGTTTTAAGATTAAATCGGAATCGTTTGGTCTTAACATATCCGTCGAATTTTATGAATGAAATTTTTATGAAAACTTGGTTCTACGAAACTCCAAATATAATCAGAACGGTTTGGGGAAAAAAGTGTTATGAATAGCTATAAATGCCGAACTTTTATAACTTTATAGATTACACGGGGCTGCAGTGCGTTGAAAGTATTGATAATAATGAAAACTATTATTTTTTCGAACTATTCCGAAATTAACGTTTAATTTGTAACCCATTCAACTATCGACCGATTTTTGATAACTTTAAGGTTTGGGTTAAGGAAAAATCATAGCTTTTCAAGTAACCTCAAGGTCCAACAAAGCAGTTAAAACTTCTGAGTTGTTTATTGTTTGATGTTATTGATTCTCCTAATATTATATGTTTATATATGCGTTTTCAATTTGCAGCCAAATTAGAGTTTATAATGAAAATCGAGCTATGAATTAAAATTAAAAAATACCAGACATAGTATTTCGCCTGAAAATATGCCGATTCGACATAAAACAGGTGTCACCTGTCGCAAACCCCAAATGAATTTTAGATTTTACTTGCCTCCAAATGACACCTCTATAGATTCCATGACAAGTTACAGTAGTTTTAGCTACTTTTGTAGTTAGTCTGATTTTTTTTTAATTTCAATTCATAACTCGTTCAGAACTTGACCGATTCTTATGAATGAACCCTTGTTTTACTTGAAATTTTATTTTCTTTCGAAATGAATCATATTTATGTAGTGACTTTATTTAAAAATTTGCGTCAAATGGCTGTAAAAGTTGAAAATTTCAGATTAGATAACAAATCCAATGTAAGCAAAAAGGACTCCAATGTATTTGGGCAAACATAGTTTTGTGCTTAAACTTGTTATCATAAAAACCAAACGCTTAAACTGTTGAAAGTAAGAACAATCGCAAAGAATGGTGCTGCTGCGCTGCGAAACCGCAACAATCCCAAAAATTTGAAATGCAAAACATAACTTTTGAGTGACAATCGATTTGCATCCTGACATGCAAGTTAAAATATAAAAAATTTTGCTGCTTGTTTTTGATATTGGAAAATGTAGCATCCGATTCAGAGCTATGGAATAAATCATCAAGTCATGTATCCTTGCACACCACTGGTTCGATTTTCTGAAAAAAAAAGACTACCTAGCTTTAGAAGGCAATTCTAGAATTTCAAATCCAATCACAATTTATTGAATTGACAATGCAGTTTATGTAACTAGGTTAGGTTTAAATAGCTGCCAGGCCGAAATGCGGCCCATTATGAAACCCTAGGATCTTGTTCCAAACCGTCTGGAAGACATTGATTTGATATTAAATTATCTTCAATTTGAGTCATAATTCAAATCGATCAGTAGTAAGGATCCCAAGATGTATGAGATTTAATGACTTCGTAACTTTCGAAATCTAGAATTTTTTGAAATAGCGATAATTCGAAAACGGTGCTGGAAAATCCAAAATGGTTTCCGAAATCGAAATCAGTGACCCAAAATTTACCGCAAAAGGTATGTTTTAGACATAGGCTTTTTTTGTTGCATAGTGTTATAGCCATATAGAGCCACAGCACAATGTTCGGGGACATACCCCATTTAAGGCATATGGTCTCTTGCACGAGTATAGAGCCATGTGCCCTTCTTCATGCGTTCTTGTGTATTTCTTATCCAGTATTATGTAACTATTAACGTTTTTACCAAAGCGACATTAAAATCGAAATAAGGAACCTTTTTTTAGCATGTTCCATAAGTTAATAGATGCAGCACACTCAACTAAAATCTTCTACAACTGCGCTTATATAGAGAACCATGCAGATGTAGGGTTACTGCTTCATAGACTATAGCGGTTAACGGCTTTTAAGGTAAAATGAGTGAATACCCAAATAGCAAAACAAAAGCTTGTTTTCGTTCTGAAACTTCAATCATTTCGTTTTATCGCATATTTTTATGATGCAGAGCAGTGTAGACGCACACTTTCCGATGCCAATGTATAGATAAAGCCAAGATGCCAAGATGCCAAAATTCTAGACAGTTCTGCTTGTTGCTTCCAAGCTTCCACTTACCCCAAGACGCAGCACGCTTTATTCCCAAGCCGTGTTTTATGCCAGCGAATCTTAACCGCAAGTTAGGTAACACAAAAAAAAAAAAAACCAATATCAATGAGTGATGCTGGCGCCAAGCGTAGACAGAAATCACAGATCAATTGTTAGATATGCAGACACAGTTACACAAAACACAAAAAAATAACACAACTTAGATAAAAGATATAAGATATTGTAGATATAATCAATACTCCATATGGTTAACCGACGCGGGTTGCTCACGAAGGGGCGGCAAAAGCACGAGCCGGCTTCAGACAGTTGCTGTTTTTGTTGCGCATGCGCCACAGTTCAGAACGATTTGCGAAAAAAAAAAAAAAACACAAACGATTTTTGGCGATTGATTTCGATAGTAATGTAGTTAGTAATCGATCACTGAGGAGCACACACTGTCTGGCTCATGCACAGACTCTCTCTCGCACACACACACACACACACACACACACACACGCCGGCGCAGTCGCAGTCGCGTGTGTAACGCCGTACAGACTCAAACTAAGTGAAAATTGCAAAGCGGCACTGGTTTTATTTGAAGGAAATCGTAGCACACGATTGGGGAGCCAGCTGAGCAGCCGCGAGCCGCGAGCCGAACCGAATGAGTCGACGCAGCGACATCGGCGGCAGCGAAGAAACATGCGACGACAGCAGCAGCGGCGCAGGTCACAATGAGACCGCTGGCGGCAGCGTTAGCGACGTCGCTCTCAATGGTTGCAATGCTCTGCTGCTGCTGCTGCTGATGATCTTGCTGCCTGTGACCCCAAGCGCCCAAAAAGGAAATGCTGGCAGTGACACTGCACGCGGCACCGTGGGCGACAAACGCAAATATAGGAACAGAAATGCATGCTTCGCTAAGCTTATAGATACAACAGCTTTTAGACTTGATATAGTATGCTTCTAGAAGCAAACTGCCGCTATCTTGTTTACCCTATTATAATGCTATCTGGCATAACTGCTTAATGACATAAACAGCCAGAAAATTCAACTTATCTCGGTAGCACACTCACGTGAGCGAGTCAAGCTGCTCACAAATGACCAACAACATAAATGTTGTGTAGCGCAGTGTACGGCGCACTCAAGGACATCCGTTGAGAAAGCTACGGACCGTTAAATGTATTGCAACTTTTGACAAGATACAGAACAATGTAGCCGCAGCATCGTTACCATTATATACACCAAAAAAAAAAAACAAGGCGCTGCCATCGTAAAAAGGGGAGTAAATTGTTTAAAATTATCACATACTAAAAACGCCAGACAGTGGCGGCGTCGGGATACGGCCAGTAAAAAAGACGTAGGGTAGCCGTTGTTGCTGCAACAACATTCTACCATAACAAAGACGCGCCGGCGCGCTTCATTGCCGGAGGCGCAACAGGCGCGCGCAAAATGCTCGGCACGAAAATAGCCACGAACAAATCACATTATTAGTCGCTGTTGTACTTGTAGTCGCAGTCGTAGTCACAGTCGTAGTCATTGCTTTTGCTCTCTGTGTGCAGTTCCTTGTCGTTGTTTTGATACCCTTAATCCAAAAACTGAGTAAAGGAGCTTAATGCATTACTTGAAAACGCTTGTAACGACTGCAAACTGTTATCGCCGCAAGCAGGCGTTGCCATTGCGCAAAAGGCCGCAGCACTTAAAACTAGCATCGATTTCCACAAAATCGCTACAATGGAAAGCCAACAAATAGAGGAAAGCAACAGAAAGAGCAAATAATACCATAATGAGCTTGTTTACTTCAATTTGTCGTTCAAAAAACAACGCAACCGACACAGCTATTCAACATTCAAAGCCATTATCTAGTGTGACCATGCGTTTTTTTCAGTCGCAATGCCTGCGGTCGTCACTGTACTTAAACCAAATCTGTCTATATATTGCATGCGACTTTGGGCAATCGGAAATGCGATATTAGACCGAAACGTATCACTGCGGCTTTGAAAGAAGCTGCAACTAATTCAGGTATGCATCAAACTGCTTTGAGCGCGCCTAATCCAATTGTTGGTAGTAAAAGTAGCTAGTGTACCTGGTCTACCTGGGCCTCCCTAACACATACGCATTGAAGACCTTTCTCGCAGAGCAAACGTATATGAAATATTTAAACCCTTAGCTTTATTTAAATTTTGTAGATCTCTCAAATCCTAAGGCACTTGTTACACTAAGCGAGATTTTGAAGTGAGAAAAATCACGCAAAAAATCTCGCTCGATATTCGAATGCTGTCTAATACTTATGAAGCAAGTCCCATAGGGTTGCAGGCGAGTTAACTTACGGGCGATATTACCGGCCTACAAACAGTGCAAGATACAAATCGCACGGTCTAGCTTGAAAATCTCGCTTCGTGTAAGAGGCGCCTAAGAAATGGGGACCACTAGTCAAATATATTTAATATTATCTAAGGCGAGAGAGATTCAAGTTAGAAAGTGCAAAAATTACGCACAAAATATCGCTCGATATTCGAATGTATTCAAATACTTATGAAGCAAATCGCATAGGGTTGCAGGCGAGATAACTTATTCGGATTATTACAGTGCCTACACACCTCGCCTAAGCAAAGAATAGAGCTGAATAGAGAGCCACACGCCCAACAGGCATGCCCAATCCATTAATAAAGTTAAAATAGATTTCGTTCCTAACTTAAGATCTCTCTAACATGGCATCGAAAATCCTGTACTAGCTTCAGTCAATATATAAGCAAAGGCGTAGATCTTTCTAAGTCTTGCTAAAGCCACAAAATTAATCTCTAGCTTCTAGTTTTTTATCTTCAAATCCATTTTTAGCTGACTTAAACGCAACGTATACAGGTGAAGCTTATATTCTGCAAACGGCAAGCATTTTATCTTTCAAATGGTATAGTTTTCACCTGAAAATGTTGGGTTATTGCAAAGTAAGCGGTACCACACAGAATTTTCGCTTAGCGTATTTATATTTAGAATAAGTATTTTATCAATACTCAAATATAATATAAATATATAGGGGTCACCCCGCAGTGGGATCTCGACTGCAAATTGAAATCCATTCAAAATCATTTTGCATTTTTAATTTCTCGCTCTCTCTATATGAACACTTTTCGGCTTTTTACACAGACACGAGAAGCCGTCGCTCACTGCTTGTGTGAGCTTAATGCAATAGCAACAGAGAAAGCGTTCTTGAACTGTTACAAATACATGTAAAAACAACTCCATATAAAAACAGGATTTTTGATTTTTATTAATTTTAACTATGATTTGGTAAAATATATGAAAGAAACTTATATTCTGCACCTCTTATAAAAATTCCCTACTCACTGATATAAGTTTTGCCAATATTTGTTGCCTTATAGCTCGTGAAAAAAGGTGCACAAGGTTTTCATTGAAGCCAAAAATTAAACGAGATTAGATTGCGAGAACAGCCTGGCATATGGGTGTGTAGCCCTAGAATAGACCATACATTTTCTCATTTCATTTCATTTTCAATGTCTCGTACATCGCCCATTTTACAAGATCTACAACAATACTATTTAGACAGTAGTTCCAGAGTTAGTTTACTACAAAAATGATCGTCTAAAAACTGTAACTATTCTAAAGGGTTAAAAGTTTGTTAATTAATTAAGGAATTACTTTAGACATACATACAAAATCTAATGGGTTTAGCTTTAAATTTAAATTTCTTGAAAAATACGTTAGTCACATAGGATTTCCAAAATAAATCTCAGATATACATAGGCCTCAATGACGGATTGCTTTTTGGCTTATATTCGGTTCAGCACGAAGTCATCAAATTGGGCAAATAAACTCATACGTACTTTTTATATCACTTTTCTTTGGAAATACTAAAATTTCGCCAAAAAAAATTGTCAATGTAAAGCGAGTTTTGTTGAGCATGTGCATTTAGAGTATCTCATGGTCTATCTATAACTTTCTTACTTGTTTTTATTGTTGTTGCGCGTTATTTTTATTTTTAAAATTTGTATGAGCGCCGACCTGGCCTGGCCCGGCCCGGCCCGGCCCGGCCCCCCGTTTGATTTTAGGCGCCAACCGACAATGCCGACATAGTCAACATTGTTGTTGCTGTTGTTCCCATTGTTGTTGTGGTCGTCGTCAACGGCGCTTGGCGGCAAATTGTGGCGACACGTCTGGAGCGTGGCAACAGCGCACACAACTGGCAATAACAACAACAAACGAGCATGAGTACAAGATACAAAACGATAATGTTGGAACAGAAAAAAAAAAAAACTAAAATAAAATAAGATACAAGATAAGAGCCAATGCACGTGAGCGCGGCGAGACGCGAGGCACTGCGGCAGCAAGCAGACGCCAACCATGGCAATGTGAAGATGAAATTGCCGGCGACGTTGCGCAGCATCGCTGCAACGCCGAGGCAGCGTTGTTGTTTGTGGCAGCGTCTGCGCCGATGCCAACAGATATCAAGCACGTCTCAATCACTTGGACTGAGGCGCGTCGCGTCGCGACTAGCCGGGCCAGAAAGGTTTATCCACCGCTCAATTAACTACGAAAAGTTGGTTTGCTACGTCATAATATATTTTTATCTGATTATCAGGGAGGCGGCATTACCGCAGTAAGCAGTGGCGCAGCTTGTGGACAGCGGGGGCATACATATATTTGTGGCTACATGGTAGCGCCACATTCATACGAATCGTGCGTTTGTCTGTCCGTTAGTACAGTAGTTCAGCTGTGGCAAACAAATGTGACTTACCCACATCCTTGTTGTTTTTGGGCGTATGTAATAGTCTTCGGCGTGACTTTCATGTTGGAATCTCTATAGAAGATCTACCTAGTGGCGTCAGCGTTGGCGGCAGCCTCATCAATGTTAAGTTGAGGGCTCATGGCTCCATGCGTCATGGCCAATTGGCTGTGTGTAACCGTATGTTTACATGCCTTAAGCCGACGCTGCCCAAACCACTCTTAAATAGCGCCAAATCGATCTAAACGCATATCGTTTGTCATATAAAATTAAACATCGACAACTAAAAACAACTTTTGGTAAGTTTGCAGGTTTACACAAAGGCCGCCAAAATGTGAACCACATTTTAAAAAGTACAACAGCTGAGCGCTAACGCGTTGCCAATCATGCACAAAAAGTAGCTCCAATCTTAACTTGCATCAATGAAATGTATCATATAAAATAATAATAAAGCAACTAAAAAGCAGCTTTGTTAAGTTTAAGAGCGCCGCCAAAATGTAAACAACATTTCGAAAAGTACAACAGCTGAGCGCTACGGCGTTGCCAATCATAGAAAAAAAAAAGCCAGCTACTATATTACTTTAATGTTATGTTATTGTAACACGCTCAAGAAGCTAAACTTTTGTTTTACAAATCTTTAATGATCTTTTTGGTGCTTTGGCATACTTAAAACACATATTCTGCACATTTCGTAAACATTTGTCCAAAGCAAAGGCATTAATTTGCCAGCTGTCGTTGCTGTCAAACGTATAGTTGGCAACGCTGCGCACAGCCACAGAACAACTGTCAAAGCAAACCGATAAAAAAGTTGTCTTGTCTGCATTAATAAATTGTAGCGCTGCAAAATATTTTCCAACATTTAGGTACGTCTTGCTCTGTTTACATTAGCCAAAATAAGCCAATTTGTAAGCTAAACAAGTTATACGATTTGCGTAAAGTGCATAAATCGATAGACTTATGCACTTACGCTTCAATGTTATGACTGCCTAGCACAACTTATGTAATTGTCAGGACAGATGATTTATTCGTCGTTGGCTTAAAAATCCAAGTGCCAGTGTTTATTGATTGCTTTGTGCTTTGCAGAAAATATGATACGTGCACCGCTTGTGAAGGCGCTGGGCGCTCTGGGCTCACCTACACATCAAATCGCAAGCCGAGCGGTGCGCACCAGCGCCGTTCTCGCACAGACTCCGGCCAAGGCACCCGAAAAGATTGAAGTATTCGTCGATGATATACCCGTGATGGTGGTGCCCGGCACTACAGTGCTTCAGGTGCGCACAATTTATTTAATATTTTGGTTTTTAGCGTGTTAATATGCAACATTTTGCAGGCTGCTGCACAAGTCGGCGTTGAGATTCCACGTTTCTGTTACCATGAGCGTTTAGCTGTCGCTGGCAACTGTCGCATGTGTCTTGTGGAGGTGGAGAAGAGCCCCAAACCAGTAGCCGCTTGTGCAATGCCTGTTATGAAAGGCTGGCGCATCAAGACCAATTCTGATTTGACACGCAAAGCACGCGAAGGTGTCATGGAGTTTTTGCTTATGAATCACCCGCTGGATTGTCCCATTTGCGATCAGGGTGGCGAGTGTGACTTGCAGGATCAGGCCATGGCTTTTGGCTCAGATCGTTCTCGTTTTACCGATATTAACTACACTGGCAAGCGGTAAATATAATTGCGAGTACTACAGCAGCATTATTACTATTACTGTTCGTTCACCATTTAGCGCTGTGGAAGACAAAGATATTGGCCCGCTAGTCAAGACTATTATGACCCGTTGCATTCACTGCACACGCTGCGTGCGCTTTGCTTCAGAAATTGCCGGCGTCGATGATCTTGGTACCACAGGCCGCGGCAATGACATGCAAATTGGTACCTATGTAGAGAAGCTTTTCCTCACCGAGCTCTCCGGCAATGTTATCGATCTGTGCCCTGTTGGCGCTCTTACCAACAAGCCCTACAGCTTTGTTGCCCGCCCCTGGGAGATACGCAAGGTGAGCAGCATTGATGTCTTGGACGCCGTTGGTAGCAACATTGTTGTTAGCACACGCACCAATGAAGTGCTACGCATCTTGCCACGCGAGAACGAAGACGTCAACGAGGAGTGGCTGGCCGACAAGTCACGATTTGCTTGCGACGGTCTTAAACGCCAGCGCTTGGTGGCTCCCATGGTGCGCATGCCAAATGGTGAACTGCAAGCTGTCGAATGGGAGGGTGCTCTAATTGCAGTGGCTAAGGCCTTGAAGAAAGCCAATGGTCAAATCGCAGGCGTTGCTGGCCAGTTGGCTGACGTTGAAGCCATGGTGGCACTTAAAGACTTGGTAAATCGTCTAGAGGGTGAGACTCTCTGCACCGAGCAGGACTTCATTAAGGGCTCTGGCACTGATGTGCGTGCTAACTACTTGCTAAACAGCTCCATTGCTGGTAAGTTTTAACTATTTGGTACTTGGTTTTTAGACATAGCACTGAATGCTCTTTCGCTCAGGTCTGGAGGAGGCCGATGCTGTGCTGCTGGTTGGCACTAATCCACGTTATGAGGCTCCACTAATTAATACACGTCTGCGTAAGGCTTATGTGCAAAATGAGCTGCAGATTGCATCTATTGGACCCAAGATTGATCTGTCCTACGAGCACGACAATTTGGGCGCAGATGCCGCGCTTATTAATGATATATGCCGCGGCTCTCATGCCTTCTCTAAGGTGCTTGAGGGTGCCAAAAAGCCAGCCATCATAATTGGCGCTGATCTGCTAGAACGCTCTGATGGCGCAGCCATACATGCCGCTATTGCAGAGTATTGTCAGAAGTTGAAGAAACCAGTAAGGAATAAAACCAATTTAAATGCATTCACATTGTTTTAAATGAGTTCTTTTGCAGGACTGGAATCCCTTCAACGTTTTGCAAAATAATGCCGCCCAGGTGGGTGCCTTTGATGTTGGCTATCAGCCAGGTGTACAGCGTGCTCTGCAGGCACAGCCAAAGGTAATCGTACTTCTTAATGCCGATGCAGGCAAGCTGACACGCGATCAGCTACCCAAGGATTGTTTTGTTGTTTATATTGGCTCGCACGGTGACAATGGTGCATCCATTGCTGATGCTGTGCTGCCAGGCGCCGCCTATACCGAAAAGCAGGCAATTTTCGTCAACACAGAGGGTCGACCACAGCAAACTTTGCCTGGCGTTGCTCCACCAGGCATGGCACGCGAGGATTGGAAGATTATTCGCGCACTCTCTGAAGTGGTGGGAACACCTCTACCCTACGACACATTGGATGAGCTGCGCTCACGTTTGGAGGATGTGGCGCCACATTTGACACGTCTGGGCCAGCTGGAAAAGGCAGGCTTCAATGAACTCAGCGCGCAAACAGCAACCGTAAGTTCGCTTTTGAAACTTTAACCTACAATTGACTAACGGCTGCGATTGATATTGTTTTTACAGAGCAAATCCATCAGCGGCAGCGCCATCGATGTGAAACAGAAGGAACTGCGTGATTACTTTATGACCGACGCTATTTCACGCGCCTCGCCCACCATGGCCAAGTGCATATCGGCGGTTAACAAGCAGCAGCGACAGGACGAGAAGCAGAGTGTGGCAATTTAAGCTAGATTGCAGCCAACACTCGATCTGATATAAATATTAATTAATTTTTTTTTGCTAAACTTTGGTCTTTTATTAAATTGAATTATATGTATAACAACATCCAAACGCAAGAGGCAAAGGATAAGTCAATGCAAATGCAAACTAAGAAGGGAAAATAAACAAAGATAAACTGAACTAGAAAATAGCACGTGGTTGTTGCAAATGAATGTGAAAAACAACAAACAAACGTAATATGTTAACACTTACTATGTAGTAACAAGTTCAATAATTTCTTGTCGAAGTGAAAAATTATAATCCACATCACTGTTATGATTATTCAACACTATTATGGGAGTCGTCTTTGCTGTCATCAGGTTGGAAAACAATGACATTGGATTGAAGATTGTAGCCTTTAATTAATAATTTTAATTGCAAATAATGCACAGCGACCCTTAGGAACTATTGTGCCCATAGCCTTTAATTACTGTTACCCAATTTCGTCGGGAGGACTAAGAAAGCCTTCAGTTCAATGCGCTTATAAGGGCATTAAAAAAGTTTTCAATAAAAACAAAGACGACTTCCATAAAAGGGCTTATTATACATTCACGAATCAAAACGTTCTCGAGAACCATAGCAGCACTTTGTCGATACATATTCAAATTGGAGCACTTTATATGGATCAAATTCTTTTAGATGCGCATTGCGCAAGCAGAAAATAATTATTGCCATATTGTCTCTATCCGTTCTATTTTTGTATATCAACGCAAAGTACAATCGGAATTTGAAGATGCCAGTAAATAGCCGCTCTTGCATGATTTAAAATTACGTCTTTAAAGATCGATGCCGATCATGTGGCTACCTATGTGGGCGTACAATGGTATCAGCAAAGTGACATATGAACACAAAAGACGTTTCCGGCGTTAGCGACAAGCCTGCGACTGGTGGTGGTCGCGGACAATGGCCGAGTTGTAAGACGCTGGCTTCTAAAAAGTAGCGTCACAACAGTTAGAAGTAACTTAGATATTTCGATTTGCCAAACATCATGGTAATTCATACATCCCCCAACAAGGTTGGGTTATGCAGAAAAGGAAGCAACTAGCATGCATTCTAAAAAAATCCAAAGAGTTATGTTCATATATCCGTGCCACCAATCCCTAACTATTTCCAGGTTTGAATTGGTATTATACTTCGATGGTATGTATGCTGACCGGAGACTTAGTCTGGCATCACGTGTCGTCAGGATTGTTATTCCCGCCTTAGTCCCTGGGTACGACCCCTCGGCTGTATATTGTTGGCATTCAAATACGTGTAGAGCTTTCGCACGGGGTGAAGTCGTGTTTAACAACCATGTTGCCGCATCCCATAGACCGGCACAGTTACTGTCAAACTTCGCTTTCAATTATGAAAGCAGTAATGACCACACAGAAATGTCTTCTTGTGGGATTTCAAGTGGCGCTCATAAATTTGTTGCTTGGCACCATGATATTAAGCCCTTACGGCAGATGCTCACGTTAAACACATCGACTTAATATCCCACAAAGTTATACAAACCAAAAACAAGTGCCTATGGAGCATTTCCAATTGCTGCCTGTGGAAATGGATTTTGGTTTTCTCTTCAGCGCCGCCACCAAATCGTAAACATCCAATTCAACTTTAAAGCAATTTGCGCTTTACACGGAAAGCTTAATCAACAGTTTGGGATCCTTTAAGCACATAATTCTATTTATACCCTGTACACAAAGTGGTATTATAGGTTTGTGCAATGTATGTAACTGGCAGAAGGATGCGTGGCAGACCATATGTTCCATGGGCAAAAATGGTCAGGAGCAATAGTCGAGTCGATATAGACATGTCCGTCTGTCCGTCCTTCCGTATGAACGTCAAGATATCAGACACCATAAAAGGTAGAGGCACAAAATTTACCAAAAGATGCGTCAAGCGTCAAGATGTCAACGACATTGACCCAAGAATACTGGAGTTATGGGCATAAAAGTAGTTTTTGCTACCACTTCTTTATAGGAAAACTTATCAATTGGAACTTCCCAATAGGAAAATGCCTACAGTCATATTAAACTCCCATTCCCATTTTACCGCATGCTGGATTTAGTGCTTATGGGGGAAAAAAGGGTACAGGGTATTCCACTGTCGGGCACCGTCCCGACTGTCTGCATTAAATTTTTTGTTACCAATATCTTTCTTTCAGAAACTTCCGAGAAATCTTAAGCACTTTTTTGGCATACAGTGTAAAACATCGATTGTCTTTCTCGCTCCCACGCTTCCCAACCAAAAAAAATGACAACATTGTGGTAACTGTGTTATAACTGGATGAAAATTTTATTTTTCCTACCTCTGTTAAAAATTTCATCAACGTAACTTTGTAATTTTATCCGCATGCGAAGGCAAATAATAGCTGCTCAAAGCTGCTAAATAATTATTAACCGTTTGATCGTACCAATGACGCCGTTCGATCTATTGCTCCAGTTCTACCGGAGCTTGAGCAAGGCCTGGGCAATGCTGTGCAACCAATGATTGTGTGTGTGTGTGTGATTATATATATACTAGTGGCTATTGTGTATTAATTTCGAAACTAGACCAAATTTAAAGATTTGTTTTTTTTGCTTAGCCGCGGCAACTATCAATTCGTAAGTATAAAGGATCATTTAATGCGGGCAGGGAACGTGGCGCAGCAAGAACCACAGTTTAGCTGCAGCAACTGGCTGGTGTAGGATCCAGACCCGAGCGCTTGGTAATGCTCAGACGAGTAAACTCCTCAGCTGTAGTAGGATGAATGCCCACGGTGTTCATCAGAGTGTTTATGGTCAGACCGGATTTCAAGGCAGCGGCAAAACCCTGAATAACCTCACCAGCAACGGGTCCCAAATAGTGCAGGCCATAAATACGCTGCTCCCCAGTGCGCTGAGCCACCGCCTTCAAGTAACAGTAGCGCACGCTCTTTTGTGGTATAAAGAACTCTGTTGGCTTGTAGTAGCCGTGGAATACTTCAATGTTTTCGGCACCGAACTTCTCAATGGCGTCTTCTTCACTAAGGCCCACGCAAGCATACTCTAGTGGTGTGAATATGGTGGTGGCCACATCGGTGTAGTCCATCCGTTGATTACCTTCGCCATAGAGTCGGCGTGCTAGCAAGCGACCTGCTAATATGGCAACTGGCGTCAACTCGGGCTTGCCGTGGACAATATCGCCAATGGCAAAGATGTTTGGAACATTGGTTGTTTCGCATGTGTCAATTGGGATTTTATCCTTGTGCACCTTCACGCCGGCCTTATCAAGATTCAAATCGTCAACAAGTCCCTTGCGTCCAATGGCCCACAGCACAGTGTCAAACACATCAGATTGACGTTCACCAGTAACAACGTTCTGGTACTTAACTAAGAGCCGACCATCTTCTTGCTTTTTCACAGACAGTGGCACAGTCTTGTGCAGGAATGGTATGCCACGCTCCTCCATCGAAGCGGCAACCAAACCGGCCATTTGCTGATCAAAGCCACGCAGTACAATCGAACGCACCATCACAGTGGGCTCATAGCCCAGGCCCTTCAAAAAGCCAGCACATTCCAGGCCAATGTCTGTTGTAAATTAAATAAGATTTATAACAATGCAGAAAGGAATACTTTGTATATATAGGCACTTACAGCCCGCGCCAACAACAAGTGTCTTTCCGGGTTCATGATCAAGACTGAATATGTCGTCACTAGTGATGCCATACTCCACAGCGCCGGGAATATCTGGATAACGTGGACGTCCACCAACAGCAATTACAAATGTTTGCGCGGTGATTGTTCGTTCGCTGTTCTTCATCTTGGCTAAAATAGTGTTGGGATCCACAAATGAGCCAAGACCATTAATGTATTCGATTTTCCTAGAATGTGCGGAAAATTTAGAGGTTAAGATAAGTGTAAATCATGTCAGAATATTAAATCGATATAAGACCCCTTGCATCTCGGTAACTTTTAAAAGTAAGGACTGCGACTGCTCACAGAGACACGCCCGAAAGGCTTGCAAATGACAAAAAGGAGCACTGAAGTAGGTTCATGCTGCTCACTGCCGAAACACTTTCACACTTTTGTGTGTTCTCTGCCTGATATAAGGGAATGATATATATCTCTCTCTCTCTCGCTCTGAGATGCAATTTAAGCTAATTCGAGCTGCGTTCACTTGAGGCTCGACACTTACTTGTCGCGAAGATCAACGCGCGTTACCCAGTTCACCGATTTGATGTGATTCTGCACCGAAGACACCAATTTGGACCAATCCGGTTTGATTTTGTCTTGGACATTCCAGCCATAGGCAGCTGCCTCCTGCAAATAATTTAAAACTTATTGTCGTTTAAGATCAACTAGAGCTATAACTAAGTTACGCACATGCACTGATTCGCCCAGCAAGGCTGCTTGATGCATCAGCTTCTTTGGTATGCAACCGACATTGACACAAGTGCCACCGACGCCCCATTTGGTGCCCAGCGGTGTGGGCGTAACAAAGTCCAGACAAGCAACACGAGCACCATTAACTACGGCTTCCTTGGCGCAGGCCAAACCACCAGAGCCGCCACCAATGACAACCAGATCAAAGTCATATTCTCCTGTAGAAGAAAAACCAGATGTTGAGTGTGAAAAATAACAGATGTGCCGGTTACGTATGACCCAACACAGCACTGAGTTGAGCTGAGTCATGTTGTGTCTGACATCAGCGCGAGCTGCTGTATTGCTGTACACATGGGTATGTTTTGCTAATTTGTGTTTCGATTATTATAGTGCTGATAGTGCAGTTTATTGCTACCAGCAGTGTCCAGAGGATCGTCGTCATCGGTAATTAGGACCACGTCCTCATCAAGTTGCGCTTGCTGCTCTTGGTTCATTTGTCTCAGACGTATGTCAAGATAAGCCGAACGATAGATACTACGCTCGTTTTGAGGTTCTTTTTCGGCCACGGATGCAGGCACAAACTCAAAAAGGTGCATAGGCGCTAATGCACGGTTTGTTGGCCAATAAACGACTGACTGCCACCAGGCAGTGCAAAGTAGTTCACCAATGTACTGGCCGTGGCAATGATAGTGGGCGTGATTGCCTAGCGATGACTCTTGGTGAGCACAAACGATAGTCGTGTGTCAGCGCGTCAGTTGTTGTGGCATATAATTTACACATTAATTATGCATGCCACAACTGCACAAATGAAACTAGAGCAATCATCTGCTACTTGACATGTGGTTTGCTATGACCAAAAGTTCACCATGGCAACCGGTGTTGCCTTACAAGAAAGTAAACTTTTCCAATGCCTCAGGTGCCAGCCATGGGCAAGAAGACGCGCGGTGGCGGGCGGAACCATGTTTTAGCATGCTGATTGATAAACAAGTCGTGATGTTGATTGTTATTTGTGTGTTGTTTGTTGTTGTAGATGACGCAACAAATTGTGTAGATAAGTTAATGCACAGCTTTTAAATTCTAATGTGAAATACGTTAATTAATTCTCGAACAATTTTGCTGTGCAATTGTCCTACGAGCTGAGGTGTCACGCCTTTATAAGACACTGCTTGGGGGCGCTGTTGTGTAAGTTGTAGGCAAAATTCTATTACAATTTGAACTCATAAACAATTAAATTCCTTCGAGTATTTGGTATGTGACGAGCAAAGGTGTTCTTACTATCCATGAGTATGTGTGTGGGGCGGGGGTTCGAAATGGGCGCCAAATGTGCTTCAGCCGGCACTAAGATCAGCGCCAGTTGTCGAAACGGCACGCAAATTTGCCATGACAGCGCAAAAGTCCAACCAAATGCTCGCAAGCCCCTGTATCTGTGCGTGATTCGATAAGCATTCTAAGTTATGGGACGAGGCGAGCGGTGAGCTGCCAGCTGTTAATGTATAAAAATGGAATTACAATTGCCGTCTGTCTGTTGCTATTGTTGTACATTCGAGCGACCATTGGGTTTGGTTTGACTACATATCGCTCCATTGGTATGTACTCTACAATTGAGTGGTTCTAATAAAGATTAGCAACGGATTTATGAGCCCCACCAAATAGTAGCTGCTCCACACTATTGTGAAATTTTCTTCTACTTTAGCTCACCTCGCATAATTTTATTCTTGCGCTTACGCGGAGGCGGCTGTGCATATTCAGCCAATCTGTCGCAATGAGGATGAATAAATGTGGGTATGTCAGATGAACTAAGGCTATCCACAGTTGAAGTATCGTCTAAAAGGCCACGAGCCAAGGAACCGGTAAATGATGACCTTGTGGACCCACTTGCATTTAGAGACATGCTACCGGCAATGCTTTGATTGTCAGTGCTTCTTGAAACCGCATCATCCATTTGATTTGCCTGCCTTTTGAAACGCATTTCTTTTTTTGGAACCCTTTTCTCACCCGCATCCTTTTTGTCCTCATTTTTGGCGTTTGACTCCATTGCGAAGTGTCTTCTTTGTTGACCAGAATTTAATGATAATTGTTTGAAACGTTTAGCAGCGTTTGTCATTGCCGCAGCTGACGTATATATCGTAGAATGCTGTTGTTGTCGAGCCTAACGTTATGCTAAATCTCGAATTCCAAATTCTCAGTGCCATAGTCGACGTTGCCTTTTTTTTATCACAGTCTCTTCACTTGTTGCAACTTGTTGGTTACTTTTTTGCTCCAAATCACACAGAAGAAACTTTAAAATTGTGGCCAACGCAACGCGTCTCGTGTATTGTGTAAAGTAAGAATAAGCAGGCAATGAGCAAAGCATTAGGCAACGCTTGGAAAGCTTGGAAAGTGTTGGCAGCGACGGCGACAGCGCTGCGTGTAGATGCGAAAGCGCGCCGAAAAGAGAAACACCGATGAAAACGTTGTTGAAAAGAGGCAGCCATTAGAGACAGGGTGGCCAAGTGTATGGATTAGCGGCAAAATGCTGAAGTGCGCATTTGGCAATTGAATAAAGCAGCTTCCAGCATAAATTTACAGTGGTGAAGAAAAGTTCATGCACGATTCTTATTTCTGCTCTACAAGCGCATCGTGCACATTCTTAAGCAGATGTGAGGTGTAGGTGTATCAGGGGTGAGACAAGTGGGTCGCCGAATTGGGTTGATTTTTAGCTGGTTTCTAATCAACAATAAGCTGAAAACAAAGGTATATGAAACTGGTTCAGAAATTTAATTATTCTACCAGTGTCGATCGCCTCATGTGAAGAAAGTTTTAATAAACTAAAACTTATTGAAAATTACCTTTGCTAAACAATAAATCAAGAGTGCTGTTATGATGATGTTAACCAAGAATTTGCGTTATATATATTTATATAAAAAAAGGGTGTTAGAAATAAATCTGTGGTCATATGGAAGAGTAGCTTAAGTCGACATAAAAAAATGTTGAGGTATTGCGTTCTAGAGCTTTATAGAAGTCATTTCAAGTCACCATTCCTTTTTTAAGTTTATGAGAAAAATATATCCTGCAGGGTTGGCCACCTCCTTAAGTTGGACTTTTTTTTAGCGAAACCAAAATATATTAGTACAAACACTTTGAATTTTGTCAATGCAATTGAACCCTGAAAAGTTAGCCACCTTTAAACCACAGCAATGTTATTCAAATACGAAGGTTGCATTGTCAAATCATAAAAAAAAAATCCAAATCAATGGGAAAATTTACAACTGAACGAAATTGGGTGCGGTAAACTCATTGCTTATATAAATTTGAATGAAATCCATCCAGATGGAACAATTCATTTGTTGAAAATCAAAAGAAAGACAGTCAAAAGTTTGTAAATAAGCAAATTAAAAAGATTCTCTTAAGTTACATAAGAATTGAAGTGCAATTTTGAATTTAAAAGAATGTACTGTACTCTTGAAACAAACTTTGGACTGCTTTGCAACTATAAATTTAAACTTTAAATTATGTGTGTACATATTATTATATGTTTATTTTGTTACTATGTGGACTTAATGCTCAAAGTACATAAGCTTACACGATTAATTAAAGTTTTATGTTAAATACAATCATAAGCCATAATATAAAGTTAAAAAAAATTAAAGAAACAACATGAAATAACTATCAACTTAAGCAGCTTTGACTGTATAAGTTTTAAAATAAGAATGGTGACTACTTATGACCCTTATGAAGCTCCAAAACGCAATAACTCAACATTTTGTCGACTTAAGCTATTCTTCCATATGACCACAGAAATGTATGATGTAGCTGTATCTTTACATTTTTCTCATAATACTATTAGGCTCGTAAGGGAGCAGAAATGAAGGCCGTATGTAGACTTCTGTCCGTCACTGTACACAACTTACATAACGAATTCCATATTGGAAAGCGCAACAGTTGGTTAAAAATGCAGAGTTGCCACTTTAAGACAACACAAATGTTCAGCACTAACAAAAGCTTTAGTTTTTGTATATAGATTTATTAAATAAAATTGTATATTTTTTGAAAGTAAAGAGCCGTGTCTGCAGTAGCTACAAATACTGCGGCAGGACATTATGCTGCACAACGGCAACGCCGCGTAAATAGCTGGCAACCCTGTCAGCTGCGGCCGGCCGCACGCAGCGTAAGAACAAAACTTGAGCAAATAAAATACAGAACGAAAAACAAGAGATAAAGGCAATTAATAGCAACGTCGACTTCAGCGTACAATTATTACCCTTCAACGTGTTGGCGGAATCATCAGTCAGTTGGAGCTTGCTGCCTGCGCTAGTGTTAATATCGTACACTTTTTATTGTGCCTTATTGCCCTCTGGCCTAATCTTTCAAGTATTGACGACGACACACAGCGGCTGACGACGCGCGCGATTAGATTCCGAGACAAGCAAATACAACAACTCCTCCAATTGAATTTCACCTTGAGGAGACGCTAACTCTTTTTTGCAGCATGAACTCCATTTTGATAACGGGCTGCAATCGCGGACTGGGCTTGGGGTTGGTCAAGGCGCTAAGCAGCCTGCCGCAGCCGCCGCAGCACTTATTTGCCACTTGCCGCAATCTGGAGCAGGCTACCGTAAGTTTTGTCAAGTCACCTTAACTGATCATGACTCATACCCGCCCATATTTATATTTAATAAATTACGCGATTTAACTAAATACCAATCATAGTGACGACCCCCTGCACCGCATCTTACCTGGAATAGGCGCCATATTTTGTAGTTTCTCGAAGCGTTGTAAAGTAATTAACACAATTAGCAGAAATTGGTAAATTTTGCCAACTATTTTCAGTTAAAGTAAGACGCTTTTAATTATTAAGTTAAGTTTAAGTAAAGTAAAAGTAATATTAATACTCGACGGTGACAGTGCACGGCGTAAAAGACACTCTCGTTGGCGAACGTAAATGTGAAATAAGCGACGTAAACTTTTTGCAATTGCTTTTGTAGGTTGCTTTTGCTGTGGCGTTTCGCTGTTTTGCGTTGCGGTTTCCAAGCGTGGAATGTGCCGCAGTGTTGCAAAACGTCATTCAGTACACACAGTCAGAAGCATCATTCACATTGTTGTTGCACGATAATAGCAAGTGAAAATGCCTTGCAATCGATTGCAAAGCTATATAAAAGCACGACAGTTGGCTTTAAATTTCAGCAGTAGCGTTGCATTAATAATTCCAGTTTAATTTGAAGACATAGTTCATTTCGTTCAGAACGAATCGTTATTTTAAATACTTTTGTCTATTTTCTATAAAAAAAACGAACTTTTCCTAAACGTGGCTTAAATAAAAGATCAAAAGCATTTGGTTTAAAGCACTGCCATCTAGTATTTCAGCGCGTTATAATATCAACTATATATGCAAATTTTAAAAACTACAACTGTTTAATGTGAATGCAATTTCTTGCAATCGTTGCGCAACACTAATGTGAAAAGCCTAAAATAAGTGCTTTGGCGCCTGTTTTAATTAATTTTATATATATATACATTTGCAGGAACTGCAGAACTTGGCCAAGCAACATCCCTACATACACATATTGGAAATTGGTGAGAATGCCGCCTAACATAGCCATAAACAAGTTTATACCATTATTTTTTTCAGATTTGAAAAACTTTGAACACTATGATAATTTGGTTTCGCAAATTGCCGCTATTACCAAGGATGCTGGTCTCAATGTTCTCTTTAATAATGCCGCCGTGGCACCAAAATCGACGCGTCTAAGCGCAACCAAGCATCAGGACTTGCTGGACACTCTACAAACCAATACCGTGGTGCCTATAATGTTGACCAAGGTAGTTAAACGTTTATTAGAATGTGTTTTTTTTAGCGCTAATTGGTTGCAATTGTGTCTACAGGCTTGCCTACCCTTGCTGAAAAAGGCCGCAGATGCCAACGAAAATCAGTCCATGGGTGTGCACCGTGCCGCTGTTATTAATATGAGCTCTGTACTGGGTTCCATAGAGTCCAATACCGATGGTGCCATGTATCCATATCGTACATCAAAAGCTGCACTCAATGCCGCCACAAAATCGATGAGTATTGATCTGTTCGTTAACAAGATACTTTGTGTGTGCTTGCATCCCGGTTGGGTGCGCACTGATATGGGAGGCAGCAAAGCACCACTGGATGTAGAAACAAGCACCTCAAAAATTGTGGAAACACTTTGTGGTTTTAATGAAAGCCACAATGGTGGCTTTTATCAGTACGATGGAGCTAAGCTGCCTTGGTAAGAGTTGAGGCAAAAGGATAGCGTCACAAACATATGTACACGCGCTATGCATATGTGTATATTTTTGTTGTAATTATTTGTTTTGTTGTTGTCAAATATAATAAAGTATGTTACACGATGTATGCATATAAACTAAACCGTTGCGATTGCCCAAGCCCGTCGGTACTATGATCTTGTGTTACTTTTGACGTGGCGGCACCTTAGCTACTGGTAGCAACGCTATGTTGGTATTGCCCGGCGCCAAGGGTGGTAAGCGTGATGGTAAAACGTTGTCATTGCCATTGGTATTGCCGTGATCGATGGGTGCGGAAACTTGCTGTGGCGACACTTTGGCCACTGGTTTGTTCGTTGCGGCATGTGCAGCGCCTGTCATAGGATGTATGCCTAGTGGTTCCAGAGGCTGTGTGTTAACATTTTCCATAGGATATGCAACACGCTTACGTAGATCTAGTCGCGGACGTCGACTGTTGGCATTGGCCACGTTGTCTGTTGGTACTGGTGGTGGATCGTTCCAGCCAGGTGTGAGTGAGCCTGCAAGTGTGCGCAATATGTTTGAATACATGTGTGAGTGCGTGCAAGCAGTATTTACCTGGAAAGGCGCCCGAAGGCGCAATTATTTGCTCAGTTGGCGGCGGCGGTAGTTGTGCTGCTGCCCGTGAAACACTCTGCTGCATGCTGCTGCTTTCAACATTGTCTGCCATATCCCGCTGGTTTTCTAGTATATGTTCTTATTTAATTAAGTGGCTAGTGCAATAGTTGCACACGTTAAATAAAATTAATTTTAAGAAATATGCTTAAAATTTTTGTTTACAGCTTTGTGTCAGCTGTTGTATTGCTGCAGCTGCCAACTTGACCAAAAAACCGAACTCTTTCTTGCTGCGTTGAGCAGCTCTTTCGGCAGGTTGGCAGCTTGCCTATAAAACTATCGATTTTTGAAACAACTTGTTCACAGCTAGATGGCGCTGCAAAAGTCAAAATCAAAAAATGCGCAAGCGCGAGCGTTTTAAATGCAAGCTTTAATTCAATTAGCTGTGAAAAAAAAAACAAAATGCAACTGATTTTATTGAATTGTTCGCACTTAGCTTGTAAAAATGTAAAGTAACTCTGTAACATTGCCGTTGTTTTTTGGGTAATCTTACAATAGCCGCTGTCACACGCACAAGAGTCTTAAGTCTAATCTTGTGCAGTGGCCAGCAGCTGCAATAAGCACCGTTTACACTGCCTTTCTCAGCACACTGTACTTTGTGAATCGTCAGCTACTTTGAACATAAACACTGACTAAAATTGAGTTTTAAATATTGTAAATAAATGATGAACGCTGCATATGTTCGAATTCCAAACAGTCTCAATGTTGGCGTGTGCGTGTTCGTATGACAAGTAAGTCGCACGTTTCTGAATATTTTATTGTCGTCGTCCTTTGAAGTAACTCCTTGCTTAACCTTCGACAGTTTTTAAATGTTTACAATTGGCTGCCATTTAGTCAAAACAAAGCTAAAAATGGCCTCAACGCTGTTCAAATGTGTGTGTTTTTTTTTAAGGCGCAGTAAAGCCATTGTTTGTTAAGCTATTTGTCTTTTGCACACACTAAGCACAAAAAAAAAAAAATAGTACAAAAAATACCCACAATATTTGTTTATCCTTGCACTCAAAAAAAACAAATTAATTATGTATTTGTAGTTTTAGTTTAGTTTAGTTTAGGCGGCAACAGTCCTGGCTTGCAACTGGCTGCCGCGGCTCTTAGTTGCTGGCTTGTTATCGTTAAATTAACAATGCTTAACTGAGACAATGTCCACGCTGCGTTGGCGCTTTTATAGTTGCAGGTGTACACGTCACGGCTGCGCCGCTGCTGCTGCTGCTGCTGCCGGCGTCGTGGCGTCGTGTGGCGCAGCTTAACTGTAGGCCGTTGTTGCTTTTAAGTTTTTAACTGATTGCACATATGTGCGAACACATACGCACTAGTTGTCGCTGTCGCTGTCTCTATCGTTGTCTCTTTCTGACAGTGTGCATATGTGTGCGTGTGTGTGTGCGTGTGCGTGTGTGTGTGTGCGTGTGTGTGTGTGTATTAGTTTGAGCTATTACCGTCGTGTGCATTAAATTTTAAAGAAGTTCAGCCGCAACTGCGACGCCAGCAATATACATAGCAAACGAAGCCAAACGAAGTCTTACACAGCGTGTATGTGTGTGTGTGTGCGTGTGTGTGTGTGTGTGTGTGTGCGTGTGTGTGTGTGTGTGAAATAGTATTATTAGACGTATTAGTGTCAGGCAAGAAATTTGCCAATGAAATGATTGACCAGCTAATATACAGCATTTAATATTTATACTAACTATAAATCAGCTGTTTTAGTCACTAACACTAACACACACACACACAGACACATAGTTAATTATTTAAACGCTTTCAAAAGCAAGTTGTCGTTTGTTTTAAGCTGACAAAAAGTGTTGCATACTTATGTGCGTTTATTGCTCAAAGCTGTTTTTTATGCAAAAAACTGAGTCATTTTTATGAAAAAACGAATTGTTAAGCCTGTCTGTTTCTCGAAGCAAAAAACTGATTAATTTTTATGAAAAAACTAATTGTTTTTGTTTAGTAGCTAAGCCTGCCTGTTTTTCGAAGTTCCAAAGTGCTAGACGCTGCAGCTGGCATACGGTACTGCGATATTGGCCACTCCAATCTTGAGCCTTGACACCTAACTTATAAAACTTAGTCATTTGGCAGAAAATTGCATACAACTGTAGCAGCGCAGTATTTCAAAATAAAAATCAAGCAGTTTAACTTTAAGTGGTTTTTTCAACTTAGCGTATAAGCATTTGGGCCAAATTATGAAGCATACTGATTTTTGTTTGGCATCAAATAAAAAGCAACAGAGAAAGCCTAGAAAGAAATTAAGCTAAGCAATTATAAATGCATGTGTGTGCAACTGTGTGTGTGTGTGTGTGTGTGTGTGTGTAGGAAAACTTAGAAAATCCAAAAAAGGTGCAACATTTCCAACATTAAAAGCGTAATAGATAGGCCGCCATAGGTCTGTGTACGTGTCTATGTACTGGCTTAAGCAATAGCTAATAAACACAATGGCACATTGTCCAACGACTAAGTTAATACGCTTCCAATGACACATATCAAGCGATCAAAATACCAAAGTGAGGCAGGCTTGAAGCCTGCTTCCGGCTATTGACATTATCCTGGCGCAATAGTTCGACGCATATAAACCAATTGAAATGCTGTTTGGAGCGCCGTCAGGGTGCTTGACACCTTAGCTGAAGCCAATGGGAAATATGATCCCGCCTGCGCGATATGCAATTGCAATCTAGGGTTGCCAGGCTGTGCGCACACGCACACGCGCATACACTCAAATGCACAATCAGAACGACAGCGACAGCAACGGCAACAGCGGCAGCGACAGCGACTGCGACGCCAACTGCAGCTGCGACGTCTGCCTTGGGGTCGGTTGCACGTTCGCTTAACTAGTGAAACCTATGCAGCCACGTAAGGGCGTTAAAAAATTAAATAACATTGTTTTCTGTTGTAGTTGTATTTGTTTTTTTAGGTACTCTATGGGTTAAGGAGCATATTAGGTTGTTGCACAAAAGAGTAGAGGCAAGTAAAACATAGAAGACATTTGTGGCAAGTTAGTCATTTGGACATGTCTGTTTTGTGTCTGAGAAAGTGCCTTCGCTAGCAAATGTAACTTTATTACATTGTATAGATGAGAGAAGCTCATCCAATCTCATCTTTTTCAGACGTGCGAGAGACTTTATCAAATAAAAAGCATTTAGAAGTTTTCCCATACAAATGTGGATATAACAAATACTACAGTGTATGCTTTAGAAAGAGAAAGAGAGCACACCAAAAATGTACATGTGTTAGTGTATCAAGCGTTATGAAACTGCTTCAATGCTGCTTTACGTCGCTTACAAGTCAAGCCTTCGGCTAGCGCTTCGGCCATGTCTGCATGACGTAAGTTCAGCTCTTGCGGCCTGTGGGAGCTCTAATCTATGACATCTTCATATTGCACACATCAAAATAATCGGAAACTGGGGCAGAATTTGCCTATGTCCTGCTTGATGGTTCTATGTTTATTGCCTACTAGTGGTAACCCCGCAGTTGCAACCCCACTGCAAATTAAAATCTAGAAATTTTTCAAAGAAAAATCATTTAGCATTTCTGATTTCTCTTTCTCTATGATTTATACGAGCCACTGAGCTGTGAGTCACAAATACATATAAAACAGTCATGTTCCTCTACGGACCGAAAACTTGTCGGCTGTTTACACAGACACAACCGAAGTGAAGGTCAGGCCGTTGCGCAACCGAGAAAACGTTCGTATTTTCTATCCATATACGCATTCTATGTCGATACACAAATACTATTGTGGTTGTTTATAGCTAATAGAAAAAACGTTTGTGAACAGTTACCAATACATGTAAAGACATCTCAACTAAATGTTTGCAAAATATATGAATAAAACTTATATTCTGCTCTTCTTATAAAAATTCCCTACACAATGATATAAGTTTCACCCATATTTGTTGCCATATAGTTGATGAAAGAGGGATCCATAGCTCATTTATAAAAAGATATCTGTTTCCAGTGCGCGACAAGCAGTTTGCTGACAGCGTTCCAAGTGAAAATACACGAAATTTTGTATAGCTACAGCCGGATTTACCACATTGAGACAAATTTGCAAAAGTTTTAGAAAAATTAGCGTTACTAACGATTACCTTAAAAAACATAACTATTTTGATCGCATAAATAGATAAAGCCCACAACTTTGATCAAATTTAGTTGCATTTTTCCAGATAACACAAATGTCAAATAAAACAACTAATAATAAAATTACAAACAAGTGATTGCGGCTGCTTTTACTTATTTAGTTTCGACATGCTGCAACACTGTTGGCCACACTGTCAGCATAATCTTGCAGGCTCTTTGCCTTCATCCTAATCGGATGACAGCATGAAGCTGCTGCGTTTGGAGCTGACAGAAGTGGAATGATGGCAACGCTGCCACCACAAAGGCAACAAATTGTTGGCAAAGTTTGACAAGCGACAATTGGCGGTTTAGTTGCAATTCAGTTGCAGCTTTGCTAAACTCATTATAACAATGTAAGGTTCATATAGACATGTAGCTTTGTTCCACAGAATTGCTTATTATGTATGTAATGAAAAGCAAAAACTTGCAAATGAAATGAAAAACTTTTTTTTAACAGGCACACCTATTATTTTGTCCACAGAAAATTTGTTTCAAGACGCAGATGCAAAAATTTGTGCCGTCACGGCAGGTTCGACAGTTGCGCAACATTCAGCTATGTTAGGTTAACGAGCTTATGTGCGCAGCGAAGTCTTCCCAAAACTTTAATAGGGTTGTAGGGTTGCTCTTCCCAATGAAAGGTGCTATGAAGCGCCTGGAGGAGTGCCGAAGGCCTTAATCTGGTAATCCGTTTGTTATGGCCAGTCAAAGAGCAGACTTGTCCCAGTTGGATCTGGGTTATATACTATATCAGAGTAAACAAAAGTGTGCCTTAAAATTCCGCAGCGGCCATTGCCGTATGTAGACAGCAAGTCATTGGTGAGCTCTCAATGCAATTATGTAGTGCCAAAAGCTATTCTAAGTGTTCTGTGCATCCTACGCTGCTTTGCGCTTGCAGAACAAAAAGTTACTTCATACCATTATGAAATAAAACCAAGGTGTGCTCACTCTTCTACTTGCAGTTACCATAATTAGTGTGAGCGAAAGCTCAAAAGCTCAGCTTTGTGTAAAAACTGACATGGCATGTGCGCAATTGCGTTGACAAACCGCGCACCGACGCACACATCTATCAAAACTAGACTAAATTGGTAACTATTTTAAGAGGCACCGACTTTGAGTGAGCACACCTTGGTTTCATTCCATCATTCTTCATACACAGCGCAAAGCAGAGTCGCAGAGTACAAAATCAAGCTAAAGCAGAGAGCAGAAGCTTTAGAGTAAGCATTGTTAACGCTGATAAGGCAGAAGTCTTTTAAGTGTGTAAAAGATTCGGCTCAAGCGTTTAAATCCATCCATGACTCCCGCAACGCTGGTTGGATTTCCTTCATCGTTCTCGATCTGCCGCCAGGTTTTGTGCTTCGGCCAAAACTGTTGATTTCCATGTAGTTCTTGGTCTAACAGCTCGCCGTGTACCTTGATGATTCCATTCGAAGGATTGCTACACGATGTTGTCGTTTGGTCTCCTCAACCAATCCAGCGTCACTTCCGCTGCAGTTTTTGATCCGTTTCACAATGATTGGTTCAATATAAATTGCGGCCTTTGGATCTTAAGAATGTGACGTAGGCAGCGGCTCTTTTTGGGGTGCAGGTAGCCACTTTCCACTTTCATAAAGAATTTGATATATGCTTCGAAGAGGATTAGAGAATGTTGCAATCGTGTCTAAAATCAGCCATCTCTCCATTCACTTGCCGTGATTGACAAATCTCGCTGTTGGCTTGGCCTCTCAGTGCACAGTCGTACTCCTTGTCTATTATGTAGAAAGAAACATCTTCAATCTTTGGGGGAATCGCACTGCTATTCAAGGCTTCCAGTTCCAAACGCGATTGACGCGGTTAAAGGCTTGTTCAAAGTCTACAAGCAAACAAGTCTCAAGAGAAGCTGAAAACCGATTCAAAACCCCTACGCAGCTTTGCTTGGACTATAGAGGGCGCTGCATTTATAGTGCATGCCATAGTCGCCAATGCTTAATGCTGTTTACTTATTTGTGTTTGTTGCTGTGTTTTGGCTGCGGCCAGTGGCTGAGGTGTGCAACAAAGTGCGCCTGCCGCTCACTTGTATGGCATCGACAACGGCATCATCGCTGGACGCACGGACGTATGTGTGTGTTCCGTTTGGGAATGCTTCGTTGCGTGCGCCCGTACAATGCTGGCTCGAGCCTGCTGTGGGCGTTGGGCGTCGTTGGATAGCTGTTTGGGGGCAGCTGACCAATGCGGCCAGTGCCATTGGGGAATCTCAACAAGGTAAACAGCAGCAGCGGCAGCGGAGCTTAAGCGGCCAGCAGCGGCAGCGGCTAGCAACAGCAACAACAGCAGCAACAGCTATCAAGTGACAGATTGTCTGCTGCAAAGAGGCCAGTCAGCGAGCTATTCAGCTCAGTCAATTAGTCAGTCAGTCAGTTACACATTTTGTCAGTCTGACATATTGGCCAGTTGTTGCTGTTGTGAAACCATAATTTTTCGATTTCCACACTCACACACATGTTTTATTAGCTACTTAAGACATAGCGCACTAAAGCATGCAACACTTTGTGGCGCCTCCTTTTATTGGCACCGACTGACTGCATGCATTAACATATGAGCGTCAACTTGTTATATAAGATTTAGCAAATCAGCAACTGAATTGCCAATTTGCAACTAAGATTCAATTGCAGCCGGCAACATTGTTTTCTCAAGCTTTGCCACAAATTTGCTGCTTTTGTGGTTGCCTCGCATCGTGGCAGTCACCACACATCCGGGCTTAGTCAGCGCCAACCGCAGCAATTTTACTCAGCCAAGTGTTGTATACCGTAAGCCCACTAGGATATAGGCAAAGCGCAGGCAAGTATTGCCACAATGTAGCAGCAAGCTTATACGAAACGCAACTAAAAGGCAGCAGTAGGCGTGGCAGACCTTCAAAACGAACGGCAATGACTCGGGCAGCGTTTAAGCCATACCCAGAGCATACCCTGCTCCTAATACCCGTTGGGATGCACAAAGTAGCGTAGGAGTGCATACTGGCTAGTTCCCATTTTGGTTTTTTTTCTTCTGCGAAAAAGGACACAGCTTAGCCCTTTGATGGGGCGCCGCACCGACTTTCCATATCAAACTTTTTTACCTGCTAGCTGTTGGGATTTGAGCTCTGATGCAACCAAAGTGACAAAAGTTGGTGATGGATTTTCAGCTGTATAGAGGGTCACATTTATGCATGCCTGGAGTAAGCCTAATCCCGACCCTAGCGACATGTGGCCGCAGCAGGTATGTCGGCGTCAGAGCCCTGGGCGTGGCTTACAAAAGTGTGTCAGAAAGTAGTTAATACAAAATGGAAGCAGTTTTGCCCATCACTATCGATTGTTGGATGTTCAGTGTCACGTACGCCATTTGCTCTTATTTCTTGATTGATAACAGGCAACAAGTGTACCCAACATGGCAATAAGTGCTGCGGTTTAACCAAAGATTTAAAATAATGGACGTATGTATATATAAAATATATAAAACGGCCAACATGGAAATCTAATTCGGTATCAGCGTTTTACCATCCGCCGAGATGCTCAGTCAAAGAAGCTAAATTTTGCAAACTATTTCAAAAAATCGTTTCGATTAGCTTATTGTGGGCGATGATTTCAATGCGTAACAGCCATGGTGGGATTTTAGATTAGCAAATCCTAAGAGAAGGAAGCTATATAAATGCGTATACAATAACCCCTTTTCAACTCTCTCAACTGGCAAGCTTACATATTGGCTCATCTGATTTGATGAATGCTCCTATAATAGTAACATGCAGCTCTTTGTCTGATTTTAGAAACCGTCTGGAGGAAGCGATTTGGCTGGAAATTTAAGAAAAATTTATTCCAGTACTACATCCCCCAGCCGATGGAACGACGAACTTTATGAGCTCTACAACGACATTGACATAGTCAAGCGAATTAAGATCCAGCGGCTCTTCTGGCTAAGTCATATTGTGCGTATGGATGACAGATCTTCAATGTGGGAGTCAAAGGGAGGCGACGAAAGGGCAGACCATGTCTCCACTGGAAGGGCCAGCTAGTGAGTATACTAGCACCTTTTGGAAAATTGCAGAAGTTATAACGATTCCCAAGCCAAACAAACAACAAATTCAATCATACTGCAACACCAGTTAAAGCTCAGAGGAGTACACAGAACTCCTAAGCCTCTACCATGTTCAATTGGCGTTTCACAGAGTTCGGCATGACGGCATCTTGTTTAAGCTAAAGATAATAGCTTCCCACTTTTTATTATTTGCTACTAAAGTCATACTTACCTTTGCATACATACCTTTTCAGACGTAAAGAACGTGAGCATTAAACGCGCGAGTGAGTGGAAATCTAGATGTGCAGAAGCGGGAATAACGTAAGGAAGTTCTTCTAAAAAGTCAAGCGTATGGCTGAAGGATTTAGTACCGATGCGTCTTTCTATTGAGTTGCAGAGGGAAATCTGTTAGTAGATGCACAGGGTGCACTGAGGTTGTGAAGGCGTGTTCCCGGCTTATTGTCGAGCGTTGATGGGGATAATGCCACTTTCGGTGTTAACTTCAGGAAGTCCATAATCATAAATGACCGCATGGATATACCTTCGGCCACGCCATGACTCAGTTAGGGTTGCAGTGAAGCGGTTCAAGAACAGCACAGCTGCTGGTGCAGATGACCTGCCCGCAGAGTTGTTCAAGATTGGTGGCAATGAGTTGTACTCCCGAGAGAACTGATTTGACCAGATATTGGCACTACGCCTGGAAAAGACCCACGAATTTCAAATAGATGCCCACCATCTCTTTGTCGATTTTAAAGCAGCATTTGATAGCCCGTTGGATGATGTCGCAGTCTGATGAAAATGCCCTAGGAGTGTTTGAGCGGAAAGTACTCCGTAAGATCTTTGGCCCTTTACATGTTGGCAACGACTACCTCATACGATGAAGCGACGAACTCTAACTCTAAGTGTCTTGAGATTTCTGACACAAGCCCGATTAACGCTCTCAAAGTATCTGCGTACTTGAACAAGAAGTTAATGGTAAAGAAGAAGAAGTTAACGTTAGTAACGAATGTTTGCAACTAAACGCTGAACACAGAACCCACAGAACTTTTACTGAACTTGAGAACCACTTAAATTTGATTAAAAACTCTCTTCAAATAACGTGTCGTACAAAATACCAGAATGAAGACATTTAATATTTATGAATATGAAATTTAAATCCATTTTAAAAAAATATGCACTTACCAAAAGTATCCTTGGGACTTAGTTATACTATAGGTAAAGAGAAAATCAGTCAATCTTAAATTTTTATAAAAAAGAAAGCTTATGCATACTTAGAGCGGAAACTTTATCAGATCGGAAGACGCTCGTTATACAAACCTAAACTTTTTTTTAAACTTAAACAAAAACGTTTTTAACCCTAGAACGTTAGTTCTAGTTAGCTCTTTCAATCTTTTTTTCTTTAAGTTCTCAGTGCGCATGCAAAGTTTAACAAGAAAGCAAAAGCATGCATTTTTCCAGTGAAACTTTAGGATAAATTGTCGAGAGATTCCTGGCACAACCCCAATTAGCTTAATTCTTACGTTATCTTGCTGTTTATAATCGATTGGCGTACTTATTTCGGAGATATAGCAATTTGTTTAATTTGCAAAATTTTTTGAAAAACTCAAATAGAAATGCGTGTCAGGACAAACTTTTGCCATCACAAAACGGTGGCAGCTGCAAAACTTCGGAATTGATGCTCATTTGCAGTATTTATAGTTAAAAAAAACTTTGTACTTTTCAAATTGATGCCAGTTCCGTTTTTAGCTATTCTACACATTTGTGCTAAGTTTCATACAAATCGGTTCACAAATTACCAAAAAATTTGACGTTTAGGCGTGCATCCTATGAAGCAAGTGCGCGTTGCGTCACATATGCAAGCGCCATAACAAATCACGGCATGTACGCAGCATATGTGAAAATTTTCATGCGATTAATTTTTTACAGCTTTCGACAACATTCACAACAAGATGGCGTCGATGAACTTAATTTGAGGTTAGGTATACCTATATAAGTGGGTCTCGTGGCTGATGTTTTTTGCTAATTGCAAAGTTCGTCCAAGAACAGTTGTTTGGCCAGAAACTATCGGTGCTTTCAGCAGCGTTTATACAAAAGCGCATAAAAAAAGAAGATTTGTTTGCGTTAACCGCAACCTGTTTGCCAAATCCGACAAAAGTTGTTCTCGGACGAAGCTCTTCAAAGCAAATGGTCGCCTCTTTCTTCTCAAAAGCCGTACATGTACATATGTTACCATGTACTTTTAAAGAAACGTGGTACAGTCTTTTCATGCAAGTATACAATTCGTTTGTTGATCTTATACGGATATATCGATGTGCACGATATCGGAGCGTTTTTTTTTCGCTGTTACAAATATCGGCTACTATGTATTTTTCCAATAAATAGCAAAATAGCTTGAAAACAAGTGAAAATATAACGAACGCAAGATTGTGGGCTGCGCTTAATTACATGTTTCTAAACAGAAATATTGCACAATCAACGTGAAGAAGAAGATGAAAGTTTAACTGCAGTGCTATAGCTTAGAGTAAGGGGCAGACCCAATAGCTTCTTGGATGTCCAAGAGGTATAAAAATTGTAATATTTCAAAACTTTCGCTCGAATATTCGACACCAAAAGTCTTAAAAAACGCGTGGTCCAAAAATTGTTGAACTAACACATTGCACTAGGTAATATTTTTAAACTTTTGCCTATATATCGATAGATACCTTGAAATGTCAACAATCTTAGTATACAACCGTTTATTGCCAAAAGTTTTCGGAAAATGAGGAAAACCAAGCGCCAAAAAGAGATTAAACTTCATCACGACAATGCGAACTCACACAAGAGGCTTTTAAAGCGCTCAAAACGACTTTCGAAAACGAGAAACATTGAATATGAAAATAAAAACGTACAAGAAAAAAAGAAATTATTACTAATATTGTAAAGATAAAGAAAAAAAAACACTTCGAGGCAAAAAACTTGTGACGAAAGCGTAGGTACTTGTAAGCAAATCATAAAATTAATGATATAATTTTTGGGACCAGAAAAGTACAGTCTATATTGCGGAATTTTGATTGATAACCGAATTTTAAAGCACATTTTTATAGGTTCTTGTAAATAATTATTTTTGTTAAAAATTTTTTATTAAAAGTTGGTATGTCTAATTGGACGTACTCAGTTTCGTTTGAATTTTCTTCAAAAATCCTTTGATCAAATGCAAATTTTTTAAATTTCCCATTCTTTAAAATATAGTTTTGTCACATTGACGAATTGCATTTTGGTTGTAATTCGGTATAAATAGATATGGCATACTGAAAATTTGCTTTGGGTTCAAATTCGATTGAAACAGATTTGAGGCACACCCCAGACTACCAGCTTTTGACAGCTTGCAAAAAAGCAGAACTTGAATAGCGCCTAGATTATATAACAGCATTTATTGGGGCTCACTTAAGCCCCTATATCTTCCAAACCCATAGCCAAATCAAAAAACCTATTAAAAGTTTAATCTACGCTTTAATACCTTTACAACGGTGTACGGCTCGACCGGATCGTACGCTCCTGTTAAAAGTGCAAAACTTCGCGTAATTATATAGTTGTGAGCTGCAACCCCGGGTGGCGAGCGGGTCAGAGAGAACCACCTCAGCAGGTCAAAGCTTGTTGTATGAGGCGACTAACAATGACACTGGGTTCTTTCGAGACCATTGGAGCCACCCCAGGCCTTAAAAGGGTTGTGCGTAGGGTTTGGGACCCACATCTTACTTCTTATCGGCAAAAATTATAAAATATTTTCAAAATTTTCAAAGGGAACATTGCGATAAATGTGCTTTCAATAGAATGAGCTTCAAATTCGTTACTAAAGTTGGAGTATCTAATACTCCAAACATCTTATTATGGCTTATTATGAAGAAAGTTGTTGTAGTTAAATAGTTATAGTTTCTGCAAATCGTGTTAGTGTATACGCTGGCTTCATAATAAACTACAAATGTCTTATTAGCAAAGAGTCAAAATTTGAACGATTCACTAAGCACAATTTGGCGGTGCAAGGATTATACGTTTCGAGTATATAATATCAAACTTTACGACCGTTTTTTGAAGCTTCCTCTATTCAAAGCACATTTTTCGCAGTGCATCGTAGAATCTTAGGCATTAAGCTTACAAATTTGGTAAATATCTTTACTTCCTACAAATGTTATGACACACTGTAAATATCGAGCGCGATGATTCGGAATGTGGAAATTTAAAAGCTCGAGAAGAAACGTCGAGGCATGTCACCAGCAATAAGCTTTGAGAGGAATCATATCCCTAAAGGGGTTCGTGTTTCCTTAAGTGTCGGCAGGTTAAAACGTTGCGGTCAATTTAGGTTTCTTAGCGCAAAGAGAAGGAACTGTTTTTGAACCATATACAGCATATTGAATGTTGCCAACAGCTGACCCGTATTCTGAGCTGTTGCGAACAGGAGATAGGAATAACCCTTTTAGTAATATAAGGATTGATGTAGAAAAGTATACTTTTGTCTAACTTGGGAACACCGTCACGATGAGATCAAGTGGAGAATCACTCTTGCCAATAGATGTTACTTTGGTTTCTGTAGGCGTTTGTTTTATGGCACTGAAGCTAGTACACTAGCTACCTTTGGTATCACCGATTGGAGAGGTCGCGCGCAAAAGAGCGATGCCTAGATGCGAGCTTTACATTAGGCCATAACCCGGTAACGGGTTGTTATGGCCAGTTAAGAAGAAGATTTAAGGATGCAAGAACTCCTTTGACGAGCTCTTTATGCATCCAAGAAGAGATTTCGCTTCATATACCTTTACGTCGATATGCACGCTAAATGTTGGCTTAACATCTAGCAGAATAGCCATGTCTTTAAAGAAATCCACGCTGCTAAGAGGGTAGCTACCAAGATTGTCAAAGCTCGTGAAAAACTCAATAATTTGCTTATATTGCAGTTCGGAACTAATGGCTTATCCGGAGACTATACGTCTCGAGTTCTTTTTGTTCCCGCACATTCTGCTTGATGGCGAGGTTAACGTTTTCGAGAACGGCAGAAGTTTTGGAGTTAGGAACGCTTTCGAAGTGGCACAAAATGTTTCGAAAGTTATGTCAAGCTTATGTAAAAGTGTCTCAATGCTCGTGGAGTATATGTTGAAAAACCATAAAACCATTTTTGTTTAAAAAATATCTTGTTTCTTGTGCGCTATTCCCGAAACACATGCATTAAGTTTTTAAAAACTTGTTGTTCTTTAGGAACAGCTTAACACTTTTTAAACAAAAATTTTCATTTTATCAAGTAACTTGCCATTTTTGATCAATTTAGAAGTTTTTTTTTGGTAATCTGAAAAATTGGTTTTTTACAACGGCACGTGAAATCACAACAAAAACATCGTCCACACCCGAAACTATCCAATAGTGAATACATAAGATTACACAAAAATGATCAAACAATCAGACAAAATCAAAACAAATTCCAAAAAAAAACTACATATCGGGTATTCGGACATTGGAAGGCAATGTTGCCTATAGGCAACAACGGTCCTGAAAGGGTTAAACAAAGTTCAACTGTACTTTACTTTGTCTTCAGATTGTAGCGCCTCTTTTTAGACTTGTTTAAGCTATCTTTCATTTGGCTAATTTATAAGTTTTGAAACACTTCTGCCTGCAAAATCTTAGATTTGACTAACTTAAATTTAATCAATATATATACAATAATATTGTTAGTATATATAAGTATCAAATACTTTCTAACACAGCTGAAATGCACAGTTAGACACACAAACATGGCTAACATACTTGTGTCGCTTTGCTGCATACTCTATAGCTGTGTGTGTGTCTGTGTGTATATGACAGTTTTGCAGTGTGTGTGTGAGGGCATTGTGAGTGCGCGCGTCACACGTGTCCTTTACAAGTGACCACAAAATTTGCGAGGCCAAAAGGATAATGCTCAGCCAAAGTCTCAGAATTTGAGTCAACGTAAGCCTTAAGTCACAAATAATTGCAAATTTCACTAATTATGTAGTCATGCTTATGTGTGTGTGTGTGTGTGTGTGTGTGTGTGTGTGTGTGTGTGTAATCTAGGCTGCAACGTCATCAAATTTAGAGCATTAGAAATGCACATCAAATGCACAATAATAACACAGAAATATGAAGTTTAATTATGTCGCAAAGTCTCGACCCGAAAAGAGCAAAAGTAAAAAGACAGTGACTAAAAATAGCATTCGTCTGTGTGAAGTTGGCAAATCTAGGACACAAAGCGCCCACGCCTAGTGGGCGCGACATGTTCGATGACGTAGCCAGCCAAGGCACACAGCAGGCTCGCCTGCGAACGAGCACAAGCGGTGCAGCACATGAGGACGAGGGGTAGAGTATACGGCAGTTCGGCGAACGCACGAAGTTGCTGCTCAGTGGGTTACTGGGCAATGCTGTGCGCGGCTACACACACACACACACACACGCAGTTTGCGAGGGGCAACTGATGACGTCAGCAGCTAAGGGTAAATGCCCTCTAAAAGTTGAGCTCGTCACATGTTGCTCCAGCAGCCTGGAGCTGGCAGCTGGGCAAGCTATTGTTGTTGTTGCGTTTTTTTATGTGCAGGAGACAATACTTCTTCTTAACTGGCCATAACAACCCGTTATTGGGTTACGGCCTGATGCAAATACATTCTTTCAATGGAATTGTGGTTTTACGTGGTGGGTCCCAAACCCTATGCACAATAGCACACAATAACAATGTGTCAATGTATCAATGTTTTAATGCTGGATTGACGGCCTTAGTGTACACTAGGCGTATGAGCTATTTATATCAAGTATACTATTATAGTTACTCTAGTTACTGCGACAGTTGTTGCTGTTGTTGTTGGCGCCTTTAATACACACAGACGAGCTCAACGTGTCAAGTTTTTGTTTAAGTTATGCTCAAAACTTGATTAGTGGAACTCGTACGTATGTAGCGCAGTGCATATTACTTATACGTCACATTGTTCAGTATTTTTCAAAAAAAAAAAAAAATGCGCGCCAAACGCAGAGCAGATTTTATAGCACTGTGTTTTGTTGCTGTAGCACATAATATGAACTTTTCCAAAAAAAAAAAAAAATTATACAAACAACTTCAATTTTTGTAAGCACTGTTTAAAAAATAGCTCTCTAGTTTTCAAGTTTCAAGTTTTCAGTGTTTTTGAGTTGGTTTTGTTTGGCTTTGTTTGGTTTGCAGCCAATTGCCACGACTTGTTGGCTCGAAAACGAGATTCAGACTGATTTTGTAAAATGCGCCAGCTTCAAACGTAAACCATAACCAGACGCAACTTAAAATGGCTGATGCTGCTGCTGGCGCTGTCGCTGCTGTCGTCGCAGTCGCGGCTGACGCAGACGTCAGCTTTAAAGAGTGTCCTTTGCAGGGTGAGAGATTTTTCTCAATGAAATTTACTTATTTTTTTGTTGCTACTTTGCTATGCTGCTATGGGCTGCTTACATGGCCTCGATGCTGGGGCCCGCACCTTGGCTGCTGCTGCAGAAATCCACTGTGCTTCATATCCTGTGAATGAATGCCAGCGATGACGTCACACTTGGGGGTCGTTGATGCCAGCGTCGCTTTCGTTTTCATTCGTTCACTCGCTCGCCACTAGGTCACTGTGTTAGCAGCATCAGCAGACGACAAGCCGAAGTTCAAACCGAAGCATGTGTCAGTAGCGGAGAGTGCAGACGCCAGGCGCAAAGGCACAGCACGCAAGAGGAAAGCGTATGACAGCCACAAGGTGCGGGGAGTGGCAGAGGGACGCGTATAATATACGGCGAACAAGTAACGATAGACCTAAAGGCACACAAGAGCGATGTTACAGCTGCGTCTGGCTGTGTGCATGTCGGTGAGTATCCGTTTGTGTCTGTACGGCTGTATTTATTAAGCAATTTATGCTGTCAATTTCAAGATGTCTTTTGCGTTTACACCGGAATTGTTCGAAAATGTTTGACAGATATTTTGCTAAGTATATGTATCTCGCAAATTGTGTTTGGTATTCTACTTGCAAGCATAGTTCTTTGCACGGTTTTGGAATACCCGTATTTATTATATATGCTGTATCTGCATAGGATTAATGTATGTTACTGGCCACGAAATTGTTTATACCGAAATTATGAGCATCGTATAAGGTATCCATATGGCAATGTCCGTCGTTCGGTTGAACATCTAGATTTGCAAGACCTCCATAGTACTTCATCTCGGATTACAGCCACGTTTAAAATCTACTAGTCTGACCGAGCTACGTTTTGTGATTATACCATATTTCACATCCTTAGCTTATAAACTGCTATGAAATTCCACTAAAAGTTCATGTACTCGTGTAAGCCTCATTATCAACACTATGTTGACTTTTTTCCACAACCCGCACCTGCCTACGAAAGAACTTTAAACAAAACACAAACTGTAAAAGAAGGTTTTCATTTCAATGTTTTTTTTTAAGGTTTATGAACTTATGTCACGTTTGCGATTGAAAAACAGAATTTGTTCATGTTGGATGCAGTAAGTGAGTTAAAAATGTTTTTTATGCGCATACTTAAATAAAAAAGAAAATTTAAAATGTTTGGAGTTATTTGTACCTGGTCACGTGCGCAATCGTAAGAGTAAAACATTTATATAGCTTTATTTAAGCTCGTTGGTCAGTGTTAATGATGTGTCAATTGTTAAACTTAATAAAAAAAACTTTTTATTCTTCGGTCATTCGAACGTGACATATTTTCCATTTTAGTTTAATTGGACAACGATTTACACAGCCCATGGGAACCATAAAAATATGCCACGTTCACAATATCAAATATCAAGACATTTTATCTTCTACTTAACTGGCCACAACAACCTGTTACCAATTCATTGGGATCAGGGTTTTATATGGTGGGTCCCAAACCCTACACACAACCCTTTTAAGGCATGGGGATGCTCTGCTGGTCTCGAAAGAGTCCAGTGTCAATATAAGTCGCCTCATACGACAAGCTTTGATCTGCTGAGGTAGTATTCTCTAACCCGCTCACCACACGGGCTTTTGCACACACGAAATTTTGCAATGAAATAAAATCTATTATAAAATCATATTGTTCGAAAACATTTTAAAATTGTACTTGCTGACTGGCCATATAAACTCGTTACCGGGTTAAGGCTGCTTCGTACGCGAAACATTTTGCTAGGATGTCACGTTTAATAACGCTTATTTGAGGTCCCTGCTTTAAACGTGCACGACGGTCACGTTGTTTTGTCATTTGGCCAATTCTTAAGTATTCGGTGTTTTTGGACAAGAGCGCATCTGCAGATTCGGCATTCGGTATTTGGCCATAAGCATTTGCTTTGGAGGCTGTTTGGCTCCGCTGTCAACGCCTGTCTACCTCTATCTGTACCTCTATCTGTCCCTCTACCTGTACCTCTACCTGTACCTCTACCTGTACCTCTAACTGTACCTCTACCTGTACCTCTACCTGTACCTCTACCTGTACCTCTACCTCGACCCCTACCTCTACATACACATATATAGATAGAGTGGCAAACATATCTGAGCTCACTGCTGCCAGACTGACCAAATTGGTGTTGCCAGATAGAAAAGTAAAAAGAACTTTACATTGGAACAGCTAGCAAGTGTTGCCAGACAATTTTGCAACATTTTCAAAGCATAAACGTTGCATGTTTTATTCATGTTGTTTAGTTTGGCATGAATGATTAGCTTTTGGCTTGTTGCTGTCTGGCTGCTGCTCGGGAACGCAGTGCAAGTTCTGCAAATGCGATGACGTAGACGGCTGCACACCTGTTTGCCCCGTTTGTTCTGGTTTTTTGTACGGATTGTTCGGTACGGATTACGCAGCAGCTTCAGTAAGGCCAATTTGGTGTATGTATTGTTTGGCCCCCGAACAAAGCTAAGCCTGCCAGACTTTTTCGTCCATCGAAAAGGCTGTTGAAGTCGCGCCCAGCTGATGATGAGTATGACGATGATGATGTTCCTGCTGTTGGCGCCAATGCGATGCTCTCTGGCTGAGTTGGTTGCTTTCGTCAGTCAGTTCGACCTTCTGGCTGGCCATATGAATGAGCGTGCGGTTTGCTGCAGCTATTTCATATATGGCGTCGCCGCTGCTGCAGTCGTCGCAGTCAACGCATGCAGCGCATGCATATGACACTTTGACCTTATGCAGCGCTGACAGCGTCAACGGCGCCGTTGGCGTCGACGTCATCGTCTTTGGCAGCGAAAATTACGCTGACCTTCGCATTTATTTTTAGCTATTTTCTTCTAAAAATAAACCGGGTCAGTGCAAAGTATTTTCAGTGCTTCTTCTCTTTACTCTCAAAAACAAACCAAGAAACTTTCCACATATTCGGTTCAGTTCAGTTTTTACTTAGTTGTACTTCTCGTTTATTTACTGCAAGTTTGCAAAACTCAATCATTTATACTGCTACATATTTATATATTTAGACCTATATATATATATATATATACTCCGTATCTATATCCAGCGTCTGCTTCTGCGCTGCTTATTGTCTGATTCTGTTCTGTTTCTGTCTTATAGCTTCCATATGTTTTGAGGTCTTGCAATCTTTGCGGCATCTTTGCGATATTTTCGTAGTCTAGAGATATCTAGAGCTGACCAATACCAGAACCATTAGATACACTATGTATTTTTATTATTATGTCGAATTCACCGTATGCTCCGATTATATAGCTATATACATAGCATGTTATAACATACAAAGCGGATGCTGCTGTATTTATAAAGCTGCCTAGATCTATAGTTTGCTTGTATATAGTATATACATAACTATGTTCCATACTTATACACAATTTATTGTTATATATACATTGCGCTGATCTCTAAACTATTTATGCCAAAATGCACTAAAAAAAATGTTGTTTTGAACTTTTGGATTATGCTTCAATATTAGGAATGATGCTTTTATATATTAGTTTTTCTGCTTTACTGCTTGAAATGGTACAAAAACTTTATCTTCTCAGCTTTTAAAGTCTAAAAAAGTGGCTGAAAGGTTTATTTTTCGTGCCATCGTTTTTGTTGTTGTCTGTTAGACACTGGAAATTGTGCAGTATAACGATAGATGTAAGGTACTTATTCCCTTAAGCCTACAGCAGGTAGTTAATTGGAACTTGCCTGCTGAATTCTGGCAAAGATTGTTGTTTACCAAATCGATGCTCATTATCTCTTTAAAGGAATGCTTGCACTGTCTAAGTTCGGTATTCCTACAAACTTTGTGACTTCGTCAAGTTATGTAAAAATGATTCCCCTCAAGACTTTAAACAAGGCGACACTCGGCACTGCGACCTCTTCAACTTTGTCATAGAGTACATGTAAACGGGATCATTTTCTATAAAAGTGTTTCATGCAGAAGATATTGATGAGATATATATCATTACCGGAGTCTTTGCTTCTTTCATCCTTTCCGTCAGAGTCCGAAGCAGATGCTTTTGTATCTAAGAAAAAATTTGGTGTGGTACCGTTTGCTTCGCAATAACGCAACGTTTTCAGATAAAACCAATGTCATTCGAAAAATAAAATGTTTGCGGTTTGCAGCATAAAATTTTAATATGGATACGTTGCGTTTTAGTTAGGTAAAAATTGATTTGAAGTAAAAAAAAAAACAACAACAAACTACATTGCACATACATTGTTTTTTCGTGATTTCTTTTCTTCTCTTCGCAAGCTGCTGTTATTAGAGCGTGTATTAAGTCGTCGAATGTAGACGACAAGGCGAACACTAGTACTCCGTAAAACCTTTAACCCTTGCAAGGACGAGTTAGATAATGCACTAACTACCTTTGCTATCACGGATGAGAAAAGGCAAGTGCAAGCGACAGAGTGTGCCCTGCATTAGACTGTAACCCGAGTAACGACGAAGTCTACGAGCTCTACGACGAAACTAACGAGTTTGCTGACCCCTTCATATTGCGCTTACGAAAGAAAGTCCAGGGTGGTAGATGTTAGAGTGTGCCGTCCACCCGAAGGACGTACTGTCACAAAGTAGGGAAGCACTGCGCCAGCCAATTGAACCTGGACTTTTTGTTAGCAAACGTAAAAACCTTAATAAGGTTCAGCGAAACGTCAGTGGACCTCAGATTCAGTTATTTCCTCGATTCCGAAACTGGCAGCCCTTTTGCTAAGGGGCTGTTCATAAATGACGTCACCACTGAGGGGGGTGGGTTGTGGGCTTTTTGGTACAAAGGAGGTGGGGGGTTCCAAATCTTCAACATTTTTGGTGACGTCATTTATGAAAAGCCCCTAAACCTTATCTTGGTATCTTGTACAGTGCAACTTAAAGAGCTGCTTCGACCTTGTCTGCAACTGAAGCAGTAAGAAAAAATCTTATGCTTATGGCCGGATGTGTTCCTTCCGGCATATGATTGTGTGGAGTGTAAAGTAACCTTCAAACTAGCTGTGATAATACTGCCTTTAGTTTATGTTCTTTTCGGCGTGTAGCTCTTGATAGTTCATCAACTTTCCAGGATTTTGGTAATGACACATAGTACTACTCGAGTAATCCGGCAACTCTTCTCTCCAGTGCATTGAATTTTCTTGTTTTTATGAAAGTACAGAGGATCGCACGGTAATAGAAGTTAATAGTAAGCAAATTGAAGAAACACTACAAATATAGTCGCTATAAGTTGCTGTGGAGCTTAAGTTCTGGTACAGCAAAGTAAACGCTAAACCTTCACGTGCTTGCGCCTGATTAGCTGTTCTAATTGCTGTCCGGTGCTGGGATTTAGGGATGCACCACGAGTAACCGCTTGCTTAATGAATGCTACCTTCAGAACAGTAAGTTGAAAGCTTTAATTTGGGTTTGTGACACCGTTCAAATGCGAAAGTAACAGTCTTTGCAGCTATAAAGCAGAGTTGAGATGATCACACGAAGCAGAGTCACAAAGGGAATGTACCACGAAGATGCATCCTACAATAAGAACCAACAAACAAGTCTAGGCCGAAAGTATAGAATTTCAACAAGTTTTGGTTAAGATCATATAAACATGACTGAACTAACTGCACTCGAGGCTTTAGATAGATGAAGCAACTCTTCTGTTAACGTAATACAAAAAGGCTCCAAATGGTAAACAGCTTCTTTAGAATACTAGCCTAATTGCTCATTAATCACTATGGACTGAAAACTACATAAGACAGGCATAGCAAGGACTTAAACCAAGCAAACTAATTCCACTAAAAGGACATCTATAAAAGTTGGGCGTAAAAACGGCGCAAAACTCTTGAATATATGTATGCATAAAGCTTTGGCCCGGACAAAGCCAATACATGCTGATCCCGGGCTATGTACGCTCGCTTGAATTTATTGAGAACAAGAGCTTCGAAAACTTAATTAAGCTTACCTTCAGCACACAGAGGAGCAAGAGACATTTATTTGGTATCGCTTTTGCCCCGCTGCACATGCCCCACGCCACGCCCTGACCTGCCGCTTGTGTGTGCCTGTGTGTGTGCGTCGATGACGCGGGTTGAATAGCATTGTGGCAGGGCAGTTGGTTTCGTGCAAGGGGCGTCGGCAGGCTGTGGCAGACAGTGCCAAACGGAGGGCGGTGCGGTGCGGTACAGAAGCCAGGCAAAGTTTCATTCACAAAACTGCAGCGCATTCAAGGCAACAAAGCGAGAAGCATTGCTAACGTCAGCGGGCGACTGAATGAACCGGAGCGACCGAAGAGAAGACCGGAGAGCAGTCACTGGCCAGCGGCCTTCGTATGTAGCAACAGCAGCAATTGCAATCACTCTGCGCTTACGGAGACGACGAGATGAGATGATGCTCTTAACAATTGTGTCACTGCTGAGGAGGGGCAGCGACTGGGGCAGCGGTTGGGGCAGCGGCGTCGGCAGAAGGGTTACACTCTTGTTGGCATTGGCATGTGAATTGCTATTGAGTTGCTAGCTGTTGTTATTCTTGTTGTTTTTTATTGCTATCGCTGTTCATCGAGCAGCTAATAAAGAGCAATGACGTAAAGAGTTGACAGGCGATTGACGGCCGGTGGGCCGTGTGGCGGTGTTTGGAGGTTGCTTTTTGTGGGCGGGCAAATTTGACCTCAGCTTATTTGGCATTTTCAACAAAATGGCGCAATCAATCTGTTAGCTGACATTTGTTGTTGTTGCAATTGCTATTGTTTTCTATATGTATCGTATGTGGCAAGGATCAACGGAACACAACTATCAGTTATAGTTATAGGCAGCGGAACGTCAATTACCTATCGTTACAGCCAATTTCCATGTTAAATGTTGGCTTTATAAACATTCCTAAATATCGGTTGACAGCTGCGATTCCCTGCCTCATATAGGTTAGAGTTGAACTTCTGTAGCCGGTATATGATTGCTAAATGTTTACGTATACGGAAAACAAATTCGATGATGATAATGGCAAGTTATGAGAGCAGATTCTACAAGGCACTAAATCACATTTTTATAGCCGTTTTAACGGAATCTTTGAAACTGATTTTCATCCACTTTAAAACGTCAGATTTAGTTGATACTTTGCCCCCATTTATCAAAAACTGATGACAATATAGTAATTTAATAAGTTTGTTCCATTAGCCTGGACAGGTTTGTCAGGATCAATGATTCGCCTTGGCAGAGTATGACGATGACATGAACCCTCCTCTGCTTAAAATAAAAATGGCGGCGGAGACACTTGCTACGTCGCATCGTTGGATTAGCTTGTTGCCTAATTTTTCTTAAATATTTGAGGGCATACTTTTTGGTAGCGCTTCGGCAGCCTTGGGTGTCCAGTGTACCATTCCTGATCATAAATTCCCGAGCAGCTTCATCGGGTTTCGCAACATTTTCGTGAGATTTTTACGAATAGAGAGCATTTGCTTTTCAAAATTAAGTTTCTTCTTACTGCTGCGCAGTTCAGCCTTTGCAGTCATATCTCCAGGTTCGATCGAGCCAGGAGGGCTCTCCTGTACATTTTGTATACCGCGGACTTGTCGCTGGCAGTTGTGCCAAAGTCGCGACAGCGGCGACAGTGAAGCAATAGTATTTAGATGGCTTGACAGTTGGTGCTGCGGATGGATGGCTCCAACAGTCAGCACTGAGGGGGCGCCCAGGCAAGGCGTTTGTTCCTTACTTCAGCCCTCAAAACACGAGTGTACCTCAGATGACTTGTTAACAATACCTCCAATATTCAATTGGACAGGCGTCTTATCTGTCTTTAGTGTATAGCAATGGCCACTGCTGCTTCCTATTTAAAGCATCTAAATCTCAACTGGAACCGGGCTCTTAGGTGTATCACTTGGTCGCCGTGGTATGTGCGCAACTCCACAGTTCATTGTGATTTACGCATGCCCACGGTGATGGATGAGTTCAAATGTCTTTCTAGCCGTAACAATGACCAGCTGAGTGCCCAACTCAGCCGCTTGGCTTGGGCGTTGGCCACCAACACTTGTGATATTTGGCTCCAAAGAAGGCTCTCAATGCTGAGCTTTTGCCGAATCGTCTCCTCCCCCCAAATACAGTAACGGCAGCAATTAGATTTTTTTTTGGAAAAATTTCGAACAGGGTAGCCATTCCAACTGTGCACCTGAAATTTGTATGATTCGAGCAGTAACATTTGTTTGAGTTTTTGGAACAAAATTTTGAAAGTTGCACCATAGAAGTATATCTAAGTACACGATATGTGACTCTGTCATGGCTGCATGAACGGCTTTTACGCACACACACACACACACACAGCTTATCTGAATATATACAGCATATTTAAAGGCGATAGCTGTTGATGACGTCATCGTCAGTGTTTCCATATCCCTTTCCATACAAGTGCCGTCAGTCAATGACGTGCTTGGCATGCGCGGCTGCATATGCCGCATAGGAATCTAGTGCAACATGCTGCACGACGCTGCACGTCATCAATACAACTTTAAATGGGTCAGTCAGCAGCTATTAAAGCAGCACCAGTAGCGGCCGGTGTGAGGCTGCAATGGCACCAACATAGCTACAACCATGATGACGATGACGATAGCGGTGGCGCCTCTGGCTGTGGTAGTGGCTGCAGCGGCATCAAGTTGTTGTCAGGTAGATTGCCCCACAAGGCCAACGGACGTTGCCGTTGTTGTTGTTGTATTTCAAATTGTAGAGAAAGGAATATACTGGCTGGTTGGGTTTGGTTGCTGGTCGGTAATACGGGATACAAGGGTGCATAGAGCATAAAGGGGTTGGCTCGTTCGTACACTTTATGACGTTTATTTGGCTTTGACGCACTCAAAGCTCTCACACAAAATACAGAAGCTCCTTGGTGTTTATTGCTAGTTTTGCTAAGCAAAAATATCAGTTTGGCAAACCGAAATTCATATACACTTGCAGACAAAACTAGTGAAACTTGTATTCGAGTTTAGGTCGGAGACGGCTGAAAACGATGCGATGTGGTTGTCGGTTCTATGTTACAGAAGTGATTTTCTTGCCTTGAGATTGGTCCTTACCAATTAATATAGCAAAATGTGGCTCAAAACTCATAGGTCAAAAGATTGCAGTAACATTTATTACCTTCAAATGAAAAAAACAAACACGTTGTTACTTCATTTTACAATAGAGATATAGCGGTTTTAGTGGAACCTTCTCAAAAAAACCGAAACCTCTGGGTGACCGAAACCAACTTACGATAGAGCGATATTTAGGAAAGGTAGTTTAAACATGATCACCCAGAGTTCTTGAATATGAACTAGTGTTGAGTAGTGTCATCAATCCTAAGCATAAACTATTGCATCAGAGGACTTAATATTTTCCGAACAACAAGCGGGCCGGAACTTTGCCCTTTGCTTTGAATGGCTGAACAAACACTAGAAGTGAACAAAGAACAAGGTAATTGTAAAATGTAATTAAGTCACGGTGCCTCATTGCGTTGCTCTGCATCTGCCAGTCACACGGCCTACATTGAAGGCTTTTCTCCTGGAAGCTTCTTCATCTATAAGCATAACGGAGCCGCATGATGTCAATGTAGAGGTCATAGCGCTCGTCGTTTCATCGAATGCATCATTTGCGTAGGCGAGGAACTGGACACTCTTATGGCTCCATTGTGTACCGTTTCTATGTACTTAGGCCTTTTGCAACACACTCTCCATCACAAAGTTGAACCGGTGTTCGGAATCCTCGCTTGGTATCAAAAATCTCGCAGAAGCGTCATTTTTCACAGTCGTACGAGCTTTGCAGTGATACCGAGCACAGACAATGCCTATTTGTGGGTATTTTCCAAGATTTGGTGAATTGCTAATATAGGATCAATGGTGGGCTTACCAGGTCTAAGGCCACACTGATGAGGTCCGAACAGCTCTTTTTAGTCGCTAACACATCACGCTCGTGGTCTTATACTTTGGGATCTTTTGGAAGAATCTCCTAACGACATTCTTGCTCTTGCACATCTTGATCCACATCTGAAAAGCTGTCTCTTGATGTTGATCCTTTTGCACGTATGAACATCCAGCAAAAAGGATGCATGCCTGCTAACGATCACAACGTGATCGATCTGATGAGTGTAGATTGATCAGGAGACAGCCATGTAGCCTTGTGTATATCGGGATGCTGAAAGCATGCCCGACTGTAGAACCAAAGATACGCTCGCTTCTAACCTCGCTTGGACTGAGCTTAGACCGTAGCATTCTTGTCCTCCGTCTACTGGTGGTAACCTAAAGAGACAATTGGATGTTTTCCTGCCAATAACAAGTCCGCACCCTAATTCGTACTTCTCCACATGGCGACTGTAATGCGTACAGTATAAGCCGGACGTACAATGGTGTTTGTGTTACGTGGCATGCACCTAAGGAAATTTAAATCTAATGTTCGAATAGCTAAGCATACGGATTCATATATCTCTTCAGTCAACGAACTTATGGAAATGAACGTTGGAACAACTCGTAATACTAATATACATATGTTACATATGTTCCTTAGTAAAGAAGTTGCGTTGGGCAACCTGACTCTTACCTTGGTTTGCCACGAAGACTTTCTAAATTCTCTGCCGATCTTTGGGTGCCAGCAAAAACCACAGCCATGACGAAACGCTATGCCGCTGCTCAGTCATTTTATAGTGGGAGACAGTACTGTAGCAGACATCTTGTAGTAGAAGTTCCATAACCACAGACCAGTAGGGGGGATTTGCTTGTCGGCCTATAGCCGAAGTGATCCAGAGGCCATCATTATTTATAAGATACTCTACGACAATAATCCTTAGAATGGAAAGAAAAAGATTAGAAGAGATAAGTTGATGCTGGTAAGATGTGCAAGGAACACGAAAAGGGTCGTGAAGGGAAGAATCTAAGCTGGCTGACCCAGTTTGGGGAGTCAACCCCTCCAATAACTATTTTGTGAGGAAAAATAACCCTAGGGGTTTTACTACGATTTAACAAAGAAGGAAAATGTATCACAAGCAACTTACTATAGTATGGAGCATCCCAGTTGAGTACACGAAGCACGAGAGGATGCGCGCTTCTTGCAGCTACGAAGTCACTACCCTGTTTTATCCTAACCACAGTACACATAATGCACCCTATAGCTGTTGTTAGCAAATTCCAATGCCAAACAAATGTTTAAACAAGAAAACATAACTATCGAGGGAAATTAACTCTTCGGCTGACATTAACCATGCCCTGCGTATCCTACGGGAAATATAGGTGATGCTGCCAGGCTAGCTACACCAAGAAGCGGTAATTCTTCACAAGCTGCTTCTCGAACGCCTATCGACCCCCAAATTGCTACATTATTACAGGAAAAATTACGGTGCCGAAAACGTTACATGCGCAGTAACCTTCCTTCTGATAGGGCCCTGTTTCGAGAGGCATCAATGTCTCTTAAAGCTACTCTCAAAACAAAGTTGACTCCCTTTTGATTAATGCAGATCCGTTAGGACAAGGTGAACGCAGTTTTTGGAACTTGACTCGGTACTTAAAACGCCCACAAGTGGTTAGTGCTCCCATCCGAGCCATTAACGGCAGTTGGTGTAAGTCTAATCAAGCCCGTGGAGACGCTTTCGCTTCGCATTTAGAGGAACGTTTCAAGCCTCTAAACCTAAACACCAGTTAGGAGGTGGCCCAAACCGTTGCTGCTATTACGTCGCCCCACCAAATGGATCTGCCAATACGTCCCATTTCGCCGGGAGATATCATGGAACAGTTGCAAGCTCTGAAACCCAAAAAAACACCTGGCCTGGACAAAATTGATGCGCTACCAATGGCTGGGATCCTCGCTCTCAACAAAATTTTTAACGTGATTTTGCGTCTGGCTTTTTTTCCGCTGGAGTGGAAATGTGCATAACTTGAAAGCGTTTCCTATTGAAATTGAGCACTCTAGTCGGTATATTTGGGTCGCCAGAAGAATAATAGCAGTAAATAATTTAACACGATTTTAGATTTTTTTTTGTTCAAATTTGTCCTAGCTAATTTCAGTTGTTTTGATAAACCTGAGTTGGTTACCAACTGTTACTTTTCCGCAAAAAAGTATAGCGATTGGCCAAAAAACTATAATCTCTAATTTTATGTTTTTCGACGATTTAAGTACTCTGACAATTTTTCCGGCGATTTAGCGATGTTTTTGTTTTGGGAATGTCTTCAACTTCTTTTCCATTGAATTTGAGCACTCTAGTCGCTATAGTTGGGTCGCCAGAGGAATAATAAGAGTAAATAATTTTCGAAATTTTTTTTTTCATATTTTTGTTCTTTAAATTGGTCCTAGCTAATTTCGGTTGTTTTGATTAACGCGCGGAAAAGCCTGAGTTGGTTACCAACTGTTTATTAATGTATGGTTCTCCAATTCCAATAAAAAGATACCAGCCTTATCTGGGAATTCATCTCGTTGAAGGGACCATATTCGCACTATAACATTAAGGTGCACAGCAAAAATAGCCAAATTGGAAGCTTGCGACCCGCAAAAAAACCACGTTGTACAAAAGTCTTGTGGTGCCCACTTGGACGTATGGCATCCAGGTCTGGGATGCTGCCGACAGATGCCACATGCTCAAAATCCAAATTATGCATGCAAAACAAGGCACTTAGGACAATTGCTAACGGTAACATTCGAAACCGGAACGTACACCGCGACCTCGGCATACCATTTGTGGGCGATACTCTAAATAGCGTCTTAGGTCCCATCCAAATTTTGTATAAAATATGTGCCGAGGCGTACTCTTCGTCGAATTGAAGTTATCCGTGATGTGTAGCAAACTCTACGCACAGCCCAGTTAAAGCCTGAAAGTATCCTGAGATGGTTGTGCGTCAACTTGGTTAAGCTAGTGACAAAACGTTGCAAAACGCATCATAAAATCGATGGACTCGCACACAACTTAGCATGCAGCCATAGAACAAATAAACATAAATGTGAAATATATATCTATGTACGTGTTTAATGAAAGTTTACATTTGAATAGCAAGAACAATTCTTCGTGCTACATTGTTGTTGTAGTTCTTGTTTGTGGCATATACAGACACGTGTGTGTGTACCTATGAATATGTATTTAGTGCTGTTTATATATGTACACTTCTCGGTAGAAATCTTTTTGAAATATACATTGGGGCATATTGAAAGCTAAAAATAATTTCGAGAGCAAAAACAAAAAAAAAATACAAATAAAAATTTAAACGCTTTGCTTCGAGGCCAAGACAACACGACTTGTTGAGAATTTTTTTTTTTTTTTTGGTTTTTTTTGTACCATTGTTCGAAAACCGGCAAATACAAAAGCAACAACAAATTGCTTCTAAGGAACACCGAAATGCCGCACGTTGTGTTTTCTGCGCTACACTGTGCCTTATTTTATATTTAAATATTAAAGTGAAAAACAAAAAGAAAGAAAAACTATGTCGAAATATACAAAAAAGCCGAGGAAAATTTCAAATATTTTCAACATATAACTAGTGGCTGGCAGCATACAACCAATACAGACGCGACACACACACACACACACACACACACACACACACACACACACATGTATGTGTTAAGCATATGCATGATTAGCATGCAAAACACTTTTTCTTCTTGTTTCAATCAAAACGATTTGATTGCAATGTCCAATATTCAGCTGAAAAACGATTTTCCTCAACGGCTTTTCTCTGCGTTGTTTTTCAAATATTTCACACATTAATATCGCTATGTGCTCCGCTGTGTATATGCATTTGATTTTAGCACTACTTTTGCATGCATTTGTTGCTTCTATGCAGACATTGCGTATACGACATGTTGCAGCAAATTGCTTATATACTCTGCACATATACATGTATATACATATATGTGTTTGTTTGGGCCGTAGCTGTCAGCGGAAAGCAACAATTTGCAATCTGTACATACAAAATACTCAATCAATATTGCATGGACAGGAAATTGTAGTTGCAATGGGTTGCGGCATTGACTAAGCGGTTTGAGACTTTGCTAACGCAGTAGTTGCGCATTTTTGTTGACGATGCTTTAGCAAACGCCCAACACATTTTCGGTATTCCGGAGCTGCTGCAACTTTCACTTTGGATACCATATTAAAGAGCAAACACATATATTTCAAATGGCTGCTCTTCTGAATTCCCGCTGCAAAGCGTTAACGGTTTAGAGCACTTCTCCAGGCATCTAGAGACACCCATACCATCTTCCATTGGCAGGAGAGCTTAACGCGTTGGGTGCCCAACCCTACGCACAAGACAGTTGAAGTTCTGGGCAGACTTCACTGCACACATTAGCTCACTGGCCTTAGAGCTAGTGGTGATTGGAGGTGGAGACAGGGACCAGGAAGCTTCAAAGAACTAATATGCCAGTTTTTGTTTTCTGATAAGATGCCGATGATCTGATCTGAATCGACAACAATATCTTGGTCTGTCATCACTTATTATACTTCGAGAGTGTTCACAAAAAGCAGTTTCATAGCATAAAAGTGTCTTACATTACAAAACTCCAACAGTTTCAAAAACCAATTGACAATATGTATGCTTGGCACAACTTGTATGCAGCTTTCACTACGGACGCTGACATCGTATCTTCGAAGTATGGAGTTAACTTGTACGATTTTTTCGCTATACTTACATCGGCATATGCTGTCTCAAGAAATGTTACTCTTAGCTGCGCTGCACTTGATGATATTTGAGGCTTTGTTTAACTCTCGGAGCGCCGACTACAATATCAAAAAGATTCTGCAAACAATTTCCTGAAAAAGTCATGATAGCAAATACGATAACAACCCGCAGTGGAAAAGTCAGACTGAGCAGTTTTTCGCAAACGACAAAACTCATTGTCATGAATTCTCAATGATTTCCTCTTGACTGATGGAAATGTGCTCCAACAGTGCCATGAATGTTATGATAATCTCAATTCTTCAACTTCAGAAAAGTGCAATAACTGAGTTTCTGAACAAATTTGACAGTCACAAATTTGCACAGATTCGACACAGCAAGTTCTAAACGATGACTGACACAATGAAAGACTGATGCTGAAAGCCATACTTTTGTCAATGATTTCGTCTACCTTGGCAGCATCGTCGCAATGAAGAACCATGCCAGCATGGAGATCAAGCGGAGAATCACTCATGCCAATAGATGTTACTTTGGGCTCAGTAGGCACATCAAAAACTAACTCATAACTGAGCATATCTTGCGTTATCATATTTGTTTCCAACAGAAGGAACGGAAGGTCGTATGCTTGTCCGAAACAATTCTTCATGTCTTCTTTTATCTCCTTACAGTTAGTGAGATTCTCGTAACACGTATCATCGATGCAAACAAAGCCAACACATAACTTGAAGAGTTCTTTGAAAAGTGAGTACTGCTCAGTTCCTTATTCATTTATAGTTTAATGGACTTTATATGGTATTTTTTTTACTCACGATTATAGAACTCAAATAGGAAGCAACTTCAACTGAGCCGATACATACTCTTCATAATGTGTTCTTATTCTTAACTGGCTATAACAATCCCTTGTCGGGTTACGGCTTGAAGTAAATACATTCTTTCATTAGAATTTTGGTTTCACGTGGTGGCTCCCAAACCCTATGGCACCCTTTTAAGGCATGTGGTGCGTCTACTGGTCTCGAAAGAACCCTGTGTCATTGTTAGTCGCCTCATACGACAAGCTTTCACCTGCTGAGGTGGTATTCTCTAACCCGCTCACCACACGGGGTGTCTCTAACTAAGCTCCTATCTATCTCTACACCAAAATGCAAAACAATTGGCTCAGCGGCTTAGGCATAAAAAGGGAACACACAGACAGACTGAGTTACTTTCGAATTTTTCAATATCAGCAATTTTAGGCCCCTTCTCCTATAAACGGCAACAAAATTTCAATGCAATGTTAAGGTAAACATTTATGTTAGAGCCACAAAATTTGCTACGACGACTCATGTTGAGCTTATAAACGAAACAATGTTGACATTTTGCCGAATCAAGCACCCAACGCCCATACGCTTCAACGCTTCTATAAAAAAATTTGCGAAAAATGGTAACAGGGTATCCCACTGTCGGTCACCATGTCGAATTTCTGCAACAATTTTTTTTATACAGTTTCGAAGTACAAATAGCAACACCCCCCCCCCCCCCCCCCACACACACACACTGAATCAATCTCGCTCATGTGCACACCTTCTCTCACAAACATAAATATATATATAGATATATGTCTAATTGTATAACCACAAAACATGACAAAATTTTTGAATATATGAATACAACTTTTATTCTGCACTTCTTATAAAAATTCCCTACAGAATGATATAAGTTTCACCCTCATTTGTATCCATATAGTTGGTGAAAAAGGGGTCCAACAATTTTCCTTAGCCTATTTATATAATAGATTTGTCCATTATATGCCTATTCTTTGTAATGTATGTATAATATGAGTTGACAACAGCAATAATTTCCATAGGATCGCTGATTGAAGAGTCCTGTCAGTCCATTCACTTATATATTTAAACACCTTGATTTTAAGCTTACTCAGTTAAATAATTCTCGGCTTGATCTCCATGTCAACGTTCTTCGTGAGAGAGAGAGTTCTTCTTCTTCTTAACTGGCCATAACAACCCGTTATCGGTCTACGGCCTGATGTAAAACATTCTTACATTGGAATTGTGGTTTTACGTGGTGGGTTCCAAACCCTACGCACAACCCTTTTAAGGCCTGGGGTGGCTCTACTGTTCTCGAAAGAACCCAGTGTCATTGTTAGTCGCCTCATACGACAAGCGTTGACCTGCTTGAGGTGGTATTCTCTAACCCACTCACCACACGGGTTAACTCTTCATAATGAGTCAAAGAAAAAACTCCGTTATCATGATCTTATCTCAGTGGTAATTCCTGTCCTACTTTTTGCTTCTCTTTAGCACATTGGTTAGCTAATTGAGACGCTGCAGTCACGCTGCTTCCCGGCTGATTAAGTGGCTCGTACAATGCAATCTTTGTGATATTCCTTGGCCATGTGCTTTGTAAAAGGTGCTTTGGCTCAAAAGTCAACACTGGATTCTGATGATCAGATGGCAGAACACACTTTCTTCACTCGTTGAGTAAGCCAATAAAGCAAAACCACTTGATGTTAGCCACTTGGATTGGAAGTTTCTTATCCGGGCAACTTTAAGCGAAGTAAAGGGCGCGGCTAGAAAGTTTTTCTGAAGATTAGGCGTTGCTTATGTGCGCTTGTGTGAGAATGTGAATCGTTGACCCTCAGTGAATCAAGCTTTATTTCGGCGATGACATGACATGACGAATCTCCTGAAGTTTCAAATGATGAATCGTTTTTGGTCGAATGTGCAATGTAACGTAACTCTAGTTTGGCCAGAACAATAGCTGGCCATGAGTGCCAGTCACATGCACTAGTTGTGCCTTGGTTGAGGTTCTATGCCTGTTAGCCAAGATTCTGGGTTCAAACACCAAAACCGCAGAGTGCAGCACAAGCTGATACAAGGAACGCCTTTCCCAAGGATTGACAGTCTATGCAGCATCAAAGGTTACTTCTGATGCCACAAGCGGAAAATAACCACACGGCTTGTCATCATCACTATTCCACGCACTCCTGCCCAGGTCATAGCAGTGCATTGGGCATTTGCAGGGCCCACTATGCTCGTCCCCGCGAGAGCACAGATGTGCTTCATCATATGGGATACCTAGCGTCTCATGGCTTTTTAGCCCTGAAGCCCAAGCTCTATCTCAAATGGCGGCGCTTGATGGCAGCACTGTGGGGCACCGCCCCCAAGTTCGTTACGTTGGTTTAAAAAGTTTCAAATACATAATTAAATTTAAAGCTCAATGATTGGCTGCAAGAGAAATGTAAAAATAATATTATCCTTGAGTTAAATTAAAAATTTCCCAATCAATGGTTTTTTGAACAAAACTTTATTTGACAATAAATACGAATTTTTCATTTTAATTCTTTGAATAATGGCTTTGGTAACTCATTAATTTTTATGTGAAATATTGCGAATACGTCACGTTGCATTTGAGTCAAATTATTGTAAAGAAAAATTTGATTGGAAAATAGCTGTTTTCATTTTGTTTGATTATTTTATGAATTTTAATGTATTCCCTGAACAGGAGACTTGCATATGGTCAATATTTAATTTAAATATTATTTATTTCAATGAATTTTACATTATGTCCTGAAGCATAAAACAAGGAAGCTAGTTGCATTACCAGCACTCTCCATGTCAGTCGGATGAGTGTCGGAGTGGAGTTGGAAAGAAAAGATGGAGGAAAGTGCGTTGCCCACCAATCAAGATTTACTAAGAGACAGAGCTTGAAGTTCCAAGCGTCCTTATAAGGGCGTTTATTGGAACTTAAGCTGCAAGAAATAAGGAACTTGGTGTGCTGCTGCTGTTAGTGCGGGATAAAGCAGTTGGTCTTTCGAGGCTGAAGAGCAGTAGAGGCTAGAGGAGTGTCGGAGTGGAGTTGGAAAGAAAAGCTGGAGAATAATGCGGTGCCCACCAATCAACATTTACTAAGAAACAGAGCTTGAATTTCCAAGCGTCCTTATAAGAACAACCTCCTTGCCACTCTCTGCCAATATCACATCCATCACATATTATCTTCCTCTTCACGTTGTCCTCCGTTTCCTCTTGCCATTCCTATAAGTTGGTATTGCCAGACTCTGTGAAATTTTGTGTCATTTTATTTAAAATAAGACGATTTACGTTTCACTAAACCGTTTATCCAAATATCGGCAAACTTCGTTTTACCCAAACCAGATTGAGGCGATTCAGTCTTCTGCTAGTCAAACCCCGTGCCACATTCGAGGTAGATCAAGTTCATCTTCCCGTTCCACTTGCCCTTTTCCTTTCCCTTCTCCTTCCTTTATTTGGAACGTTGATTTTTCAATGATAATTAGAAGTCACAAATTGTAAAGCGCTTTGAAGCTGAAACCCAGAGAAGGTATTCCAGAATTCTAGCTGCTTTTGGATAGATTCGCCATTGCTGTTGTTGAAAACTGACTATCGTATAAGTTACGCTCCTTTTTTTTGCAGCTCAAATGACGCTATTATCGTGTGCATTATGCGCAACTGGTTCTAATGCCGCTCTGAAGTCTGCCTTAAAACACTGATGCAGCTGCCACAAAGTTCTTTCCCAATCAGCTCAGTACTGGAAGAATCCTTCGCGCCTGCTACTCCAAGGCTATTCAATTGTTTTTGACCGCATTCTGTGCATATTAATAGCATTTCCGAGGACTGTACTTTTTTGCTCTTGGCAGTTTGTCTCTGTGCTTCCGTTTTCTGGTACATTCAATTTCTGTGCCGGACAATGAATCTGTGCTTAGCAGCGCTCTTAGCGACTTGTTGCGATACAATCTGCCATGATTCCACTCAGAGTCCTAAAAAACTTATACACAATTGTAATGAAAGGCTTTTGCAACACGTGCAAAACAACTAACCATATCAGACATGGAAATCCGGGAAACACGGTGAATCAGGCACATGTTGGGGAAATATGGGACAAACTATTGTATCAAGGCATATTGAGTGCCCGATTTCGCCAGTATTCCCAATTTTGTTAAAAATTCCATTGCGGCGAGCATATCCTGCGCTGTGTCCATGTGACCGTCAATCAAAAATCAAGAACTGATTGGTTTAAAGTTTGAGCGTCATTTCGATTTCCTGGCCTGACACAAATTTAAGCGCCATTTAGCAACTAATCAAACAAACCAATACAAGTGTAGCGTAAGTTTGCGGTTTTCTACGCGGCTGTTGCACAAATACGACAAAGGCGTAGACCTCCGTTGCACAGGTACAGAAACAGTTAGTGCGAAACTTGTGGTTTCATAAAGTTGAGAGGGCGTGCCCGTAAACCCGCAACGTCTTGTTATGGTCAGTCGAGCATAAGTATATATATATAGGTGCAGGACCAAGTCAAAGTTTGTCCCACTCCGTGTCAAATGACCCTTCCTCCACTGAAAGTTGCACGTCAATTGCTAGTCCAAAACAACGACTTTTGTATGGCATAGTAAACGGTTGTTAGCAAGGCATTTCAGGCATTTTCTGCTAGCAACTGGGAAGGTTATTAAAGTCTTATACTAAGTAGATGGTACTTGTAAAAAGTTGCGATGTTTAGCTGTAGCCAGCTTAATCGTCGGGTCTAGCTCGCTTTTAAGTAACTCTATATATGCCCGACCGTCACAATGAAGAACAATGTTAGCGGAGAATCACGCTTGCCAATGGGTGTTACTTTGGTCTCAGTAGCCAAATGAGTAGTAAAGAGCACTCCCGCCAGACGAAACTAGCACTCTACATGACACTCATCCTTCCCGTTTTGCTGTAGCATGGGTGATGACGCGGTCGGATGAAAATGCCCTTGTGTTTGAGCGGAAAGTACTTCGATGGAATGATGAACTCTTTGAGCTCTACGACGACATTGACATAGTCAGGCGTATTAAGATCCAGCGGCTCTGCTGGCTGGGTCATGTTGTGCATATGCATAAGGAGACTCCTGCGAGAAGGGTCTTTAATGCGGTTGTCGTAGGGAAGCGACGAAAGGACAGATCATGTCTCCGTTGGAAGGACCAGGTAGAGAGCACACTAGCTACCTTTGGTATCACCGATTGGAGAAGGGGCGTGGAAAACAGATACGCCTGGAGGAGAGATTTGCATCAGGCTGTAACCCGGTAACGGGTTGTTATGGCCAGTTAAGTAAGTAAGTAATATATGCCCGATATGAAGAAACTCAAATTAAGGCTTAACACTAAACGCAGCTCAAGCCATGAGGGAGATCCCAAAGTGTCGCGGTAGTAGCAACCATATAAGCCATCCAAATTTGTTCAAGTCTCTTTATTGGTATATATAACCATATAACCCAGATTTTGTACATGGTTCTCTTAGACGGTAATGATATGTGAGATGCAAACAGTTACTCTATTTTGCACTACATAGCAATAGTTCCCCCATCGATGTTAGGTATTCGACTCCTTTGCTAGTTAGTTGAGTAATATTCTAAACATTAGGCGGCAGAGGTAAACTGGTAGTTTAGCACAAAAACTAACATTTTTGGTATCTATCACTCATCACTCCCTATATTTACCTTCTTAACTTAGAACAAAGTAATTAGATTAGATTAGATTTGTGGTGGGTGCACTCAGGCAGCCTTGCTCCATGTATCATGCCTGTCAGAGGAAGTTACAGAACGAAAGGACAGTAGAAATAGGAGAAAGAGTTCGAAAACAGAGTAGGCTTGCATAGAGGCTTCCTATGGACACAATCTTCGCGACTCCCATAAAAATTCGAGAGCTTGATGGCGATTCATTGAGGGTCCAACAAGAATATACGGACCATAGAGCCGTATTCAGGCCGGGGTTCATTGAACGCAAAAGGTATGTGGACGTCTAGGCGTGTCTGGGCACCAGCTTCGTGTTGTAGGAACAGCTGATCTATCCTGCGTTCGTTCTCTTTTCTCACTACCTTCCACAGGAGTAGACGCCGACATTGCTGGAGCCGCTCTATTTGTAGCGTACTGGCTTTTTTATATTTTAACTGTCGCTTTGACAGCACCAGCATGTACATCTATCCCCAGCCTTTTGGGCTTAGCAAGTGCATATGACGCAGAGATCTTAGCGGTACTAGAAAGTCCAAACCAGTTGCCGAATCCGAAATCAGCGACCCCTATGCAACAAATTTTACCTCAATAAAAGGCCTTCGGCTAAAACATACCTTTTCCGGTCAATTTGGGGTGCCTGATTTGGAATCTGTAAAGCATTTGCTACCAACGTTTAGGAATTATAGCTTAACTTCGAGAGTTGCGAAGTCAGCTAATCTCATATTACCCGGGAACCTTACTGAATGTAACTCGAATGAATTGTAACTCGAATTGAATTGCTAATTTAGTTACAATTCCATGTTTCTCAGACGGCTTGTGTCTAACTTGATTCGATTGCTATTTAATAGCAATAAAATCAAATATTTTTTACCCGAAAATCTAAAATTCTTCTTTTTTGTATTCCAACTGAATTAAATGAAAACGTCATTCCTGCTTCTGCAAATCTCTATCTCCACTCGTTCACACTATTCCCGCTCGCGTTTTTTGCGTCTGAAAAGGCGCCTCTCCATCTTCCTCATTTCCCGATAGTGATCTCGCACAGATCGCGTAGCAGCCGACTGCAGCGCCCTTCTATAGGCTGCATTCTTGACTGCTGTGGCTTCGCGACACTCCTGTACTACTCCTCGGCAGTGGGCCAAGGACTTTGTCCACGCAGGGAGTGGGATATATGTATATTATTTTCAATACTCTAATATCAAAATAGTCTAATAGCCTGCTGTTCTCAATAGCCGTTTCGTCACAAGTGCTTTGCTAACAGCAGAGCTTGGTGCTGTTATGGAACGCCATTTTGTTTTTGCCTATTGAAGCTGGCTTGAAGATTTAAGACTTATGGCAACTCTGGTTTGCCTTGTTAACTGCATATTGTGCCGCAACTGTTGGGCCAAGAACGTTCTCCGCGGTAGTATGCAAGTAGTGGAATATATGTTTGTTACTTTCAATACTCTAATATCAAAATAATCTAATAGCCTGCTGTTCTCAATAGCCGTTTCGTCACAAGTGCTTTGCTAACAGCAGAGCTTGGTGCTGTTATGGAACGCCATTTTGTTTTTGCCTATTGAAGCTGGCTTGAAGATTTAAGACTTATGGCAACTCTGGTTTGCCTTGTTAACTGCATATTGTGCCGCAACTGTTGGGCCAAGAACGTTCTCCGCGGTAGTATGCAAGTAGTGGAATATATGTTTGTTATTTTCAATACTCTAATATCAAAATAGTCTAATAGCCTGCTGTTCTCAACAGCTATTTCGTCACAAGTGCTTTGCTAACAGCAGAGCTTGGTGCTGTTATGGAACGCCATTTTGTTTTTGCCTGTTGAAGCTGGCTTGAAGATTTAAGACTTATGGCAACTCTGGTTTGCCTTGTTAACTGCATATTGTGCCGCAACTGTTGCGGAGCCATCAACTGGAGCAAACTTATTTTTATACATGCATTAAATTCCAAGCGGCTCCGTTTACACGATCGTCGCGCACACACATATACAAACACACACACACACACACGCAGCTTCTCCAAATGTGTAGGCTTCATGCAGTGGGCCAGTGAGCGCAATACACTCACACAGACACACACACACACACACACACACACACACGCACACACTGACAACTGCTCGGTAACAGTTTTTTCGGTATCCATTTCTATTTGGGTTGCCAGCGGTGTCTATTTTTAGGCCACGCGCCCAGATACATTAGCCATGGCATGCCATCTCTTGCTCTCACGCTCTCAGCGTGGCGCTCACGAAGAGCGTGAGAGCGTGAGCGAAGCAAAGAAAGCAGGACAGCAGCGGGCGACAGCGGCAGTGTTCGGCACGCATTGAAGCAGGTGGGCGTATGGAGTACACAGTAAATTTGTGTGTATGTGTGTGTGTGTGTGTGTGTGTGTGTGTGTGTGCTTTCGCCTAGCTGTGTGCTTTTGGTATCGAAAATTTTATCTATTGCCTGATCGCCTCTAGAATATAGTCTGCCGTGGATCGTCGGACCGTTCAGTCTTTTGTGTCGTTCAGTATCATCCGATTCGTGTGATCAACAGCACAGCTCAAATTTTTTTTGCTTTTTTTTCTAATTCCTTGAAGGTGAGTGCTGTGTGTCAGCTGCCAGCCGCCCAAAAAAAAAAAAAAATAAAAATAAATATTAAAAAAAAAACACAGAAAACCAGCAACAAATATTTATGAAAGCAAATCAAGCAAAATATTTCAAGATATAACAATAAAAGAAAAGTGTGTGGAAAACTGCTGCTACAAATCGAAACAGTTTAAGGCCAATGCATATAAAGCAGTAACTAACTAACTGTACGAAGAGAAAAATCAGTTAACGCCTAGGAAGTGACTTGCACTGGGAATATATTACTATACATTTTTTTTTTTTCTGTATGCACAATTTTTTTGAATATTTTTTTAAAGTGTTAAGTGTTGAAAGTGCTGCCATGGAAACAATGAATATATGAATATGCATATAATGAATACTTTCGTTGAACTTAATATAATTTTTTGAAATATTTTTTTTTTTTTTTGTTTGCGATTATGTAAGCTGCAAAGAACAAAAGTGTGAAATTTCGAAAACGCCATACGCAAAATATACACAGAGACACTGCTGGTGCGTGTGTGTATGTGTGTGTGTGTGTGCGTGTGTGTGTGTGTGAGGTGTTAGCTAAATGTATCTGGCAGATACATGCAAAGCTACAAGCGATACTATTGACTGCGCACCAAAATAGAAATTTGGCATTCTACGCAACAATTTGAAGTCTTTCTATGCAAAAGCAGCAGACAAAAGCGAAAAAAACCTCAAAACATTATGTGCTTAAACTATAAAGATATAATTTTTTTTTTTTATTTTAAGCAAAATGCACTTACAATCAAATGCAGCCAAAGTTTGGAACTTTTTGTGACAGAAGTTACATACAGCCATATACATAGATACACAGAGTTACGCACACTTTGAAATCAGTTGATGTGCGCGCATTTTATTTTTAAAACTAAATACGAAGAGTTCACAAAAACACACACACATATGTATGGTATGTGTGTGTGTCTTTTTAAAAAGATACCTCTGTATTCTATAGATACAATTTCGCTGGCATGTAGCAAATTGTAAAATTCCGCTTTTACGCTTTTTTTTATGCTTTTTATGCATTTTTGCCTTGGCTCGAAGGTCACTCTAACACATTGAGTGCTTCGATTTTATGTTAGCATTGAAAATGAAAAAGAAAATATATTATGTACACATATATATATATATATATATGAGTGCAAATGTTTAATAGAATACGTGCAGGAAATGCAGACAGTGCTTCAAATGTTGCATGCAACATAGCCTATATATTACAGCATATATTGTTCGCTATAAATACGTCAATTGTTATAGTTTTTGGCAAGCAAAAAGAACGCCATATATATTTATATATGTGTCTTTTTTTAGTGCCTGCATTTATAGTTTTGCATATATGCTACATAGAAAGAAATGAGTTCAAACAATTCAATTAACTGCCGTTTAGCATTTGTACATTCAAAAGTTAGTTAAACTTTTGCATTCGAATTCATAAAAAAGTTTCATAATTTGCGCAAAGCGCTTATTATTTGAACTTATAAACGGTTAAAAAGCTTTCGCCATAGGTTTCCTTTGCGCTCAACTGAGCTTTTTAAGGAGCTTTCAAAGCTCGCAAAAGCGATCGTACAAATGAAATTGGATATGATGGACAGCAACAGAGTAACAACAATAACAGCTTAACAGCCGACACAGCAGTCGTCTCGCTCACACGCACGCCCACGCAGCGACACCTGCGCACAATTTTCATACAAAGTTAACGAAGCAAACAAATAGCAAGAGCGAGCGAGCAAGCAAGCGTGTGCGTTGGCGATCCGTGTTTTTTTTTTTGTGTTTTTTTGGCAGGCCCCCCATATACGGCGTTTGCCCAACGCGCGTATACGTAATATGCATAAAATATTACTCATACGCACGTTTGGTCCACGTATGTTGCGTGTAGGTGTGAACTTGTTTTGGATTTTGTGCGCTATGGAAGCTGGCTGTCCGGCTGACGTCAAACACATCACACACACACACACACACACACACATATGTATATATGCAGCTCTATATTTGTATATATATATATATACATTATGTGCTTGTTTGGCTTTGTGGGCCATTTGAAATTATGTCATGCGCCAATTGCATTGCACAGTCAATTTAAAACGCTCAATTCTCTTTAATCTATTTACAGTAACTAAAAACACAAATCAAAATGGCTGATGATGAGGTGAGGTAAGTATCGCTACGGCACATGTTTATAAGGATTTATAGCTAGCTTTAACTCAAAACCTTCACACTTTTTACACGCTCCATTGCAGTAATCGTTAACTGTCATCGACTGCATATTTGTATTTTTTTTTTGGCAATGAACGCTGTGGCAGTCGCTGTTGTTAAACTGGGCAATAGGTAAGTGTTGCAACAATTATAGAGTATAATACAATAGTTGTTTAATAGAGCGCTGCATGTAGGCATATTTTGTGCTCAATTGAGGAAAACTGGCTAGCACAAACTTAGAACTTACTGCTCGGTTTATGACTTTACGTTCGAACTTCAGTGTACATTTAAGAATGCTCTAATATGAATATTTAATAGTTTAGGCAAATATTTATGGCACATGCAGCTATGAAAGAAACTTTTCACTGAACTGCATGCGTTCAAGCTACTATTTGTAAGAGTAATTAAAGCGCAACAGAATATTTTCTCAGCCTTTTTCAAAATAATTGCTTCATAAGAATATTCATTGCAACGAGTTCACTCAATAGAATGTTAATGCATACATTCAGTGAAGCAAATGCTTAAAAGCATACAAGTAAACATACTTATTCCTTTATTCAGTAACTTAGAACCTAAAAAAAAAGCAACAAGTAAGCGGGCAAATTGTTAACTACAAAAGTAATTTGCTTGCCTTTGTGTAATAGCCAAATTAGAGTATAAAAAATAGCGACTGATTTCGTGAAACGAAAGTGAAACGTGTTAGTAAGTGTATGCCAAATAGGACAGATAGAAAAGGTCTATCAAATATAATAGAATTGCTTATAGAAATCTCCTTAAAAGCTGCTTGTAGTTGAATGCCTTAACATCCTTGGTGTTCGGTGAAAGCAAATACTTGAAGTTCAACGCTTTAAAAATTTCATTACACATTTGAAAATGCAGCCGTAAATATGAATGAGTGTAAGTGTATGCAATGACATTCATTTGGACATTCATTTAATGACTACTGACAACTGCCTATAGAAATGAATGAACTATAAAATAATGAACGTAAGTGGATGGCAACACTAATGAATGCAAGATTCATTCACAGAATGAACGTTCTTATCAATGAATTGAAGCAGTAGTAGTGGTAATGATTGCTGTGAACGACCGCAGCAAATGAATCAAATGTGACGCTTGAATGAACGTGAGTGAATAGCAAACAAATGAGTCATCAAATGAATGATTGCATAGTGAACGCCAGTAGTAAATGCAAATTGTTTAAATGTACAAATAAATTGAGCCATTCTAAGGAATGTACATGCAGCGCTCCAATGCTCATAGTTACTTAAGTTAACATAGTTTAAGCGCTTTCTAACCTCAAAATGGCTTTCATTCTAGCTGACAAACTATATATAGGCGCTTAGTATATGATTTGCCGAGTTATCACAGCAGCCAGCCGACAACCCAGACAATCCAACCAAGGATATCGCGAACTATAGCAACTCTTGAGTGAAACGCTGATATGTGTTAATTGTTGACGTGATTATTGTTGTCGATGTCGGTGTTGTCCTTCTAGTCTGGTTGTATTTTGTGCGCTGCTCTGCTGTGTTTTATGTGCCTCTTTTTTACACACAGCCTAATATTTGCTTTTATTCTCTCATTGTTTGCAGAAGAAAAAGGCCGCCGCCGCGGCTGCTCCGGCTGCGGCACCGGCTGCTGCAGCCAAAGCGCCAGCAGCTGCTGCCAATGGCAAGGCACCAGCAGCAGCTGCGGCCAATGGCAAAGCGCCAGCTGCAGCAGCGGCACCTGCCGGTCCGCCCAAGGATCCAAATGATCCCAAAGTGAAAGCCGAGGAGGTACAATTGTGTACGTCCGTCATCGTGCCCGTCAACGTTCATGTTTTGTGCCGTAAACTGCTGAAAGAAAAGCTTATGTGGCAGCCATTAAATGCCAAAGTACACATTTGATGTGGTTTTTGTTGTTCTTTTTTATGTTTGATTGCAGGCTAAGAAGGCAAAACAGGCTGAGATCGAGCGCAAGCGTGCTGAGGTGCGCAAGCGCATGGAGGAAGCCTCCAAAGCCAAGAAGGCCAAGAAGGGTTTCATGACTCCAGAAAGGAAGAAGAAGCTCAGGGTGCGTAGTCGATACAAAAAACAAAAAGCAAAAGATTGGAAACTATAAGTTATGTGCTTGCCGTTTACAGTTGTTGCTGCGTAAGAAAGCCGCTGAGGAATTGAAGAAAGAGCAGGAGCGCAAAGCAGCTGAACGTAGACGCATCATTGAAGAACGTTGCGGCAGCCCAAGGAATCTCAGTGATGCCAGTGAAGGTAAATTTTTCAGTATTCATTTCCATATAAAAGCATAAAAAAAGCAAAAATAATGCGATAAAAACTATAAAAGCAAAGAAATGAGCAAAATTTTATAATAACCTAATATACAAAGTAACGACAAATAAAGTCAAAGCAAATGTGTTATCACTGAAGGCGCAAAGTCTAAATATAAAAAGGGTGTTCACGACAGCTTTTCAAAGCTGACATACAAAATCAGAGCTTTGTCCGAACTATAACATCTTAACTATGAAAGTTGTCTTTAAAAAAGTAAGTTTTAAAGTAAAAAAAGCGCACAGCACTGTTAAAGTTAGGGATGCTCACGAGTTTGGTATTTGTTGTGAAAGAACAAATAAGTTAACAGAACGAAGAATGGATGCATAGTAGGGGTGCTCACGAGATTAGACTTTGTTAAAAAATAATTTTTCATAAATTGTGTGCATGAAACATGAACTGATTGAGTTTGTCGATACACACATAGCACTTGCAAATAATAGGGGTACTCACGAAAAATTTTACACTTTACGTTTGAGAGATAACGCAACGTTTTAAGCGAATTATACCAAAGGGTTAGCTATATTTAACAGTCACTCTTAACAATAACTGTCTTTTGTAGTTTTTGTAAGTGTAACTCAGTAACTCAGCCAACGAGTGATTACATATTTGCTTTTATTAAAAATTGAAACTTATAATTTCATAAATATTTATAAAATAAAACTTGCCCATAACTAAAGGCGTACCAATTGACAAAAAAAAAAAGTTTGCAGTTTATATGTCATATATCATATGCACACACTGGCACACTCACCAACACTTTCTCACACACACTCAAACACACACTCACGCACATCCCATATTTAAAACTAGGAGTACCACAAAATGAAGTGTTGAATGTTTAACCAAACTACAAGTTGCGCTATACACAAAGCCATCAAAGCCAAAACACATTACGAATGAAACAAAACAGCTCTCCATAAACGTATCTAAATATATTTCTCTCTCTCTGTCTCTCTTTTATAAATTACACAAAACACCAAACCTGCCAAACAAAAAAATTATTTATAAAAATTGCTAAAAAAAAAAAAAATATAAAAAATATTGAACCAAACTGTTTTTGCGGTCGAACCCCCTGGGCGATTCCCTACACATACACACACACACACACACACACAAACAAACACACATATGTATATATGCAAAACTCGCCACTGCAGACACACTTAGAAACCTTATCAAGCAACACTATGACAGGATTAATAAATTGGAGGACCAGAAATACGATCTTGAGTATGTTGTTAAACGCAAGGATGTTGAGGTACACACACATATATATCTTTATATATATATCTATAACTATTACAAGCGTTGATCGAATATCAAAATCAAAGTCAAAGTCTAAAAACTTAACGCTTAACAACTACAACAACAACAACAAATACTTTCTATTAGCTATCTACTATCTTTCTATATCTCTTGCGCTCTAAATACTCACGCGTTTTACTTAAAATCTAATTTTCTTTTAATTGTATAATACACTTTAAAACTCCAATTTAAGCTCAAGATCCGTATATATATACATATATATATTTGCTCAAGCAAAACCACTAGATATTCTAATGCACTAAAATGCAAAATGCCTATCTAAGCAACAACAACAACAAATTTAACTTTTTATAAAATTAAACTTCTAAAATTTGTATAAAGTAAAGTACAGCATATGGCAATGCCAGCAACAACATTAAACACTCACACAATTAATGAAAACAACAAAAAAAAAAAAAAAAACAACAACAAAAAGCCCAACAGTGTTACAAAAGCAAACATTCTATCTCACTCTCTCTCTCGATCGATGTCTACTCTCTGTATGAATATATGTTACCTTATAGCTGTCGTATGAACACACACAAACACTCACACACACAAACATGCTAGTCGTCTCTTTCTCTCTTTAAAGCTGCACAAAGCTCATTTATATGCTCCAGCAAATATGGCAAGTTTCTTACCCCAAACACACGCATACACACACACACAAAGTCACATATATATATGCGTATATATGCGTATATAAGCGTATATATGCGTATATATGCGTATATATGCGTATATATCATGCACACACACACACCCTCAGACACTTTAAAGCTAGTCAACGCGTGAAAGCAGCCAAAGTTTAGCTTAAGTTTGTTGCTATGCTGCAACATATGTTTTCATACTCTCGCCAATTCGCAGATACACTTGAAAAAATTTGTCATGATTATCACAGTAAAATAGACAAATTGGAAGAACGCAAATACGATCTCGAGATCGAGGTAGCCAGAAAGGATTTTGAGGCAAGCATTTCACTATCTTTGAGCTGCAGCGTAGTGTAGTGTATTTTTTAAAATTATCTTTTCTCGATTTTTATTGCCATTTGGCCGCAATACCTGGCGCCGTTAACACGTTAATAACCCTGTCTAGCTCTTTTTAAACAGTTGGTCACCAGCCACAAAGATATATGGAAATATTTCAAGCTGATATGTGTGAATAGTCAGCACTGTGTGATGTCCTACTATTATTAAATATATTTTTTGTTGTAGTAAATGTCAGTGTTTTACACTGTACCGTAGTTAACCCCAAAAAAGCCTAAAAATTGTGCATAACTCGAAAGTTTTTTGATTTTTGAGAGAGTTGTGCAAAATAAGCGCGTTCAGCAACATTTTTTTGGGCTATTACACTGAAAAAAATGAAAGCTAACTTTTGCCGCGCTAACCGCTAACAAGCAGTGCTACTACATAAGGTCCTGCCAAAGTGGGCCAACATAACATGCTGCCTCTACTAAAAAAACAAAAAAAAAAAAAAAAAAACGTCTAGTCTAGTAGTATTTGCTGTCTAGCTTTTAAAGCTGTGTAATTTGTACTCTTTTGCTTTTTGTAGTTTCACAGAGCTTGGCAAGCAACAATTTTTGGCCATAGCTTGTTATATTTAGGCTTACGTTACGTTACGTTACGTTTGTTTTTGTCGTACGTAGCACAGCTATTGTTTTTTGTACTTTTGTATTTTTTTGTCAAATGCTTTTACTAATCGTAGAGAAAAAGTCAAAGTAAACGAAACGAATTATACTGTTTTTGAAACGGGGTGCGTGGAAACTTGTCCTTATAAGTACACACACACACACACAAACACACACACACACACACACAAACATGCATACAACATACATATTTAGTGCTTAAGCAGGGTGCCATCAAACAGCTACAACAACAATCATTCGCTACGTGACACTTAAGCGCACTACACTTGAAACAAAAAACTTCAAAACCAACGAACATAATACATGAAAAATTATATAACTTGAACAAAATTATATCTCTAAATATATATATATATATGTTTAGGTACCAAAAATTGTATGTATTAATTATATTAATAATTTCATACTTCTCTTCTCTCTAAACAAACAAACAAACAAACAAAACAAAACCGAATGTGCGTCGCCTCTGTCATTGTCTCTGTCTCTCTTGCTCTTTGTCGTCGTTATACAAAACACGCACACATTCTATCTCTCTTTTTTTCTCTCTCTCTCTATCTCTCTCTCACTCTCTTTCTTCTATTTTTGTGTCTATCTATGTCTCTCTCTCTCTCTCTCTCTCTGAAACACTACACTGTCACTCACACACACGTTCACGCAAAATCACACACACACACACGCACACACACACACTATCGAACGTTGTCGTTACGCTGTGTGTTCTCAATTTAATTTCGCAACACACACATTACACACACGTTACGTCACGTTACGTCACGTCACGTCACGTCACGTAAACTTTATCTTTACGCTACCGTTCACGTTACCGTTACCGTTACCGATACCGCTACCGTTACCGTTACCCGCAGCCGAACTGCAAACATTATGTAAACAATATTGGCAACGACTTTACAATTTGGAGGGCGCTAAGTTTGATTTAGAACACGTGCAGAAACTCAAAGCACAAGAGGTAAATGCCAAACAAATTTTGTCATGCACCCAAAAACCAAAAACAAAAAAAAATACTACAAGCAAACAGAAAAAAAGCAACAAAAATACCAAAAAGCGAATGTCTAAAACAAGCAACAATATATATATAGTATATTTTTATATATATAATATATATATTTAATAATAATTATGATTATGCCCTTGATATTTAATATTTTGATTACTATATTTCTTAGTCATAATTTTAACTTATTGCGATTCTTTTTTTTTTTTTCTTACCTAATTTTGATATTGTTTTAACTGCTCTAAACAAACCAAGCAAAAAAAAAAAAAAAAGTTTACCTCAAAAACCAAAGATTTATATTCTCAAATAATATCTATAATGCAATATAAAGCATATTTCTTATATAGCGCACGTTTTTAAGCAAATCGCCGCGTGCTTTACAACAACAACAAAAACCGTGTTGGTTGCGTCACTTTTCCAAAGTTGGCAACTCTACGCTGCAGCTTTGCTGCAACTTGTGCTTATCAAGTCATTGCCAGCGACAACTTAGCTGCTGCCGCTGCCGATCGCTGATCTATTATCAAGTTGCACAACTTTGGAAAGGCGCTATAACACGCTTCGGCTGGCCGATGTACTCAATGCAAAACTAGCCAAACAGAGTAATAAATACGAATTTCAAGCGAAATTACGATCAATTAATAGTCACTTTGAACTAAATTACAAAATACTTTTGAGTAATAATAATAATAATTTAAAAAAAAAAAAAATGACGTCCACAAAAGTTGTGCTCTACAACAAACAGTTCTGACGCGAAAACGTGCTCGTTTTGCGCCGCATCCCATCCACAAAACCAACAACCAACAAATACAAGACAACAGTAAGATCCAAACGTTCGCCCCATTCCCATAAAAATACCAAAATATACCAGAAAAAAAAAGAAGCACAACGTATATTGCTATAAAATAAAAGTAAAACTCACCGAACACATAACATCTAATGTAATTAGCTGCATCCTACAGATGCTAAGCAAACGAAATTATATGATGATATGATATGATATAAAAACTCTATAATATGTACCTACTTAAGTTTTAAGTTTCGCAGCACAGCAAATATCAATTTCTAAATATGATAAAACGTCAAACGACAAAACTCCCCCAACTCCCCCCATGTTTTTCCAGGCGAATTGCAAGAGATTTGCGAAGAGTATTACGAGCGTATGTATATTTGTGAAGGCCAGAAATGGGATCTGGAATACGAAGTCAGGAAAAAAGACTGGGAGGTACTGCTCTAAAAAAAAACAAAAATAAAAAAAAAAATCAACTCAGAAAATCACAAAAACAAATACAAATACAGTTTTTTTAGTACCATGTTTCTTGTCCATGTCATTTTTGCATCAAAATCAAGTTTTTTTTTTTTGATCGTTGTCTCTTATTGATTGTACTTGTATCTTTTTTCTTATTCTTATTCATATACAACTTATATATATCTATAGTATATAGTATATGGTTCGTTATTCTTACTACTCGTTGTTCGATTTAATGCCGTTCCTAATAATTATTTGTACTTAAAAAAAAAAAACAAAAAAAATGAAACACAACCAAAAAAAAAAAAAAATATAGACTACAGCAAACCAAAGCAGCAACAAAAACAACAACAACTACAGGCTCAAGAGCAGCTTAGTTTTTGAGCAAAAACATGAACTTCTCCTCAAAGCAAACCCATACATAAGTGTAAAAGAAAGTCAAAAGCCGTTAAGTCGATTTCACGATACTCTTCCTTTACACTTAAACACTGGGCTACAGCAGCTGCAAATTTCCCGGCATACAAAGCTCTATATAAATATAGCATAGTTTGTTGCACAAATTGTTTTGTGTGTTTTTTTTTTCTCTCCAACTTTTGCTCTCTCTCGCTGACTGTACGCCACTTGCACTCTGGTCTGTGTGTCCGTTTGATTGGCTGCAATTGCCTCATGCACGCACGTACATGCACATGCACATGCACACAGACGCACAGGCATAGCACATACATGCGCACACACACACACACACACACACACACACAAACACAACTACACCGTTATCTAGCAGTAAACGCATGTGTTAGCCCTGAAAAGTAGGCGCTGAAAAGTAGGCAATGTGTTTTTTTTTTTATCGAAATTTGCATGTGCACAGCGATGCGTTTTGAATTGTTCTCACTTAGACAAAAGCAACAACAACAGCTACCAGAAACAGCAACTGCAACTACTCAAAGAAAACCAAATTGACAAAAAACGAGAGCCTAAAAAACCCAATACCGCCACAACCATGATGGAATAAAGAAAGGTGTGCTCACTCTCAGTATGTGTCTCTTTAAATTGTTACCAATTTAGTCTACGTCTGAGCTTTTGAAAATTTTGGCAACTCAAAATACTGAGAGTGCGCACACCTTTGTTTATTCCATCATGGCCACAACCAAACTCACCGCAACAAAGCCCACACTTCATTGTATAAATACCTAATTACTTGTGTGTTTGTGTAAATATCTTTAACAGACTGTAAGCAGCGCTCACTGTCTAGCACTTACTCTCTACTACCAGTTATGCTCACTATATATATCGCTCTCTTGTTTGTTTCACACTCTCCAACTCTCTCTCTCTCTCTCTCACTCACGCTGTACTACTGCGCTTAAGCGCGCGCAGCTTAACATAGTTTCGTTAACATAAAGCTTTTACATAATGTTAAGCTTTTACATAATGTTAAGCTGCGCTCAACTAAGCACAGTATATCTTACTCACTCTAACTTAGCGGTCACCTGAACGAACCTAAAAGCAAGCAACAATATATATTGAAAAAAAAAAACAGTTAACATTTCGTTTCAATTGAAACGAATTGAATTGAAATTGAAATTGAAAAGCATAAAAGCCAAGCGTCGATTTGCTCTCGCGTTTAAGTTGAACAGCGTTACGACTTCTTGGGGGGGGTTTAGGCCAAAAGCAGTATGGCACACAGTGACAACAACAACAACAGCAAGTTTGTGCCATTATATATATATATATATAATACAATGGGGCTTAAAGACAGACAGACGATTATTCGTTTAAACGGTTGCTTTAGCTGCGCTCGCTCTACCAGCTAACGCTCCTACGTTAACCACCGCCGCCGCTGCCGCCCACTAAATGTTACCACCACAACAACAACAACAACAAACACAGTTTTACAGTTTTACAGTCTTACTCCCAAAACAACAACAACAACAACAACTACTTTTTTGCCCCTAATTAAAGGTTCAATCAATGAGTTGCAGCTGCCAATGTAGCAGAAAAAAAAAAAAACAAACACACAAAACAACAACAAATGCTGCCTAATGTTAAGCGTGCTCTCTCTCTCTCTCTCTCTCTCTCTCTCTCTATATATATCTCTATCTCTCTCTTGGAAACAATTTGACTTGATGTTAACTTTTGTGAATGTGCCATACTGTGCAGTACCTCAGCCCAGCTAGTTAGTTAGTTTTACCCATATTTGTAGCTGTAGTTGAACCACAAGTTCCAAAACAAGTATTTGTTATACCGAAAGTCTAAAGTCTGTACTCTACGCTCAGAAATATGTTTTTGTGTCTCAAACTTTGTCTCTGTGTCTCTGCCTCACGCACTCAAATGCTGTCAATGTCTTACTCTCTCTCTCTTTATCTCTCTCTCTCTCTCTCTCTCTCTCTCTGTCTCACTCTCTCTGTGTCTCTCTCATATACCATATTAAAAATTTTATATAAAAAATAAAATAAAGCATTAAAGCAAAAAAGAAATCGACATTTGGATGTTATGCTGTTCAATCGACGTATCGAAAAAAAAAAACAAAGTTTAAAAAAAGTAAAAAAATTGAAACCAGAAACCAAAATACCTTTTTTTCCCCATACCAAATTAGAACTTGGCTCGTGTTGCTCGCTCACTCGCTAGTTGGCTCGCTCGCTCGCTCGCCCGCCTTACAGTTACAACTTGGCTAACGGCATGCTTGCGTTTTAACTGTAAATATATTAACTGTACTCTGCATTGACATAACTGTAACTTGTGCTAACTGCACTGTAACGCATGCGAAAAACTAGCAAAAACAAAACTCAACTTTAGCTGAGCTTTTTGCACGCACTGATCAACAATTTACCAGTCTAATTAACAGCTCGACATTTTGATTTTGATAGATTTAGCGTACACGTCAGTATCGAAATTGTATCGAAATTGTCTAGTTTTGTTTAGTGCGTTTGCTAAGCAAATACTAATGAAATATTCTTTCTCTTCCACTTTCTAACTCGCTGCATTCCCATGTGCTACGTTTAGATCAACGATCTCAATGCCCAAGTTAACGATCTTCGCGGCAAATTGTAAGTATTCCAATACTCAGATATATGTATGTGCTCGGAAAAGTATGCTTTAAAATTTTTGCTTTTTTTTGTTTTTTTTTTTGGCACATTGCAGCGTTAAGCCAGCCTTGAAGAAGGTCTCCAAATACGAAAACAAATTCGCCAAGCTGCAGAAGAAGGCCGCTGAATTCAACTTCCGTAACCAACTTAAGGTCGTCAAGAAGAAGGAATTCACATTGGAAGAGGAAGAGAAGGAGGTAAGCATAGCGTTTCAGCCATTAAATATATAGTAAAGTCAATCAAAAATAATGGGCTTAGATATGCTTTCGAGTCTAGTTGGTATACCTTTACTCAATTTTTTACAATTATTTCTTTGCTTTTACCGTACACTTCAACGCAATTAACCAAAAACAATCTGAATCAATACTCGGCAACATATAGAAAAAGATTAAAGATGCCGCTGTGCTAAATAAAGCCAAAAAGTGTAAGAACTCTGTACTCTGTACTGTGTGTTTAAAGATTATATAAGTTCTCCTGGCACGCACTCTGTGTACCAATACAATGTTAGCCACTCTCTTAATTCTGCTCTCTTAAGCTCTATTACACAATGTTTGTCACTTTGTTGCGTCCACACACACACACACACACACACACACACACACACACACACACACACACACACACACACACACACACACATGTCTACTATGTATCTTATGTATGTATGTAGTCTTAGTCTAGCTGCCACGCCCACTGTCTACTAGTTAGTTCAAACACACACACACACACACACACACACACACACACATGCAATGTTCACAGTGTTCGATCACCGTGCATGTTGTACGCACACACACACACACACACACACACATACAAACACACACACATACAAACACACACTGCGTGTCTTTGTGTTGTATGCAGTTATTTATTACTCTTTATAATATGCCATATGCTCTCTTATTAATATGCCATATTCTCTTTTCGAATGTCCGCCCATCCGCAGAAGAAACCTGACTGGTCCAAGGGCAAACCCGGCGATGCTAAGGTAAAGGAGGAGGTTGAGGCCGAAGCTTAAGTGTCCACTAGTGTCCACTGACCCGTGACTCCCGCCCTAAACATTTAATTTCAAATATAAATTTTACAATTACAACAATTATCAGAGCAAATAATATATATGCCATAAATATATATATATATATATATATATATATATATATGTGAATGAAATCAATAAAACAACAGCAACAAATTGAGCAAAAATATTTAAAAAAAAAAAAAAACACAACCAGAATATAATAATTCAAGTCAAGGATTCATACAACAGCCAAACATCTGAACAATTTGATGAATTATTTTATTATATTTCATTATTTACAAATTATATTTTTTAATGTAAATTAAATTAAATTACATAAAAAAGAAACAACAACTTTTTACTGCATTTTACTTAAGATCAGTAGTAACTACTGTTCGTCAAAAGATAATACTTTGAAAGAAGAAGAAGAAAGGTTTTGTGAACACTGAACCATAAGCAAGGAGCAGTCATTGGACCGCAGCATCACTTTAGCTCTTTGAGGCCTTTGGTAACAACCTCTCCAAATCTTACGATACTGTGCCAAGTATCGTCGCCAGTTAAGGCGATGCCCTATCCTGCGAGCTCCTTAACTTTGTGATGTAGACTGTGCTGCGGAGTTCGAAGACGGGCCCAGTTCCTATAAAAGTGTCAAGTTGCTTGCCTACGAGAGAGAATTTTGGATTCACACTGACGGGAGCACTAACATGTCTTCTATACCGACGGTTTCGAAACGAAGAACCAGATTGGTGCTGGTTGATATATAGGTTACTCTGACGGTTTTTCAAACGTAATACGGAATGCTGTAAGCTATGGAGAAACCACGCCCAACGTCGATCGTGGTCACTGAGTGCAAGACCAGTATCGAAACGATTTCTCGCTATAACACAGTTATTATACACTAGGCTTCTCGACATTGATTGATTGACAAAAGATCGGCTTCACAGGCACTACGGCCAAAGCCGATCATCTCTAGCGGTTCATACGAACAAAATGCGACTTAATATATTGTGGAGCAATCCTCCAGTTTTCTTCGTCAGCAGGGCATGCAGATCTATGCCATAATGTATTTGGCCGACATATGACCAATATGAGTCTCATTTCTATGTCACTGTCTTGTCTTTGCAAGGAGGTATTTTGGATAGCGATACACTTTAACTGTCTGAGTGCTAGTTGTGAGTCATCTGTTATCGATGAGCCGTCACACCCAACACAAATCGTATCTAATCTAATGTTTGCCTATGCCGATGGTACTAACATCATTGGTCGTATAAAGTTAGAAGGTTGCTGGGTATGAATGGATCGATGACAAAGTGGACAATCATGTAATTTTGCCTACTTTGTTCAAAATATTTGAGAGAATATTTCTTAGCAGAGCGTCGGTAGCTTTGGCTGTCCAGGGTGATATTGCTGACCATCAGTTTGGGTTCTGGCACCATCATGGTACTCCTGAACAGGTGCTTTGGCTGGTGCAACATGTCCTTGAAGGGTTTGAAAAATAGCTCTAAAGCTCTGCCGTCTTCTTAGATATCCAGCAATCTTTTGACCGCGTCTGGCATGAGGATCAAGTCACTCTTTCCAGCTGCGCAGTTCAAGCTTTTGAGGTCGTACCTTCAGAGGCGTTGTTTTATGCTTGAGATGCAGGATGTGCGATCGAGAATCGAATTTCGTCACATGTTTATTACTTCGAAGATGTTATTTTGTTTTATAATAAAATCAAATGTTGAATTATTAAATTTTATATTTTTTAAGTTGATTTTTTAATAAGAGCTTACAAAAAATCGAAAATAAATACAGTTCTTATTATTAAATAAAATTAAGTTTATTTTTTATGTAAAAACACTAAGTAACTCTATTTTTTAGTATCCCACCCCACATTTAAGGACGGAGCAGTTCATTTTGCGATGCAATGGCACGGATTCTTCCTCCTTAAAGCTTCTTTTAAGTTTCATACTGACTATACTTGGAAAAAATTTTACAGAAAGTACCTTTCAGACATTCTGAATTGGATTACGGCTCCGAAACATAGGCGACCAGTACAGGAAGGGACTAAGAGTACGACTTTAATACCTAGCTATCATAGTTTGGAGCGTTGTTTTGATGAATTATCCAATTTTGGCTAGGGAAAACGTCTCGAAATGACGCTAGCTCGCTTTTAAATAAGTTTTAATATGCCAGTGAAGAATTTCGACCCATGAAACTTATATTGGGTAGTTGGACATAGTACTGAACACAGTCCATACCATAAGGGATATTCTGGATCTCACGTAACTTTTTGTAGTAGCCATCTGAACCCTCCAAGTTCAACTTGTTTCCATCTTAATTAAACTTTTTTCATCGCTAAATATAACGATTCCAAATCCCACCACCTAAAACTTGTAATTCTCATACAGCGTAATTCGCCCATTTTTGTACTGCTCTTGATTTGTTATACTTGGCACGATGTGGAGCTGCATCCCGACTTTCTATATTTGTCCCATACGCTGTCTAGTAATATTTAGGCTTGATTCCAACTTAATTTTGTTGGACATCATCATGTCATGAGTATCAAACTTCCGAGTGTGCCACTTAGTTCTAATCTATTACAGTTGTAGTTGTTGCCCCTGTGCAGTCAGCGGTTCGTCTGCTTCTTTCCTCTTCTCTTAATAGTTGCTTAATTATGTGTCTTTAAATTCCACAGAATGGTTCTGGTCCCATCAAGGAGTTTGCGGCTCCATTTCTTGATAGTTCGCCCGCAAGTTCATTCCCAGAAATGTTGTTGTGGCCGGGCACCCACCGAAGCGTTAGTTTGTTTCGTCTTCCCAGAAGTTACACATTTGCTCGGATTTCCCTGGTTCCTGCAACCGCCTTTATTGCAGCTTGACTGTCCGACAGTATAGCTATACTGTATAGGTTTACGTCTGCACATCTGCCTACGGCGCATACCGCTGCTTGGAACATGCTTGAGTGAGTGCCCATAGAGATGCGTGTTCAGGGCCCCGTAACACCTAGTCCAGTGACATAATTTGTCAGAAATCCATCCGTGCACCAAACTATGGTATCCTTTTTCATAGGTTGCATCTTCTTTAAAGTAAGTACTGCGTGAAAAGGTATTCTGTGGCCATTTCATCTCTGGGTTGTTAAAGCTGCGATTTTCTTAACCAGTCTGTCGGCATCTTGAGTACTGATTATGTGGTCATTGCCAATAACTTCCACTGCCATTCTCAGCAGTGTCGCTTTCATTTGTCGTTCAATTTCTATATGTAGTGGTGCTAGTTCCATAATGACTTCTAGGCACGTTCTCATTGCACCTCTCATGCAAGCCTCTGTATCACCGTGCTGTTCTTTTTAGCTGTGGCCAGTCCACTCTTGTTCCCCAGGCAACATACGGAGCTGTGAGCATTGGTCTTATTCCCATCGGATGATTTTTGCAGAAGTTCCCCATGATTTACCCGCTATCCTTCTGCGTGTATACAGTGCTCCGATGCACTTGTTCGTTACGTTCTCAATATGGTTGCCTAATTTGAGTTTACTGTCAAAAATAACTCCTAGGTATTAAGCCTCCCTACTTGCGTCAATGGGACATCCCCTAAGACGAAGTTGTCTCATTTGTGGAAGTTTGTATCGCTTAGTAAATGAGACTATAACGTTTTTTGAAGGGTTTAGGTTAAGGCCAACTTCCTTGGACCAATCGTAGGTTATGTTTAGTCGTCTTTGTATTATGTCACAAAGAGTATTTTCAAATTTTCCCAAAGCAATGAGCACAATGTCATTGGCATTGTATACCCTCATTTTTAAGTCTCTTCAGGAGTTCGTCTACTATCGTCCATAGTAGTGGAGATAGGACACTTCCTTGAGGACAGCCACGAGTTGTGGCAACAGTGACAGTGCTGTTGCCTTTTCCCGATGTGACCTTAGTAGCCTTCTTCCTAGCAAAGAGCGTATTCTTTTCCTAATGGTTGCGTTCACTTCCGTCCCTTCTTAAGTGTGCTTGGTTCACAGCGTTAGGCGATGTATTGTCAAAAGCACCCTCGATATCTAGAAAGGTGCACACAGCGAGCTCCTCCGCTCGACTCAGGATGTTCCTTAGCTGTTATAAGGCAGTATCGGCTGATCGACCTGCTCTATAAGCATGTTGAGTATGATGCAGCGGTTCGCTCTTCAGTAGAGTATATCTGAGATTATTAACTACCAGCTTCTCTAGCGTTTTCAGCAAAAACGATGTTAAGCTGATAGGCCTGAAAGATTTTGGATATGTGGCGTCTTTATACCCTGCCTTTGGCGCGGAAGACCACCTTTGCTATCTTCCATGGCTCAGGTACATATCCAGCTGCTTAACATGATTCTTCTGAGATGGGCTTGGAGGAGTTCTTTGCCATTCTAACGGAGTGATGGCGAGATTCCATCTGGGCCTGGCTTAAAGTGGAAATAATTAAAGCTTTGCCCAATAAGGCGCTTACTTAGTACGTTATGCGTCTTATTTGAATTCAATTAACGTGATTATTCGATTGCCTAATGGCCACTCATTACACTCATTACGTAACTGTCGTAACTAATTGTAGCTCACTTTTGTATATTGATTCGATATATCTATTTTCATCTAATCTTAGCTCTCTGTCAAAGTCAATGTCAATGTCCAACGCAAATACGGCAAATGCAAGTGCCAAGGACATTGTCCATTTCCTTTCGTAATATGCATATCCTTGTCAGTGGCCCAAAGCACACTAATTGCTTTAGCACGGACTAATACCTTCTATTTATAGTTGTTTGTCTGTCAAGTCGAAAATAGCAAAGTTTATAGGATTATGAACTAATTGCTATGGAAGCTGCTTAAAATAAAAGTTTGTCATGTTTTATGGTTATACAGTTAGACATATATTTATATATATTTATGTTTATGAGAGGGGGTGTTCACATGAGCGAAATTGATTCAGTGTTTGGGATGTGTGGTGTGTGTGTGGGTGTCGCTGTTTGTACTTCGAAACTAATTAAAAAAAAAAACACACATTTGTCGCAATGTGCAGTCAAAGTTAAAATGTTTCTTTTCACAAGAAATATGAGTTTATTAAATAAAATGCAATTCAAATATTGTATCTCGAAGCAAAATGAGTGGCTCCATAAACGTTTGGAAAATGTAATTACTATTAAAAATGTATATTTGACAGCATTTATCGATATATATATATATAATTGTTGCAGAAAGTCGGCACGGTGACCGACAGTGGGATACCCTGTACCCATTTTTCGCATGAAAATCGAATTTATGTGCAAATGGTCGTTACTAAGGTAACTGAACTGGGTGCTTGATTCGGCAAAATATCAACATTGTTTCGTTTATAAGCTTAACATGAGTCGTCGTAGCAAATTTTGTGGCTCTAACATAAATGTTTACCTTAACATTGCATTGATATAGGAGGAGGGGCCTAAAATTGCTACTTTATCTATACTAATATTATAAATTCGAAAGTAACTCAGTCTGTCCGTGTGTCTGTGTGTTCCCTTTTTACGCCCAAGCCGCTGAGCCAATTGTTTTGCATTTTGGTGTAGAGATAGATAAAAACTTAGAATATAATATGCTCTGCTTCGAGAGGAGCACGGGGACTGGTGAGCAGGTGGTGCACCCCCTAGTTACTTGTATCTTTTAAAGTTACTATACTTTTTAAATAATTTTCACACAACATATGCACAATAACAGTGTGCGTGATTAAGCCAAGTTTCAACCGGACAGCTTTTATGGTGTGGGTGTAAACCGCGAAAGTCTGTCACGGGGTAAGATATCGACATGAATCGGTAAACTGATCTTTTCCGGGAAAATGCGCATCTTATGGTAAAATTTTGTTGCACTTACTCTTGTAGTCGCTAAGAAATACGTTACAACACGGCCAGACGGACGAATGGATGGACAGACGGACATGGTTATATAGACTCGGCTATTGCTCCTGATCATTTTTGCACATGGAACATATGGTCTGCCTCGCCTCCTTGTGCCTGTGACATACATTGCACAAATCTATAATACCCTTTTAAACTTTGTGTACAGGGTATAATGAATGTCTGTAAATATTTATATGTGCATTGCTTGATATCAATTTTTTACTTTAATTAAATATTGAAATGTTTATTCTTATACTTTTGAATTAAGCGTTTAATAAGGTCTTTAAAAAAGAATATTAAATATATATTACATTTAACACTGTGCAACAAAAAAAAGTGTCAATAAGGAACCTCTATGCAAGCCTACTCTGGTTTCGTACTCTTGCTCTAATTTCAACCTTTCTCTATTTTAACTTGCTCTATCGGGCATGGTACAATGGGCAAGGTAGCCTAAGTTCTGGCGATGAGTCAACATTCTCCGGTTTTCAAAGCTTATATTGAACATTATCCGTGCAAAGTTGGTGCGCCTTTGCAGAATGATGTTGAGTATTACACGAAGCTCCGTCTACATAGGTAAGAACCTCTTTTCGCTTTTTGTTACTGCAATCTCTTCTCTTTCTTGCGATGGAAAGTCTGTTGAGAATGACTGCATCGAAAGGACTGTATTCTATAAGGCTGTCTAGTTGTTACTAAGCGAAATGTTAGCCAAGCCTTTTGAAGGTGAATCTGCCAGGGTGTATAAATTCTTCGAGTAGAGCCGCCGACGCATCTGGACTGATGTTAAAAACTATACTTTTGATGTTTTCAAGGATTCGTCTACCTTGGCTCCAGTGTCACAACGAAGAACGATGTCAGCATGGAGATCAAACCGTGTAACCGTGTTCGAAATAATAATATAAAAGTAAACGGATTGAAACGACTCTTCAATCAGCGATCCTATGGAAATGATTGTTGTTCTCAACTTAGGCATATTATGAACATATCTTTTATATAAATAGGCTAAGGAATATTTTTGGACCCCTTTTTCACCAACTATATGGATACAAATGTTGGTGAAACTTATAACTTGGGTAGGGAAATTACATAAGAAGTGCAGAATATGAGTTGTATTAATATCTTTTATTTAAATAGGCTAAGGAACATTTTTGGACCCCTTTTTCACCAACTATATTGAAACAAATGTGGGTGAAACTTATAGCATTTTGTAGGGAATTTTTATAAGAAGTGCAGAATATGAGTTGTATTCATATTTTTAATATTAATAGGCTAAGGAAAATTTATGGACTCCTCTTTCATCAACTATATGAAAACAAATGTGGGTGAAATTTATATCATTGTGTAGGGAATTTTGATAAGAAGTGCAGAATATGTTGTATTAATATTTTTTATATAAATAGGCTAAGGAAAATTTTTGGACCCCTTTTCCAACAACTATATGAAAACAAATGTGGGTAAAATTTATATTATTGTGTAGAGAATATTCATAAGAAGTGCAGAATATAAGTTGTATTCATATCTATTATATAAAAAGGCTAACGAAAATTTTTGGACTCCTTTTTCACCAACTATATTGAAACAAATGTGGGTAAAACTTATAGCATTGTGTCGGAATTTTCATAAGAAGTGCAGAGTATAAGTTGTTGCATGTTTTGGTTACTGTTCACTAACGTTTTCTCAGTTGCTATTGGTTTTCGGCCTATGGAAAAACATGACTGTTTTACATGTATTTGTGACTCACAGCTCAGTTGCTTATATAAATCATAAAGAGAGAGAGAGAGAGAGATATCAGAAGTGCTACATGATTCTGAAGTGGCAAATTTATGGATTTTAATTTATGGTTACCACTAGGAATATATAAATACAATACGAACTATAAAATTCCATAAGTACCAAGCGAATCAGTTGAGTTGGGCAACCCGACATCTGCCTTGGTTTCGCACCGAAATCACAGCCACCACAAAAGCTCTCGAAGCGCCGCAAGTGAAAAAGTCAACACAGAACTAATCCTATAAAAGAAAAGTGCGTACTTTGTGATTCCCCGTGGCACCAAAATAATAATCCTGGTGAGATGAAGATGAAGATGCCTTTGGAGTTTTTGAGTGGAAAGTACTTCGCTGGATCTTTGGCCCTGGTAAATACATTAGTCATTCAATGGAACGACCTGCCAGAAAGGTCCCCAAGGCGACAAAGAACCAGGTCATGTCTTTGTTGGCAAGACCAGGAAGAGAGCACACTTCGGCGTTTCGCAACACATTCTCCAACAAAAGGTTGAAGAGTTCGCAGGAGAGGGCATCGCCTCTTCTGAAGCCTCGCTTGGTATCAAAGGGTTCGGAGAAGCTCTTTTTGATGCATGTATTGCTCAATGTCATACTGCATAGTCGTACCAACTTTGCAGGGATTCCAAGCACAGACAGTGCGGCATACACGCGATCCCCCAACGAACTATCAAATGCTGCTTTATAATCGACAAAGAGATGGCGCTTAGCTATTATTACATAAAAATAAAACAACTTTTTAATTTAAATTACAAACTTTGATTTATTTTCGAACATACATATGTTTTTAAATTGAGCTGATTTTTGTAGAAACATAAAGTGCATTTGACACACAGCTCAATAAAACAAGATGTGTTTCTAGTAAAACCAGCTCAGACGTATAACGTTACATGAATATATTTTGAACTGAATACTTTTCTTTCAAGTATTTTGTCTAAGAGCGTAAAACGCTCTGACACAAAATTTGCATACATTTTTTAACTCGAACTGCGTAAAACACATAAAATTTAACACATTTAACGCAGTTCATAGACTTTTCAGGTTTTTTTTCTTTTTTTTTTTGCTTTTGGAAAACATTTCAAGCACTACTTGAAGCATTTTCCAAAAACTAATGCATTGTTGCTTGTTAGAAGTGATTTTACTTTTACAAATGCTTCGAGTTATGTTTTATTTTTAAAGTTATTAACGGAAAAGTGTTATATGAGTGAGTGGCAGCACTTTTGTTAAGTTGAGATTAGTATGAATTCTATAAGAGTTAGCAACAAACCCAGTTTCTGTGGCCCAGCATTCTGGCCTATTTACCAAACTCTGCCTGGAGAGCTGTAATTTTTAGTGATACTTTGTTCTATTTGCTATATGTAAGGAAAAGCCCATGCATGACAGTGGGCAACATGAGTGCAGTTAGGTAGTTTAGTAACGTTATTTTACAGTTTCTATGACCCAGCATTCTGGCCGTAATATCAAGTTAGTCTATTATTTCTAATTGCTTGCTATTGAAAGTCGATACTTGGCAGCGGTTGTAACAATATAACTGTAAGTTAATGACGGTAAATTCGGTAAAGCGTATACCATAAATTGTGTTTCAGCGCATTGCCAGCAGTTTTTCCATAACTTTCACTCCATATATGTTATCAGTGTTGTGCACATTTTATATATATATTTTCAGTGTTTCCAATTTTCTATTACAAGCCTTAATTGTTGTGCACATTTTTGTTTTTTTTTTGGGAGGTAAACCCTTGCTAGGCGTAGCAAGTAGTTTGCCATAACTCGTTTTTTTGCGGCTTGTAATACAAAATTATCAGACAAAATCGTTTTCAGCGATTTTAAATCTGCACAGCACGTACAACATTTTGTGCTTAGAGTTGGTTTAAGCTCAGTTGAGCCTATAATTTTCGGAGTTTTTCAAGTTAGGAGTAAACGCTGCAATTGCCTAAACAAAACTTGTTAGTTTAAGTTAAGCGCAAAGTAATGCTTGTGTTATGTTACGGGAAGCGTGTTCTAATGAAAAACTGTTTTTGGTGTTAATTTTCGGAGTAAAGTTACAGTTACAGCTGCTTTTGTATCGACCTTTTTGTAGTACTATTGCGGCCAGCGACACGATGCGTTTTCTGCAGCCGCAAAAACTGTTCATTTAGGACAATTCATTGCGTTCATTTGTTGTTCATTTTGCGCTGCCTAGAACTTGATTGCTGCCAAAGCTTTCCGCTCTCCTCTAGTTTCAAACGTTATTGCCAACTCGCTCTGTTTGGAGCATACAGAGCGAGAGAGCACGCACAATTGTTGTTCACTCGCATTCATGTGTTGCCACTCATGCCGCCAGCATGATGCGCTTCTCTTCTATGGCAACATATAAATGCATTAAAAGTTTTTTTTTTTTTTTTTTAAGAGTTTTCGGTCTATGACAGCCGCCAAAGTCTAGGCAAGACGCCAAAAAGCTGAAAATACTCTAAGAGCAGTTCAAAAAATGGCGTCACGAAAGTGAACAACAACGGCACTTGATTTTGCTGTTGGCATTTTGAGGTTATGTTTGCTGCAGCAAATGAACAGTTTTGCGCTTCAAAAATGTGAACTGCCAAATCTTGGGTTGCACACAAGTTTCCATTTAGTGGCACAGTCCGGTCCAAGCGTTTACATACAATAGATAAACATTTAGTTAGCACTTTAAACGATTTGCACTTTAATTTTTAGAGCTTACCTTCAAGAAAAATAACTGCTTACACATGTGACTAAACCAATAAAATGAAATGAAAAAAAACTACACTATTATTTTGAGCACTGCTAGGCTTAGATACAAATGTATCTTTTGGTTAAATTTAGCGCACCGTGTCGCTGGCGCGAGTGCGCCGTCTCGACTGACCCTCTGCTGTTGCCCTTAGTCGCCTGCTAGGCTCGGTTTGAGACACGCTCGCCCTATGCAACCCTTATGAAAAAGGGTCGCTTTCGGATCTGTTCTTGTCCTAAGCCGCTCGACGACTACCTGAACTTTTGGGTCGTCATTGTTTGCAGAGCAGCTGTGCTGCGTTTTGCTTGTCTTTTACGATTTTTCTAGAATTTGTCGGCTTGTTTGTCCGCTTTGCCGTCTGCCTGCCGCCAAACACAAGCAACTAGAACCTTTATCGAGTGTGTGTAGCTGCGCATGCAACTTGAGTTCTCTTTTTTTGCTGCTGGCAATGCCGTGCCATAACACTGTCATGTATTGCATATGTAAATATGTCAACTTTGTGCTGCCGCAAATTGCTGTTGTATGCCAAGGCGCAGCTCTACCTGGTATCAGTGCCTACTGCCCAGTTATAGAAACTACTTAGCCTTGAAAATTTCACATGAAATCGTTCGGCCTTTGGTTAGTTTCTTGCTCAGCTGTTATATCAAGTTTACGCCACTGAATTGCGCCGCCCCAGCCTTCTATCTTAGTCGCTGTCTTGTTATTTGGCAAGTTCAAATTTTAGGTATTGTAATTTGTAAGGCCTCTTTTAGTTACACTTAAATGTCCCAAAAATAAGCTAAATAGGTTCAGAAACGTCCAGATTTATGTCACGGCCCTTGATGCTATACTCAACTTTGTACCACTAAATCTGGCAGGAATATAGTAGCTGAACAGAATCTATATTTGGTCTTCATTCCCTTTAAAACAGACTACTGTGTACCGGCAGAGCACCAATACACTTATTCCGGACTAAAACGATGATCCGTCGGTCAGCCAGCACCCGTTAACGCCACCTCATTATTCTCGGCCGGCTCAAAGTTGAACAAGCGTGTTGAAGAGGGAGATCTTTTCAGAACAGCTCAATATTTAAAGAGTCTTTAGTCTCCCGGAGCACTGCATCGTATTGCAGGCAGAAGTAAGAGCCATAAAAGAGACACTATCATGCTATCATGATGATGATATTCTAAGCACAGATAGGGATTGTTGCTGGGGTCGAATTCGATTGAAATATGTGTCAACAACTGAGTATGAAAGAGTAGATACATATCTTCAGAATCAAGAAGAAGTGCGTAGTTGCCACGTCGGGGATGTGTGGCGGGTGGGCGTTGTGCACCTTCTACGCGTAGATCTACACAGTACTTTTAGTGCTATTACACTCATCTGCCAGCATTCTAAAACTCAGGCTTCGATCAGAGCTCAACGTATAATGTACTTGCTTTAAATTGTGGTCGGAATGTGAATGATGCTCGGTTCTGCCGGAACATCTTATGCCCATATTTTGAAACATGGCAATATCCTAAAGAAAATTAGCTGATTACACAAAAAGAATTACTTAAGGCCAAAGCTAAGCAAAATTGCTGACCAAACTCTCACCGGCTCGCTGGGTGTATTTCATTTGCCAGTTGGCCAGCTACATCCATGGTCATAGTCAGACATACTGTCCTAAAAAGAGCCCTTAACCCTTAGAAGTAGGGCGAATATTATATGCCCGATGGCCCAGCTCATACCCATTCTCTATCAGAGGACCTTATTATTTATGAGAAATTCAAGGATAGCAAGCTTTTTAATAGAAAGAGAAAGTCTAGGAGAGATTAGGCTGTGAAGATCAGTGCACGATTTATAAAGAAGACAAAACGGGTAGTGAAAGAGCTTAATTAATAGAGCATCTACTTTGTGAAAGTGGGACGAAATTTTTCATAGTCCGTGTAACAACAAACCTAATAATAATAATATTAATGGGGAGTAGTGCACTGCAAGCTAAAAGATCTATTGTGCCGCCTGCTGAGCTTTAAGCTCCCGGACAGTCCTATATCTGCAATAAATTTAATGTTTTTGGATGGTTCCACTTCTTCAGCCAACAAGATTCTGTATCCCCCAGGAGGAACATACTTCTCCTCACCAGGGCATCACACTCAGCCAGTATGCGCTGCGAGGATTCCTCCTCAAGTACTCAGCTTGTTCAAGTGTCCCTTCATCCTGCAGAACTGTCAGAATCCTAGCAGAATTCTTCCCTAATTATGATATTTTCTTGATGCTTTTCCCAGTTATAGGAGCTGAGGAGTAGTTTGGTTTGTCTGCTCTTTGTTCTTCTCTCAGCAGCTGCAAAGCTCTGGCGCTATCATGGTGTTCGCAGCGCCGTTTCTTGATACAAATACAACATATTTGGGCACAACGTCCCACTCAAAAGTCTGGTAAAAAGTCAATGAAGCCATGAAAACAAATATCTAATCGTCAGTGTAAAGTATTGCTACGGATATGTTAGTTTTCGGAGGTGTATTGCTGCAGCTAGGGCTGGATGAAGGGTCTTTATTGACGACAACAACACATTTTGAGCGAAATTGTAAGCGTAACAGCGCTAAAACTTGGGCTCGATTCGAAGACAAGGGCCAACGGCATCTAAAACTTGGTAAACCGTGTACGCTGAAATTCAAAAACAGTCTTGGAAGAAAAAAGCAGCAGCGCAAAATATTAAAATCTTAGTTTGATATTGCTTTCATTAGTATAATAACTGATTGTTCTAATAAGTGCACCATCTAGCGGGCAAAAAGAGAACTGTTTATTAGACGTAGCGCCATCTAGCGGACGAAAGCACTAAACTAGCAGTCGCAGTGCTGCCAATTTGATCCCAAGCAATGCGATAGATTTGAAATCAGAAAACAAGCGACATTTGTTGGAACATTTGCCTATCTGGCAACTATCATTAGCGTTGCCACTCACAAAATAAACGTACTTTCAAAATAACAATTTAAAACGGTTTATTAATACATATATAGAATAAATAAAATAAATACAAAGCAAAAGCATAAAAAATTTTAACATTTTAAAACTATGAGAGCGAAAACATTGAGATTCATATGATTGCATATAAAAGTAACATAAATAAATTTGAGTTTGGAGAGTTTTCCGGCTAGACATCTGGGTAGTCAATGTAGCCATGATTGCGATAGGCACCTGACTGACCTGACTGACCTGAGACAGAGTTGTTGAACGAACGTTCACGCATTTCCGGACTGCTGCTATCGCAGCAATCCGTTGTGGTAGCTTCTGTGCCTGTTCTATGATTGTCAAGCTCGGCTTGGCTGCGATAAGCGCCGTAAACCGGCTCCTGTGGCTTTGATTGACTTGATTTGGTTGGCGTGCTGCCGCCAATCGGATTTTCTGCACTTTGATGGTACACCTGCATTTGACTACGTGTCGATGGCGAGCGGAAAGATCTGCGTAAGGGCAGCCGCTGATCACGCGGTGTACCAGCTACATGTGGACAGGTCGCAAGATAACTGCTAGTAGTTGATCGCTCAGAGCGCTCCGAGTTGTTTTTATCTCTCTTGGGCTTGCGCTTATCATTGCCAGCCAAGCTGGATTCAGCGACAATGCATTTTCTTTTCTTTTGTGCCTTCTCTGGCTTTGGCTCAAGCGGCATTTGATTCTCATACTCATAGTCATGGGCTAGATAAAGAAAGAACAGCAGATCCGCCAGCATAATGCCGGCAAAGAGCGCAAACTCTGCCGACTGTGTGCTAAAGAACTTGAACTCAGCTATGACCACCACAATCATATTACCCACAGCCACGGAGAGCAGCCAGCAGGCCTGCAGCACGGACTTCATGCTGGCCGGTGCTTGCGTAAAAGAAAACTCCAGACCCGTAACAGAAAACATAATCTCTGCAGCTGTAATGACCACAATCTGTGGCAATTGCCATAGTATGGATATTGAAGTAGCGGGCACCACCTCCAGCAACTTGTAGGTCTGAGGATTATGCATAAATTGTGTTAAATATTTCGATATTTTCACGGAGTCTTACTTACATAGCCCTGCTGTTCGGAGCCCTGCACCAGCAGACTGTAGAGTCCGCCGTCGAAAATTTCAAACTCGGCTGCGCGACGTCCATTAATGAGCAGCTCACCTTTGCCCTGCGCCAGCTGATGCAGCCTAGAGACATTGCCTGCATTAAGCAATAGCGGCCCAGTCGCTAGTATGGCACCAGCCAGCTGTATAGGCCACTCATCCTGGGGTATATTAATCAGCAGCCGTAAGAGCGGTGCACCATGCAAGTTAAGTGACTTATCCACGCCATCCGAAAACTTGTGCATTTGATCCTGTGCCATAAAATAGCTGGTCGACTGGCCGGGTCTCAGTTCTAGCACACTCTCTATATTGGGACAGCTTTGTCCAGAGCCCTGCTGCTTAGGTTTGGCCACAAACTTGTACTCGCTACGCTCAGGCATAAACAAATCCAAATTAGACCACTTGCCCAAAGGTTCGACCAGGCGGCTTTCTTGTTTCAGGCTACCCACATCGCTGAGAAATTCATAGCTACAGGGCAGGCCATTATAAATACGCAGATGCGCTATAGTGCCGCTGACCGGCATAGACTGCGGCTCCGGCAGCTCCAAACGCAGCTCCACCAAAGCGGATAAAACAAAAGACAAGGCCGCTAGCAAACCTCCTATGCAGAGCTTTTGTAGCGGACGCCTGATGCCTAGCTTGGCCAGCAGCGGATAGATGACGTAATCAAAGAGCGGTAGAAAAGTCAATATAAGCAAAGGATTCACTGCCTGCATTTGATCGGGTTTGACTGGATAACCCCAGACATTGCCATCCATGCGCGTAGCCTGAAAGGTCCAACGTGAGCCCTGCTGATCGAAAAGTGCCCAGAATATGGGAAACGGCAGATACAAACGCAAAATCTTCACCAGCGTTTTGGTTTCATGCACCATCTGCGTGCCTACTGTGGGCTCAGCATAGTCCAGAAAGTGTGCCAAACGCTTTTCGCGCCTATGCCGGCGCCAGCCCTTAAAGGCATCCATAAAACATTTAGATACACCAAAGGTCATGTTGCCGGCAGGCGGCTTACAGGCATATAAAGGCTTGCCGGCCATAAATATGAGCACTGAAATGATCATAAGTACGGCGGGCACACCAAAGGCCAGGGAAAAGCAATCCTCCTCGCCAAAGCAATGAACATTAGCGCGCAATATAGGCGTTACCGCAGTGGAGATCATGGAGCCTGCATTAACCGAAAAATAAAAGAGTGAAAAGAATGTAGCCAGCTGCAGGCCCTGTGCCGGCAAAACAAACTGATCGCCGCCAAAGGCGGAGACACAAGGTTTAATGCCACCCGTGCCCACGGCTATTAGGAGTAAACCTATGATGGTTACCATTCTGCAAGTTAAGCACAAAGTCATTAGAAAAGCTTTCTAGTAAAGTCTGTGTATGATCGTGTATACTTACTTGGTGGGCATGTTCGCTAAAGGCACGGCTCCGAAGGCTACAATCATGGTACCTATGCTATACACTATGGACAGATACAAAATGGTCTTGTATTTGCCCAGCCAGCCGTCAGCAATGAGCGCTCCCATCAGTGGACAAATATAGACCAGCATGGTAAAGGCATGGAACAATACCGTAGCAGATTCCTCATTGTAGCCCAGCTTGTGCGTGAGGTAGAGCACCAAAATTGCTAGGAAACAAAGCAGTATGTGTGGCATAATAGTTCGGAAAAATGTATTACTCCAGAGCTACTTACTTCGCATGCCATAGTAATTGAAGCGCTCGCAAAACTCATTGCTGATGATAAAGGCCACGGACTTGGGATAGGAACGTGGCTGATCATCTGCCTGGTAATGAGAAAAGTAGAAAATTGGTTTAGTAATTACACTAGTCAAGAGTCTTATCTTGCTATAGACTTCTTGCCCCTTCCTTCCTCTGGTTTTAAGAGCCAAATTTGCCAGGCTTTTACAAATCCGCTGAAGTTTATAGAAATTTCAACAATTTTGATGGAGAACGATCTAGCAGGCTATGCCATTTACCACAGCTGCCATGTGGAGAGGCATGAATTCGGATGCGGATTTGTTGTTGCCAGGAGACTATTTAACTGTGCTCCCACCAGTGACCATATATGATGTCGTATGACGGTTTTAATGGCAAGTTTGGAAGTGAGCGTATCTTTGGCCGAACTTTCGGACAACTCAAGAACCACTTAGAACAAAGGACTTAGGCTAATTGACTTGGTATGTAGTACCAGAAATGGGCATCTCGATATATACAAAGCTATATGCATCATACATCTACACGCAATCGGATTATTTTGGTTCAAATCTGACCATAACCTTGATGCGGTCTAGGCTTGTAAGCAAAACGAAGAATATGCATTCCAAGGCACAGCAAAGGCTGTACATGACAAAGCTGCTCACTTAACCTCTCTTTAAACCCGATAGCGCCGAGGTACTTTGGACGCATGTACTATAGCGTCCTCAAGAAGAGTGATCCCGCCCAACTACCGTGGTATCAGTCTTCATTCTATGTATAAGGCCATGTCGAGCATGCTGTGCGAAAGACTAAAGCCTTTTGCGATGGAACTGATTGGACCTTATCAGTGTCGTTTTAGGCCTGGTAAGTCCACCATTGACCAGATATTCACACTGTTCCAAATCCTGGAAAAGACCCACGAACACCAAATCAACAACCAGTATCTCTTTGTCGTTATATTAAAGCATTTGATTCTCCCGTATTGTGAGAGGGTTAGAGAATACTACCTCAGCAGGTCAAAGCTTGTCGTATGAGGCGATTTAGAATGACACTGGGTTCTTTCGAGACCATTAGAGCCACCCCAGGTCTTAAAAGGGTTACAGGCCATGTAAAACCCCAATTTCAATGAAAGAAATACATCAGGCCGTAACCCGGCAACGGGTTGTTATGGCCAATTAAGAAGAAGACTATTTAATAGCCCGTTAAGGGTTTGCGTTTATGCCGCACTGTCTTAGTTTGGAATCTCTGCGAAGTTGATGTGACTACGCAGAATGACGCTGTGTTGTCAGAGGCCGAAATAAATCGGAACGGGACTGTGTTCTATAAGAGTGTCCAGTTGATATCACTGGTCGTGCTAAGCCAGCAGTTACCGGTGCCTTTGCGGCTATTGAAAGATAATCTGCCAGATTGGGTCTGATTGTAAATGAGAGCAAGATGAAGTGTGTGTTGGACTCTCAGATTGATGTTGAAAACTATACTTTTGATGTTGGCATGGATTTCGTCTACCTTGGCACCACTATCACGATGAAAAACGATGTCAGCAGAGAATCACTCCAACCAAAAGTTGTTACTTTGGTCTCAGTTGGCAAATAAGTAGTAGAGACAATAGTATAAGTATAGAAGGTATTCATTCTGTTGCAAACGTTAATAAGGGCGCTTGTGTCTATGCAAATTTAGTACCTTAGCCGACAGACGACACATACCATGTATTATTATACTACGTTAGAGACAACTACCGCCAGACGAAACTAACACTCTATGAGACGCTTTTCTTTCCTGTTTATGCTTTATGGTGCTGAAGATTGGGGTGATGATGCACTCTGATGGAGTATTTGAGCGGAAAGTATTCGTAAGATGACTATCGCATTCGATGGAGTGACGAACTTTAAGAAGCTCTGAAGAAACTGAAGAAGCTCCTGGGAGAAAGGTCTTCGATGCGCGTGTTGAAGCAAGGCGTCGAAGTGGCAGCACCAGGTAAAGAGCTATTACTATAACCAATTGGAGAAGGCGCGCGCAAGACAGTGGAGCCTGGAGGAGTGCTGTATATCAGGCCGTAATCCGTTAACAGGTTGTTATGCCCAGTTAAGTAAGTAAGTGATTCATTCTGATGCTACGCAAAAAAATAACTCAGGAATGTCCATCAACTTTTCAACAACTGACATGAGCTCATTATTTGTAAACCAGTGTCAGGTATGTGTGTGTGTGTGTGTGTGTGTGGAGAACACAGTTACAAAAATCGTGTTCACCTGTGTAATGAAGTGCTTGATAGAAAAAAACCTGCCTAACCCTTTTTGGGCAATTGCAAGTCGTGCAAAGTATCTTATGGATGTTTATACAATTAACGTGCCAGACGGCAGACAGCTGTTTCAGATATGTGTATATAGTAAGTAACTCTCTATTTATTGTCATAGTGTATGCATCAGTTGGCACAACATATAATTGCCTGTCATTTGTTTTTTTATTCATATATTGTTATTGTCGTTGTTGTTGCTGTTGGCTAGCCAGTAATTATTAACGCCATAAAAGTGGAATTACGTATACGTAATGAAAATGTTGTCTCATGCGCTGAAATAGCATTTTAATATGACGCGTGAGTGTATTCAGCATTCGGCTTGCACTTTTATTTGTTACAGTATTTATATTTACACTTTGGCTCATATATTTACACATTGTTGTTCACCGCATTTGTATTTGTACAAATATTATAATAATTTTTATTTTGTTTTTTTGCATTTTGTTTATGTGTTTCTCTATTTTTTTGCTGCTTCTCTTGGCCAAGGTAAACGCGACTCTGAGACAAGTTTAGAAACTGAAAAGTCGGCAAAAAAACATGGAACTCAATTCATTGATCCAATACAACAACAAAAGCCAAGCAGTTAAAGTTAAGTTCGCATGACGCCGAAGTTGAAATACACTTGCAGAATTTCTTTGGAGCAGTTTATTAGCAATAACTCTCTTCTTCTTAACTGGCAATAACAACCCGTTACCGGGTTACGGCCTAATGTAAAGCTCTCCTCCAGGCGTCTCTGCTTTGCGCGAGCCTTTTCCAATTGGTAATACCAAAGGTAGCTAGCGTACTCTCTACCTGGTCCTTCCAACGGAGACATGGTCTGCCCTTTCGTCGCTTCCCTTCGACAACCGTATTGAAGACTCTTCTCGCAGGAGCTTCTTCATGCATACGCTCAACATGACCTAGCCAGCGGAGCCGCTGGATCTTAATTTGCTTGACTATGTCAATGTCGTCGTAGAGCTCATAGAGTTCGTCATTCCATCGGAGTACTTTCCGCTCAAACACTCCTAGGGCGTTTTCATCAGACTGCGACATCACCCATGCTTCAGCGCCATAAAGCAAAACGGGAAGGATGAGCGTCTTATAGAGTGTCAGTTTCGTCTGGCGGGAGTGGTCTCTACTACTCATTTGCCTACTGAGACCAAAGTAACGCCTATTGGCAAGAGTGATTCTCCGCTTAATCTCCATGCTGACATCGTTCTTCATTGTGACGGTGGTGCCAAGGTAGACGAAATCCTTGACAACATCAAAAGTATAGTTCTCAACATCAATCTGAGAGTCCAACCGCTGTGTATCTCTACTCGAAGAAAGCATATAAGCTCTCATTTACCACCGGACCCACCCTGGCAGATTCTCTTTCAATAGCCGCAAAGGCTCCGGTAACCGCTCGCTTTGTACGCCCGACGATATCGATATCATCTGCGTATGCAAGCAACTGGACACCCTTATAGAATACAGTCCCGTTCCGATTCACTTCGGCCTTTCGCAACACATTCTCCATCAAAAAGTTGAAGAGGTCGCAGGAGAGGGCATCGCCTTGTCTGAAACCTCGCTTGGTATCAATTTATAGGTGAGAAAAGTGAGACTTTTAAGAGTTGAGTCAGGGTTGCCTTGGTGTTTAACAAAGTGCTCTGGCGTACTCTAGATTGGATCAAACCATGTACATATGTGTTTCTTAAACGTTGCCCAGTGAAAGTATCTCCAAAACTAAGTATCTGTTCCTAACCTCGGAGTTAAAGCATAATATGTACGTAAATAAGTTCTGCCAACTTCAACCCACAAATATACTAAACAAACATCCTGCAATGCTGTCAGAAGCGAGGTATAGATAAACAGGTAGGCTCACTCAGTCGCTTACCCTCTTTTTTAAGGTATACCTTAAGTGTTAACGTCGACCAGGCAGAAAGGTAGTTAAAAAGCGCGGCCACCATTATATTCTTTTTGAGACAGTTGTGCGTGTGTGAAACGTTCGAAGGCCCAACTAGCGCGAAATTAGTTCAGCGTGAAACAGTGCTGTTTCTGTCTTCTCAGAGCTTAACCAGCATGCACAAAATAGATTAACTCTCAACTAGTGCTAAAAGAGGCAATCGGCGCAATTGAGTCTTCGCTAGGTCTTTGCCATGTAAAATACGTCAGTACGCAGCATTGTGCGATGTACTGATGCAAAGCGTTGGAAAGCACTCCGACGGATTGCCGTTGGTTTGATGTTCCAAAGAAAGTTCACGATGCAAAGTCTATTCACAATATACCAATCGAAAACAGTTATTGAGCGCAAGTCATTTTTTTTTATGTCACATAATCCTAAGAGCTCTGTGCTTGTAGCTAATCTTCAGACCATTTCCAATAAAATGTACGTTATCTAGTCAGCAAAAAAAAGTGCAATATCATTGATACTTAAAAATGATAAGACAAGTTAACTTTATTGAGGGCTGTGCCAGAAATCTTTGGACGGTATTCTACAAAATAAAATTGAAATCTCTAGGTATTCCTCTCACTTCACCGGTTTGGTTATGAGCTGAAAATCATTTGGACAGATATATGGCTCATCGAATGATTGCTGATGAGTATAAAATCATTTGAAAGAGATTTCTGGCACATCGCTGATTATACGCTTTTACATGGGTTTTGATGAAAACGGTAAAGTCAATAAAAACAGACATGAATAATTGGAATTTTGCACAAAATGTGCAAATATTCTCGCATGAAATTAACGAATTGATTCAATATAGAAATATTCCATGTGCAGTTTAAGAATGCAACTATAAAAGTATTTCATTCAAAGTTATTTACATGAACTTTGGAACTAAACAAACTATAAATATTAAAGAAATTCACATAAAAATCTTAAATTAAAAGCAAGGAAAAAAAAGTAAAGCATGAGCTTCTGGCGTTTTTTTTTATAATTTTCAAAATTTCCAAGTAATTTTTTAAAATTATATTTTCACAATTTTTCTAAATTTAAAATCTATATATATAAAAATAAGCGTACATTAGCAACTCTGTGATGACTTTTCTTTAAATTCACGTTCGCGATCGCAAAACACAAATTGTTCTCTTTGCATTAACGAAAGCAGCAGAGAGTGCGTAATGACTTTTCTCTACATTTTGTATTGGCTTTAGTTCATATTTTAATGTCACGTTCGCGATTGAAAGACGTCATTTGTTCTATTTGCATTGTTGAAAGCAGCAGCAAGAGTGTGATAATTTTTCTCCAAACATTTTTATTGCTTTAGTTCATGTTCTAATGTCACGTTATTGATAGCAGCAGCAAGTGTGCCAAAATTAATTTAGTTCTTGTTCTAATAAAACGATCAAGTAGTTTAGTTCATGTAATTGTAATGTCACGTTCGCGATCGAAAAACATAAGGTATTCTTATTTCGTTATTAAAAGAAGCTGCAAGTCGAAATTTTTCTCTAAGCAGAGAAATAAAATTACATAAAAAAACAAGTGCAACAAGTAAAAATTTATATTTTTGCACATTCAATCTGAGTGAAATCTTATATAAAGTGATAATACTCTTGAACATTTTAGAATTAGTCACATTCAAAAATTTTTGCAGGTTTCACTTATACTTCTGCGTTTCTATTGCTGGCCAATAAAAACCAGTTCTGTATTTGGTCACGTTCGAATAAATTTTTTTTTTTTTTTGCTTTTTCTTGCTATTAAGTTTATTACCATGCATTTAAAGTTGCTTCAAAAAGTTTGCTATATTCAAAGAAGACGTATTTTTCCAATTTTTTTTGTATGTACCTTAATGTACACATAAGCGTGACGTGTTGACATGCATAACAAATTTGGTATTTGCTTTAGTTCATGTAATTGTAATGTCACGTTCGCGATCGAAAAACATAAGGTATTCTTATTTCGTTATTAAAAGAAGCTGCAAGTCGAAATTTTTCTCTAAACAGAGAAATAAAATTACATAAAAAAACAAGTGCAACAAGTAAAAATTTATATTTTTGCACATTCAATCTGAGTGAAATCTTATATAAAGTGATAATACTCTTGAACATTTTAGAATTAGTCACATTCAAAAATGTTTGCAGGTTTCACTTATACTTCTGTGTTTCTATTGCTGGCCAATAAAAACCAGTTCTGTATTTGGTCACGTTCGAATAAATTTTTTTTTTTTTTTGCTTTTTCTTGCTATTAAGTTTACTACCATGCATAGTACCATGCATTTAAAGTTGCTTCAAAAAGTTTGCTATATTCAAAGAAGACGTATTTTTCCAATTTTTTTTGTATGTACCTTAATGTACACATAAGCGTGACGTGTTGACATGCATAACCAATGTGGGCATTCAGCGAATGTTTGCTGTTAAAGAGTATACCGACGCAAACTAAGCAAAAGATCAAAAATTTCTGTCACACATTATGGCCATATGTTTGGCTTAAACCACAGATCAGTTCCAAAACGAATTCGGCATGGCTAAGTAGACCTGTAAGTCGCATTGGTACAACCCGCTGCCCTCCACTTGGTTGGCACATTGTTGTTTTTGCAATTCTCAATGATTGATTTGCAATTCTTTATGCAATGCGATGTCACAATAAGGTTTACCTAAGCCATGTTACAGTATTGCGCTCTGGGCTTAGATGTCATAAGAAAGTATAACCAGAGTTTGCTTGGAGCGCTGGCTGGATCGGGTCTCAGGCATATGCAAATACTGAGTATTTAACAACAATAAGCCATAAATAAGCAGATGCGAGACAATACAAGCAGCGGCTAATTGCAGTTAAACGCAAATTACATATCGACTGTTAACTTGTTGAAGTCAGGGCCAAGGGCGTTGCAGGGGCAGGGGCAGGGGCGTGGCTGCAGCCATTCGCATGTGCAAAAGTTTCACAATCTTAAGGCAACGACCGCACGTGGTGTCTGTGTCAATGTGTCAATGCCTCTTGCCTTGTTTGGATCAGTGAAAGTACGAAAAAGATACAATATAAAAATAAACATAAGTATCTGAGAACTTTGCAGCATGGGAACGGAACGTCAAGTCTGTAAACTACAATAATTAGTTGCCAGCGATGCCTGAAAGTGGGTCAAGAATCTTTTAACTCTGTTGTTTTACTTTCGCTTGAAGCGCGTTTTCATATCAATCACTCAGTAACGCAATTCAATTCAATCAATTGGCGTGAGGCAATAAAAGGATTTCTATATATTCGCAACAGTTGACACATATTTCCGTTCAAGGTCGCACTGAGTTTGACGTCACAAAGCGCTAACTGAGTTGACCTACAAAAGAATTTCAGTTTCTCAGCTTATTTGCTAAGCTAGAGTTCTATAAGTTTGGTTCTTTGATATGTAATAACAACAGCTTTATAAACATTCATATATTTATGGGCTGTACTTTCTCAAATTGACAGCACAAAGTGACAAAAAGTAAGTTGTCGATTTCCACTTATCTTTAAAAAGATTTCTTTTTAAACGTGCGCGAACAACGCTTACAAAGTTGCTGCCGCAGTCGCTGCTTGCGCTGACGTTGCTGCTCGTTTTCATTGCCTTGATGCAGTTATTTGGCCTAACTTGGTGATGAGCGCGTGTCGTGCTTTGTGCGTGAGCGCGTTCGTGAGTTATAGTCTAAAACATGTTAAAACAATGAAGAATGCTCTGCTGTAATGACTGGAAAAAATAAGATAAAACTGCGGAATGAAGAGGATTCTCCTTAAAACTCAAAAGACTTGCAGCGTAAAAAAACGCTGCAAATAAGTGCTAGTCACGCTAGTTACAGAGCGCTTGCTATACACAAGGTATATCTAAACAGATATGCTTATGCAGTTGCATGTCCGCTTTTTGTCTAGATTTGTTTCAGTCGGGAAATTCGACTAAAGCTAGACTTTCTGGTACAACGTAACTCTCTGGACATACCAATATCCTCGGAAATCAACTAGCGAGACATGGTGCTGCGAACCCACTGATAGGACCAAAACGCCTTTGTGGCATTGGCAGACACACCATCAAGCAACGAGCCACGAATTTGATAAACACGCCGGGTCTTAGATATGCCAAACAGATCCTCGGGTCCTACAACCTAATCAGGGTTAAGAATTTATCGCACTTAGGAAAGAATTCTATTAGAATTCTTACAGGTCTGCTTACTGAACACTGCAGACTGTAGAGCAAGCTGGGCATCACCAGCTCCGGTAGCTGCAGATTCTGTAAACTCGAGGAGGAATCCACTGTGATGCCTTGGCGAAACGAAGAGTGACGCTGACTCCTAGGTGTATTCAGTATATCACTAGCCGATATGAGCCGGTCGGAACCATTCCAAATAATTCAGTTTATAACAGAGATAGGACTGACAGGGGAGCTGTAATCTTAGTAGGGGGCTCAATAGATCTTACAGTTCGCAGTGCTTTACTCCACAGTAACATTACTATTAATAATTATATTTCAGTCTAATCTTACAATGGCCATCAAACTATGCGAGTAAGCTATTTGACAGCTCACTGACAATCGCGATTTACACTACTTCTTAAAATACAAAAATTAATGTTGAAATTGCCAAATTATAACTTTTCATGCGACTGCTCAAAACCTTGGCTTTAAGTTAAGTTTAAAAGTTAAATGCTATGCGCAATTGTCAGCTCTCATAGAATATATAAAAACGAGAACGAATTTTAGTTCACAAATTATAAGTTCATTGCCTCTTTTTGTTTTCATTTTTTAAGTCCGAAGCTCATAAGCTTTGCGCTTTGTTGTTGCAATATTTTCCGGCCGGCTCACGCTCACTCTTCTTCTTTCAGTTACCAAAGTTCGTTTACACAGATCCAAGAGAGGCAATTATTCTGAGAGAGCGTAACTTGCATTTATTGTGTCATGGGCTGTCTATTTCCTTTCGCCCTCAGTTACAAACTTCGTTTTACCAAAGCAAAGCTAGCATTTTGTTTGATCTGTCAGAATATCAAATAAAGTGGCCCATAGTATAATAATAGCTAGGTAAGATCTGCTAATCTGCCAATCGCTCTCTTTCTGCATGCCAATCGTTCAGAGTAATCTTTCTTTATTATTATTATTATACCATATATATATATATATATATATATGCTAATTCATTATATAGCGAGTGAAAAGTTTACGTGACGTAAACACAACCGCCTTAAACGTGCATCTGTAGCGGAAATAATCACTTTATACAAAAATTTAACTGAAATAAAGCGAAAAATTGGTCGTAACAGTAACTGATACAGTAATCATTATGTGTTATAATAACACTAATATATAATTAGTGGTGCTGTCAGAGAACTGTGTCTACCATATTTTGACCAAACAAAAATTTAACGGTGCAGTTATTTTTTTCGAACAAATTATAATGCAAAAGCTATTCGTCGCAAAGCCAGAAGAACAATCCAGAGATTTATAAATTAGGCACAAAAATATCTGGGGTTCCAATTTTTCATGATGATTTCAAATGATAATTAAGGCATTAAAACAAAAACTATAAAACTTTACAATATTCAAGATCTCTAAAGTTAACAACTACCTTTCGTTTATATACGACTGAACTCAATTTCAAGTATTGAGAATTTCGCGAATATTGGCATTTTAAAAGAGCTTCCACTTAAATCGCTTAATCTTGATTTATTAAAGAGATTCTATTGCTGAATTAAAGTTAATCAATGACAGTAGATTTGCTTATAACAACTACTTTGTGATGTATTTGTTTTTAATTACAGTTCCGATTAGGTGTTCCGCTTAAAATTTAGGCAAAAAAGTGATCGGTGGTTCGTATATATAGTCTTATCGTAAATCACTAGTCCTGTTTGCGGAGCACAAAATCGGATATACATTTGGCATATGAAATGAAAGTGCTATAATTGTTCAAAATGAAAAAGTCGAAAAGCACGAATCAACTTTCTTACTTATCGATATATTTTAACATAACTGTTTATCACGATTCGTGACTAACTTTTGCATAAAATAGCAGCTATAAATTTTGTACTTCTTTAAAATGCCAATCGAAACTAAGTGAGAGTTATATGTATAGTGTAAGTTACAAGTTTAAGCATGTTTAGCCATCGGAGTTTAGTGTTGATCAGTGTAATTTGGCACAATTTTGATATCGGCTTAAAAGGCTGGTTCAGACTTTAGATAAAAAGCACGCGCTTATCTCTAGTTTAGCTGCATACCTTGTAAATACATTCTTTGTAAAATCTTATATACCTCTGTACAAGCACTTACACATACATATGTAGCGCATAAAAAGCACAGCGAAGGTAAAAACGCGGCATTGCTCAACTACATCGATTCACATATGTACTTATCCATCATTTGTACAAAAGTTAAATAAGTTTAAATAACAGTTAGCTTTTGGGACTTACCTTTTCGTTTTTATCATCCACATTTGCCAGCTCCTTTGACTGACTTATAACATCGGCCTCCTCCACTTTGTTCAAATCCAAAGTACCCATTTCTTTTAATTCTTCTCGTTTCTCTGCTTGGAACTTTTACTTTACACTTTTGTTTTCGAATTAATTAATTAATACACTTAAGCATTTCAAAACATATTTATGTACATACAAAGATAACACTAATGACCCACTTATCGCGGGCTTGAAGCCTAAGCCACGCACGTGCGTGGGTTAAAGCTAATCGAGGTGTCTTGTTGGCAATTAAGTAACTCCAAATGCGTGGGCACCAGGGGGCACGGCCAGGGTCACAGACACACTGCTCTCTTAAGACGTGGACAACAATTGTTAGACAAAAACTAAATGATAAATGATATGCGGTACTTGCGCAAGCTGCGCTTTTAAACTATGCGCAGAGCAACGGCGCAGCAGCAGCAGCCGCAGCCGCAGCAGCCGCACAAAACATTATCAGGTCAGCGAGAGAGTTGCAGTGATGCGTCGCTGCTGCCTCTCCCTGGCGCAAGGTGTGCATTGAGTTCTAGATAAATATGCAAACAGAGCGGGATAGCAGCACAAGAGCGTTAGTGCTAATTACACTTGCTAAACATGGTAAAATAAAGCAAGGTTTGCTTGCTCTCAGTATGTGCCTCTTTAAATTGTTGCCAATTGAGTCTACTTTAGTTGACGCGCCTTGTCAACGCATTTTTTGTTTTTCTTACTATAATGCCAAAATAAGCTTTTCTATTTATAAAACATTCTTCTTCTTGTAATAAAAGCATTTCAGAATAACGACAAATGCTTGTTTTGGCTGGAAATTTTTTTAAGAATGAAAGCCGTGATGGCAATGTATAGTATTTGTGTGAAAAACATAAAAAATAGCTCAAATATCAAAGAACATTTGCGTTCCGTACATAAAATAGACAAGTAAACTTTGTGTTGGCACACATCTCACCAAATGATGAAAACTTTCCCGAAAATAATAATGTGCAAGCCATAGAAAAGCCGACACATAGCGTTAGGACCGCAAATTAAGAAACAATAACAGTACGCTTCGGAATTATAGATGAGTATATTGAAAGGGGGTAAAAATATAAAAAATTACTTAGACTTTGGTACTTTACGTCAAGCTCTTACTCTATCGTAGAGAATGAAGAAATTTTTCTAACATGAGCGTTATATCTTTTAAGGTTTGATAATGAAAGTTATTAAGCATAAGTGTTGACAATTTTCTGCAAAACTAAAATTTCTCAAAACATTGAAGCGTCGAATTTTTGTATACGATGCATCGAATTCAACATCGATTGCTGTTTTGCAATATCGATAGACATCGACATCGATGTTTTAGTCCAATTTTACATCCCTAGTGCATTTAGTATTTATTGCATTATTATTATTTATTGCACATAAATGCAAGCATTGTCAACATATTGCATGTTAGCTTTTACACATACCTGAGCTTTTGAGCTTTCGCTCACACAAATTTTGGCAGCTGACAATACTGAGAGTGAGCTTACCTTGGTTTATTCTACCATGATGCCAACATAACACATGTATGAGCTCGATAGTTGTGCGTTGGGCGTTCGAGCCTACGCTCTCTTCTTGCTCTTCGGCTAATGACGCGCTCTCCAAAGTTAAGCAGCGACGGCAGCTTAAGTAATCGCACACACACACACACACACGCGCAGAGCTTAAACTACAGTTAGTTTAAGTAAAGCGCAGCAAATGCTTCAAGTTCAATTTCATTTCAATGGGTTGACTGATAAAACTTGATAAAACTCGCGCTTTGATTGTGTTCAACCGTTGAAACCAACAATTGATGCGGGTGTTGCACTTGACTCAGTGCAAGTTGCATAGTAAATACATACGTCGCAATATAATTCCGCCTTTGATACCCTGCACTCATAGTGTGGCAGAGAAAAGGGGTCGTGGCAACAATGATCAGCAGTTCGTCATATCATCTGACTTCATTTTGGACAATGACATTTTTTCAATCATCCTTGGTAACAAAACGCTGTTGCATTGCTCACAAAGATTCAGATTCATTTAAATGAAAAAATGAAATGAGAACTTGGAAGAAACACTTTTAAATTTCGCATTTGATTACAATTTTGGAACTAGGAAAAAATATATTGCTTGTTTGTCAAGTTGGAACAAAACTATATGTTTTTTTGATGGCTTTTTTTATAAAGTTGTGCTATAATTTAAGCCAACCGGAAGTTAGGTACATGAGTAATATGTGATTTCCTGACGATTTCTAAAAATAGGCTTAGTTCAAAAACCGTACTGAAAACAGCGGAAAGCTTCGGAACGAGCGACCCCCCAAAACCAGAAATGGCAGGTTTAAAGCCAAGGAAGTTCTTTGTTACCTAATGATCTTATTGTAAACAAAATTTTATTGTATATGGTTTTTGAATAATGGCATTTGAACACTTGATCACTAGCATTACAATGTGTGATTGGTACCAAGCGAAAGCCAATCGCGTACTTTGTTGGGGTTTCCAATTACAAATGGCTATACCTTGGAAACTAGAAAGTTTTTCTATTGGCGCGGTTAGATGTTGTCTGGCAGCTTTTATTGAAAAACCCTATATGCATTTCGGGTTGGTCCTGGGTTCTGATAGGACAGCGTGAAGCACCCTGATCCCTGTCTCTACTTAACCACCAGCTGCGCTGGTTAGCTGCTCTAATCACCTCTAGGTGTTAGGGCATTGAGCTAATGTGCACAGCGCAGTCTTTCCTCGACTTTAACAGAGTTGTGCGAAGGGTTTGAGATCGCAAAACCTCCCTCCCAATGGAAGATGGTACAAGGCGGTAACGTTGGGTCACCGGTCCCGAAGCTTCATGGAGCTTAACTGTTAGTATTCTTCGGAATACCTAACATGACCAGAGGATTTTCTGGAACTTTTGGATTGTGGGGACATAGTTAGCCGCTTTTGAGGTTTGTATTTTCTAATGATAAATGCTGTTTATGTGGAAGAGGTATTAAACCAGCATTGGCCTTTGATGGTGTGAGGCCCAACCGGAATTTTTAATTTTTGGTACCACGGACGGTCTGGAGCCCACAGAAGTTGCGTTTTACAACCGGGTGCTGAGGTTTTGACATGCCTCGATCCATGGAAGAAGTCATGACAAGACTGAAATGATTTCAATATAGCACCTGAGGAAATATTTTTCGTAGGGTCGTTGATTGACGATTTCAATCCTGTGCTCGGCACCGTAAGATAGAGCCCACACGGCAGGTGCTCACGTTAAATACCAGTGACGTAAGACATTAACGTGTTATTATGGAACGTCAAGAAGAGCCATATTGACAGCCAAAAATTGGTATGTGCTTACACCACATAAGTTAAGATATATTAATCCATTTTAAGATAGAAATTTTATCTGAGTCTCTAATACAAATTGATGGTGAATAAATGGTTTTATTACGATACGTACGTATCGTTCTATCATCTTCCTTATTCCAAAAGCGGAAAGAAAAGACTTTTACGAGCACAGGGCAAATGGCTTAGAACAAATTCTACTAATACTAGCGAATTCAAAAAGATGAATTTAGTCTTAGCACAAGTTATGGAACTCCAAATTTTTAAAGCGAAGAGCTTTAGCGGTCTTTATAGCGCTGAAAGTCTTACAACACAAAAGAATATTTCACAAACAGAAAAATCGTGCAAATCCTGAAGTTTCGTGTAATGCTGTTCAAAGCCAAAGCTTTATTGGTTAAGAAATGGCTAATAATAACTGTAATATGGACTCAGGACCATGATACAATAAATACAAGGTACGTTAACTCAAAGTAGTCGCTTTTTTTGGATTACCAGTTTTTCTATCTACTATTGACCCGCCCGTGTGGTGAGCTGGTTAGAGAACACCACCTCAGCATGTCAATGCTTGTCGTATGAGGCGACAAACAATGATACTGGGTTCTTTCGACACCAGTAGGCCAGTAGGGTTTGGGACCCACCACGTAAAACCACAATTCCAATGAAAGAATGTATTTACATGAGGCCATAATCCGGTATATGTATGAGTATGTATTTACTCACAACTTTGCGCATCTGCTCAAACGAATTTTGGTAACCGAAAGAAGAAGAGTTAGCGAACCTAGCATTTATTATATTAAGCTTAAGGATCATCTGCTTGATGATCTGATTCGTAGAGTGATATCGAAGCTTAAAGGCGTAAATTGCATAGATATCAGCTACATTCTCTAGTTTGAAAAGCATAAAGACGCAAATATACAAGAAAAAAGCCAAAAACTCGATTTTCTCTTTTTGAAACTTGCAAATCAAGCATGCAAAAAATGTAGCCGATCCTTCTAATTGTTTTTATACCACAAAAATAAAGAAAATATAACCTTCGAAGAAAATCATATTGTATTAAACACTTAGTGATATGCATGCGTAGTCATTACGAGCTCACACAGAGACAACCGAAGTGCTAGCCGAAGGCTTAACTCACTGCTTGCAAAAGACAAAAAGCAAAAGTCGCTTAAGGTTTGACTTTACTATCCGAGAAGTCAGCTGAGTTTTGACTCGTAACTTTTTCCATACACGTTTAATATTGCTTACAAATCGTTTCATAATGGGGCCTCATGGAAGAATCAGCGTTCTTGAGCAGTTACCTGCTGCCCTAGAAGCCAGTGGGCTTAATATTCAGAAACAAATGCAAAGTAGATTCTATTCTAAGAGACAAAACCCGGCTGACTTCTCAAATAGTGAAATAAGCGCTTCACTAAACGCAAACATTCAGGTTTTGGTGAGTTCTCTTTCTGTGCGCCTAGTAAACAAAACAATGTTAACCTTTTACCGAAACAGCTCTGTCAGCAAAAGCAATGTTGACTTGACTTAATTACGCCCATATTGTACAGAGTATTCCACTGTCTGCTTAAGCTATTGTAGTTTTCTTACAGCATGCCTATCAATGGCGAATTCTTAGAAAAACGCCCTGTCAATTGCAATGCAACGCTTAAATTAAACGAATGAGATTGTGTGTGAATCATATGATAGACGCTGATTGCCAGGCTACAATTAACGCCAAGTTATTGCAACATGCAATCGCAATCAAAAGCGCTAGAAACTTACTTGCAGACTGTCTTTCGAGGTGTTGCTGGTTAGTAGAAGATCAATGGGCTCCAGTTGACAAAAGAAGTGGTTACATTTGCTGGCGCAGCAACAGCTGCTCTGTGTTTCTGTAACTGGCATGATATGTAGATACAAATGTATTTCAGCTATTAAAGTAGAGAGACTTACAAACAGTGCCATCATCATAAAGTCCTGTCCTGGATGTGCATTGTTGACTGTGAACCGAACGCTGCTCCTCCACTGTATGCCACAAACTAATTATGACCAAGTTGAACTTGCTTTTATCTATTTTAAGGCTTACTTACACGCTGAGTGCTCGCAGCTTGAGCTTCTCCTGCGCGGTTCTTGAGACATTTTAAAAGTTCGTTACAAATATGCTAAATCGATGTAGTTTGCACGGCTAACTAGATAGTGAGTTCATAGAAACTTAAATCGCTGTTTTCCACGAAGATGATGATTCTTATCGTGGCCAATGTTGCTGATAGCTTAACTGGCTGAAAGCGTGGCCACTTCACAAGTCCTTGACGTAGTCAACAGTAATTGATTGCGGTCAAGATGTTGGCCATGTTTTTGCGCTTTGGTTTATTTACAGTCAGCTGTCAGCTTTTGTTCAAAGTTCCAACGCGCTAATCTGGCCAAAACTTATGGCTAAGCTAATCGCTTAAGTTTTGGGAAAATAACAAAAGAGCTGGCATATTGTGGTAACAATGTATATAGACTTATCAGCGCAACTCAGTAGAGCGAAATATTGGCAACTCAACTTCATAATTGGCTTAAAATGCAAGTGGGTTTGCCACATATCTAAGGTTGTTAATACACTCGAAAAAAAGTGTCAGTTTTCGCTAATAAGACAATTAAAGGTTGTCCACACTGGGAAAGGCGGGGTTCGTCATCAAATTAGAACGAGGAAAGCAGCTTCAACAACGCCAGCAACGTGACGTCACTATTACAAAGTAGTGCTGCAAAATTATTGATACTACTTTCGATATATCGAATTTATCACATACCTTAGGTTATGTCTTAATAAGACAACCTGAAGGGCTATTCATAAAAGACGTCAAAACTGAGAAAGGCGGGGCTTGTCATCAAATTGGGACGATTTGTAACGATGGAAGAGCAAAGCGGCACCAACAACCCCAGCAACGTGACGTCACTATTACAAAGTACAAAGCGCATGAAATATAATAGAGTGGAATCCTTGGACGTTACATTGAGTTGACTTGCTGAAAAGCGACCCTTCCCAAGACAGTGCATAAATGTGCGTTATTTTTGCTCTTTCTCTTACTCAATAATGCCCACGAGTGAGTCGGCCTGAGAGAGACAGCAACACAACATTTTACTACATTTTTATATTATTGCAAAAAAGTGGACTATCCTTGGATCCATGTTGCCTTCTGCTTAGTACTATCGATATATCGATTTTTTTCCTTTTGTGTTTTTTTTTTGCTATCGTTAAGCGGCTAAGGTTATGAGTGTAGAAAATAAACAAGACCGATAGTACTATCGACAATATCCAATCTTTTCGAACCGATGGTACTGTCGTTACTATCGTAACTTATTCCTGAAACTATTGAAAATATTGAATGGCGCCACTATCGATAGTTTTGCAGCTCTATTACAAAGTCCATGAAAACTAAAATGGAGTTGATCACGTTAACGAATAGTGATGTCACATTAGGGGCGCAAGTTGACTAGATATGATGAGTCTTTAAGTTCGTGGTTTTCGATAAAATGCTTGTGTATAACTTAAATGCATTTTGTTGAGCTTTTAGAAGAGCGCGAACTTTCAAGTGAAACCAAATTTTTGACGGAAAACGCTTTAAAGCCATATTTCTCAAGGTTTACAGTAAAATGACAGAAAGCAAACTAGAGTTTAAGTTTACAGTGGTGTTAACTGTTGAAAATTATGACAATAATCGGAGAATAAGAAGAGGCTATGAATTGTAGTGCATCTTTGAAAAAATTGAATAGACGATTGGAGGTAAGGGCAGTTTTTACGCAAAATGAACATTTCTTGTAATGCATTACGATTTCGCTTACTTCGTAATGCAAAACAGTAGAAGTTTTCAATAATCTTCATTAATAGAATAACAAAGAACTTCGCAGCGCATTACAATTCAATACATTACAATTTCGATTACTTGTTAATGCAAAACCGCAGAAACTTTTTGAATAAGCTTCACTAACAGACTGTTTTATTCTTGGTAGCGCAGTACTTTTTTTCTTACAATGTAATATCAGGCCGCTGTGTCGAAAGTGTATTTCGATACATGACTAACTCGATTACTTGGTAATGCAACACCGCGAAAACTTTTAAAACCCTTCACTAACATAACAAAACAGAGCTTGGCAGTGCATTACCATCTTACTTACAATGTAATGTCAGCCCTCTGTACACTTTCGATACATGACTAGTTCGATTACTTGGTAATGCAAAAGCTCAGAAACCTTCAATAAACTTCACTAACTGAATAATACAAACCTTTTCAACTCATTACTATTCTAATTACAATGTAATGGAAGGCCGCTGCACATTTACTTTGTTTGGTTTACAAATATTGTCTTGACATTTCCAAAACTGCCATGTTGTGTTAAAAGCAAAGTAAAAACTGTTTTCACACTTTGTGATGCAAAGTTTGCGAAACTTTCAATAACGCATAACTGCTTTGCTTACATTGTAATGCATTACATGTTTCGACTAGTTTCCATTGCAAAGCCGCGAAAACTTGCATCAAAGTTAACTAACAGAATGGCACAGAACTTTTCAACACATTACAGTTTTGCTCACAATGTAATGACAGGACGATGTACATTTTCGATTATGTACTTTGTTTTACAAAGCTAAAGTTTGAAAATCGAATTATTCGCTAGCAAGGATAAGCCTGTCACTTTCAGGACGGCGCCAACCACAACAACAACAATAGTATAAATATCGACAGCTATTTATGTGTAAATTTGTGCTTCACTTTACTGCTCACATTTGAAATGCAATTGTACACATAGAAGATAGCGAAGTTAACAAAATATGTTTTGGACCCTTGACTTTCTTGGAATATATTGCATATCGAACTTCAATACACGAAAACTGCCGGAAAGTGTGTTTTGGAGCTGCCGAAAAGTGACAACTTTTGCGAAATTCAATTTCGTTACATTACATTTTTAAGGACATTTCATGTCCCTATTGCGAGTTCACTTAAATGCTGTTAAATTTTCTTTACTAAAGTGAATGTTTCAAAGCAATTAAGGAAAAACTGAGGAATTGTTTGGAATTAGATCTATAAAAATTATACAAAATGTAACATAATAAAAAATTAACACGTCAAATTGGCATAATGTGGCGCCATCTAGCGCATATGTTAGCAACATCGTCGACTGTGCGAAACACACTTAAGTAAACGTAATTTCTCACTCTTAAACCAACAAGAGGGAATATATTGGGAGACAAAAAACAAAGAAGCAAAGCATCGACCTCCGATAAACATGAGTTCGCTTTCTTCTTCTCGCGCTCAGTGCTAACACAGCACACAAAACCAAACGTGCAACCTTCTCGCTCTCCTACGAACACTGCTAACACACAATTAAACGTATATGCTAGCGCCATCTAACATTCATCTAAAGCAGTGTTCGGCGACGTCCGCAGAAACTTCGGCAGAGTTTAAGTTGCTGCAATAGTATTTGGATATCAGCAGCGAAAAAGTTGTTAATGTGTTGCATGCATGTATACGAATATTTTCGCAGTTGCCAGTGGCAACTTCCCTGCTCAATTTGCGGGTACACGATCCAATTCCTTGACGGTATACCCTTAGATATTTTTACGTCATTACAAAAAGTTTTCGAAATATTGTACAAATATTTGCTGAAAGACTAAAGCCATTCGAAAAACAACTGATTGGAACTTATCAGTGTGACTTTGGTCCCGGCAAGTTAACCATTGGCCAATGAGGCGCCTGGAGGAGTGTCCTACATCAGGACGTAAACCGCTAACGGGTTTTTATGGCCAGTTAAGAAGAAGAAGCAAAGGCAACAGATGACGAAAAGGATTTAACTTATTCGAAAAATGACAGTCTCATGGTCGACAGATATAGACAGTAAATTTTGTGGTGATTTTCTAATTTTTTTAGTGTTTCCATAATTGTCTGTATGTGCAAACACTGCCATTAAAAAGAAACACAGATATTATATATGACTCAAGTCCAATCAGTACACACACTTGCATTGTTAGGCTTAACTATAGAGTACACACAAATACTACTAGACTTCATAGAGTGAAATGTTTTATTAGCAACTGAGTACAACACTAAACATATAATTGTAGCCGGTACTTAATCATGTGAAACCATAAATACAAATTGCACAATAACATCCTGAGAACTTTCAAGTGATTACAAAACAAAATCGGTCATTATAATTGCTGGTTCTCTAGATTAGACACTAGCAGGGCGTTGTCGAGGCAAGCGATAAGTGGGTGAAAGTACTTGTACATAACTGGATCAAATACAAGCTTAATCTTAAAGATAGTTAGCCTTATCGGTGGCTATATATTGGGTAAAAACCCATTGAGTTGTATTTATGAGAGTCGGCACGCGTAGCAACACATTTATTTGGGTCTTGTAGGCTTTTGATGTTAATTGAATGTTGTATTTTAAATGAGCTGCGATTACGCAGTGAGTTTTTACAAAGAATTTAGCTAATTGCACATAAAAAGGTAGCAATTAAAACTAAACAGAAATGATAGACGGGAGTCGCAAGATGATAAGCAGAGCGGGCGACAAAACCCTATTACCTATGATTGCCATATACCCGGTAACAGCACAACATCACATAACAAAGTTTGCAGTGGCAAAGGTGTGGGGAAGGGGGTGGGCAGGATATGACTTAGTATTCAATTCTTGCACTTAGTCAAAAGTCAAACATCCCACACTTATGTAAAGCCAGTAATGGTTATCGTTATCGTAGCGCCATCATCACAAGTCATCACAATTTGATGACTTCCCACCATCCCACATATCATGTTGACGTAATATATGTATATTTAAATTTGGGAAGCAAATCCCACTTGGATCAGACAAACAATCCAAGGTTCTACAACGAAATATGATTTTTTAGTTTATCATTATTCTTCACTGCTCATAACAACCCTTTACCGGGTTACGGATTGATGTAGTGCACTCCTGCAGTTGCCTCATAACAACAGTCATTGGGAGGGGAGTATTGCGCGGTAGGTCCCAAACCCTATGCACAACCTTGCTAAAGTCCTGGGAAGATTTCGTTGCGCACATCAGCTCACTGTCCTAACACCGTGGGGTAATTAGAGCATTTAACCAGGGGCCCCACCACTAAGGTAGATACAGAGATCAAGCAGCTTCACACTGTCCTACCAGAAGCCAGACCCATGTTGATGATTCAGACATGATTTAGACAGCGTCACGCAAAACTCATCTTCTAAACTTTAAACTTCAGGGTTTAAACAACTCTTCTTTAGCCCTTAATTTTGCTTTCAATGTCAACAGTTCTTCAACTCTTACCATGTCTCCGTTGGAAGGACCAGGTAGAGATTACACTAGCTACCTTTTTTATTACCTACAGGAAAAAAAAGGCTCGCGCAAAGCAGAGACGCCTGAAGGAGAGCTTTACATCAGGCCGTAACCCGGTAACGTGATGTTATGGCCAGCTAAGTAAGTAAGTAAGGGCAAGCGCAAAAGAAGTGATCTGCTGTTTGCTCTTTAACTTCGTCCCCACAGCTTCTGCAGAGTTAATTAAAGGAAGCAAGAAGCCGAGCTGCATGGTTCAACTAGCCAGTGTCCGGTAGCCGATGTAACGACGGCTGAGTGTCTCTTCCTAGTAAGAGCGCAGAGTGCAGCTGTTTGTTTGAAGTTTTACTATGGCCAAGTTTGTCGAGCAGTACGAGAGTTAAGCACATTTTGCTATTTAGGGGATACTTAGCCCTTTCTCTCCGTAAGAAGGTGTGCAGTAGTACCTTGTCTTGCGAGCTTTTCCACTATGTTGTCGTCCTCTATGTCCCGGAACCCATATCAGGCTAATAGAGAACTGCTAAGCGATCTCGTGCAAGGATTTGCGGCAGCTTGTTAGCGATATCAAATTTGATGATATTGCGGTTAAGGGTTTGGTGGCTGCTTGCACTTGTACTTACTAAAACCTTTTTTGCTCTCCCCTGTGGACACGCCTAATACAGCAACCAAATCAGGCCATCCCAATCCGGCCACCCCAATCAGGCCAACCCAATAAAGGCAAGCGCAAAAGCAGTAATATTGTGGTTAAGGGTTTGGTGGGTGCTTTGCAATCACTATAAATAGGCAGCACTTGCACTCACTAAAACCTTTTGGCCGTTGTGCTCTCCCCTGTGGACACCAAATCAGGCCACCCCGATCAGGCCGAACCAATCAGGCCGAACCAATCAGGCCGAACCAATCAGGCCAACCCGATCAGGCCACAGGAATCAGATCACGCCAATCAGGCCTTTCGAATCATACCTTCAGATGACTTACATGCCGTTTTAAGCCCCAGGGCGCAGTCTTGTGGTTTCCTACAGCTAGCTACGCCGCTGGAACTTAGAAGTAGTAGCATTGCTAGCTAGTTAAAAATGATCGAACAGTTTCAGGCAATTTATAAGATAAAAAAGTGCTGTCAATTTGATACATACAAAGATGTGACATATATTGTCACACACGCTCCGACAGTATTTTAATTAAAATTAACTTAGACGTACTATGTGCAACATCATCATCATTATAAACTTAGCCATCTTATCAAATTGCCAATGATGTGTTGATGTTGCATATAGTACTACCTATAAACAGTTTGTACATATTTGCCATGATATGGGCCAGTCCGAGCCTCAGAGCCTCGTAAATACTTCAACGTGCAGTTGTTCTTGTTGTTGTTTTTTTGATAAGCAGCCGCCGCCAATGCCTTATCAAAGTGCCGTACTGGGCACACATTTTCCGGCTAAATACGGCCTACAATTGCCGGCTGGCCGGCCACTTGGCTTACGGTGCAACAATAACAACAACAATGCCAATAATGACCAAAGCACGGCGCACGGCACACGGTACACAAGGCACGCAGCAATGGATCGCAGCTCGTAATGCTGCCGCGTCGCTGCTGCGGCCAGCGTCGCGTCGCGTCGCGTCGCGTCGCGTCGCTGCTTTAACTGGCCATAGCCAAGAGCTAACGGCTTCTTCTGAGCTTACACACATTCGAAATCAGTCTGTTGATCGCCGTTGGCGAACTTGGACGACGCGCATCGATCGAGCGTTTTTACTGTTATATTCATTTTGAAGTTCGTTTTGTCGTTTAGTGATTTTTTGATTGTTGTTGGTCGACGTCGTCGTTGTTCTCGTCGCTCGTTGGAGTTTTGTTGTTGTTATTTTTTCGACATTTCTACTCTAAATGTTTTGATGTGAGTTTTGGAGTTAATGACCGTACGCGAAAGCTTTATTTTAATTTACGCGCTAATTACGTGCAGCATTCAAAATAAATATAAAGTTGAAAATTTTAAAAGGATTCAATTACTCAATTTTTTTTTTTGTTGCTGTTTTTTTTAAATGACAAGTGTACTGTAATTTGCATGCAATGAGTTATGCACAAGTGAAATAATAAATGCATTACAATAATCAAATTTTAACTGTGCACCATTTTTCAATTCTTTTTCCAAGTAACGCGCAACGGCTGCCGTGTGTACCATATTTGCAATATGACGGATAACGAGAATGGTTGGTATACGTACATATAGCATATAATAGCAGTGCTTTACAATTCTTGGAAATCGCGTGAATTACACAGCTAAATTGAGTTTGACAAGTTGATATGTTCCTTAATATGCATCATAGACCTTGGTTGTGCAGCGTAAATGAGGGCAGTTTGCAAGCTACGGACTTTTGAAATTTCAGTTTCATTTTAACAGTTGACCAAGTCAAACCGAAAATACGCACACTTTGACGTTTTGGACAAAAAAGTTTTTTTTCACTTTTGAAGTTTTTGCGGCAGCTGCACAAATGCCAGGTAGTAAAAATAAACTACATTAAGGGTTAAATTTTAGTGTCTTAAGCAGCCGACTTTTACAGTGTTTGGCGAGAAAGTTCTTTTAACCGCTAAGCGTCAGTGTGTTATATTTAAGCACAGAAATAACTTTTAACTGTTGCAGTTTTTCACAGTTTTAAAGTGAAATTTTAGGCAAGGCCGTTTAGAGATTTCTGGCATAATGTCAATCTCTCACATTCAGGGTTGTAAAATCTCTAGCCTCTCCTTTTTAAAATTATCCGGCCATAAGCTTTCTTGTTTTCAAGTGTTTTTTTGGCTAAAAATTCTACCGAAAAGTTGCAATTGGGTTGAAATTTGGTTGAAAAAGATTTCTGGCTCACCCGTGCTTGTGTATCCTTCATCTTTTACTAGTCACTAAGCGGTGCTTCTTGTAAACCGCAACTTTGCCTTAGAGTTGCATATGCACGTGACAGTTCGCAAGCAAATGTACATACATATTTGCCTAACACCTTGGTAGCATTATATTAAGTGTAAAAGGGCTGAGCTCTCGACAACATGGCAAGGCAGTTAGTTATTAGCAAGCAAAGCGTGATACGTGACGTGATGTCCGATTTTTTCAATACAACTTATTCCAATACGTTCTGCTAATTTTTGTTTAAAAAAACTAACTCTTTTTGGAGTCAAGCCATAATATTATACGTGACGTGACACACGGTATGTGACAAATTTAGTCACTTTTGATTTAGAACCTTATTTTCGAAAATTTAATATTAAAAAACATGCATTTGTTTGCCTTTTGTGTTGCTTAAATTTTCTTGTACAACAAACTGTCAAATGAGCGCAAACTTAATTTATCTCTCAAAATAAGTAAAAGTGAAAATACTATAGCAAAAAAAAACAGAGCTGACAAATCATAAATTCAAATTCATATCTCTTATCATTGCCGTAAATTCTTAAAAATAGTAAGCATACCAAATGAAAACTTCTTTATTAACATTATTTTTCTTGTTTTTCTTAGAAAATGCACTTATATGAGTCATAAAAAATTATCTCTTGAATATAGTTTATTGCTAAGGCAAATATGTGTGTGACTCTCGCTTTTGCGGCAGCTCTTAAAATGTTTTATTCAATCACAAAATGGAAATCTTTAACCCTTCATTTGTCAAGTTTTGAAACTATTCAAAACTATACGCTAAATTTCTATGTCATGTGACTATATAAGCTGCTGTTTTTATCCAAAATCGTTCAAAAGGCAACGACATAAAATTTGAGGAAAGTAAGCAAGAAATTTCTAGATCCAAAGCACTTTTAATTTCGAGCAGTCTTAAATATATGTCGATTGATCATCGAGACTCGCTTTTAAGTAAGAGCTTGCACATAACCTCAAAAGTTCAAAAAACGCCGTTTTTTGTTTTGGTAACTTCGAATATCTCAATATCCTGACGTGATGTGTCAATTCTTTTTATTGAATATAAATAAATAACTATAAAAAATATGTTATTATAGCTCTGCTTATAGTCCAGCAAGTTCAGCTCCTTTAGTAAGCAGTTACTAGGTAAAATCTTGTGTTTTTCCGGCACGGCACGCCAGGCACATGTCTAACATGTCAGTTTAGATTTTTATAAATATACACATTTGTGCCAAGTCTGCTCAAATTCGGTTCTATATATCATAAAGCTATCAAGCAAATTATCTGAAATGTAAACCCCATCTGTATAAAATGTGATTCACTATTGTTACGCTTGCTCATTTCTTAGCAAATTTTGAAGAAATAACAAATAACGAAGATTGCGTAATCGTTTGTAGCTGAACCATGACTTGGCTCAGCTCAAGCGCATTGATGTGCTACAATCACGGCAAGTACGCAAGTTTTATCGCCATATTATAGTTCGGTTAGTACGATTAGTTCTAGCGCTATCTAGCTTTCATCTAGCCTTAATGCATTAAGCTAAGCCAGTAGTTATACAATCACGTCATGTATGCGGTATACGATTCGGTTTTATCCCAAACTTTAATATTATAATGCGGCTTGGCACCACTCTTACTCATATGTTAGTGCCAGCTCCATCCCATTAAGGCAAAGTCATGCGAGCGTGACAGCATACGAATTGGTCTTAACTTCTTCCTAAGAGCGAGCATCATAACATACGAGCGTGACGGCATACGCTAATAGTTTTACAATCACGGCATGTACGCGGCATACTAGTCGGTTTTACCTCAAACTTTAATATTATAAAGCTGTTTGACAACACACTCTCTCTCTTACGCTAGTGCCAGCTCCATAACTTTAAGGTAAAGTCATGCGAGCGTGACGGCATACGTATTGAACTTAACTTCTTCTTAAAAACGGCATACGAATCGATCGTAAACCTAAAATGCGCCAATAGTTGTACAAACACGGCATGTACGCGGCATAATAGTCAGTTTTGTCTCTTTAATATTATAGACAACACAGTCTCACTCTTATGCTAGTGCCATCTGCATTACATACGACTAAAGCCATACAAGCGTGACGGCATACGAGACGATCTTACACCGCATTGAAAGAAAGCGTACGTAATTAAGAGCCAGTATTGCGCAGTGGTTTAACTTTTACTACTTTTAAGACTTTTCTTCTAGCGTTAAGTGCCAGCAAGTGCGTGTGGTCAAAAGTTGCCGCTTTGGCAAAAATGGGTTAATGTGATTAGTTTTCGAGAATACGCATTGCTTGAATGGATGATTTTAATTCAATCAAAATGCATATCATTAAAAATAAATATCATTTAGAAAAACAAGTTTGACAAAGACAGCAAGAGCGTAACTTGAGCGTAAAAAAGGTTTGTTAGTTGCTATTCTTTTGGCTTAGAATTTGGTAACAGCTTGTAACAGTTTCAGCAATATGCCTAAATTTGCTGCAGACATAACTACCATATAGCGAACATTGGCGTGCACTTCTTTGAAATACTCTATATATATGTTTGCCTTTTGTGGCAAAAACACCTAAATTGGTGCCACAATAAAAGCCAAAAGCGTGTGCGAATTCAAAAACGGACAGGTGTGCTTCAATCATGGCTTACAAGCCTATTTACTCACACACTTCGACTGAGACACTTCAATGTCAGTCGAGCTATTTGCATATTTATAAGCAGTGCACATGGGGCATACCCAAAGCGTGTTGTCATGGGAAGCCGTGCCTAACCAATAAATTAGCTTCAATTTGGCGCTTGACAAATTCCACAATGATATCTAGGAGCAACAAAGCCGAATACCGTCCAACTCCAAACGAGGGGCATAGCTTAGTTGTGGGTGTGAAGCTACTGCATTTACGGAGATAAAAATGTGCTAAACCTAAATGGTTGATGAGTTACACTTAATTGGCTCATTGCGCATTACAAAAACGACTACTAGAAACTGGTTGCCAGCGCTACCCTATAACAACTGGCATACATATCTTGTATCTCATTGTCTCACATTACGCTGCGACTGGTATCTAAAACTAATTATAGATATATTGCCACAATTGTTTTTCGCTAGGTATGTGGTGTTTTTTTCTTTGTTTTAAACAGGAAACATGGCAATCAGTTTTAGCAAATTCCAAGCTATTCGAGATATTCGAGTAGTTATTGTTTACCAAAGCAATACACTTTGGCAGGCGTCTTGCCATACAGTTAGCATGAATTGCTATTAGATACGGTTTTGGTATCTTTGCTAGAACTATGATATATAATCATAATATGACACCAACGAGTTTTTCGATAACAGTTTTTAAGAACAGCTTATCAGTTTTGAGCAGTTGTTTTCGTAGTTAGCATTTACAATATGTGAATTGCATGGATATGTGCACTTTTAAAGTTTTAAAATGGTGTTTTCGCAAATTGATCATTATTTGATGGTAACTATGTATAGTTCAGTAAACGAAATTTTACTCTCAAATTGTAGGTTCTATGATCAAGCCTTAATATAATGCAAGTTTAAGTTCATTTATAATTTGATGCTTATAAGCTGTTTACACTGTCACACAATAGTTTTTGATCAGTAAGCGAAATGACGCTACCAAAACATAGTGTATATGAGCAAACTACATTATTAGCTGTATTAGCACACAGCTTACGAATAGTAAGCGAAATATCGCTTCCAAGACATAAGATTTATTTTCAAGATGAGTTACACTATGTATCAGTTAACAAAATTTAACAATACATCTATGATCAGCTTACAGATCGGTCATTGTTTGATGCTAATGATGCTGTATTATGTACTTTACACATGATCAGATCAGAAAATGACATTTCAATCCCAAAATGTAAGATCTATGGTCAAGTTAAAGATCAGTCGTAATATGTTACTTATGATATGTTAAAACTCGCACACTGCTTACGATCAGTAAACCAAATATCGCTTCCAAAAGACGATAAGATCTATGATCAAGTCAAAGATTAGTTTTTATAAGTTGCTAATTACACTATAGTTGGCTGCTTACACTATATATTATGCTAACGCTTATTAAACGAGCTAAAGATCAGTCTTAGTTTGATGCTTATGAGCTGTTTGTGCATACGCGTTTTATGATCAAGTTAAAGATCAGTCTTAATATGTTGCTTATGGTATGTTTACACTTACACACTGCTTACGAACAGTAAACGGATTGTCGTTACCAAGACATAAGATCTATGATCAAGTTAAAGAACATTTATATTTTGATGCTAATGGTCTGTTAATACTACATATTATGCTTACCGTCAGTTTTAACATTATGACGGTCAGCAAACGAAATTTCAGACATTTTTCATATCAGATTCACATATCACATTTTACAGATTAGTTTTGATATGCTGCTTATGGGCTAAAAATTGATTCTTGATGGTTTTTCTTCAAATTTGTCAGGAATTCTGTTCAATTATACCCTATTTGGGATTAATATTAACAAATCCCTGAAACTAGAGGAGTAAGAGCAAAAATAAGCTTAATTTTGGGATTGCGTTTAAAAATGACCAAAAAGTGTAACCTTGAACAAAAGTTTAAAAAAAAAAAATATATGTGTATATTCAAAACTAGTTTTCGTACTCACTCCAATTTCAACAATCCTTTCTTTCTTTTAACTTCCTCTGTCGGACATGGTACAATGGGCAAGGCTGCGTGAGTGCTAGAGATGAGCCATCGCACCCACCACAAATTTAATCTAAGCCTATTCCAAAGAGCTAATGAATGATCTAACTTTTGGCCCTATTGATGCTTCTTCTTCTTAGCTGGCCATAACAACGCGTGTTATCGGGTTACGGTTTGATGTAAATACATTCTTTCATTGAAATAGTGGTTTTACGTGGTGGGTGGGGTCAAACCTTACGCACAACCCTTTTAAGGCCTGGGATGGCTCGAAAAAACCCACTGTCATTGTTAGTCGCCTCATACGACAAGCTTTGACCTGCTGAGATGGTATTCTCTAGGTCTGGGGTAAAAAAAGCTTTATTCACCAAGTTCATTAAATAACTTGCAAAATTACCAATAGAATGAAAAATACTAAAAACACTTTTGCCTATGGGTAACGCCAAAGTTGGTTTCTCTCTTTGTTCCAGTAACTTTTAAAATCTATAAATTTTGAATCATAAAATTCCAGCCCAATTGATCCTTAATCAACAATTCTAAGCAAGAGCTACAAATCTACGACGCAAATATACATATACTAAAGTTTTGACTTAATTTGTTCAGCTTTTGGAACTGATCAAACGATTTGCAATATAAATTCAATAGAGCTCGGAACTATGCTAGTTGAAATTTCTTTGTAGTTTTATATAGAGCAGTTTTTGCCGCTGATCATATGATCGTACAATCCAATAACAAGAGATCATAAACCAAATTTAGGCTCTATTTAATGGATCGCTTGTTTAGATCCACAGCTGCCTAGAGCCAGCTAAAAGATTTGGATTTTCCAAACTAATGAGCAGAGTTGCGCTGATCAATAGAAACCTAGAAGTTAGCTACAGCGATTATTAAGGACTTTCAGCGCTTAACAATGCCTATCAGTTGTTGACATAAAGCACACACTATCAATTAGTGAAATACCAGCTAAAGATCATAAACCCTATTTAAGACGCTATTCATTGGATGCACGCAGCTCAAATACAGAATGCCGTACACACTTACTTGGCCGCTAATCGAGCGGCTTATCGACATGCGCTGTCATAAACACTCGGTACTATCGGTTTAATCGCTTGTAAATCAGTTGGCCATGTTCATATAATGGCAAACGTATAACAACAAGCCGTTTTTTTTTTGTGTAGTTATTCCGAATCATCGAAAGATAAGCCAACTGTCGCTTATATTATAGTTATATTGCCTCAAAGTGAAATTTATGATCGAGCAATAGGGCTAACACTAACACGTACGCAGCACAAGTACACACGGGCCGGCAAGCGATTGATTAGCCATAACAACGACATTGACACACATTGCGACCCTTCCATGAATGGAACTAATGCCAAATAACTGTTTAACCACTGTCTGATTGGCGGCCATTCGTTGCGATAGCCCAACTTTAAAGAACCGCCGCCGAACAGCTCTATAATATGGATGTATAGATGCTTTATAGCCGACATGCACTATAAACACTCGTATACGAAATTATTTTGGGTAATACATGAGCTTTATTGGTGCGTGTTAAACTATGTCATTAGTTGCACTTGGTCTTCCCGTCTAATAGCGGTCATAAACAAAGATGTTATCGATGCGATGAGCCAGCATTTAACACGAACTTGTCTCAGGTAGATAGCGACACACACACGGACAGACAGGCAGACAGACAGGCAGACAGACAGACAGACAGTCAGATAGTAGAGACAATCTGTCTGCCAGTATTAGATCATTGTGGAAAACCTGAGTCTGCTAAACAGCTCATTATCGTTATCCAGTCATTAAAAGTGACTACGCATATGCCAATTAATGATTACACTAACATTATCACTTGTCGGCGTCGCACAGTGTGCGAAATGCACGATTTAGCGGAATCAAGTTCATAAAAAGATGTTGGCATGAACTGTGACAGCTATGACTGATGAGAAAAGGCACATCAAATATCGCATATTGATAAGCATAAAGTGTTTGCGAAAACTGTTTTATTTTTGATCGTCATGTTAGCAAAATAGAAATTCAAGATGCTTGTAAAGAATATATAGTGTTTGTGAGCTGATCTTCTTCTACTGAAGGTTCAACCAAAATATTGAAACATCGTCTTGAAGACGGTTATACCTTAAGCCGGACTTAACAGCTAAATATGTTTATAAATATTGATTTTTTTTTTGCTTTTGACAAGCTTCGATCGATTATAACTTTTGTCTTTTATACAAACAGATGCTCAAGAATGAAGTTTGTGTAAGAAAACTTTTGTTTTTTTATTATCTAAATTGATATGTGGCAGGCTTAGATGGTTCTATATAAAATTTTGATCATCGTCGTGAGAAAACTGGTTTGTCTGAATGTAACCATCTGAGAGAAGGCTGTGTGGAATGCCTCGTGACGTAATTTATGTGTAGTCCGCTTGACTGATTTCTGATTACCTTAAGAAGCGGCCCATGCAACCGACTGATCAAGGATACTTTTTAGTCGAAGAACATATTTTCCATTTTTAGCAATTTTGTAGCCAAAATCGACTATCAAGCGATCGGAGTCAAATTTCACTATTTATCTAAATAGAGTCGAAAATTTGTATTCTAATTGAAGAAAATCACACTTAAATTTGAAAAACAAAACTTTTTCCCATCACGGCAACTGTGAAGCATTGAGCAAAAGTTTGTTTTATATACCACAGCCAACAGTTTATGTCAATGTAGATTTTTTTTAGTCTTGTGCCAAGTTTGATCAAAAGCGTTCCACTATATCATATGATGTGAACCCCGGCTGCATAAAATATGAATCACTGTCGTCATGCGTGACGCTTATGTTTCGATCATGACTTCACATGCTATGTGCTAGCGTCATTTTAAGCTCATTGTGGTGCCATAAACACTGCATGTACGCGGCATACGAGTCGGTTTGTTGTTGTACATAAAAATACATTGAACTTTTGAGCTGTGTCTACAATTCGCGTTCGTTGAGTTCCTTTGGGTTAGCTCTAATTCGACCAACTACGTATAAAGTAGATATTGCTTATATGCAACAGCGAAAATGCAGCATACCTGTTGCATGTAAGCGATAATTTCATATAATAATCGGATATATGCAAAATATTTTATATAAGCGATAATCGGTTATATGCAAAATATTTCATAAAAGTGAGCTCATACATGTAAAAGCTGATGCTTCATAAAAACAGCAAACGAAGTAATTTGCACATAACTATTAGCATTTGTACCAAAAATTGATAGACAAACAGCTGATCGAATGCATACATGCAATAATTGCAATTAAGCGATATATATATATATATATATATATATCTATAAACAACTATTTTTGCATAAGAATTGCAAACCCAATACACCGAAACCAAATTTGTTTTTTTTTTGCATATAAGCAATAATTTCACATAAACGATATTTACTGAATTATTAAATGAGATTTGCTAACTAAGTTGACTTTTCTCTGAGCGTACGGCTCTTCTTTTTTCCCCTTAAAATATTCCGAACTGCTGATGCTACTACTTCCACTTTGCCGCCTAAACTTTTGCATACACTTCAATACCAAAAGAGCTAGAGGCTATGACGCGTCTTCTGAAAAGCAAAAGCAATTTACGCTAGATCGGCTCCTCGGACCACTGTGCGACGTCACGCAGTTATCGGTTATCTTGCAACTTATCTGCGCAGCAGCTAATTGTGTCTCTCTGTATATCTGCTGTGTCTTGGCGCTCAGAGAGATTTCTCAGACGACGCGTTAATGCTGGAAAATTTATGCAGCCCACAATTTCACACGCTTTGTAGAGATTTACCCTTCAGCAAACCTAGACGCTGTTTTAGAAGTCAAATAAAAGTGGGCATTCGTTACCTTTTGTGATGAAATGCGCCCAGAGTCAGTAGCAATTTGTGATCGTGTGTGCAATGGCAACGGTTCCTGAAGCTGTGCCACTTCTGGGTGGGATGCGCTAGCTAAGCTTCAGTTTACGCTTCACTAAGCTTTAATGTCTCGTTTCTATACATTGCAGAGATAAAGCCCACAGCGGCAGCAGCTCCTGTGGAGACAAGTGTTGAGAAGCCTGCGGCAGAAGCAACTGTACCCAACGCATCAACTGCTAGTGCAGAGCCCAGAGCAAGTGAGACAACCAATGGCAAAGCCTTGTTGGAGGCCAAGAAGATAGCCGAACCCGCTGAGACCAACGGCAATGATCCCAAAGAACCTAACGATTTTAACAATGTGGGCGAAGCGGAGGGACAACAGAAGGTAAATGAAAATCTTCTCAAGCATTTCGAGAAACTTGTTTTATATGATATACTCTGTGTTCGTAGAAACTGCCCTACCCCAAGTCGGTGTTTTTCATTATAAGCAATGAGTTCTGCGAGCGTTTCAACTATTATGGCATGCGCAGTAAGTAGACGTCACAATTGGCGCACACTTAGAGAAAAACGTGGTTGACTTTACTAAAATACGCGCTCTCTGTTCACAGCTGTGCTGGTGCTCTACCTCAGCTACCAGCTGGGCTACTCGGACGATACGGCCACGGTGGTGTTCCATATCTTTACCATGTTTGTTTACTTTTTGTGTGTTTTTGGCGCCATCATTTCCGATTCCTGGCTGGGCAAATTCAAGACGATACTCTACTTATCTTTGGTTTATATATGTGGTTCAGTGCTGCTCACACTCGGCGCCATTGGACCGCTCAACTTGCCCGGAGTGACATTTACTATGATAGGTCTGGCGCTGATTGCCTTGGGCTCTGGCGGCATTAAGCCTTGTGTCTCTGCCTTTGGTGGTGATCAGTTCAAGATGCCCGAACAAGTCAAGCAGATCACGACATTCTTTTCGCTTTTCTACTTCTCAATCAATGCTGGCTCATTGATCTCCACGTCAGTGACGCCCATTTTGCGTGAGGATGTGCACTGCTTTGGCTCAAAGGAATGTTATCCGCTGGCTTTTGGTGTGCCTGCCGTGCTAATGGTTGTATCAGTGGTCATCTTTGTGCTAGGTCGCCCGCTCTACAAGAGTAAGCCGCCGGCAGGTAACATGGTTGTGCTGGTCAGCAAGACCATTTGGACAGCGCTGACCACCAAATGCAAGGAGAAGAAGACCAATCCACGCGAACACTGGCTGGACTATGCGGATCAGAAATACGATCGTCAGCTGATCGATGATGTCAAGGTGTTAATGCGTGTGCTGTTTCTGTATCTGCCATTGCCCGTGTTCTGGGCATTGTTCGATCAGCAAGGCTCTCGCTGGACTTTCCAGGCCACGCGCATGGACGGTGACATGGGCGGCTGGGACATTAAGCCGGATCAGCTGCAGGTGCTCAATCCTTTGCTGATTTTGGTTTTCATACCGCTCTACGATGTGGCATTTTACCCAGCGCTGCGTCTGGTGGGCATAAGCAGACCACTGCAAAAGTTGACACTGGGTGGCATTTTGGCCGGCATTGCCTTTGTTATATCCGGCGTGGTAGAATTGAATCTTGAGGTAAGTTTGCTATGATCTAAGCTGCACCAGCTCTGTTACACTGCTCTACTATACACTGCACCCAAAACACATGTTGTGCTTCTTTCTTTTCCCGCACGCTTTGCTCGGCACTTGTAGAAAACCTATCCCCATCTAGCCTACGATCAGAATGCGCAGCTGCGTATCTTTAACTCGGAGAATTGCTTGTACACCTTTAATACCAACTTGCCGGAGTTGAGCAGCTTTACGGTAGCACCACACAGCGTCTACACGGACAAGGAAGTGCATGTGCCCGGCAGCTTTGATCTACAATACACCATCGGCAGCACGGATCCCAATTGCCATGAGTACGGTGCCGGCAACATACAGCTGGAGCACAAGCACGCTTGGTCGCTATTCCTTAACTCACGAAATACCACCACGCCTGCCTACTGGCAAAAGGACTTTGCCAACAAGCCCTCCAATGCACGTCCTATGGCGCGCACGCTCGCCAATGTGCCACAAACGAGCACCATTATGTGGCGCACCACTAAGGGCAGCGTAGATTACGAGGAGAAAGCTACTGTAACCAATCTGTTCAGCATGACTTCCAGCGAATACGAGATATTTATTGATGACAAGCCGGTCAAAACTGTGCATTTGCACACTGGCGGCGTCTATACGCTGATTGTGCAAGGCGATGCTAATGCTGGCTACACTAGTAACCTCTTTGAGGTAACCGAACCCAATTCTCTGAGCATACTCTGGCTCATACCACAGTATGTGGTCATGACGCTGGGCGAGGTTATGTTTTCGGTAACGGGTCTGGAGTTCAGCTATGCGCAGGCACCGCCGAGCATGAAATCTGTGCTGCAAGCCTGCTGGCTGCTTACCGTGGCCTTTGGCAATGTCATTGTGGTTATTATAGCCGAGGCGGCCATATTCGAATCGCAGGCCAGCGAATTCTTCCTATTTGCGGGACTTATGTTTGCCGATATGTTGCTCTTTATGTTTATGGCCTACAATTATAAGCCAAACAATCCCATCAAGAATGATGAAGCGCAGCCGCTGACTGCGTCTAGTGCGGGCGATGATCCCAAGCGTGATATTAAGCAGCTGGACTTGGGCATTGAGAACAAGGGCAAGGACATCAATGAGTAATAATAGCTGCGCGCAGTACTAGGAGGAGTAGTAGTAGTAGTAGTTCTTGTTGTATGTACAGTTGTGTATTATGTGCTCTATATGATACATCATAGCATATACTATTATCTATTATAATTCATGTATTATATAGTAACTAACTACAGCTTGTGTTCCATTTACAATGTAAATGATGCCGGGCTCTGTTGCATATGCCAAGACATCTGTTTAGTTATGTTAATAAAAATATACCATCTATTCTAAATAACTTACTCTCTGTCTCTGTCTCACTATCTCTCGCTCTCTCTTCTTTTGCCGCCCTGCACTTTATTATAATGCCTTTCAAGTTGTTTCATAGAGTTATTAAGTAGCGCGCTCATTTTAGCGCACGTATCCGGTAATTGCCAGCAAGGGCAACACGCAACTACGTATTATTAATGGCGTACCCGGCTGTGACTATAGCGTTACCACGAATTTGGCAGCGGGTAACACCTTTACGCTGCCCGGCATGGATTTATACTATAGTGGCAGTGTGTCCACCAATAATGGCAGCTTTACGCTGGACTACACCATCCGTCGTCTGCAAGAAGGTAATTTCATGCTTCAAACATGGCTCATTTTGCTCTTCTAGTATAGGTCTACTGATTCAAGAAAAGCCTTATTGAAAAATATGTTGGCAACAGTTCAAGGATTTTAGGTAGAGACATAAATTTTGTGCTATTTTGGCTCAATTTTAGGCACGAGCAAATTTTGAGTTCTGTAGGCAAAAACTCATGGGTCACATTGTAAAGTAGTCTATGAAAGGATTGTGGTGGCATTCATTAACTTTGCATATACGTCATTTAAGCATGAAGATATAGCGGTTTAAGTGAAACCTCCTGCCGATATTCGCCAAATTCTTGAAACCTGAGGGTGCAGTTAGAGAAGAAAATCGAGTTCTCGGAGTTCTTTAAAAAGTTCTATTGACTTTATGATTCAAACTAGAGATGTCAATGTGGTCAGCAACATATACATAAGAATATTTAAGGTTTCTCCATCGCTATCGTCACATTTCACCAGCGCCCCTTTCCTTAATGTGACGTCACAAGACTGTTTAGCAAAACCTGTTTCTAAGTGCAGTTTTTGACTTTGCAATAGTGACATTACTTTTTCGACAACAACTAGCCCATTATGACACCCCTCAGTGGTGACGTTATTTACGTACAGCCCCTAGCAATAGGCTAATTTTGATTTCATATAGAATTTGATGAATTGAATTGAATCAAGCGCTTGATCTTAGTTTCGATAAATCGGTCTAACTCAGGGGTGTGCCAGAAATCTCTAGACGGTTTTGCCTAAAGTTTCATTTGAAGTTTCTTTCTTGTTAGACAAAGTGCTTCTTGTTTGAAATCCGGTATAAAAAGATATCTGGCATACCGAAATATTGTTTTGGGTTGAAATTCGTTTGAAATCGTAAACACTTCGGATTGTAATTAACGGAGTTACAAAATTTAACTATCGCTTAGCTACGAAATAACGGGTTTTTAAGCGTATTTTCAGGGACACTCTGTCGATGACACTCGATGACAGTAACTTTATAAGTATACATTGGCTGTACCAAGGTCTATGAATCAAAAACTATCCACAAAGAAGGCACACCATTGAGATGGAGTTGAACAGAGATCCTAAAATACTGGATCAGCTGTTGCGATTATGCCAAAGTTGCCAGACTTTCCGTTTAGTAGCTTTTTTTTAAGAAATGATTGAAAACAGCATTTGCGAGAATCTTCAAGAGAAGTGAACTAGGATTTCAGTGTTGAAAAGCCTCTAAGTAGGAAATTTATAAGAATCGGCATGTACTTTATAGTTCATATTGATAAAATTATATACCAAAATTACCTATTTCATTACACAATTTAATGCACTCCGCTCGGAACGGACTTTGAATCACTTATTTCTTAAATACTTGCTAAAAGCATATTTCTACTCTTGCCCTCTCTGCTGCAGCTTCAAACTGTCCGGAATTGCGTGGCGGCACACAAATGTTGTACGAAAAAACCGCTCACACACTCTTTCTACGTCCGGATCATACCATCCAAAACTATTGGTACGAAGATGACTTACAGAAATCAAACAAATCGAAGGCTTTGGTGCGCACCTTGGCCAATCTGCTGGCCACCACACGCATTGTTTGGAGAGAGGCCAAGACGGGCAGCGTGGCGCGTGATGAGCAGGCGCGTAATCACGATCTCTACGAGCTGAACACGATTGAGTACGAGGTGCTAATCGATCGATTGATTGTGCATCAACAGCGCTTGCGTCATGGCGGCGTCTACGCTCTGCTTATTGGCGAGAACAGCAATGGCTTTATCTCGCGCATGATTGAGATAACTGAACCGAATTCGATGAGCATACTCTGGCTTATACCACAATATGTGCTCTTGACGCTGGCGGAGGTGATGTTCTCGGTGACGGGTCTGGAGTTCAGCTATGCTCAGGCACCGACCAGCATGAAGTCCGTGCTGCAGGCCTGCTGGCTGCTAACGGTGGCTTTTGGCAACATAGTTGTAATTGTGGTGGCCGAGCTTAAGTTTTTCAATTCGCAGGCAAATGAGTTCTTCCTTTTTGCGGGTCTGATGTTTGTGGATATGTTGATTTTCATGTGGATTGCTTACTATTATATACCCAACAATCAAGAGACGGCTGGAAGCATTGCCTTGGCGCGGCCACCACAAGCCGAGCATTTGGAAATGTTGCCGCAAAGCATGAGCTTGGTGCAAGCAAATGGTGAACGTGGCACAGCTACAAATAGCTCGCAGAGCACGCAGAGCACACAGAGCTACTATGACGCGCAGCAGTCCTGGCCGCGTTATCGTAAATATGACGATATTGCCTAAATAAGCGTGACGTCATATTAGCCAAATGGGTGCCATTATACATATACGTAATAAATATTAACCTTAATTAGTAAAAAGAAACGAAATAAATTGTAATGTAGTCAATTACTTACTAATTAAGATTTTCAGAAAATTCTTTATATTCAAGTATCGGTTTAAGGTACGATAGCTGAACTTCATGTGCAGCGCCGGACGAAGCAGCCACGCCCACTATGCGTTACATATGTTAACCACCATTGTGAATTTTACAGAGCTTAGTATAAAAACGGGAGCGACTTTTAAGTATAGATTTCATCACAATACAAGGCTATTAGAAGGATAGCTTCTATGGCAAATCTTGGTAACAGAATCATTGCTAACTCTGTAGGTAGCAGCACTGCTTTGACGTTTAAACAAACTTCGAAAAACGAAGACTGACTAGGCAATGACCAAACTATAGCACATGTGGAAAGTTGTGTAATCAGTTTTGATTTAATTTGTTTTGTCACTTTTTGTGACTTGCTGTTGCGTTACGGTCCATATATTATTTTGCATTAATTTGACTATTAATCCATTAGTTCCCATTGGCAACTTTAGTTGCTGAGCTGTCGCACTATTTTGGGCTCTGAGAGTGAGAATGAGCAAAAAAATAAAAGAGAGTGTATAATAACCATTCTATTTTGGCACAATTGCCACGCAAATGCTTAAACATGCAAAAGCAAGCATTCAATTTTCTTTCATTTTCAGTTTTAGTCGAAATTTGCACTTCTTCAAGCAAAAGTAGCATTTTGGCTAATAAAACTAAGAATTTGATTTTGCTTTTGAATTTGGCGCTGCTTTTGCGTGCTGCCACTTAACATGCATAACTTACTGCTGGCAATGCCATGTTGGCCACTGACAAGTTGGCAGGCTATGCCTTCTGGCAGCGCCATGACAAGTCACGCGCATTGTGCGAATGGCCAAGAAAATTAAGCAAGAAGAAGCACTACTGCTAATCATATGACTTCTGGATCGATAGCGAAAAAAATAGTTGATTTTTCTTCAGCGCTGCGTTGGAAAAGTTCACATTTTTGCTAACAAATAACACGCCAACAATTAAGCGCAACACAGCAGCAAGTGTTAAACGCAAAATTGCCAAAAAAAAATAATAATTAAACGCTATTTAAAGCATTTACTGTTTTTTTTTACCCCCTTATTGTGTGTGTGTGTATCTGTATTTAAGCAAAAATGAACAGCTCGGGCTTTATGTTCAACATTGACAATGGCTACTTGGAGGGTCTGTGCCGTGGCTTCAAGTGTGGCATACTCAAGCAGGCGGACTACCTAAATCTGGTGCAATGCGAAACCTTGGAAGGTGAGTGGTTTTAAGTAGTACCAAGCTGCTCCAAAAATCGGGCATACTGTGGGCTTAGTCATGTGACTGGCCAGTCCCACTATCAGACCCTATGTATGTGTGTGTGCGTGTGTGTGTGTTGTTGCTGCGTGTGTGCAACAAGCTTGTCTTGTGATTTTTTGCTGTTGTTTCCTTAGTCAACTAAAACGCTTATCCTTAGATTTGAAGCTGCATCTGCAAGGCACGGATTATGGCAGCTTTCTGGCCAACGAGCCCTCGCCGCTGTCCGTCTCCGTCATTGATGATAAGTTGCGTGAAAAGCTGGTCATTGAGTTCCAGCATATGCGCAATCATGCTGTCGAGCCGTTGTCCAACTTTCTCGACTTCATTACCTATGGCTATATGATAGACAACATCATATTGCTTATAACTGGCACGCTGCATCAGCGCCCCATTTCGGAGCTGATTCCCAAGTGCCATCCATTGGGTAGCTTCGAGCAAATGGAAGCCATACATGTGGCCTCGACGCCTGCTGAGCTGTACAATGCTGTGCTGGTGGACACACCGTTGGCGCCCTTCTTTGTGGATTGCATTTCGGAGCAGGATCTGGATGAAATGAACATCGAGATTATACGCAACACTTTGTACAAAGCCTATCTGGAGGCATTCTATAACTTCTGCAAGCAAATGGGTGGTGCCACTGCCGATGTTATGTGCGAAATTTTGGCTGTGAGTACGAAAATTTTCCATTAGTTTTTCGAGTTTTTTTTATAGTCTTACATGCCTTACAGTTCGAGGCCGATCGTCGTGCCATCATCATTACCATCAACTCATTTGGCACTGAGCTGTCCAAGGATGATCGCGCCAAGTTGTATCCCATTTGCGGCAAAATGTATCCCGATGGTCTAGCAGCTTTGGCACGCGCCGATGACTACGAACAGGTCAAGACCGTGGCCGAGTATTATGCTGAGTACGCAGCGCTCTTTGACGGCTCCGGCAACAATCCCGGCGACAAGACACTCGAGGACAAGTTCTTTGAGCACGAGGTGAAACTCAACGTTTATGCCTTCTTGCAGCAGTTCCACTTTGGCGTATTTTATGCGTATCTCAAGCTCAAGGAGCAGGAGTGCCGCAATATTGTCTGGATTGCTGAGTGTGTGGCACAAAAGCATCGCGCCAAAATCGACAATTACATACCCATCTTCTAGGCTATGCGCGTGTCTTGTGAGTGGGCGGTTCAGCCACGCCCACAACAGCAGTATAATTGCATACATAAATGTTAATTGTTCGTGCGCATTCTTTAATTTTTTTTTTTCGTTTACATCTTGTTATGCAATTGTTTATATATATATATATATATTATAATATGATACTATGTATGTATTTTTGTTTCGGTATTATTGTTAAAAAAGAAAAACGCATAAACCCAAATTGTAAGTTAAACGTTTTGTAAAGTGCGATGAACGCAACTGATTTGATTTCCAATATTATTTTGTATGTTAATTGATACTTAACAAAAACCCGGCCCATATGCCACACGCCCGCAAGTATTGCTTCTCGATTAACTTCCATAGCGTTGCAGCTGCACATTTAACTTAACATAAATAAAACTAACTTTATGCTTTATAAATATAAAAAAAAAACAAAAACAAACTTATGTTACAAACTGCATTGTATTTGTAAGAAGATTCACAGAACGCCACAAAAAACACATGTTAAAAACTAATGGAGCAATATTTTGGGTACCATTTGATTTATTGGTCATTAATGTAGTTGCTGTATATCTGTACATATGTATGTATAATTAATTGTTTTTTTTTTTCGAAACAGTTGCGAGAGTTACCCATAAATAACATCTGTTGCACATACAAGTCTATAAACGAAACTCTAATATATCGTACAATAATACAAACTATTCTATATACATAAGTAATAATGCAATTATTAAATCATGTTTCCCAACATTCCTTTAAATAATTGTCTGGAAATTGTATTGGGGCCTAAATGATCTGCTTTTTAGAGTTAGGATTTGCATTGTTAGGCCGCTGCAATACTTTATACTCACTTCAAAAGTGACTCCTATAGCTGAGGCGTTTAAAAGTGCATCAAAAAATAGGACTGGTTTCGAGATGACTTTAGGTAACAGTTTGACAAAGCATTCAAAGGGACTCTAGTATAAGGCGATTTATTGAAAAGTCTCGTATATTTGCAAAATATGTCGCATTTCAAGGTATTCAACCGGTTTTAAAACGAATGCAAATAGATACTTGATATAATTCAAATAACCCCCGAAAACTAATTCCATGCGTATGTATGTACATTCAAAGCTTTTTACAGACGAAATTAAAATAAGACTTTAAAAGACTTCCAATTGAATTGGATATTCACGCCTATTCCATAATAGTTCCCCTGAGTGGTCAATCAACTAGACTCGACTTGCAACCTAGAAAAGGTCACTTCAAAAGTTCCGAATCTAATAAAAAGCAATTCCCTTTTCTTTTAGTTCGACGAAAAGATAACGCATCAAAAATTGTCAGCATAGTGCAACTTTGTTGGATAGTTTATCTTGTATCAGCTCAGTTACGGTCTCTGTTAGCACCGGGCTTTAGAAGTATGTGGCTTATACACTATGAATGTGCGGATGTCGCCGATATGCGGAGGAAGTTCATAGCCCTCAGTTGGGTTAGAACGGCTGCCAGGCTATCTGTCTGTCTGCCACACTTAGGCCGTTGTGCTACAGTAGGATCTCGAGCTCACAACTCCCCCGTTAACCAATAGATACAAAATCAAAGGGTAGTTATCCAGATGCAGCGATAAACTAAATCTAGTGTCTTATTCCGAACATGTTTTCCATATTATTTAGAAAGTATCTTCCTAGATATTTGTGTCTTCGTCGGACATGAGCAGAAGAGCTCTACCGTTTCATGCTCTGCCTCGTCCCAACAGCTCGTGCAAAAATCATTGAAACGGGCCTTAATCCGGGCCCCATGAGCGCCAATCAGCCAATATCCTGTGATGGTGCGTATGACTAGAGAACAACTCTCCGTTTTCAGCGAGCAGAGCACCGCAGTACGTTTTTGTTTATTTTAGGCCAAGTTTGTTTGGCTGTACGGCAATTTGGCCACGTAGCCTTCAATTATGTTCATCAAATTTCAGTTATCATAAAAAAACAAATAGCTTTTATGGAGTGGGTGTGAACACCGAAATTCTGTCGCAGGGGAAAGGTGTTAAGGTATCAACATGATACCTCTGTAGGGAAAAGGCGCGTTTGTCAGTCAAATTTTTCTAACTTCAACTCTTATAGTCTTTTAGAAACAGAGGCCAACTCGGACAGACGGACTACTGCTCGCGATCATTTTTGCACATGGAGCACATGGTCTGCCATATCACCTTCTGCCTGTTACCTACCTTTTACAGTTTCTGTACAGGTTATAATAGTTGCAGTGTAAAGAAATCATTATATCAATGCGTCACTTTGAGCTGCTCCGTGTTGAGTATCTACATAGGTGGGCAGCGAAGTATTGGAATGTCGAAAACGTTTTTGGACACTTATGTCTCCCTGATAATCCTCCACCCTGTACCCCAATGTGCTCACTAAGCTTCATAAGATTTTGAAGCATTTTAAAAGACAGTTTGGAAATAAATATTCTTGTTGGGTGGTTAGGATTGCTGGTTCAATCAAGGTTGTCCTACAATCTGCCAAATCAGAAAGATCAATACGTAGAAGTCTACCAGCTTAAGGTGGCAAACGGATATTGGGATCCCATTTTTGTTCAGATTCAATGCGAGATTAAAGCAGTGGGAACACTAAAAGCATGAGAAATACTCAAGCACTGGACAGTCCTTAGATCATCGCTGAAGCTGTTGCTTTGTTGAAAATGGTGCAGACATGAGAGCTAAATCATAATTTGGGGTCTTATAGTATACCCAGATCTTTGGATCTTTGACGCATTGGTAACGACTACCGTATCCGATGTAATGATGAGCTCTACGACGACATTGTCATAGTCAAGCGAATTGAAATCCAGCGGCTCCGCTGAATAGGTCCTGTTGTGCGTATGGATGAAGAAGCTCCTGCGAGAAAGGTCTTCAATGCGGCTGTTAAAGGAAGGACAAGGTAGAGAGCACACTAACTACCTTCGTTATCACCGATTGAAGAAGGCGCGCAGAGGCAGTTGGAGAAGTGATCTACATCAGGCCGTAACCCGTTAACGGATTGTGATTGAAGAAGATATAACAGCCACATTAGTGCCTAAAGATATGTTTTCCATGGAACAAATCACAAAGTAACTTGTATATAAAGAGACACTAAAGAAAGATTTCAGCTCAAGTGATTTTAAGTGTAGCAATTTGAAGCGAGTTCCAATCATCAGTAAAATATATGAGATGGGTTTGTTCAATGAGCAGCAAAGTTTTAGATTGACGAGAAACACACGATCATGATATATCACTTAGGGCAGATAGATCATTGTTGAAAAATTAAAAAAAACAGGGGCCGTTCGTAACGCTTCTGCAGAACTATGTTCCATTGAGAGATGCGCCCGCAGTAGGGGCAGTTGGGCTTGGATTCCCTTTTGGGAATGTGCTTATGCGTTTCATCGCCACGCCCAGTCCTCAGCCAGGTTAGTAAACTGCAACTCTTTTTGGGGTGGTATCCCCAAGAAGGGTAGGAAAAATATTGTATTTTTAAGTCTACATACCAAATTTTATGACATAAAATTTCAACCGATTTTAAAGCAATGCAAACCATATACCGCAAGTCACACCCCCAAAACACCTCATACGATATCTCAAAACCTCTGCTAGGATCCACAAGTAAGCCAAAAGCCTAAAACCTGCTGGTAAGGAGTCAGCACAAATTTTTCATGGTGGCTCGCACAGTGTCTACCTTTCCGCTTATTCAAAACCTAACCAGGATATCTAACCTAAAGATGTAGCAGTCCTACTAACTTAATATACCTAACATTTTGGATACAGTGCATTAAAATAGATTAAAGTAATGAGAAAGTTTTTGATAAGCAAGTTCCAAGGTCAAATTTATCGGGATGGATTCGCTATAGCCATGTCAGTCTCTTCGTACAAATTTCCGAGACCATAAGACCTAGTAACACTAAATGTTACCAAAAGATGCGGCTACGCTATACGCAGATAGTATTTATTGAAATTTGTTTTCACCATTGGCAATTTGAGATGGTTGCTTTTCTCCGAAACAAGTCTTGTCTCAAAGATAAGTGTTTGACCCTTGCTATGAAATTGAATGTATGCCCGTATCTTATGATGTGAAGATGTGGTGGCCATCCACGGATTTCATGATTTCGATTGAAACTTCGGGCCCGGGTGAATCACCCTACCTATAGACAGCGTTGGGTGAAAGCCAGAATAATGTATGTGGCAGCAAACCTGTACCAGGAGTGTAGGTGCATTATAAACCTGCTCTAATAGCCTCCAATTATGCGATCCTGATTATCGCAGTGATGCCGCCTATCGAGCTTTAGGTCATGGAAGCAAAAAACTTTACAGCTTGCGACAGTCCGATCTGCCGTCATCCAGATTGGCTGAAGAAAAACGACGTGAGCGAGTGGTTGGAACACTTCGTAGAGACCATGCTGCAGCTAAAGCCTAACTTAAGTCTCTGACACAAAAGTGGTAACGGAAAAGTGAGCTCCTCTGTCACGTAGCTAACCAGTGGTGATGAAAGCTTTAGCTTTGATGATAATCCCAACTGCACATGTTTAAGCTTGTGACCATTGGTACATTGTTTGCTCCCGAAAAAACCGGTATGAGCATAATTGGAATGTTAGATATAACAACATATATAACACCTATAGGTAGACTGGTCAAGACAGTGATGTCCAAACAAAGAGAGCTGGAGCAAATAAGAAGACGCCCATGAACATGCCCAGTATTGCGAAGCTGTTCCCCATGTTGGGCTTAGTTTATAAATATCAAGGATACTGGCTACGAGCTTAAGTAACTGGGTTACGGGCTGATGTAGCGCAATTCTGCCCGCACCTTCTAAAATCGGTAATACCAAAGGTAGTTAGCGTGATTTCTAACTGGTCCTTTCAACGGAGACATTGACTGCCACTTCGTCGCCTTCCTTCAACAGCCGCATTGAAGAAGCCGCATACGAAAAATTTTGAGTTTGGAAAAGGAGCTGAGGCTGCTCCCCTATGAACTCAACTTTCTTTAGTGTATATCTCAGGACTCAGGACAGGTATTTCGTACGAAAGCCTGTTTTAGCAATTGGAAGCTGAGGCAGAAAAATTAGATATATTTGCGGAAATGCAGCGTATCTCTATAAGAAAAAGAAACAAATTTTATTCATAAAATTACATATCTTTGCAAACGTATGGGCAATAGTTTTGAGTTTCGGAGTGTAGACCCAGTTACAGCCGTAGACATTGTAAAAAGTGACACCATCAAAACTCAATCTCGCGTACTATGCACCTCTGCCACTATTTTAAATAGAGTAGTCAGGAATGGTCACCCATGTGGTGAGCGGGTTAGAGAACACCACCTCAGCAGGTCGAAGCTTATCGTATAAGGCGACTAACAATGACACTGGGCTCTTTTCGAGACCAGTAGAGCCACCCCAGGCCTTAAAAGGGCTGTGCGTAGGGTTATGGTATTGTTATGGCCAGTTAAGAAGAAGAAGAGATTGCGGTTAACAGGGCTCATAGAATAAGTCTAGGTTTATAAATTCCATAGACATAACCACAACTGATATGTACTTACGGAAATAGTGAAGGAAAAACCCAAATGATGGAGATCTTTGGCGTTGCCCGTATTATATAAATTTACATGCGCCACTTGGTGGTCACGTTTCTGGTATGAGTAATGGCAAGGTCTTGGACTGGCATGATGAGCATAAGGATGAACTCAGCTGCTTATCTTTGTCTCTGTACAAAAGGTCTTTAACCAACAGCAGCAGAGCGCCCAACTCAAGGTTCTCAAGGTGCGGCCATCGATGGATTAGTCAGCAATTGTGACCGCAGGAATAGCTAGACAAAGAAAATGCAGGCACGTTGAAATGCCATCATCAGTAAGTAATCAAGTGGATCGGAATAACAACAACAGCAACGGGCATAATAATAACGGCTAGCCGGAGTTTATGGAGAAATGAAGCATTCGGTGGGGCGCAGAGGAAAACGCCTGATTGGCCAAGTGGCACAAATTACATCGCCAAGTTCGAGCCACAAACGTCATTGACGTCGGCGTCTGCGTCAACGTCAGTCTAATTATGCGTCGCAGAGCTAACATGCCAGACGTAGACGCTCGGTGTATGGAGCGAGTGGGTAGTGGGTAGTGGGGGCGTGCAACAGTTAGAGCAAGTTGGCGCTAATGCTAGCGGTACGTGCGTATAACGTATAAAGTGACACCGTTACACATGCGCAGGTGTCGCGGAGAGACAAAGAGAGAGAGAGAGAGAGGGAGAGAGAGAGCGAACAAGGCGGCAAGCAAGTATGAACGAACTTTCAGCTGCGAACGCAACATGTTTGAAGGGAAAAGAAAGCCAAAGGCAGCTTACAAGTTCGATTTGAGACAACTTCTATTCTGCCAATTGTTGTAGTTGTAGCTGCGTTGGCGCAGGTTGTGACCGTGCCCGTGACTTTGGTGATCCGCAGCAACTCGAGCAGGCTGTGGCGCTGGCGCTGGCGCCGGCGTCGCAGTCGCGGTCGCATGCGTTGTGCGTTGGCTCTGAAATTGCCAATAACTCGGCTCGATTGCATTTTCTCGTCTCAGTTGTGTTTCGTGTTTCCGAGCGTTGAGTTCACTTCAATTCAGCTCGGATCAATTACAAACCGATCGATCGGCTTGAAGTAACCCAGAGCAGTTCCCCAGTGACCAAAAGTCTCGCGTTTAGGCTCAGTTCCCGTTCCCTTACAAGCACGCGCCAATTTGTATTATTTAACTTAATTTTTTTTTTGTTTTTTTGCCTTGATACATTACAAAATCAGCTGCTTCTAACTAACTTTAAATATACATTTATATATATATATTTTTTTTAAGTTAAAGTTCAAGTTTAAGTGCATTAAGTTATAGTTTATCAAAGCCGCTAAAAGGATAAGCAACTATTGTGTCATAGGTAAAGCAATGCCACCTATATGGTTGGCTTTAAAAGTTTTCTATTTCTGCGTTTAATGTTGCCTGTTATTATTATTATTATTATGACTACTCTTCTTTTTTTTTTTTGAAAGCGTTGGCAAGTGAAATGCGGCCAATGGCTGCGACTGAAGAACTTTTCTATATACACATATAGAGTTTTGTATTTATTTATTTATATATATATCTCTTTTTGCTGTCACTTAACTTGGCTAATGGAGTTGACCAGGAAAAGCAGCAGCAAAGCGTTGTGGTTTTTTGTTGCACGTAAAAGTCGCCGTGAAATTGTGTCAACCAGTTTCAGTTTTTTTTCCCGCTATTGTGAATGCTTTTGGTTACTGTCTGTTGTTGTTGTTGTTGTTTGTGCTGCTGTCTTTAGCGTTCTCGTTCTTGTTGTTATTGTGAATTAATTTATCCAAATTTCAAAATAACTGCCATACACAGAACATGCGCGCATTCGTTGTCCAATTTGTCTGTTTTACTTTCTTTCTACCAACAATTAGTGTCAATTAGAGTTCTTTTTTTTTTCTATTTTACGGAATTTGTTTGCCGTGGGAGCTATGCTGTGTTTTGTGGTTTTTGCATCAATATTTTTATACTCTCAGTACACAAAGTGTAAAGGTATCATGGATTTGTGCAATGTGTGTAACAGGCTGAAGAAGGCGTGGCAGCACATATCGCTCATGTACCAGAAGACCGTCATCACTTAAAAAAAACGTAATTTTTGAGTCATTGATGCGGAATTGTGTTATATCCTGCTTAATTTTGTGTAAAAATTTCATATAAATATCTTGCATACTCTGCGCGTAAGCAGGGAATATGTCTTTCTTTTTTCTACTAGCTGCGAGAAAATTCGAAAAAATTTGAATTTTTTTAGTTATGTGCTATATGTTCCTTGTGCAATAATCTCTATAGACATGTACGTCTGTCCGTATTGCTCCAAGTTTCTCAGAAACTTGTTAACAAAAATTGCGCATTTTTTCAAGACTGAGGGAGTTTATCGAATCAAGTCGTTATTTTAGCCCCTTACCCTGTGACACACCATTTAACTTATTCAATTGAAACTTGGCGCAGTTATGCACACTGTTACTGTGTGTTTCGTATAGAAACCTTAACATATATTGCTAATAATATGTCATTTTAAGACCCCTCGTCCTATAAACTGCAACGGAATTTCACTTTTTATAGAAATATTAAGGTTCATAATTATGTTGGGCTTATAAATCAAACCTTTTCCGAATCATGCCGCCTTACAACCGTAGTACAGTGACCTTTATAGCGAATACACACTTCAACGCTTTGATACAAAAATTTACAAAAAAATTCGTTTTTCATGGAAAAAAGGGTATAAAAGGTATGCCAATGTCGTGCACCATCCCGACTGTCTGCATACAATTTTTTGTATTTGGATTTTAATTGGTCGAAATTAAGAGTAGCAACTACAAATAGTTGTTTAAAGTTTTTCAAACTCTGAGTTATTCAAGCACAAATCATTCTTATCTGCAACTATTCGCTTTTGCTAATTCATTTTGAATATTAGCTTTTCCATAGCTTCTCTTTCGTCTATGTCATAACTCGTTTCAAGTTACGTAGCAGTACATTCAAACAATTCGAGTATTTTTTAGTGCATTTGTTGTTGCACACTTCAGTTTGCAGCTGCTTTAGTTCACTCATTGCAGTCATTCAACTAATTATTGCTTAACCGTTGTCTTATTTTCATGCCCTGCACCCATGGGTTCAAGGTTTGTGTAATGTTTATGACCGTCTGTCCGTATGATAAACCAGAGACAGTTCATCAATCCGTGCGCACTTGAAGTTAAGCGAATCATGTTTCCTGGCAGCGAGTGTTCTAACGTTGCATGACAAGCCCTAAAATCGTATAATAATGTAACAGTTCCAGAACTTTGCGCAATATGCAAAAACAGTTATAAGTTTTTAGTAAAAATCCATACCAAAACGCGGTCAGCGTCTCGTCTTTGTCTTAGATTCCTGCTTTAACTTATGCATTAGGCGGCTTTTCAATACAACAATCTATAATTTGAAGTAAGAAAAATTTACGTATGAATTAGCAAGTCATTCGATTAGCGGCCAACAAACGTGCCGTTAGATTGCAGCGGAAATGCCAAAGCCATAATTTAGTTGCGTACAAAAATTTCACTAGACATTCGGGCCAACTTTGTAAATACGTATGTATATAGCTAGCATACATATGTATATATAAAGAATTTAACCCTAATTCTGTCAAGCGGCATTATTAACTTCATTACAAACACACACACACACACGCAGCGACGACAGCGATTTCACCCACGCAATAAATCAGTTCTGAGGTCTTAAAGAAGAAAGTACATTAAACAACACCAAAAAAAGCAAAAACAACAAAACTTGGCATTGTGCAGCACACAAAAATTATGCAAATTTAGCCAGCTTATTATATAAACACACACACACACGCACACACACACGCACAGTCGGCCATTTTGCAGGATGTAAAAGTCTGCGTAACTGTTTAGCATAAGCCAAGCGTGCCGCCATTTTCTCTAACTCACTCGCTCTCTTCCTCTCTTCCTCTCTCGCCCTGTCTACACTCTGCTTAAACGCTCACAGTTATCATCGTGTCGTAATCAATGTTGCTGAGCAGCTGATTAGAAACAGCTGCTAAAAAGAAACTTTTTTCTTGTTTTTCCTTTTTTTTCGCATAGCTTATTAATAATCAAAAACAAAGCCAAGAGAAGAGGCAACAAATTGATGCGATGTTGTTGTTGTTGATGCTAATGGATAATGTAACACTTTCGCTTGCGCGTAAGCCGCAGACTGCGGCCCCCCCTGAGTTTCGGTTTAGCGTGGTGCCCGAATTCGGGATTCCGACTTGACTTGACTTTTGGGCTTGTCTGCATAATTAAACACAGTTTAACAGTTTTCTTCTTTCGATTTAAATGCCAAAGGCAAAAGCCAAAACTTTGGCCAAGATATAATATGATAATTTTTGATAACAAAAAAAAAAAATCAAAAAAAAAAAATCAAGCATATACTTTCTATTTTCTTATGCGTTTAATAATTAATTAATGCTAATATCTTTTCACAACCGTTATAATTTATTTACTAAAATAGAAAATATGCGGCAACAAACCAAACCGAAAAAAATAACTCACACGCACACAAGCAAACAAAAGGCGCCTCTACCTAAAGGCATGTGCGTGTGTCTCTGTGTGTGCTCCAAAGCCGTATGCAAATGAAGCTGTTGGCTGTTACGTATTGGAATGCCGTATGTCGGGCAGTGAAATTATGAATAAAAAAAAATAAAATTTGTGTTCGGCAAACTTTGGTGCGCCACCGGTTACATACCCGAGCAGCACTCTGGCTCAAATCCAAAATCCCATAAACAAATGGCAACTTTGTTGCGCCTTCTAAAGGACATATTCTACCCGCTTTCAAACAAACTACTTTCAATTTGAGAACCCTTTGTAAACCTTCTTCTTATTCTTCTTAACTGGCCATAACAACCAGTTATCGGGTAACGGCCTGATGTAAATACATTCTTTCATTGGTATTATGGTTTTACGTGGTGGGTCCCAAAACTTACGCACAACCCTTTTACGGCCTACTGGTCTCGAAAGAACCCAGTGTCATTGTTAGTCACCTCATACGACAAGCTTTGACCTACTGAGATGGTATTCTCTAACCAGCTCACCACATGGGGGTAAACCTACAACAGACAATTAATTTCGTAGTTGCAAACTTGGTGCACAAAAAGGCTCAACGAAGAAGATATCAAGTCAAGTAACTTGAGTCCTGAAAAGCTATTATTCTTCCATTAACGGCTTAGGACAAAAGATCAATGTACACTTAACAAGGTAACGTCGTCGTTGAGCAACACTTCTTAAAATTTTGTGAGAGGCCGCAATAGCGAAAGAGAGTGGGGCAATTTACTATCTCTTTCTCTTATAAACACATATACATATAACATAAGCTGAAGTAACATAGGCGACTCACCACCTCCCTCTTTGATATTCGCTAGAGAATGAAAAGTTAGGAAGCTGCGCTGCTGAGGTCGCAACAACGACGTTACCTTGTTAAGTATACATTGCCAAAGATAGCTATAGCGCCCTCTATCTGGTTTTGAAGGTACCATTAACCGGCCAGCGTAGCCGCTGTTTGTTGATCCGTTTGACTAGGTTAATGTTAACGTAGAGTTCGTAGTGCGCTAAGATATTACTCTTTAGTATGGTCTCAAAATGGTCAAAGAACGCATCTGTCACCATTATATCTGTGTTCATATGGAAGAGTAGCTTAAGTTGACATAAAGAAATGTTGGGTTATTGCATTCTGGAGCTTTAAAGAAGTCATTACAATTCACCATTAATTTTATAAGTTTATGAGAATGAAAATGTACAAGTTTAAAAAAAAGAATTAGGCAATAACTGCACATTTTCTTATGTCGACTTAAGCTACTCTTCCATATGAGCACAGATATAATGGTAAAAGATGCGTTCTTTGAGTATTTTGAGATTAGTATAATGCAGCTTGCATTAATAGTAAACCCAATTGGCCAAAACTTAGTTGAGGCTACTTAAGAGGCTCTTTAAAACCGAAGTTTCTCAATAGAATGAGTTTCCTTCTTCTTTGTAACTGGCAATAACAACTCGTTACCGGGTTACGCTTCAATGTAGACCAATCCTCAAGGCGCCTTCTCCAATCGGTGACACCATTTCAAGTTAGTGTACTCTTAACGTGATCCTTTGTCCGTAGAGTTTGGTACGCGCCTTGAGCAGTGCCTTACATTAGGCCGTAACCCGGTAACGGCTTGTTATGGCCAGTTATGGAGAAGAATCTGTAATAAAAGCCAGCTATTTAGGCTTGTAGCCTCTGAAGACACAAAAAAATTTTATTGTAGAAACCACTTTCAAACGAATTAGAGTCCAACTGCAAACCGCAAAACATTTGCAACTATATTTTGAAGACAAAACTGTGACAGAAATAACTTCATGAGCGTTGAGAGGTTTTTGGATGAGATTACAAAATAAACTTGAAGCAAAATTTTCGAGAGATTTCTATCAATGAAGGCGCAGACTTTAATCTACTTATAAGAACTATAGAATAGTGGTTTAGCGCTTTGTGTCGATTTCGTAAACCGATTTTACAAACTTCCTAAAAAAAAGTGTGTGAATTTGTTTTGCTTTTGCCAACTGAATATACAAGCTTCAAGCCAAATGCACTGAGTCGCAAAATCTTGCCGAAATTAAACATAGAGAGATAATTCTCGCGCAAGTTGCTGAAAGGCCTGATTCCTGAGTTTACACAATTAATATGGGGGAATGAAGGGAATTCATCTAATTACATTGGTTTTGAATAAGCTACATATATATTTAGCTGTTTCTAGATATAGTGCTGCAAATCTATCGTTAGGCGCCATTCGATATTTTCGGTAGTTTTAGGAAATTTAATTTTGTTTTCAGTGGTAGAAGATTATTAGCCGCTTAGCGTGTGTTTAAACAATCGATATTAAAAAAAATATCACAAAGATCGATATAACGATAGTTTTGTAGCTCTTATTTGAGTTGCCTAAAACTAACATAGTAATAGTGAATCGAAAAGGTTCGATACTATCGATAGTGCTGTCGGTTCCTTTTTCTTCTTACCCTCCTAACCCAAAAATCTGCTGCTACTGGAAGTTGCACGACAATTGCTGGCCGATAACAACGACTTTTATATGTGGTAGTAATGCCATGGAAGGGTATTATCTTCTAGCGTGTGTTTAAACTATCGATAGTGAGGCACAAAGGAAAAAGAGCGATATATCGTTAGTTTTGCAGCTCCAATTTGAGTTGCCTAAAAGTAACATATTTCAAGAACAGTATATTGCAATAGCACATATAATTGGAATCGAACTCTAACTGAAATGTGTGTTTGATCCTTGAGTGAGTTATATGAATGAGTTGGTGCGTTTTATATTGAGCTTTAGTGTTTAATGAACGAAATTACGTCAACTCAATGACCGAAATTAACAACTTGTAACAAGGAATCTTAGTCTAAACGGTTTTGTCTTAATTTCGAATCAAGAAATATTTTCAAAAATTCTTAAAGACTCATTAGGTGCACTATCTAACTGACACTTTTAGCTCCCTTGGTTTAGTGTCATACCAAAACTTTATGCCAAAGTCTAGTACAGAGTCTACAGGTCAACTAAACGAACTCCAAGGCCAAATAATGTTACCAACTTCTCCGCCAATGAACATTTAAGCCGTGTGCAGACGTTTTCATTAATTCTCTTAAAATAACTAAACTAAGCACACACACACACACACACACACACACACACACACAGAGCTTAAACAGTTGTCCAAAATGGTCATCAAATGACAGTTACCGCGTACTAATTCGCCATTTTGATAGATGCACCTACGCTCTAGGCGCTCATAACGGCACATTGACTACAATGTATGGATGGACGGACGCCCATAAGAACACTTTAGTTTCATGTGTGTGTGTGTGTGCGTGTGAGCGTGTGCGTATCAAGTGTAACTGTTATTGTTATGAGCATTCTGCTGCGACGACTTGTGCCAACCATATTTGGTCACACACTTTCTATCCACTAATGGCAGTAGCTGCCGCAGAGTAACACCTGAACTGAGCCGAACTTAACTGGGCTAAAATTGACTGACCGACTGACTGACTGACTGACTGGCTGGCTGAGTGTATGTATGTTGGCCAAACAAGTTGAGAAGTTTTAGATAACTTAGACAAACTCTAATCGGGGCTTAAATGCGCATTAGCTTAACCTGAGACTAGTTTTGGCAGCAATCAATAGTTAGATTACTAAATTGTTGCAGCAACTAATAGACTGAGACGCCGTGTGGCAACTGTGTGTGAGTCAATGGTCAAAAATTTCACTTTATTGGAATCGAAATAAGACAAAAAAAACTAAAAACAAACAAACCAAAATTCCCAATTGTGACGCATAAGACAAGTTGCGTTTGAAGTTGTAGCGGTAGCTGTAACTGTAACTGTAACTGGAGCTGTGTGGGGCGCAGCATCTTGGGGCGCTTCACTTTGCATGGAGCTAACTTGATTCATCAATTAAGTAACTTTGGCTTATAGGCTGGGTACCGTTGGGCCGCTGGCTGTGCCCCATTGAGGCCAAAGAAATAAAGAAATTTCACTCTCGTTTTGTTTTTTCTTAATGCTGTTGCTATTGTTGTTGTTGTTGTTGCTTTTTGGTAGAGTTTTTGGTTTGGTTGTTGAACATTTTGTTGTTTTTTGGTTTTCAACTCATTTAACTTGAAATTCCATTTCGATTTCAATGCTTATTTCATATAGTTTTGATTTCATTCGTAATTTCGCTTTGTTCCAGCCGCTAGATGGCGCGCACGAATTGTTTATCTAAGATTTTTTTTTCGCTACTAGAAAGCATCAACCTGAAATTATGTCAATATTTGTTTAAATTCTCGTCTTTTTCTGCTATTTTACGCCTCTCCAATACGTTTCGCGGTGAAATTTAATCGCGCGCCACTTAAAATCACTTTTTGTTGACTCTTGAAATATTTTTCTTTACATTTTTTTATACAATATTTTATTTGGTATTTCTGCCAAGTGAAACTGCTGTTTATTCGATTTCGTTACTGGCTGCTAATCACTTTGATCAACTCTCTCAAATCTTTGCAGCAGAGCGTCTTCCAATATGAAAACTGCCCATTGTTTGCTGCTATTGACGGCTTTTGTTAGCCTTTTGGCCACACATGGCAGCCAGGCCAAGACCGTATTTCGACGCACTGATAAGATCTCTGAAAACTTTAAGCAATTGGCGCCTGAGGAAATAGATCCCAATGTGGCACCACCCGAGCCACAAAAGGTCGAAACGCTAGATCCTGAGGATGTTATAACAGCTGTTGCCACTGCGCTGCCCGAAACAGCAGAGACAGACGACGCTGCCGCTACTGTTGTAGCCGAGGCCACCAATGAGCTGACTGTAGACGACAGCATCAATGAGATACCCAGCGTTGAAACGCCCGCCGAGACAGCCGCCGCTGCTGCTGCTTTGCCAGCTGAAAGTGCCAATGCGGTGACCACAGCGCCAGCGGCCAGCACAGCCACTGCTGCAGCAGCCAAGCCCACCAAGCTGCCCGCCAAGCCCGAGGATGACAAGAATCCCATCAATCGTTTTTGCAAGTGCTCAGAGTCCAGCTGCGATTGCTGCCGCAAGTTTGGTCTGCCGCTGATACCTAGTGGACCAGGCTGCGCCAAGATCAGCTATCTAGGCAACGATGAGATGTCAGTTTCGCTTAAATATGGCGACTTTACCTTGGCTTCACGTCGCATATCCAGCAAGCGCGCGCGTCCCATTTGCGTGGGTCTACCCGGTGGCTACTCCAAGTTCTGCGGACGCATCTATGGTTTGTCGCGTGCCAAGGAAAACTTCAAGGCCTGCTTGGCCTTTGAGCTGCGCGCCGATGACGAGGTAGAGGCAGCGCTGCGCGTTAGCTGCTTTAAATTTGGACCCGAAGGCTTGCGTGTGGCCGAGGCGGAACCACTGCCCACTGAGGTGAACAAGGAGGAGGATGACGATGATGATGACGATATCTTCGGCTTTGCAGGTAAGTCTGAGCTCTGCTAATGCTGGCATGACCATGTTGTTCATGGTTTTAATATGTGGCTGTTTTTTAAGCTGGCGGCGGTGACGATGACGAGGACGAAGACGAGGACTATGATGCCGATGATGCTGAGGAGCCCGATGAGGATGATGATGCAGACACCGATGCTGATGACTATGCCGATGATCCAGAAGCACCCGAGGATGCAGACTATGGCGGCTTCAGTCTGGGCGGCTTGCTGGACGAGCTGGACGACGATGATGACGAAAAGCCCAGCAAAAAGCCAGCCACTACTGCTGCTCTTACACCCGTTGCAGCCGTAGCCGATCAAACGCGTGAGCACGTCGAGCTGCCCCAAAGCAAGGACGAGGCAGGGACAGCAGCAGTCAGCGCAGCTGCAGCAGAGACTGCAGCCGCTGTACCCGAAGCGGCAAACAGCGCTGCAGAAGAAGCCGCCTTGAGTGCAGTTACCGCCGCGCCTGCTGCCAACGCTGATGCGGCCGCCGCCACCACCGTCAAGACCAAGAAGTCCAAAAAGGCGAAAAAGAACAAGAAGAAGAAGGCCGCCTCAGGGGCCAGCGAGGGTGACTTTGCCTACGAGTTCTTCAATGGCATACTGGATTTTTTCAACTGAGCGGGCAACCTGAGTTTGCCAACATGCTGGGCAACAGTGTAAATACTTTGTATCGACGTTGAGTTGAAGATCTGTCCGAAGGCAGCTAAGTTTATTTATTACCCTATGATAATACGCGGTTTTTTTTTTACATTTTGGATACTTGCGCTAATTTATTTATTTATTTATTGAACATATTTTTGGTTAAACGAAATTGTACTAGCCGGAGACCGAAAACAAGTTTCGCGTCAAGAAATTGTTTTGTAACTTTTGTGTGTTTACATATGAAAAACGGAAAAGAATCGCTTTAAATTACAACGAATAAAAGATGAAATGTCGAAAATATAAAAGCATTACAGGAATAAGATATAGCTGCCTTAGAGCCATTCGGTCAAGAAAGCGAGAATGTGATGGTTTGGAAGTTTGGTCGTTTACTTTGCTGCTGCCATGATTTGGGTTTAAAGGACTATTTCGAATAGAGTTGCAATTTGATCCGCTTATTTGAAGTTACTCATGTAGCTGGCATATGTGGGGCTTAAAGATCTTTGCGATTCCACAACCGGTGAAAAGAGTGAGCTCGAGGTTCCCAGCCAGTGGTAGCGCTTTGGCGACTCCTGAGTCTAGCTACGTGCTTTTTAGAGTTTTTCTGCCGGCCAAATGGCTCGATTTGGGGAACCCATTTGAGGAGGCGACATGATTTTCAGCAGGTATTCAAACCGTAATCGTAACCGTAACCGTAGCCGTTATCCAAAGCAACGATTGGATTTTACAACCGTAATAACGGAATTTAAGCATGCATATTTTTTTATGTTGTCGCACAGTGGGGCCATCTGACTTCATTCGTAACTTTTGAAGGAGTAAAGATATTTTCAAAATTAAAAATGCATGTAACAGAGAATACCTCATATTTCTGCGATACTCCGTTATTGCTGTGTGTATGGGATTCCATGCTCTTTGGGTTTTGTATAGGAACCGGTAGAACCAATAAACCGAAATAAATATCGATGAATCGAATCATTACACTTTGGAGCTACAGTACAGTAGTGTAGAGGGCTTGTAGCGCCTAGCAACTGTCAATCCTTGCAACTACTTTTTGGCTGATACTAACATACACTATGCAGTCGAGCACAATGAATGGTAGTGAAAAACCCGGCTTGGTTATTTTTTCATCTTGGAAGCGCTTTGCCTTTAACGCTTGCTCTAAACTCGCATCAACAACAGCTATTAGCTCGGAACTAGCTCGGAACTATTGAAATTCCGTTAATTTTTGAAATTGAAGCTCAGCTCTGCTGAGAGTATCTCGTTTTTGTGATGCTTACTGCCACTGCCTGAGTAGCTGCTTCCGCCCATGGCATTAGGTCCAGGCAATTTGTGCCAGCCAGAGATTGAACATTTTCTCGGCTAACAGGCTGATTGACAGACAGGTCATAAGACCGGTCAACAGCTTCACTGTTTTTGTAGTTATTGTTTTTGCTGGTATTTGTGGTTTTAGTTCCATTTTCCTTTTGGTATATTGCTCTTGCTGCGGTTGCATGCCATGTAGTACACATACATGCAAGTAATGTATTTCGTATAAATTTTCGTTTGACGTGGTTTTCTTTAAAAAACGTGTAGATTCGGCAAATGCTTTTGTTAAGGGTCGGATTCTCAGTGATCACAGTAAACTACAATGAGCATTACTTTTATTGAAGTGGGTGCCAAAAGCTGCAGTGAGTACCTAATTTTTGTGAATACTTGCTCGTTGACTCGAGTTTTGTATGAAGCAGTTGCATATATTTGTTACAAATTGGACGATGCTGCTGGCATTACCCAAAACACGATCATAAATGACTCGTTTGTGATTGTTATACAGTTTGCCATTGGTATGAACGATTAATAAGCAATTGTTGCACAATGCTCGCTTATTCCTAGCTTTTCCGCTAATAATAATAACAAGGTAAGCTTATGCTGCCGTCGCGCTTGCCAAAATTTTGTGTGAGCCAAAGAGGGCGAGAGAGAGAGAAAGAGGCGCAACTCAAGCGATACATGTACATGAACACGGAAATAGCAATGCGCAGTCCAATCTTCCTCTTTGACATTCGCAGCAGAATGAACATTTGGCAAGCAAAGAGTGGGAAAGCAGCAGCATAGTCTTTCCCTGTCATAATCATTCCATGCTCTGTTCCAAACAAAAAATAATTTTAGCAAGTTTGATCGAAGCGGTTCGATCCCACTCGATGCTGCTCGGTGCTTAATACGTTAGCCATACATAGTCAGTTCTCTGATGCTCAGAATTGGAAAATGCTCGCTATCGGGTTATGGCCTGATGTAGGCCACTTCTTCATAGTAATCAAGGGCACTGTCTATCGACTCAGCGATAGGTAATAGGCATAGCATAGTACATTAAAGTAATAAACATGTTACTATTTAAAATCATTTGCTTATTGAAGTTACTGCCGGTTTGTCAGTATTTCTGTGCCAACAACTACCTGTATTTTAGAATATTCAAGAATTTAACAAGATTTAGCTTTTCTCTTTTCTAATACACAAACGTATGCAACTTGAACTTGTTACTAAAAATATTATAATAACTACATATTATGTACTAAAAATGCATTTATATGCCTTATGCTGCTCTCTCACTGCGTATGAGTAATATTAAATTTCTAGCAAATATGTTGCACACTAACAAGCTCATTAAAATTCAAATACGTTACGAAGTATATTCAATTTCAGTCCAAAATGAATGCTATTTTAAAGTTAGCAGTTCCAAAGGGCAGAGCAGCTTATGAACTATATGTGCTTGTTATTAGCTCTCTGAGTGCATTTATTAGCGAATGGCCTTTGCGTTCTGTTGCTCTGAAAAGGATTCGTTCTTTTCTAGAATTCTACTCTTCTTATCTTAAGTCAGATTTGGCTTAGATTTTGGTGGTTGCAACAGCTTATCGAAAAAAGTTGATCTGTTTATTAGCACTCGGTTGCTGAGTTGAGAAAGAGAAAAAGAATATGAACGTAGAGTAGAGACTTCAAGACTGATCGCACAATCGTTGGATACCCAATGAGACCCATGTTGGCCTTTCCTCTATTGACGCAGAAGATATCTGTAGGTCTTTGGCTTAGTTTCTTCCGCACCAAATCAATGGAAATGGTTTCAGGGAAACACGAAAAGTTGGATCATGCTTATAAACTATACCTGGACGCATGAGATCCCTGCTGCTAAACAATAAACCCATCCACATCTTGGAAGACCACTGCAAAGTTAGAAGATTTCTGCATCTATGTAAAAGAAAAATAAGTTTTCTGTTGAGTACAGTACATATATAGAAGTTGTATAAACTTTTGTAGTGCTGCTAAAACCCAACAACTTACAGCACACACATCTGATATCTGCTTGCAACTATGGATACTGAAATTTTACACATATATTTGTAAAGTAAATGACGCCAAGGCGCTGAATCACTTGGAAAGTGAATCATGCTAGATGGTATTTACTGAAATATGACGCCTTTTTGTCATCAATTAATCGCCGCGCACAAGAAATCTCCTAATTTCTTGTGGTAGTTGCAGTTGCAAGATTGATTTTATTGAAAAATTCTCCAGCAAAACGTGGCGGCAAGCGTTTTGTAGTGTTAATATGTTTCATAATTGTATAATGCCAAAGAGATCGGTAACCACATACAGGGGTTTTTCATCTAAGGGAATGTTCTTTGTAGCTGCTTTAGTGGGATCATCCTCAGTTGGCACATAAATGATGCCAATTCGTGAACCTACTGCGATTATTGGCAAATGAGAGTGCACATTCTCCAGAATGGGACGCAGCAATCGCTTTGGCAGGGAACCGCACGTTGTGCGCACATTTGTTTGAAGCAATGCTCCTTTGATATTCATAATACGTACCTGTAAAACCCTTGTTCGGTATTGAGTCTGAGCTCTGTTGCCTTCAATTTGGGTGCATACTAGACTGCATAGGCATCTCCTACCTAGTAAGGAAAGCATGACTCGAACGAAGCTCATCTCCAAAGGGCTTAAACCGGCTCTGCAGCTCATTTGGGGCTAAGTTTTCTATAACAGCAATCGATGGACAGCATGAATTGTACGAACGTTGCTTTGGTGCTAAAAGTGATGATGCAGTAGATATTTATTTAGTATTGGATTATATTGCGAGTATAACAAGGTATTAAGCTTAATGGCTGTTGCGCAAACTAACTAACTAAGTTCCAAACGCCGAATCAACAGCTGTTCTATACTTTGCCGGAAGCAAGTTAAGATAAGCCGAAATATTTCCAGGCGGTCATATTACTATAGTGTGTGGAGGCAACTGTAAGTTGTTGTACCAAGAGTACCAGTCTTTAGCAATAAGTACAAGGACAAGCGCTGGTACCAAATCCGAAAAGTCTGCGTGACGTCATTTATTGACATTGACCCTTAGTGACATACCGACAATGCCTATATCTATGTTTAGTGAGCGTAATACGCAAAACTTCAATAAAAATCACTGAAATTGAAGATATGCAAAGTGAATGCTAACAAATGTTTCTCATTAATAAGCAATTGCTCGGTGAACTTGACACCCCGGAACAGTGGCACGGCTTTTGGCACTTGAGGTTTTTAAAGAATTTCCCACTGTCACTGACTCACAGGCCCATTTTGTTGGCCAACAATATTCAAATTCAAATTGGTATCGCTATCAATGTAGTGGGTGTTGTTGTTGTTGTATGTGCCGCCATTTTGATTAGTCATTTATGCGCTGGCATTTTGATGAGGTCTGCTTTTAGGCAGCGTTTTTTTCGCGCTCTGGCTTTTGGCTCTTTGACCACTTTGTGTATCTGTGTGTGTGTGTGTGTGTGTGTGTGTGTGCGTGAGTTGATAAAGTGCCGCATCATTTGTCATTTGTCACACACACACACACACACACACACACACACACAGACACACACACACACACACACACACACACACACACACACAGATACGCAGTTACAGCTACTAAGCCAAGCAAGGAGCAACTTTTAATTAGAAACTACTATGCATTGTAATTCATTGGCCTCTGCCCAGGCGTGATAAATCCCAAACAGAACGGAATGGGAATAGCGAACAAAACAAAAAGAGAGAAGAAGAGAGAGAAGAATAGAGAGAAGAGAAGTGAGGAGAAGAGAAGAGCAGAAAAGAAGAAGCAGCAGTTGATGAGAAAATATGCAGTAGAAACCTTAATTAAGTACAAAACTTGCTGATTCGTTACGCCGAAATGTGTGCCAAAAAATATGCAAATCGAATGAATACAAGGTAGCACGCTTTACAGAAATGCATACAGCTTACAACTGCAACTCCGTGCCGTTTCTTTTGCATAGATTCTTATAGTTTACCTTATACCAATTTGATCTCTGTGAAAGGATCTTATATAACTTTTCCCGTAGATTTGTGGTCACTTATTTCGAATGCAACTGTTTTGGATTTTCTAATACGGATTTCGAATTATCGCTATAAATATGATTGGAGGCTTTCTACAACTTTGTTCTATTTATATTTCAAGTCTTCGAATTTTCTTGTCTGATTTCACCCACAAAATGCAAACTTAAGATTTCACAATGCCAACGCATTGATCTTTAAATAGTTAGTTACTCGTTAGGCTTCTCTACCCTCGAACTTATGCGGACTGTTTATGATCTCAATGTTTTGGCAAAACTCTTAGAGCTAGCTGAAGAGGTTTATGCATTTACTAAACGCTAAGTTTAAGGACTGCTATACGACCGAACATCTTTAAACAATTCTCGTCAGACTTATGGTGAAATATCGCAAATGTCCCCAATATCATAATTATCAAGCGATGGTAGAGTTAGTTACGAAGCAATTCCTTCTTTTTGCACTTTGCAGCTTTAGCATCCAAATATCCGATTTCCTATCCTATCGTATCCTATATTTCACCTATAAAATTCGCTTACCTTATTAATCGTAGAATCTGTCATTGTCTTTTATTCCTACACATACTAATTCTCAATTTCTTAGCTAGGTTAGATTTAGCCGGAAAAGAACACAAAAGAGCCGTAACGTCAGTATAGGTACAAAGTATAGTGTTTGTACCAATTCTCAAGTCCTTATCCTCATTCTCAGGACTCGAGGCATGTAACATGACCTTCACTGAAGCCAAATTGTTATAGGCCCATCAAGTTCTGAATAGTGTCATACATACGAACATCAAATATTCGTTGCCATATCTTGCTTAGCGAGCTCCAAAAGCTTATGGGCCCATAGGATTCTGGCTTCTGCTCCGGCTTGCCAGGCGTAGTTCTAGCCCTTAGAGAAGTAGCAAAACAAAAGGTAAGCAATTTATTGCATTCACAATCTTCTGACCTTCGCACTCTTTGTCTGGCAAGGCATTTGCAGTACGGTTTCAGAGCCTAGGCGCACCTTGCAATGGAATTTTGAAATTCGTTTCTTGAATGTCTGGCAGAGTCCCAGTAGTTCAGCACTGCTCAATGACGTCACTGGTCTCCAACATACATTAGAGGGGTAGTCTAAATTGAAAAGCTAAGCCTACCCGCAAAATGCAACCTCAGTGTCTCATCACTCAAAACTGTCCTTCATCAGCGAAACTTGTCTGTCTCCTAACCTAAGAACGTCATCCTTCGTCAAAATGATTACGCACGCCATATGACGTTGGTGTACAGAAAAAAAGGATGACGTTCCAGGGTTAAAACATTCCGCCTACTTCTGAAGAGAAAACAGCTGTGATCGCATCGCTTCTAAGCTTTTCGCTTAAAAGTCAAGCGTCTGACACAAGGATTAAATACTTTCACGTTTTGATATAGAGATGCATTGGGAAATATTTTAGTGTCGGGGTACCATCGAGGGATGACGACAATAATGCCGTTCTCGGTGTTGACTACCTGAAGTTCTGGTCGCTATCAATCTGCTACCTGCAGAGTTGTTTAAGACTGACGCATATGGCTTGATGAGTATATGCACGATGATTGGAACCTTGGTGTACCCTACGTTGTTCTCAATAAGGTATCAGTTTCCTATCAGAATGAAACTTTGGTATTCCCTTAAAGAGCTTTGCCTCTGCCCTGTCCTCAAGAAGGGTGACCCCACGGTGTGCCCTACTTGCCGCTTCATTTGAGTTGGGAATCCTTGCAAAGTCGGTGCGACTGTGCGGAATGACGTTGAGCAACACACGCAGCCCCGTCAAAGTAGAAAAGAGCTTCTCCGTGCCATTTGATACCATGCGAGGCTTCCGACAAGGCGATGCCCTCCAACCTCTTAACGGAGAATGTGTTACGGAAGGCGGAAGTATGAACTGTATTCTATAAGAGTGTCCATTTGTTTGCATTCGTAGATTATATCAATATCGTCGGCCGTACTAAGCGAGCAGTTACTAGAGCCTTTCCGGTTATTGAAAGGGAATCTGCCAGAGTGGGTCTGGTGGTAAATAAGAGCAAGACAAAGCATATGTATTTTCCGAGTTGTTTACACAGCGGTTGGACTCTCAGATGGATGTTGAGAACTATACTTTTGATGTTGTCAAGGTTTTCGTCTACCTTGGAGAACCACTCTTGCCAATAGATGTTACTTTGGTCTCAGCAGGCAAATAAGTAGCAGAGACCATTCATTCTGTTGCAAACGTTATTGAGGGTGGTTATGTCCATGCAAATTTAGTACCCTAGCCGGCAGACTACTCATACCTTTTATTATTATACAACGTTAGAGACAACTCCCCTAAGATGTAGTTATGGCCTGTTAAGTAAGAACTTTGCCTGGAACTCTCCAAAACAAAACACATTTTTTATTATTTTTTAATTGTTTTTAATACACATAAAAGTTGATTAAAATTATTAAAATTTTGTGTATATATTTCTTCTAAAACTATATGTATTCATTGTTACTAAAAGTGTATATTCAATTTGATTGAATGGTTACAGTTAGTTAGATACAAAAAAAAAAAAAAAAAAAATTTTCTCTGTGGGTTTAACTGCTTTTTGGTATATTTGATATATTGGGCTATAATATCTTATGATAGAACATATATTTATATATGGATATGCCTATGCGTATAATCTTTCTTTATAATTAATAATACTGTATATATATTTTTTACACCTAAACACACATTGAAACATTTATCAATAAGTTATGTAAACTGCACATCAAAAAAAAAAGCGCAGCTACTTGGCTGAACGCTACGATTAGTAAGTAAGTGAGTAATTATGTATTTAATATTATAACAACAATATATAGATTTTAAGATGCCATCCTTTGCTTTTAAACAGTCAATCGAATGTTAAAATTTTGATTTAAGATACAAATTTTTGGAGCAAAATAGTTTGCATAATTTGATTTTCACATTACTCGCATTTTTCATATCACACCAGAAGATATATTTTTATATTATAGTTATGCTTAAATATTAAGTTTGTATAGCACGCACAAAGCCACAACAGCATATTTAATCGATAACACAAACGATAACACATATCTCAACTTTAGTTTAGGTTACAATATTTTAATGTAGTTATATATTTGGATTAGAAGATGCATATGTTTTCGTGTCTTGTCTGTATGTGTAGTGCTGCTTTCGTTAGTAAACAAAAACAGCCAAAATATCAAGTATACGTATAATCAGTCTCGTCTTTAATTTCGTTAGTTAGTAGCTGCAACTTAAATGAAATACGTTAAGTGCGCATTAAACCGTTAGCATACCTATCTCCGCCGGCAGCAAACTTGCTACAAAAGACCATTTAAAATGACTTTTCCTAAAGCTTTTAGACCCTAGCAAAGAGTTGGCGAACTTTAAATTTGATTACTTAAATCGTATAAGACTTGCTCAAATTATGATATATGTCACTCCAAGCACACACACACACTCAAACTCCTACTCACACACACGCACACACATACAATAGCCAACAAGCCATTTTTCCTAATACTATAAAGAGCATTTGGCTAAGCGCCTCAATCTGTTGGCATATTGTTTGCCATATAGTGTTGTTGCATGCACAACTTCACACACACACACACACACACACACACACACACACACACACACACACACACACACACACTCGCGTTCACACTTATAACACTACACAACACGAACTTTTTTCAACTGCAACTGCGACGCTGACTGCGCTGCTCAGCTAGTTTATCTCTTTAAATGCAGCGCAACAACAAACTTTTTACACACATTTCCCTCTAGACATATCCCATTGGACACGACTACAACAAAAGTGCTCACACACACACACACACACACACACACACACACACACACACACACACACACACACACACACACACACACAAGTGTGTATTATCGGACAAAGGTTCCATGTTCTCGGTTGTCCTATGGCAACTATTGGGTTCGCAGCCCTTGGCACTGCCCCATGCTGCTTGTGTTGTGACTTGCTATACTCTTTACTTGCGGCAACATAAGTACTTTAGTTTTGTTAAGCGGTTTGTAACTTATTAAAGCAGGCATTGTAGCTACTTGCAGCAGAGTTGTCTAGTTATATTTCTTCTTTGATAGCCATTTTTTTTATGCTCAACTTATTTGGCTTATGACTGTAATGGAACATCGTAGATCATAGACTTGAATCATTACGTCTTTTATGTTTGAAATTATTTCTTCATTTTGATTGGAGAACCTTGTGACTCTCTTATGACCTTGTGACTCCCTGAAGTAGCGCGCTCCTTTTTCTTCTCTCGTCTCTATTCACCCTGTACTCCATACTCTTCTCTTTCTACTCTCTTATCTCCTCTCTCATCTCTCATCTCTCTTCTTTCTTCACTATTCGCTCTTTACTTTTCACTTCTCACTCTACACTCTCTTCTCTTCGCTCTCTTCTCCTTTCTCTTCTCTCTTTCTTTTCTCTCTCTCCTCTCTCCACTATTCCCTATTTTCTCTTCTTTCTTCTCTCTTCTATCTTGCCTCTTCTCTGTTCTATCTTTGCTTTTCTCTTTTCAGATGAGTCTTCTCCTTTCTCTATTGTATTTTATGTTTTGTTATATTAAATATATTATTTTAACACAATTAAAAAAAATGTAATTTAAAAATTGATAGAGAAAAATTAAAAGCTGACAATAATATTTTCTTAATTTCAAATGTATTTTTTAAATAAGAGAAAAAAAGTATTGATAGAAAGTCAAAACTTTAAATTGAAATTTAAACTTAAAAAGAAATCATTTGTAATCGAATAACGGTTTTTACACTTAATTGCTTTAAATAATTTTACAAATTTTTTTTTAATAATTTTCTGTTTTTCTTTAACCATTTCTTAAAATTTAAAAAAAAAAATCAGTCGAAACCGAATTATGGCTTTTAAACAAAATTGCTTTAAACTATTTTTTCCTAACTAACTAAATTAAATTAAAATTAATAGAGAAAAATCAAAAGCTGACAATAATATTTTCTTAATTTCAAATGTATTTTTTAAATAAGAGAAAAAAAATATTGATAGAAAGTCAAAACTTTAAATTAAAATTTAAACTTAAAAAGAAATCATTGGAAATTGAATAAGAGCTTAATTGCTTTAAATAATTTTACAAATTTTTTTTATTAATTTTCTGTTTTTCTTTAACCAATTCTTAAAATTTAAAAAAAAAATCAGTCGAAACCGAATTATGGCTTTTAAACAAAATTGCTTTAAACTAATTTTTCCTAACTAACTAAATTAAATTAAAATTAATTTTAAAAAATATTTTTTTTTTTATTAGGGCTAAAAAAAATTATAAGTATTTCCTTTGAGCGCTTAAATAAACTTAGCTGAAATTTAGGGAAAGCAAAATTAACTGTTTTATTTGAGATAGAGAGTTTCAGCTTTTGTTCTTTCTACAATGTTGTCACTATCAAAATGTTACACTTTGATTTCCGTTTCAGTTATTTTAGAACTGTCTTTATTGATGATATTGCCGGACAACTTGTTACCCTGCTGCCAGACTACAATACCCGTATAAAGCAAGATTTGTGCAGAAATTATCGTAAGGAAATGGGCGCAGGAAAATGTTTCCTGCAAGCAGTAAAAGCAGAAACAGCTTCCTCATAAACCACCTATTCTATGGATTTGGCACATTGGGCTCATATGCACCATAGACGTAAAGTGGATCCGTGCCACACTGAGGTACTACGTCTAATGTATCTAAGTGTGTCGATGGTTTTGCCCTTTCTAGTTTACAGACAATTTTCAGCTACAGTATTCCTTGCATAAAGACGAAGCACTTGCAAAAGTTATTAAGACGTTGCGTCAGTTTGGTTTCCACAGATATTCAATCATGTTCCGAGCTTAACCATAAGGCAAAAAAAATTAGGTATAGTGCATTCCAAAGTCGGGATACGCCCGTTTTGTATACACATTGTTATATACTGTAATCAAAAACACAAAATTTGAAACGTAAAAACAAGTAGAAAGTGAGTAATAAGCCACAAAGAATAAATAAACCAGGATAATAAAGCGCGGCAAAATAAATCGATTTAGCCATGTCCTAAATTGTCCGTCAGGTTGTCCGTCTGTCCATCCGTTCGTCCGGGGTGCCTGCTTCTCGCACACCAAAAGCGCTGGAAGCATAAAATATTGTCAGAAGCCACTTTTAATGTTCTTGTTTTAGCTTTAAGTTTTTGGATATTGTCGAATTGAACTTCCACCTACACAATTTTTGTATAACGAACTGAAACTCGAATCCTACATTCGAAACCATTTATAGGACCATGTATAGGAAATTACAATTGAAATATCTTTGCTGAGTTTCAAGATTGTAAATGGAAAAATTTGGAACTTGTGGCGAAATTTCATGATTTTAGCTTCTTTCGTCTGCGAAAAACAGGCGCCCCTGGCAGACAGAAAGACAGTCCGTGCGTCCGTTCGGGGTGCCTGCTTCTCGTAGACCAAAAGATCTAGACTCATGAAATTTGCTCTGAAGAAGTGTGCCAGCTAAAGTCAAGAACTTAGCTGTGCAACGCAACTTTAGATAAAATTCCATGAATGTAGCTCTTTTCGTCTGCGAAAAATAGGCACCCCATCCGTCCGTCAGTCCGTCCGTCCGTCAGTCCGTCCGTCCGTCCGTATGTCCGTCCGTCCGTCCGTCAGGGGTGCCTGTTTCTCGGAGACCAAAAGTTCTAGAAGCATGAAATTTTGTCTGAATGCGTGTACCAGTTCTTGCATTCACAAAAGTTTGTACAACGCAACTTCAGACAAAGTTCCATGATTGTAGCACTTTTCATCGTCGAAAAACAGGCGCCCCAAACAGACGGACGGATAAGACTAAATCGTATTAACTCTTGTCAGATTTCGAAATTAACCGAAACATTGTTTGGGACTGATTTAAGCATATTTTACTGAGCGCCAGCACGGATTTCCACAGCTGCCTCTTGTTTTTCGTCGTTTTGGCGAACAGGTTTGGTTGATTTGAGATCATTTGTTTGCTACATTTGATTCATAGCATTCATAATGTTTGTGTGCATTGTCTTAAAGTTTCTTGTTCAAATATAAGGTAGACACCTGTCTAGACACCTGTGACCAATTTACAAAGTCACAAAAATGCAATATTGTATGAAATTTATTTGGTTTCACGTAAAATGTCCAATTCAGACAGGTTGTCCAATGTAGATAGTGTCCAGATTAGACAGTTTTCACTCTACATATTTAAGTTTGACACCTAATACTTCAATACCATGAAGTATTGGGAGCCACGCCGTAAAACCACCATTCCAATGAAAGAATGTATTTACATCAGGCCGTAACCCGATAACGGGTTGTTAAAGCCAGTTAAGAAGAAGAAGAACCATTTTGCGAGAGTGCACAAGAGTGAGCGTTCCTTGTTGCTGAACAAAAACGTCGAATCGAACATGTATGAAGCAGGCGCAAGTGATTGTAGCTGAATGTTCGTTTCGAGCACATGCGCTCAAATAAAATACAAATTTCGAGTCCATGTTCGAGTTCGAGCATGAAAATTTGGTACTCGTTGGAGTTCTATGTTCCCGTTCTATGGAGTTCTACCGCAAAGCAGCTTAGATAAGATTTGTGGTGGGTGCAATGGCTCATCAGAGAAAGATGAACCCATCCCTAGCACTCAGGCAGCCTTGTCCACTGTGCCATGCCCGACAGAGCAAGTTAGGGGAGAGAAAGACAGTTGAAATAAGAGAAAGGAGAAAGTTGAAGATAGAGTAGGCGTGCTAAACAGGCTCCCTATTGTCACAATCTTCCCGACTCCCGCAGAAAATCGAGAAGACTATGTAAGGGGAGAGTAAACACCTTGCTCATATTGAGTGTATCACTTCCCAAAATGCGAATCCGAGCTCTTGCAAAGGCCGGATAGTGACACGGAAAGTGTTCCGTGCAGTCGGCTGCCTCAAGACAGGCATATTGGAGGCCCCTGGATTGGGTTCTTTCACGAATTGCTTTGTTACGCGGCATCCAGTGGTGGATATCCAGCGTTGCAGCTTGCTCGACAGAGTTTGGAAGAGTTCTGAAGTTAACGCTGCTGGCGGTTGGTAACCAAAACGTATGTAACTGAAGGAAAATCGTTATTTCACAGATTTCTAGTACAAATGAAGTATTTTCTGGGTATAACTAAGGAATTGTCATATAGAAGTCAAACGTAAAGAGACCAAGGTTAACAGTTCCATACGAACTTTTGCTGTACTGTAAGTGTATCTAAGCTTCGATGCTTGAAGTTGAATACGTTGGTATTTCTTCTAGCTGTCATGTTTTGTCGCTGTCTAGATTTTATTACATTTTATTGCATGTTTATTTGTGTGTGTGTGAGCAAGTTTCTATATGATTTCGTTTTTGATCTTTGTGCACAAACTTTTCAATTGATTTTTATAAATTTTGTTGTTTGTATGTGCATATCAGTTACTTTTGTTTGCGATTCATTCTATGAACAAAGAGGCAGCTGGGCTTAAATCTCAATACACAGAGTTTCAGACAACCACACAGCACACATAAGTCTTATTTGCCAACAATAGTTAAATTTATCAGCTTCAGTTCTTAGTATTTCATTGTCTTGTGGCATGCAGCATGCAGCATGCAGCATGTTGCATATTATATTATTCAAGGCTTGCATTCTATAGCAGCTCATAATGTGATGCGTGACGTGACAGCATATATTTAATCTCAATGCATTGTAACGTTGCTTCTTAGTTAATAATAAGCTGGACATATCTGATCATTTTGGTATGCACTTTGTGGAATCCAATTTCATGGTGGCATTGTTCATTAAATCTGCCGCTGCCGCTCGCTCAGTCACTCTTTTGTCTTTGGGTCTGCCTTTGCAGCCAACTGTACCAAAGTTAGTTTCAATTTTCTTGTTAATGTCTGTCATTTGGAGATAAGTAACAGTATAATAGAGTCTTTGGTCATACAGTTCATGTCAAGTTGTTCTTTGGGTGGGTGTTTGTGTATAGTGCAAGTTCTATAGTTATGGTATTTGTTTCGGTTTGACCTGGAAATGCTTTAAATCAACTTGGCGTTAAAGATGTGCATTAAAGTTGCTTTTCATTTGATTGTAGTTGTGATTTTGTGGGCTTATATTTGTGTTACTTTTATTTATTTTTTTTTTTTTGGATATTGTATAACTATTGGTAGCCAAATATCATACTAACTGCAAGTGCATCAGAGCCTAAACCTTTGTGTCATATGCTGTCATATGTGTCCTATTGGCTCTTTATGTTGCTATTTTGATATGTCAATTTTTGATATGACAAGCAAATCTCAAGTTCCAATAGTGTTTGACAATTACTTTTCGAAATTTTTGCAGTTAGTGGGCGATATGTGTTACTTAGCAGTAGATATCTGCTTATATGTTCCATATTTAAATTACTTTGTGTTTATGCTCTATATTTTTTGGACTTTCGTCTTTGCCGTTTAGCAATATAGCTCAAAATCCCTGTAAACATTTCAAAATTGGTTGTTATGCATTATAATATGTAGTAGTTTTTGTAATTATGCAATTATGTACTATTTAGGTATGTATATGTTTATGTCTAGACGCTCTTCGATTTAGCAAAATGCTCTAAGATTTTCAAAAAAGTGCACTACTTCTTATATTGTACATTATTCGAAAAATTTGTGGTAATATTTTGTTTTGCGATCTTTTAAAATGCAGCACAGAGTCGAGTAGTGAAAAAAACATACTTTCTTTTTTCGTGCACAAATATTTACATCATCTTTTTGTGCACTTAGCAAAACTGTCTGTTTGTTCAGTTGAAAAAGTAAAGTTGTTCTTGTTGTTGTTTGTTGTACAATAAATTCATTTGTCTGTTGGTTTTTTTGTTTTTGTTGAATACTTAGTTACAAATTCGCATTGAAACCGCGCGTTTGTTTTTGACCAAAAAAAATTAAAAAATTCATGTGAAAAATTTCAAATTTTTTTCAACCTTATAATAGCAGTTTTTTGATGACCTCAATTCTTGTTGCTATTATTTATGCATTTTTTTTTGCAGCTGTGCAACATATTTTTTGGGTGTATAAATTGAAAAATGCTTTACTATTTATAGCCTTCAAAATTATTGTCCGCATTTTGAGCATTTCCGTCAAAAATGTTGCTTTCACAGTCTGCCATTTCCGGTTTTCACTTGGTGTGCAAATAATATACATTTCTTAACAGCAAAATATTTGTAAACTCAAAGTATCGAGTAGATGAAAGTTGAGTTGTAGTACAAATAGCAGAAGTTAAGATACTCTGTGCGCCATTTTAAGTATCCACGCCAACGTCTCTTTTTACATTGAATGCTTCGGTTGGTTTTTTTAGTTCAATTTGCCGATAACTGCATCTCAGCGTTAGTTAAGCTTTTAGTGAATGAACTAATGGTTCATCAAGTTCGATCGAACCAATTGAAAGCAACATAATGCAATTATAGATCGATCCAACTAGGTGCGTGCTGTTTGGCCTAACAGCTCTCACTTAGTTCAATCGAACTATGCGAACGGGAATCGAACTAAATGGATCACAATGGTAGGTTTAGTTCAACAGTTCGATGAAAAGATTGGTTCGATCCAACATGTTTGGCGCTGTTTGTTGCAATTATAGTTTGCCCGAAATAGGTGAGCGCTGCTTGGCCTAACAGCTCTCATCTAGTTCGATCGAACTAAATGAACGAGAAGCGTGTATTTAGTTCAACAGTTCAATGCAAAGATTAATGCGAACGAACTAGTTCGGCGGCGTTAAATTCCGATACTAAATTTAGTCGAAAAAAGTTAAAAATATGTAGTTTTTTTAAAGCGGATTTGAGGTGGTTTATAGGCAAAGCAGCTTGAAGTTTTTGCATTTCAATGTGCTTTCCGATTTTGGTCTAGTTTGAGCTTGGTGGAAAAAGCGTGGCGTATATCAACACAACTCGACAAACTTGAGCTGGATCAAGATTTTGTGTTGCTAGCTCTTCTCCGAAATCCATATGTTCATACGGACGTATAAACGCACATGTCATAATTGATGTCCTAGCCAATGCTTATATATATTTCTTTGTGTATACAACTTATGATCTGCCAAGACAGCTTCTGCCTATTATGCTATGCCCGTCGTCCGTCCGTTCATTTGTTCGTGTGTCAGAACGTTCGTATTTCCATCCGTTTGTCTGTGTGAACACTTAGATCTCGGAGACCATAGGTGCAAGTTACACAAAATCTGAACCAAAAGCTGCTCGTTGCATAGATGTATGCCCTCTTGTTCCCCCAGCAGAACTCTATGCAAAATCGCATACAAATCTTACTAACTTTAGCACTCTTCGCCTATACACTGCTCTTAAATGCCACTACATGTAATTTTGGTTATATATAAATGAGCTAAAGTTGCCAACTTTGTTGTTACAAAGCAGGTGCATCAAAAATATGTTGACCTTTGAACCGCTCGCAAACGATAGCTTTCAAATTGGAAAATGCTCCCATACAGACTTGTACAAAGAGACACTTAACTTTACGGTGTACTGTATGCAATAATGGACTCTTTTTTTTGGGTATTTTTTTTAAATTTGCTCGAATGAAAATATTTTGCGTAGTTTTCTTAAAAGCAGTTCAAGTGAAAATCGGAATTGGCCTGTTAGTAACTTTTATGCCTATACTTAGTATAGGAATAGCTGCAATTTCTCCTTTTCTCACGCTCGCACACACACACACACACACAAATTCATACATATATAAATCGATTTGCTTTCGTTGCAAAAATTGTATCATTCTCGCACACTCTCTCTCCCTCTCTCTAATACTTAACTCTGCTTAGCTTTACTTAAATCAATGTAGTCCTTCTTTTCTCTCTCATACACTCACTTGTACCCCTTTAGATGACAAACAAATCCATGCAGCTGGAGGAGTGGCGGCGTCTCAAGCGGAGTGCTCTCTTGAAGCGCAACACCGACGCCAAAAACACCTTGGTGCGCGTCGTTAGCTTGCTCGCACTCTTACGGTTGGGCGCGGCGTCAGCTCGATCTTCTGCCTGATGTCTTAGGTCATAGTCTTCCAGCGTGTGTGCTTGGCGTTTTTGCAATGCCGCATTGGCAGCGGCTGCTGCCGCCGAGGTCGAGGGTCCATTGTCGCAGGAGTAACGTTTCTTGGGAGAGTTGTTCACACTGCGAAATGGCCTACGCTGTTTTATGCCCGCTGCGAGCTTCTCGAACTTGCTGATGGCGCCGCTGGCAGCACCGGATAAGCTGCCTCCGCCGGCATTTGCATCGTACAAACTTTGCAAACGTTGCACCTCCGCCTCCTCGTCCTCGAGTTCACTCTCACCCATTTTGAGAATACTTTCCAAATTGAGTGTGCGCTTGTTTGGCTTGCGCACTTGACAGCGACCTGCTGGACGCGGCTGGGAACCTTGGCCGCTGGCTTGATTCTCATTTAACTCATGGTTGCCACCTGCGGCGCTGTGCTCGTAGTCGTAATTGTATTCGTTGTTTTCAAGCTTTTGCTCGTTGTTGTCGTATTCATAGTTGTTCTCGTCGCCGTCGTAGTCCCCGTCGCCGTGACACACGGACATCTGGCGTACCATACGACGTGTTTGTATATGCATGTTTCTATGATTTTGTATGCTGCTTTGTAAATTAAGACGCTGTTGCTCGGCCTCGCTTAGCAGCAGTAAGCGTTGGGGATTAAGCTTGACCTGGGCGACAGATCCCACGAGTAATTCATCGACATTGTGATCCAAACCTGAAGAGGTTTCGATGAATTTACACGGAATCTCTTTAGCTACTTTGCGTGCCACTAGGAAGAAGAAAGAAAAAGTTGTTACGATTAGGCTATTAGCAATGTATGTTACACTGAGACAAATACAGGCAGAGTCTAATACTAAGCGAATTCTTGCATTTAGCATCAACATATAACTAGGCTTTTGTCAATTCTGATGCCAAGTTCGAGCTGTTACGATATCTATAATATCGTAAAGCTCCGATAAATTGGCTGCAAATTTGGCGTTTTGTAAGTTCTTAGCTACTAAACAAACAAATTATAAATACAAAACCAATGATGCATTTATATTCTAAAATCATTTGAAAAACTCTTTTCGATGCAGGCGAAATTCATTGTTATAAGCATTTGAAAAGTGAATTTCACGAAAAGCAGACCTGAGAAACGGGTATTCAAGTTTTAGCAAAATAAATGTCTCAAAATTTAGTCAGCTTTTTCCTTGAACAGCAACAAAAGTAACTGCTGAAATATAACGCATACGCAACGTTGTGCCGCAAAGCTAAAAAAAATTACGCGTTGAGTTTAATATGAGAAATGCTAACATTGTTTGTCACAATTCGAGTAATTTGTGAATTTCATAAGTACTCAAAGTGGAATTTTAGCTTATTTCCGGCTCGTCTTTGTCTACTTGTTAAACAGCTTTTAGGGTTACTTTTAGTAGCATACTTACTTGGGCGCGTAACTTTGCGGTGACGCTCCAGGTCAGTCTTGTTGCCCACGAGTATGGCTCCTCGCGTCAACAGCATGTCATTGTCCTTGAGGTAGTGGAGCACTTTCTCGGCGGCCTTGAATGAGCCACGGTCCACAACCGAGTAGACAACGACGAATAGGTCAATGTTGTAGGTAGAACAGAAGGCCTCCGTCTGTGCATGCCAAGTGGCAAGAGTGCAAGGAAAGGGGGTAAGTTATGAAGTGGTAAGCGACCAAATGGCAAAGCTGCTGTTAAAACTTAATGTAAGCGGCTCTGTGTGTATGTGTGTGTGTGTGTGTGTGTGTGAGTGTGTGTGAGTGTGTGTGTGTGAAATGCCTCTGCACATTGTCATTGTCATTTTTGTTGGGCGCACAAAAGTATGCAATACAAAAAGCGAACTAATAAAATTTGCGCAACATGCGGCAAGGGTCGATGCCTCACTGTGTGTGTGTGTGTGTGTGTGTATGTGTGTGTGTGTGTGTGAGTGCCTGTGAATAGCGCACAAAACGACACATTGTCACATGTGATCCACTTGACACACATAAACACAAACATGCACACAGACAGCTGCCATATCGGCAACAGTTGCTGTTTACGGGTCTTGCTGCCGGACCCGTACATATACACACAAACCACACACATGCAAACACACACATGCACACACTTGTGCCAAGTGAGCTGTTAATACGCTGTGGCTTTTTTGTAATTATAAATAATAGAAAAAAAGTGTTAATGACATTTGACAAAAGTGTCACCGACAGTCTCCAGTCCCGGATGCTGTAAGTGACCTTCAAGAGCGGCATTTCTGTGTGTGTGCGTGGATATATATGTTCAATAGAAAACTTAAAAGCACTTGACCCACAAGCAGGCAAGGCTTAACCTAGTCAGTTGAGGCAGTTTTCCAATCGCTTGTCCTAAGCTGCCACCAATGCGACGCACTGTGGCCAAAATCTACGCATACACAACAGTAAACTGAGCATGTAGATGTATGTGTGTGTGTGTGTGTGTGTGTACGTGTATTGTACGCTACTTACCGACATTTCACAAGCTGGATGATCAATAACTTCCAAATCCGTTTCGACTCCATCAACCAACACTGAAACGGTTTTTTGACCATAGTCATCGTCTGTTGCAGCGATTGAATGAAATGGAGAAAGATATAAAGAGTGAGGTATTAGTGAGAGATAAAAAAAAAAGTTGGTAGAAAAGGTAGCTTAGGCAATGAAAGCTGTTAGTACTAAGTACAGTAAGCACTCATATGCTAGAACTAACCAGCAAACTCTTAGCAATTTTGTCTTAAATTTACTGTTAAAGCTCTTACAAAATAACAAATGATATATTTTCAACGGTCTAAAAGATATTTCAGGCTTATCGACGGCAAGTTTTTTAGCTAAAATGCCCACTGTTCGGTCGAAGTTAAAGAGCAGCACACTAAAGAACGATTGTTTGCTGGAAATTAACATGAAAAGTTATGTGTAACGTTTCTAGCCAATCTTTATCACTATATGTAGTGTTAATGGTATAAAATATTGCTTATTGCATTTACTGCAAAAAAAAAAAAAAAAACTATTCAACACGTTTTGTGTTTTGTGCCAAGCTGCGAATCACTATCGTCACGCACACTCGTTTCTTAACACGTTCAGAGCACAACAAAGAACGAGGCTGCGCATTGCGTGTCTTTGCATAATGTGGCGCCATCTAGCGTGCACATCAACCTTATTAATGTGCTAACATCACGGCATGCAAGCGACATACGAGTCCCAAATCTTACCATTAAATATTTCACATTAAAATTGGTATGCCAACTTGCAAAGCAACAGCTGCTCTGAACTAGTTCAATAGAACTAAGCTTACTATTGAAATAAATCAACTAAATGTCATTCCAGCGTCACGCCATATGCGCGTGACGGCATATGCACAAATATATGAAATTGAAATTGTGTAATGCTTAGGTTCAGATTCAAGGATCAAATATCTCTAAATATGCACAGCTTTTATTAATATCTGTATAACTATTAAAGTACAGTTGCCACATACACGCGCAACTACTGTTAACGTATTTTCGTCTCATATTTGGGGCGAAACGAAGGTTAAACTTAAAGCAGCTTTCATTTTTCATTCATTCTCCAATTCGTTCATTCATACATTCATTCATTAGGTCTCATGACTGACGACGACTGATGAAGTGCTCTTAACATTTCTCCCAAGTGTAATCAATTACTGACATACTTATTTATATATATATATATAAAGTTAATATGAATTCGATTTCTTGTGATGCTTGCTAGCCAAATTTAAAGGTAGTCAGTTTTCGAAACCTTTAAAGCACACAATGCATATATAGTCTGTGTTTATCACGCATAACTGTCTGCGTCATTTTTTGCCGAGCCATGCTGCACTTTGATATCACGGTATTTAGCTGTAAACAGCCCTCATTCTTTTTCGCCCTTTCACTCCTTCTGCCCCTCTCGGTGTCCCTCACGTGGCGTCTCAGTTGAGCTGTGTCAGCAGCTTTTGAAATGTGGGTTGCATTTGCAATCGCTGGCTCCCTTGGCTGTTTGCAAAGTTCTTGCAAATATTTAAGCATTGTGGCAGTTAATTTGCATGCGACAACAAAATATTTCTTTGTTATGGCTATGCAAACAGTTAAGGGAATGCATAGAGTTGCAGCAGAAACAGGTTCACTTGCAAGCCCGAATCGGAGACCCAATAAACGCTCAACGCTTCAAAAGCTGATTTGCAGTCTTTTAAGTGCACGCCTGAAAGTATGCTGCAAATATTTTTAGCTTGAAACTGCTTCTTCTTCTTTTATTTTTGTACCCTGTACCCAAAGTGTTGTGTGTTGTGTGTCTCTCCTCAGCGTGAACAGTGCAACGGACGATTTTTCACCATTCAGCTGAATTTTCCATCGCTTGACACATTTTCCTACTTTTTCCAATTCCTGCTGCAAGTCATCCGCGGCTTCTTGTACCGAGAATACTGAGGATAGTCATTATGGGTTGGCGTTATAAGTCTAGCGCTACTTGTGGGAAGGTATGGTGAAAGAACGCCTCTTTGAGGGACTCCGGCTTTTATTGAGCCCCTTTCGGAGAGCTCTCACATTAGAGAGACCTTAAGGTCTTTAACTGATTAACTGATGCCTGACTACCCTAAATTGAGGGGCAGTTAGGACTTTTGAGTCTCTATAGCGAACCCTCTTGACACATTTTCCTACTTTTTCCAATTCCTGCTGCAAGTCATCCGCGGCTTCTTGTACCGAGAATACTGAGGATAGTCATTATGGGTTGGCGTTATAAGTCTAGCGCTACTTGTGGGAAGGTATGGTGAAAGAACGCCTCTTTGAGGGACTCCGGCTTTTATTGAGCCCCTTTCGGAGAGCTCTCACATTAGAGAGACCTTAAGGTCTTTAACTGATTAACTGATGCCTGACTACCCTAAATTAAGGGGCAGTTAGGACTTTTGAGTCTCTATAGCGAACCCTCGTGCCAGGCACGTTCAATAAGCTGCGTAACGTTTAAAATTGATTCAATGCGGCAGTGTTGCAGTGGTATTTAAAAGAATCGATAAACCGCTGTACAACTCTGTGCACTTGTCCGGACGTGCGGAAAAAAAATATGATGCTTTAGTACCATAACTGTGGCGTATAACATTTACATACGTTTAAGCTGTTTGAGTTATAATTATTTAGCGGCTTTTCTTTTCAAATTCTGAGAAGAGCGGATTCGCACGCTTGGTTATATGATGCAACAGCCGGCCTTTATGCATTGGCCACGTCTAGCGCATTCAATGTCCACATAAGCCCTCAAAGCAAATGTATGTAGTGTAGAAACCATTAACGCAAGGGTATCTGTTTCTATGACATTTGTCCTGCTAGCCAATTAAAACATTTACTAAATCAGGATTCCATTACGGCTTAAAATGTTGTCATTTGGTCAGGGGGAGCTCAAGTTCAAGTCAAATGAACAACAAAGATAACAAATATATTAATAATATATGAAATAAGATGGATAAGGCAGTTAGTTAGTTAGTCATGCACTAATTAGCAACCATTTCATGCGACACTTCAGCACTATTTGGAGAAACTAATGAGTACGGGCACAACGTAGAGAAGATGCATCTGATGAAAACGCAAACACTTGTTTGAACTTTGCGCCATAGAAAGATGTGCAGATATACACCTGGACAGATTCAGTAACGAAATGTACCTTCTGTGAAGGTGAACAAACTTTCACTCCGATGGCACAAACATTCCTCTAAATGAACTCGCGCATAAGCCAACCAGAAATGGCGGTACAAACTGTTTGATAGAGCCATTCTGTGGCATTGGAAAGCTTGAGATGAGCCGCAGACAGTAGCTGTGCTCTAGGCTAAACCATTACTAGGCTTCCATAAGCTAAATAGTTTCAAGAAAATGCCACAATAGCTTATAGGACACTTCCGTAAGCTGCGCTACACCAGCTGCCATTGCTCTAGGCTTTGTGAACTTAAGGAGAAATGCTCGCTGCTTGTATTAGTCGAGGCAGCTGGCAGTTAAAGCATCTTGATGACCCAGTTGCCAATGCAATGCTTATCACAAATGAGCACACCACACTCACATTTCGACGAAACAAAAGTGAATCATTGCATAAGTTATTCTCTAAATGAATGAGTATACGATAGCATTTGACTCACCCAAGCTCAAGTCATAGGCGCAGATGTAATCTGATGTGGTAAACTGATAAGTCAATGTTGTCTTGCCGACACTTGCGGCGCCCAGCATGGCAATCTTATAGGCTGGAACCTCCTCGCCGTTTTGCTGAGTGCCATCGTCGTTTTCAATGAAATCGCCAGAGTTGCGGGAAGCATTACTGTTGCGGAGACAGAGACAAAGAGAGAGAGAGAGAGAGGAAGAGAGAGGAAGAGAGAGAAGAGCAAAAGCATGTGTAATGACAATACATAATAAGTAACGGTGATAAGAAAGCATGACAGGAACAAAGCCCAAAACAAAACAAAAACAAAATGGCTGAAGCGACAGGCAAATAACAAAGCACAAATTTCTTCACAATGTGTGTGCGTGCGTGCGTGTGTGTGTGTGTGTGTGTGTGTGTGTGTGTGTGTGTCCGTGTGTGTGTGTAACGGAAATTGTTTTGTGTGCAAATTGTATGAAATTAAGTAAGTCTGTAAGTCTGTGTGTGTGTGTGTGTGTGTGTGTGTGTGTGTGTGTGTGTGTGTGTGTGTCTGTGTGTGTGTGTGTGTGTGTGTTGTCGCACGTTCATTCATTGTTGTTTATGAACTTTGACTGCTTTTGTTGCACCTTTCCCGCTCTCATGCTCGCTCTCTTCGTTTGTTTTATAAGCAATTTAATGCACTGCATCGCCGCCCACTCGGTTACTTACCTTTGGTGGCGTTCGCTCTTGGAAGTACCCGCCGATGTGACCGAATTGATTGAACGTGACCTGCACTTGCTGCACGATTCCCAAATGGCCCAGCAAAATGAAACAAGTAACCAATAAAACATTCAAATGAATACCGTATAAATTATTCAGTTAGAGTTGTGACCAAATTGTGTCCAGAACTTACCGCAGGGAATCGCCCAAATTACATACGCCATGCGAAGTAATGCTAAAACTGCGCAAACGATAATAGCCCATGTCCAGATCGCTGCCCTGCATGACCGAACGGCGTATGTCCGCCAAGCGGGGCTGTAAAAATATAGTTCATTTATATATACCATATATATATATATATATATATATGTATAGACTTATGTGGTGCCTGGTTGTGCTTAGTCTAGGAGCAGCCTCTTAATCATTGATTTACTGCCAGTATTAAAGAATCGCTCTAATTAAGTGTTAAGTCAAGTCTAGACTGCGCCTCTTTCTATAACATAAAGGGTGTTATTTATGGTTATAAATACGAAGACCCTAAAAGCAAGGTTAACGTCTAACAAGGCGAAATCGCTTGAGTTGGCTGTCACAAAAGCAGGCGTAACTGTCTAATGTTTAGATAATACAACTAAATTATCATCTGGGGTTCCAGCTGCAGAGCTATTAGTTTGGCGTTTATGTACTACATACTGCACTAAGTAACTAAAAGAGTTATGAAAAGTGCGTTTTCTTCTTTACTTAAGCAGCGAAATTATTGTAGTATTGCTTAAACTGTATACACCGTCACGTCACGTATTTAATGAAAAAATCTGTCTCTTGTATCGTACTCTTATTCGCATTCAGCTTAGGAAAATCAATAGAAATGCTGCGTTAGCCTCAAGCTCCTTGAAAGAACTTCAAAAAAAGCATAGCATACCTTATGGAGTTGCCTGTAAAAGCGTGGGAAAATGGTTGTGTGTGCAAGTAAGTGAAGACTGACTACAGAAATGATCCTGTGTAAGAATATTTTTGAGCAGAGTATTGGCAACAGCTAATCTGGCGACCTCAATTTTGAATCACCAGTTCGGGTTCTGCCCGAAACACGGCACGCCTGACCATGTACATAGGGGTTTCGCAGCAATTCCGTAAACTTGCAATCCATATCCCGAGCTATGCATGACATGTTGATGGTCACCTTGTTTTTTTAAGGATAGCTTTTTGCTGGGAAGGAGCCATCGGAGCATGCAAATTCTGTTTTTAAGGCCACCTGTGACGCTGGAAATGTACTTGCTGAAGGTCAGGCGCCTATCCAAGTGTACAGTTTAAGCAGGCAACTCAAAAGTTCACTCCCTGCTCCTTGATACGGAATATTTAAATAATATCTAGAAAATCGCTGCTTCAGGCTTGGGAGCTACCAAAAAGCCTGAAAGTAATAGAGTGGAGTCCTGGACTGTTAAAAAATTGTTGAGTACGGCATATCATTTGTGACTGTGAGTGGAGCAAGAAGGCTTCCTTGAGAGGCTCTGCCTTTGGTTAAGCCCCTTTTGGAGAGCTCTCCCTTTAGAGAGATCCTGAAAGAGCTGTTTTCAAGAAATGACTTGAGTACCCTGTATTGAGCCTTCTTAATGTCTAGAAATGTTCCCATGTAATGCTGCCGGTGTTCAAAAGAGTCGTGAATCCGCTGTACAACTCCGTACACTTGTGTAGCGATTAAGTTAGTGTACGCCTATTGGATTAGAGCCTTGTATTTATTGAAAATATTTTAATAGTCAGCTGTTGTTGGTGAATGACTCGGTAGATTGCAAAGTCTGGGGCACTGGGCGTCCGAGCGACGTCACCGGGAAATTGTGTTCGAGCTACGGTTGCCAGATAATATAGGGCCGTATTTTGAACGGCTAAGCATAGCGGACGAACTCTAGTGCATGCTGAAGTATTGCTTCACCAAGAATGCTCAGCGTTCTAATCTCTGGATGCAATTAGGCCATGGCTTTGCTGCTGGAGGAGTTCTGGGAAAGGTACTGCTCCGGCTGAGATGGTAATATTTCCTTGTACAGTTTGTAGTTCTAACATAGCAGCTTGCATCTCTGGCAGATTGGTTGAATTGGGTTATGCTTAATATTATTTCCTATTAGGATCGCCGCTCCTCCATGGCGGCTATCAGACGGATAATTACCAGTATAGAGCACAAAGCCAAATAGTTTAAATGTAGATCTGCTACGGAAGTGGGCTTCTGATAGCAAAGCGATATCAATATTTTCGTTAGTAATAAAGTTTTTAAGCTTGTGGGCTTTGTTGGCTATGCCGTTTGAATTCCAAACGACGAATTTAATGTTTGGAGGCATTTTGGATTTGGTTTCTCTTAAAGAAACACCCTGTCTGTGGAAGTCATTAGCTTGGATTTATGATCATGACTGGTATAGCTTGGCGCGTTGACACGCCATTTTGTGCTTCTTCTTCTTGCCGCTATGCACTCTTTTGGCAGTCACTATGAGAGCAGGGACTCAGACTACTGCTACTTATCTTTTCTTTCGTGTGCGCGTGTGTGTGTGAGTGTGTGTGGGTGCACTTGACTGCACTTATCTGGCCCACGAAATGTAATTAGTTTGTTAAATTGCTTGTCTGAAATTGTGCAGCTTGTGCCTCCCCTGGGCGTAGAGAGCGGCAAGAAACTCAACGTCAAATATAAAACCGTTAAGTGCAGCAAACAGCAAACTGCAGACTGTGCACAAAAGTATGCTCGGCAAAAAAAAAGAAAAAGAAAGGTAAACACGCCAACACGTTGCAGCACAGGGCTGCAATGACTGCGGAATACGGAATACGGTTTGGTATCCGGTGCACTGTATGCCAAACCTTGTTGAGTGCTGCTCCTACATGGCGTCCATTGAACTATGCACTGATGCGCTCTGCAAACTTTCAAGTTGATTTTCATTTCGTCACCCGCACCATGTACACACACACACACACACACTCGGACTCACTCAATCCTCATTCAACGCAATGTGTCTCAGTGGCAGTGGCAGTGGCACTGTTAAGCTCTTGGTCATGCAAAGCTCGGACGCGCGTTACCCAAATTGATTTGTTGGGTGATTTGTACGGCTGGCTGAGTGACCAACAGGCTGGCGGCTGTCAGCTCTCGATTCGTCTGCAGTATGGCCAACATGTGTGTGTGTGCTCAGCTGTCTAGTTCGACCAAAATGTATGCTTGAGGCGGCACTTTCGTTCCACGAATCATACATGCCGTGATGTGTTAGGCAGTATCGCACTACTATATCATATAGACAAACGGTTTTAATGAGAAATACCAGTAAATGCTCTTGTTAACAGTTATCAACACCATTCTACGAACTCTGACTACGCATCTGCCGTTCAAACATAGTGTGCTCTGAATGTTCATTTGACTCAGCATCCGTTTGGGAAGTTAGAAACAAGTTATAAAGTGTACACATTTGCCTTTTAAACAACGCTCACGATGCTGTCACGCGTCCATCTCTAAGACTGACAAATGGCAGCTGCAGTGTTTATTTTTTTGGCGCAATAACTGCTTCAACTGTCTAAATTGGACAAATACAAAAAAAACAAAACTATAAAATGAAAATATGTCAAATATGCTCGACACTCGATAGCGGTAACGATGGTCGATAAAATGGCCGGAAGCCAGCTGCGGTAAAAACTAATAAAGTAGGCAGAAAAAAATTTAAAAAAATGAAAAATTCGTTGCCAGGGTCTCACCTTACGGCTTTCAGCCGGCATGCTGGATGTTCTCATGCGTTGGCGCTCCGTCATGCGTACGCTTACATTTGCCGCTGCAATCGTAGCGGAGCTACCATGCGTGCCATGCACGGGGACCGCAGCGTTTGCGCCAGATGCTTCGCCCACGCCGCGTTCCCGATGCATGACGGAATGCTGTTGGTGTAGTTGTTTCTGTTGTGGTTGGTACTGTTGTTGCTGTTGCGTCTTGATTGCATGCACTGTTGTCGTTTTTGTAACTTCATCGCTTGAGCCTGCCGTGGGTGAGTCTGTCGCATCTGGTCCACTTGTGGTGACATCCTCAACCACGGCAGGCAAAGCTGTAGTCGAGCCCATCAGTAAATCCAGCTCGCTGGCATTATTGCCAGCAACAGCACCGTACTGCGGTGATACGGCGCCCGACATGGCCTGCTGGAAGGTCAGCACGCTGCTTTCCTTCGCTCGACCCAGCGGAGACTTCGGCACCGTTATGCGTTCCCTGCAAGTAAATAAACAAGCATTTCGCATCATTTTTATTCAAATCGATTTACATTTTTAATTGGGCCTTTTGAGCCGCAAGGCTGATGAATGCAAGCGCTGCGCAGCAATCTTTGCACTTAACGTAAAGCAAAAGGCGTGTCAACAGCAGCAGCTAATTCAATATGCGTAATTCATTTAAACGGCAAATGGACAGAGTTAAAAACAGTGGAATACCCTGTACCCGTTTTCTTTATAAACACTAAATACGGTAAAATGGTAACGGAAGTATCCACTTTTATATCTATTTTCATAAGATAGATATGCCTGTAAACATTTTCCTATTGGAAGTTCCGATTGACATGTTTTCCTTTAGGGAAGTTGGCTATTATGGGGGCAAAAAATGCTTTAATACCCATAACTCCAGTATTCTTGGGCCAATGTCGTTGAGTTTTGTAACATAGATCAAAAATACATTAATAAATGTCTGTAACAATTTTCAAACCAATATATTTGGTAGTTTGGCAGTAATCAATGTAAATCGTTTGCGGGGGAAGTGTGGGTTCTATTGCAAAAAATTGGATGCAGTTTTAATGATTAGGGTCACATGAGTCTCCACACCAAATTTTGTAACTCTAGCTCACATGTATCTTTATCTACATGTAGTGGAATTTTGAAGCAGTTTATAGGCGAGGGGGGGGGGGGTGAAATTAGCATATTTTTGACTATAACTTGTGATGTATTTATCCGATTTAGATAATTTTTGCAACACAGATGCACATAAACATGACGCACATCTGCGAGAAGTTTCGAGTTGATAGATTCAACGGAGCGGTTTTAAATCGCGCAAATCTGTCACGGGAGATTTCGACTTCATTCCACAAACTCCCTCAGCCTTGAGAAAATGCTCATCTTTTGGTAAAATTGTTTTGCTCTAACTCTTATAGCGTCGGAGAAAGCTGGCGCAACACGGACAGACGGACATGTCTACATTGCTCCTAACCATTTTTGCCCATGGAACTTATGGTCTACCACGCCTCCTTCTGCCTGTTACATACATTGCACAAATCTTGGACCGGTTCGTCCCTCCTTAGCCAAACTGAATGCCTTGGACTCCCTCGTGGCACCCATATTGATGGCAAGCTTAGTGCGGACGTTCCGCCAACATGAGCTGGTCCGCTACACAGTGATTCCACGCCTCAGGCCATCCCACAATAGGACCTCACAGAAGCGTGATTACAGAAGATGCCAACCTTTCTTTTTTTTTTTTTTTTTTTTTTTTTATTAATGGCAATCAGCCTGCTAAAACTAAGGCTATAATCCAATATGTATGTACATTATTCTTAATCGCTACACACTAAGTGTTTAATAGTGTGATTTATGGCAGATTGTTAAATTTAAATTCTATTACTTAGTTATTATTATAACTCTAATAGGATATTATTATAGGATATATTTACATTACAATATTTAATATTAAGGAACATTTACAATAATAACGAAAAAGAGGTAGGAAATTAAAAAGTGCCGACAATCCCGAGTCACCAATTCGGATTCCATAAAAGACACGGCATGCCCGAACAAGCGCACAGAGTTGTTCAGCGGTTTCTCGACTCTTTTAAACACCGGCAGTGTTGGATTGAATAGTTAAAATACGTCACACGGGTGATTGGTCGTGCCTGACACGAGAAAACCGCCTCTTCAAGGTCTCAACAAAGGAGGAGCCCTCCAAAAAGCTCTCAATCAGAGCTGGACTCCCTCAAAGAGGCGCTCTTTCACCGTTCCCATATACACTACTCAAAGTTGATACGAACTATTAGTAATACTCTTGGTCATCAATAACGAAGACCACGACGAGATATAGGACAAAACTGGCAAAAATGGAATGGCTGCTATGCAGTTGAAGCAAGCTGTCAATGAAAAACAGTATACTGTAATACAAATGTATCATACTACCAATCAGAAAGTATGACGTTCAAGCTTGAGGAACCGCAGCCAAAACGTGACTGCAGAGTGTCCAAAGTTTACAAGACTGGTGCTCTTATATCATTTGTCGACTTCTGAGATCACATGGATGGAGGCGTTTCAATCGTCTCCTTGGTCTGTGACCGGCCAGGGCGCAGGCAAGGGAATTCGGGTGAACTCTTAACCGATCCTCATACCGGCCGCTCAATCTGTTTAATAAGTCACCCACGAAAGGAACGCCGAGGTCCTTGTGCAGATTGCGGTTGCGGACATACCACGGAGCGTCCGCAATTTTCCGTAGTGCCCTGTTTTGCATGGTCTGAATTTTTTTTAAGTTCGTTTTTGCTGCGGTTCCCCAGACCTGGACACCATAAAACCAAGTCGGCATTACCACACTTTTGTAGAGTATGGTCTTATTTTCTAGAGAGAGCCTGCTACTTCTGCCCAGCAGCCACTCCATTTTGGCAATCTTCGTTCTACATCTTGCGGTGATTGTTTTTATATGTTGGGCCCAGTTCAATTTTGCGTCAAGATGAATACCGAGGTAGGGATGCGATGATTTAGTGGGAATAACCTCCCCGTCCAGATTTATTTGAGGGCATAGGTCTCTTCTCAGGGAAAACAGAACAATGGCGGACTTTTCTCCATTGAGCCGAATGTTCCAGCGCTTTGCCCACTTATCTATATTGCCCAATGCCAGCTGCAGGGCCAGAGCGGCATCATGGGCGTTGTTTGCTGATGACAGAAGAGCGGTGTCATCGGCATAAGTAGCCGTGAGAAGGCCCGCATTGATCGGCATGTCCATGGTGTATAGTGTATATAGGAAAGGTGCGAGAACACTTCCTTGTGGGACCCCAGCCCTGACTAACCGCCTGTCGGATAACTCACCCTTTACTGAAACCATGAAGCAGCGATCTTCCAGGAACGATTTGAGTACTCCGTATTGAGGAGCAGGAAGCGAACTTTTAAGTTTTTGCAGTAGTCCGTCGTGCCAGACTCGGTCAAACGCCTGCTTAACGTCTAAAAACGCTCCAATGCAGTATTGTTTTTGCTCGAAGGAATCGAGTATATGCTGAACCACTCTGTGCACCTGCTCGGGCGTGCCGTGCCCTGGACGGAAGCCGAACTGATGTTTCGGAACTAGAGTCGCTTCATTATCTGTTGCCAATACTCTGCACAAAAATATTCTTTCGAATATTTTGGCGAATACCGGCAGCAGGCTAATAGGGCGATATGACGCAATTGACGTAGGTGGCTGGGAAGGCTTTAAGATCATTGCGATCTGAGCACATTTCCACTCTTTTGGGAAATATGCCAGACGCATTATCGCATTGTATATATTGCACAGCGCGAGTATACCCGCCATGGGAAGAGCCTTGGCCACTCTGGCGTCTATATTGTCAATTCCAGGTGCTTTTTTGTTGTTAAGCATATTAATTTGCTCTACAACTTCATCTAGCGTCACTGGTCGATTAGGGACATCTAATTGGAGCGCAGAAGAAAGCACCTCGCGAGTTTCCTCAACCTCAGCATGGGTGTTCAGGTTGAATGGAGTAAAGCGTTCCTCAAGGTGTTGAGCGAAAGCGTCAGCGCGATCTTGGTCCGAGCGGCACCAACGACCATTGGGAGCCTTTATTGGTGCGCTTGGAATTGGTGTGCCAACCTTTCAGTCATTGCACAAATCTATCTGTGTACAGGGTATAAAAAGTGTAGCATACTTTTTGGTGGCCACGACAAAGCAGCACCTAAAATAATGCACAAGCGCAAAGTTGCTTTTGAAGGTCAAACAAAAGACAGAGCGCCAGTGCGCGCAAAAAAGAGAGCGCCTCGTAAGTGGATTCAATTGTAAAGAGCATTATTGCGGGCAAGCAAACAAAAGCGCAGCAAGTTGGCAGCACTCAGGTAATTAGGCAAAGCCAAGTGTTAGCAGGGTCTCAGCTTCTGGCTCAAGAAAGAGCATCAAAAGGCAAAGGGCACGCCTTTATCTTGAGTGTCACCTGCTGTGTCCCAGTTGCTGGCTTCATTGTTGCAAATTTTTAATTAATATAATTATTATTTGTTGCTGCAGCTGTTGCCGCTCGTTGTTTACGTTTATATTTATTAATTATCGCCAGAGCCAAACTCTGCTAATTAAAAGTAACAAAAACAAAATAGAAAGCAGAAAACAGGGTGGTGCACCGCGGGGGAGCTACTTACCGCGTGCTGCTGCTACTATGTGGCATCCTCAATAAATCTTCGCCTCCCGTTGTAGCGCCGACGATGCTATTGCGACTGTAGCTAAGATCGCCGTGTAATAAATTATTTGCTATAGAAGAGGAGCGTCTACGATTTAGGATGGGTGATTTTTTTATGCGTATGCTTTGCTGTAAATATAATAAAAAGACGAATAGCAGGCAGCAGAGTAAAAAGTTGTATTACTTATATACGCGTATTGGCATAAGGTAAAAAAAAAACAAAAAAAATTGCACCCTTTTATTATATGGCAAGAAAGCTGGAGCCGCCAGTTCTGTTTCAAACTACTTTTCCGTTTCGAATTTGTCCAAAATAAAGCTTTGCTCACACTGTTAAAGCTACGACATCTGCCATAACGAATCAGCTGGCTCGGTTTGCCAACTGTTGGCCTTAATGCAGAGTTACTACAACTTCGGCATTATTAACTGTTCTCGCAAGTTTAGTAACTAAGTATTGTCTCCAAAATGGATTGAGCACAACAAAGTTGCCTGCCGAACGTCTGATCGTCTCGACGATTGTTTTGGCTGAGCAACATACTTTGTGTCTATGTTTTCGATTGACAAGTCGGCAGGCCGATTGTCGGCACGTTTGATCGTCGCTAACATGAGCAAAACTATTTTGGCAATTAGACAAAATGTACGAGTTTAAGATGTTGTCTACATGTATACGTGATAGTTTTTGCTGCTTTGTTATTGTGCACTGGCCTTGATGATGTCCTCTAGCAGGGTTAGTTCCAAACGAAACCTGTGGGAATTGAAGCGAAATTATGGCGAAAGCTATGATTGAATTTGTTTGGTTTTTCACTTTCGTTACTTAGCACTGATCGATTAGAGTTGCTTTGCTTTATTGACGGCTCGCGAACAATGAGGAGAACAAGTGCTGGCAAGCTTGTTACCAACACTTGTTTATCCATTGCATTGTGGCATTGGTGCACCGTCTGGCAATCGGACTATCATGTTTTGGACAAGATATCAAGAGTTGCGGCATTATTTTGAGCCAGTTAGTTATCAAATCCCTTTAGTCATGGCGTTTCTCCGCACAACTTGTCAAGTGGGTATTGCAAAAAATTAATTTGGGGATGAGGTAGCAACGCTTCATTTGCTAAGCTTTCCGTATTGAGTGGCTCTCATGATTAGCTCAGGCGACATGTTACCAAACCTAGACAGAAGGCTGGCAAAAAATTTCTTGTTTATGCCCGGCTTGGGCCAGGGCCAGGTCCAAGAATGGTCGAGAAACTTTGCCTTTGAGCAACATTTATCAATTCTCCAACTGAGATGTTTCAGTAGGAAACAGAGTTTACTGATATTATTTTGTATTCGTTTTCACGAATACAATATGAGCATTGTGACAAGAGTACGGAAGCTTGAAAGCAATCCTTTTGAAAACTTGATTTGATTTAATGCATTGATATTAGAGGAGAAACACCAATATGGCTGTTCATAAATGACGTCACCAGTAAGGTGGGGGAGTAGTGGTTGGGGATGTGCGTAAGTTTTTTGAAGATTTCACGATGAGGGATTGGTGGGGTTAAGGGGACTTTGTGGTTTGACTAAATGTGACGAGTTTTGTGGGAGTTTTCCGAAAAAGTGATGTCACTGCGATTAAATCGATATTTTTTTCTCAGCCTTTTAGATAGACGGTTGGATTTAATGTGACGATTGATGATAAGGTGAGTTTTCCAAAAAAGTGATGCCACTGCGATTCAACTTTGGCTTTTAGATTTCTGACGTCACCTATTAGACGGTTGGACTAAATGTGAAGATTTATGATAAGGTGAGGGATTGGACGTTTTCCGAAAAAGTCACGTCACTGCGATTGAACCGATATTTTTTTCTTAGCCCTTAAGATATGTGACGTAACGATTTAGGGGGTTGGACTAAGTTTTCTGAAAAAGAGACGTCATTTTGATTGAACCGAAAATTTTTATTTTTCTTTTGCATTCAGATTTGTGACGTCACGCTTTAAAAGGCTTGAACTAATGGAGATGATTTGTGATAAGGTTGGTGGGTTATCTTACAAATCGTATTGACGCCACTTACAAACGGCCTCCAAGGGACTTTGATACGGGTCTTTTGAATCGAATGTTCCAATATGGCATGCAAAGTATCTAACGCTGTCGCTGTGCTTCGTAAAGGTATCAATACAATCAATATTTTTCAGGTGGGAAATCACCATAATTACACAGTAACACATAAATTGCATGCAACATCATAAACCAATTACTTCAATTGCATATATAGCTGTTTTTCACGGCTCAACGTCCAACCCAATGAGTTAAAAATTTTTATTTTTTAATGTACGACTCAAACGGAGTCAGAAAAACTGGGTAAAACATTGAAATTTTAAGTTCTTGAGCTGAACCTTAAGCCGACCAAAACTGTTATATAAGAAGAAGATCACCATATATTAAAATTACTATAGCTTAAGATTATATGCCAATTTTATAGATTTTCTTTAAATTTTTATATTTTCTTGTATACCCAATAACTGTTAAAAAGCACACTTAATTATACCAAATAACATTAGGCAATAAAAAAAACTTTGACTTTTGCGTTGCATTTGGTGTCGCTAATTAGCATGGTTTTCGAACTATCAATATTTGCACAAAGTCTCGATTTTGCGGAATTCAATTAACCGATAAACTAACTTTCGATCAAGATGAATGTTAACTTAAAATAGACGTTATGAAATATCGGTTTAATAATGCTCAGACAAAACCAAAAATATCAAATCAGTTTTTCGAAAATTCCAACCGAACAGACTGGTCACGTGTGGATTTGGAGGGAACACTTCTGGAGCGAAGTTGGGAACAATGCCGCTTCTGGAGTTAACCTTCCGATGTCCCCAATCATAGTTGACGATTGGATCGCAATGAAGCGGCTCAAAAATAACGAAGCTATTGTTCAAGACCAGCTCTTTTGCAGAATATGATTAGATGAGAACATGCCCGATGATTGGAATCTTAGTGTCCTCTGCCCTGTGCTCAAGAAGCGTGGCGCCAAGGTGTGACTGTTATCAGTCTTTTTTTTATCGCATATAAGGCCGCCATTTGCGAACGAACTGAACAGTGTCGATTCAGGCCTACTAAGTTCACCATTGACCACATATTCACTCTACTCCAAATCCTGAAAAGGAGATACGTATAGTTAATCGACACGCACCAACTCTTTGTTGATTGCAAAGCAGAGTTTGAAAGTCAGCTGAGGCATCGCGTATACGCCGCATTGTCTGATAATTACGTTGAGAAATAATGCACACACACGGAAGGAAAGAACCTCTCCGAAGGTTTTGAAACCGAGAGATATTTCAGAAAAGGCAATCTTTCAACTTTGTGATGAAGAGTGTGTTGCGAATTGCCGAAGTACATCGGAACCGAACAATATTATTGTTTATACTAAGCGAGCAGTTATCGCAGCCTTTGTGGATATTGAAAGATGATCTGCCAGATTGAATCTGTTGTCAAGGATTTAGGTTACCTTGGCACTACCGTCGCAATGAAGAATGGAGAATAACTCTTGCCAATAGATGTAACTTTGATCACAGCAGCCAAAAGAGTTGTACAGACCACTCCACTATCCTTGGAATTTTTGAGCGTAAAGTGCTCCGCAAGAGCTTTGGACATTTACACGCTGGCAACGACTACCTCAACGATAAACTCTATGAGCTCTACGACCACATAGACATGGTCAAGCGAACAAACACCATAGAAGCTTCTGTGAGAAAGAGCTTTTGAAGTAGGGCGACAAGGAGACAAGCCGTGACTTCATTAAAAGAAACCAAACCCTACGCACAACCCTTTTAAGGCCTGCGGTTGCTCTACTGGTCTCGAAAGAACCCAGTGCCATTGTTAGTCGCCTCATACGACAAGCTTTGACCTGCTGAGGTGGTATTCTCTAACCCGCTCACCACACGGGGTATGATCTTATTAGTTTTGTCAAAACAACAATTTTGCCATCGGAATTTTCATTTAATTTATATTTTCGATTATGGAATTGAACTTAAATTGAATTATGTTTTCATCTTGAACAGCAGTTTTCCGAGCAATATGCGTATTTTTTGGGAAAAACCAAAATGGTTGCCGAACTTAGAACCAGTGACCGCAAATGTAACGCAAAAGTTATGTTTTAACATAAATTGAGCTCCAATTTGTTGCCTTCTGTCAAACAAGGAAATTAAAAAAAATTTACACCTTTAACTTAAACATGCAAAAAGCCATATTGCCGAGAATGTGAGCATTTATGATTTATTTTTGTTTGCTCCAGCATATTGTTCGATCGGCATATTAGGCTTTATAGTCAACGCTTTTTGTTTTTCAAGAGTAACACATTTAACATCAAGTTCTTAAAATAGTAGTATTTCTTAAAGTCTTCTAACAAATATGCTGGAAACAGACAACAACAAACTTACGGAATTTTTCCCTCAGCAGATTAGTGTAATTTAGTCACTATCTTCAAAAATCTGTAGGGTATACAAACCCCCATGACCCGGTACTTACGCCTCGGTTAGGAAAGCTATTGTTGCCGCTCTGCCCATTTTCTGTATAAATATCTTCGTTAGTGTTCAAAAAGTCACCATAGCTGCCGCGCTGGGCGGAAGAACCAGAAGCAGCAGCTGCTATGGCCGTGGGCGAAGGTACGTCCCTGTTATGAGCTAGATTATAGCTGCTGCCACCTTCATAGTACTGTTCTTGTTGCTGCAGCTGCAACTGTTGTTGTTGCAGCTGTTGCTGCTGTTGTTGCAACTGCTGCTGCTGTTGTTGTAGCTGCTGCTGCTGTTGTTGCAGCTGATGGTGCTGAGCGGGATTATAGCTCGGGCTGCTGCAGACATTGCCGCGTTCATACAAACCCATGCCGCCGACATTGCTAAGATTATTACGACTGCCGGAATGCAGGCCGCTCTGCTGTTGCACACGTTGTAAAGCTGCTTCACGGGTATGATAAGCGCCCAGGCCACAGTGTGTGGGCGGTGTGGGCAGCATGCGATGACCCGTGCCCGGATATGGTGGGTGCGGCGGCGGTGCCGGTAGCTGCACGTATGTCTGGTGATATGAGCCGCTGCTGGACGGTGGTGGCGCCTGCTGATAATACGGCTGCTGCAGCTGCTGCTGCTGGTGCTGCTGCTGGTGCTGCTGCTGGTGCTGCTGCTGCTGCTGCTGCGACTGACTTTGCTTTAATATGGGCTTAAGCATATTGTAGGACATCTGAGGTGGTGCCGGCGGGGGCACTGTACCAAATATGTTTGAGTTTGTTGTGCCGATGCTCAAGTTGTCGCTCTCGCAGCTGTTATCTATGGGAAAAGAAGGACATCGGATGAAACAAATGACAGCAGTTCTAAGTAGAAGTAATGCAGCTGAGCGAAACGCTATGTCTTGTCAGCTGATATTGGCAACTTGGCTGGCCCGCAGCCGACGTCTGACGTCAAAAGGCTAACCGCAGGGACGTGAGTGGGTGACTTGTGTGTGTGTGTGTGTGTGTGTGTGCGTGTGCACCTTTGTGGTTATACATGTAAGATAGTGCTTAATGTGGTTGCCATGTGGTTTGTGTGGTTGCACGAGCCCAGCAACAAACCAAATACAAACTAGTATTTGAGAGCAAGCTTCAGTTATACAAATGTTGTTGCTTTGACAGCTTGCCACATTAGAGGCATACAGCAAACCAGAAACCATTGAGCGTAGTGCCGGCACGCACACACACACACACACACACACACACGCACACACACAGACACACACACATGCATTAGATATATGTGACCGTCTAGGGATGGCCCGAACGTGCGATGCGTGCGATATATATTATACTTATATGTATGTATTATTTGGCCAAGACGTGCACCTGGTGCTATGCTGCTACGCTCTTAAGGTTGGCCATTGTTAAGAAGCTACAGTTTCTGCAATGCTTTTGTCATAACTTTGCAAAGAACTTCTCAATTTTACCTTAGACAACTTTGCAGCAATATTGAACTATTTTAACAACAACAATCAATGCAGCGAATCTATTCATAAGTCTAACGATAGCAAAACTTTACAATCAGCTAAAGATGGAAATCTATGAATCGATGATTTGTAGTTCGAAAACCAAAACTCTACATTTGAGGCATGTGCACGTCAAAGAGGATATTGTATACTCTGTTTACTGGCAATAGACGATATACTGCCAGTCATTTTAGGTACAACTGAGAGTTATGATATGCAATGAATACTGTTTGAGAGGCCAATCGACGATATCTGTCCCAACAGCGGCATGAACGAGATGTATCAATTACTGCCAGTTAATAAACAGATGTCTGGTATTGCGTTTCATTGGGCGCTCAGCACATCTGCGGCTTATTCTGAGGCAGGAACCCATCTGCATGTTAATGGCAGAATAAGTAAAGCCTGTACCAAATTTCATTCAAATTTCGCTACACTCAAAAGTAATGCTCTTTGAATCCAATGTCAAATTCGTACAGCTAGTTGGCAAGTCTCTACCATCATCTCGAGAAGAATGTCTTAAGAATGTTAAGATTCGACAACGAACCAAGAATTGTGATATATGTCTGATCAAAAAGTTTTAAATGCCGATATTAGCCAGCGAAATAGAGGAGATCAAACGACAACATCGCGTATAAGTCCTTCGCATGAAATCTTCAACGTAAACGCTGAGTTTATAGCACAAGAACCACATCATGCTAGTCTTCTTCTTCTTAATGGCCATAACAACGCATTATACAATCTTTCATTGGAATTGTGGTTTTACATGATGAATCACTTGTTTCCAAAAAAAAAAACGATATTTAAGCCAACATTGGCAAAAAATAGCTTTTTAATTTCAATGAAAAATGCGTACATTTCGGCTTAGTGTATGCAAAAGATATATACAAATGAATGGGGCATTCCACCACCAGAGAAATGCTTCAAAACTGTTGCAAGTTGTTAGTTTTTTGGAGCTAAACCTTATGCCTTTCAATTCGTTGAAAAACAGTCTACGCATTTAGGAAGAAAATCATTATTGTTAATACTAGGGGCCGTCGCCCCCTGCTCGCTTCGTTCACCAATTCCGTGCTCCTGAGCGTTAGACTGGTCCTTCGTCTTTTTCATTACTCAACGTTGTGATTTAGTCCCGTCCGATTTCAACCAAATTTTCACACATTGTAGATTATATAGGGAGATGGTTTGTGTAAAGTTTGGACGAATTCCAATAGATGACGCCAAAGTTATTGACAAAAACGATCCATATAGATTTCATATTTTTCCAGATTCCATATAAAACATACTAAATGTGTATACTTATATAGTAGGCAAGCATTAAATTTGACTAGGTAAAGAATTCTTTTGAATTGAGGTAGAGGTTGAGGATATAAAAACATTGGTACCAATATCCGCAGCTTGACTTCATATGAAGAAGACAGAGAACAACGAAGGAAGAGGAACGGGAAGAATTAATTTATATAATGAATTAATTGACAGCTTTATCGGAGCGCGGGATCAGCTGGTATTATATATATATATAATTTTGTCGCTTTTAGTTTGTTTTTTTATTTATTTTCAAGCTATAATAGTATACGATTGCGCACGTGACCAAATTTAAACAGTTCAAAAAGATTGTAAGTTTATTTTTTTTTCACTTGCGGCTGCTATTAAATATAATATTAGAACAAGTTAAGTTTTTTGATAACGCACGTGACATTAGAATATGAACAAAAGCATTTGTTATGCAAATATATAAAACGAGTTAACGAGAATTAACTTCGAACTAACTTTGATTCGATTTCATTTGTATAGATTCTATTCTATATATTTGCATATCTAAAGAGTATTCGGAGGTTATGTACATGTATCTAGTTCTTAGCGCTGGGCTTTTGCTTTACAACTAACGATTGTGTATAAACTGAGTTGCCTCAAAAGCGAGTGTTGCCTCTTCTTCTTCTTTGCATATGAGTCTTTGGGAGTGAGTGAGTGAGAGTGTGTGTGTATGTGTGTGTGTGTGCGCAAGGAATTATGTATCTTAAATAGAAGTCAAACATGAGCATGTTTTTAGCAAAACTTTTACGTTAACAATTTTTCAAAGGCTTTATTTAGCTGTCTCTTTCACTCACGCTCTGCATACCAAAGTCTCTGCAACGCTTCGTTTGTCTGTCTGTCTGTCGGTCGGTCTGTCGGTCGGTCTGTCGGTCGGTCTGTCTGTCTGCCGGTCTGTCGGTCTGTCTGTTTGTTTGTCTGTTTGTCTGCTTGTCTGTGTATGTTTTGGCATGTGTGATGCCTGCTGTGTATTTGTGTGGGTGCGTTTACGTGTTTACAGCCGAGCTTAGGTTATCGCAAGAAAAATTTAATAAACTTTTCACTTTATGAGTTTCCCTTTGTCCTGCTCCAGATACAAGGAGACAGAGTAACGCCCATAAAATATTTCCTGCTCGGCTTGGTACTTGCCATTATTATTATTTCTTGAGGTACCTAAGATATTTATGATGTACTTTTTTGTGGTCATGGGCGCAGTTGGCTCCTGACTCTTAATTAAGCTGGTCAAAAGCATAAGGGCAACAAGAGCCACAATAATAAAATCAGCATGCAGTCTCCGGTATATTGTTATAGAAGAGCTTGGAACAGGATAAAAACATTTGTTCATAGTTTGCTAATATTAGCATATACTCAACTACAAGTTATATGTACTACCATTACAAACATGGAGCTATTGTATCGTAAGAGTAATTGAGGAACAAGTTTGTTATATACTTGCTTGCAGCTTAAGAGTTATAGTTACGAGCATTACATAATATACATTTCGAAGTGTAATGTAATAAGTATTTTAAAGTCTTCACCTGCTGGTGGTAACTTTAGCACTAATTCACGTTGGTGCAAATCTATCCAATTGACACTGACAACTATCTTTATCGGCAAAGCTACCTACTACAGAGTCTCTGAAGTATGGTTCGACTTTCTAGCATGCAATGCGTTATTACAACAACAATTCCAAATTAAGAAGTCTTTTAGCTGGTAGCCGATCACTCACCAATACGTAAGTTTGCAGTGTCTTAAAAGAAGAAAAAATTGTTTGAGAATCAATCCCTTTCAGTGACATAATTCAGAAAGGCTGAAACACTACCTATGATTAGAGGTAGGACTTCACCTGAACCTTAAGGGACTTGCTATTGACTCAATTAGAGAAGTTGGGTCGCATATCACAAATCTGTGCAATAAATGCACATGTGCATGTAGGAAGATAGCAGTAAAGTCTTGGGGAACCTCACCCAAAATCGTAATATGGATTTACCTAATGGTAATAAGACCAATCGTCACCTATGAAGCAATCGCCTGTGGAACAAGAGTGAATAGGGCTCAGTCAGGAAAAACCTTATGAAAATACTAAGGCTGCTCTGTGTATGTATGGTAGGTGCAAGGAGAATCTTTCCTACAGCGGCTTTGGAATTTTTAATAGATCTAGTACTACTTCATATAGTAATTGAGCTCCAAATGAAAGCAACATTATGAGAATGTCAGTGGAAGGAGCACACACAAAGTGATTGCCGAAGTGATTGCCGAAGTTATGACTAACTATTCCGTCTTTGTGCTATCTTTTTCTAAACATTCCTGCTTTATGGCCAAAGTTGTGCCAGAAATCTCTTTCAGCCGACTTTCACAGCCATCCCGTATGCCATTTATTCCAAAGGTAGCCGACCATTATGCCCATTTTCAATGATTTATAGACACAAGTCAGCAAGCTTGAGCAATGAGAGGCGAAACATAATCTGTGGAAGACAGCACGTTACTTAAAGCGGTACACCATCCAGCCTGTGGTGTCGGTCGGACAAGGAGCAACTATACAACTCATTCTTGTACCAATTCCCACTGTTGTCGTAGACGATTTACTAGAAGAGGTTATAGGAATACTTTGCCCGAAAGCTGCTGGCAATGGATTAGGTCCTCATTCAATAGCTACCTGCAACTTGGCCACTTCCCCACACAGTTGAAGTGCGTCGATGTTATATTAAGCCCAAAGCAAGACAAGGAGCAGCAGCTTGCCTCATACCGGCCAATCAGCTTATGGCCAGCATTTGAGAAAGTATTCTTGTAATGACTGCTGCCACTGATTAAGAACGTTCACCTAATTCCAGACCACCAGTTCGGGTTAAAACGCAGTTATGGCACTCCGGAGCAAAGCCACCGTCAGGTCGATCATATGCATTGGGACGAAGCAGTACTTTTCTAGACGTAACGCAAGCCTTTGACCGTGCATGGCATGGGTTATTTCATTTTTGTCTATTTTTAAAAAATTATAACACTATTAGGTCCTTCTATGTTAGAGTTGGCGAACACGAATCCCCCATACACGCTCTTCATTGCTTCTATCTTGCTTGCAGCGACCACAACGTTTTCAGCAGCCAATGAAACCTCAGACGATATGCAAAGACCTTAAGCTCTGGCCGCCCCGTTGCAATATAGGCGTAAACAGTAGTAAGTCCAAGCACGTGACATTTTCGTTCCGAAAAGGTGACAACCCACACGTTACTCTCCACGGAAAGGACATTCTATAATGCGCAACCGCCTAGATAGGCGACTCACTCATTAAAAACCGAACACTTCTGAACAGAAAAAAGAAGAAGAAGCTCTACTGGTCGCGCCATATTGAGCCTGTCAAACAAACAGCTGCTATATAAGTGTTAGATATCGATGTTAAATATATGTAAGTTTAACATTATGTAATCGATATTGTAACCAACATCGATAAAAAGAAAAATAGGCTTAATTATAGGAAATAAAGCAAAACATAAAAGTCAACCATCAAAGTAACAATAAACATTACAATAAAGTCACTCTAACGTGGAGGTAGTATCTGGAAAACAGAGTTTGGCAATGTGGCACGTCAACAGGGCTTTCAAACCATGACAGCATGCAGCATTGGCCTATAATCATATAATTTTGAATAAACTTGAAAAGTTAAAGACAAAACGTTTTCAAAACGGCCAAACGCACTAGCAAATTGGTTAGTTCAAAAGACACGACTGTGAGCACAGTGTGACACATTAAGCTGAGATGCCAACTTGGTATAATGTAGCGCCATCTAGCGTACAAAACAATATTACATTATGTAAATGAGCAGCACACAAGCGTAACTCCAGCCAAATCACACCATACAAACATGACAGCTTAAGGTTTTATGACATCGGCACGAAAATAAATGTTTCACATTGAAAATATAGAGCTTTGTTAATCAATTTCAATACAAGGCTTACATATGAACTGTGCGAAATCAGTTGTTCTTTGCATTTAAGGTAAATTTAAATTAATTTAAAAAAAACCCTTAGTTTTCCATTTTGTTGTTTCGGACACATATCATAGAAATTCATCTAAAAATGGTGTTTAGTAAGTAATATACAAAATAAAGCACATTTTCCTTTAAACTAAAGTGTTGCCCTGCTACCTTCACACACAGTTACCGAGACTTTGGTGCGCGAGAAGTGTGATCCCAATGAGCTCAGCATGAGCTCACTTAAGAAGCTGTCGCTGCTTGACGAGGACATTGAAAAAATTGATCATCTGCAGAACTGGTGTCTCAATCTCAAGGAACTGCTGCTGCAATACAATTTCATATCAAAATTTGAGAATCTATATAAGTTCAAGCGACTTGAATATCTTAATCTGTCCGTCAACAATATTGAGCGTATCGAAAACCTAGAGGAACTGGAGTCGCTAGTCAAGCTAAATCTAGCGCTCAACTTCATTGGCGAACTGACCAGCGTGAAAACGCTGCAGCGTAATTCAAAGCTGCGCGATTTGCTGCTCTTCGGAAACCCCTGCGAGGACTATCCGTACTATCGCGCTTATATTGTCGCCACGCTGCCGCAGCTAATAAGCCTCGATTCCGTGGACATAGCAGCCGGAGAACGTATGCACGCACAGTGTCAGCGTTCCAAATATCATGCTGTGATCACACAGTTGCAGACGAACTACGCCATAGAGCAGGATGAGCTCCGCATAAGCTTTATGAGAAAATACAATGCGTTAAAGCAGCACTGCTGCCCCATTGAGCAGGCGGATAAGAGCCCGCTGCAATGTCCGGAGCGGTGCACTAATTTGCCCCTTCAAAAATGTTCACATCTTTTTGCGCCCTGCGGTCGTCCTTACAATCGCAACTACCACAATTTGCCCTTTACTCTTCAGGACGAGGACACACACTGCACGCTGATTATGGAGCTGAACGAGTACGTATACTACGTAAAAGCATAAGCTCCTTAAACAAGATTTTAAAGTGTGTTGCATTTTCTAGGCAACTGGACAACAGCTCTATTAAGATCGATGTACAGCCAGACTTTTGCCGCGTCACAGTCAATGGCCAGACATTGCAGATTGACCTCAATGAGCAGGTGAATCCCCATGAAGCCACGGCTTACTTGCAGCTTAAGATGCCGAAGCTCAAGTCCAATGAGACATCGCAAAACACTACTAAGTAAGCTTTTGTCACGAAAGTTCACTGATAATGTTTTTTTTTTAACTTACAGCAATTCGAAAACCGAAGCCGCTAAGCAGCTCAGCGGAGTTTTCGATATTGAGAATATGGATGTACCAGCCGATTTGCCCGATCTTATATAACACTTCTTCCTTACGCTTACTCAAACATATTGATGTACAAAATATACAATGTTGTAACCACATACAGACTAAATAAAACACACACAGACTAGCTGATAAGTTGTACCCCTGCGCATACAAAGAGCGCTGAAAAGAACTTTTCAACACTGATTTTTCAGCATGCCAATTTCTTTTTGACAATTTTGGACATAGTGATTCGCATCAAAGGTGTTAAAAGCATGAATGCCATAAAAAAATCATATCCTGGTCAGAGCGCTCTTGTGCCAAGCATTTACAATGTGCAGCGTAAACTTCTCGCAGTGTATCGTCCGAAACTTAATCAGATATTGCATTGTGCTGCAACTGGAAATGCAAACCGCTTGTGTTTCTTTATCTTTACCTTTGTGACGCGTCCTTATGTGCTGCGATTCGTAAAGCAAAAGTTCTTAGCTGCTATCCCGAATGTGACAGAAAATTCTCTCATAAAAGTAAAACAAATGCTTCGTGAGCTCATGTCATGTCTGACATGAAGAGTTTCTACGTGAGCTTAAAACTTCTCTGCCACATACAGACTACAATCGAATTTGAAATTCGCTAATTTAAAGTTTCCTTAAAGAACGAAGCTAATTTCTTTCCTCTAGATTATATACATTGCGGAACTGTCATACCCAGTGAGTGAGGGTAACGCGCATTGACTGATTCTTTAAGCTGCTTATGCTGATAGCTCGATTTGAACTGTTAAATGCCTCAGATGCTCTCTTTGAATGGCAAACTCTAACTGTTCCTGCTTCCGGTAGCCAGTGAAGCAATTATTCAACAATCAGTTCCACCATCCTAGACAAAATCGCCTTATCTAAATTAAAAGCAACGCTGGAATACATTCCATAATGGAATATCTTATAGTAAGTAGGCTCATGATTCGCAATTCGTCATGGGTATTACCCCAAATCTCTGTCACATATTCTTGTCGGGAAAAAACGCAAGACACAGCTAGTCGCATGATCTGAATTCATGGTACAAAAGTATTGCCAAAGTGTTGAAAATAGCAACCTGTACTAGAAATGAAAGCAAAAGTTACGGTTAGATAAAAGTAGCATATACTACAATGAGCATAAACTCTCTAGAGAGACTGCTTCATCTTGGCAACACTAAAGAGAGAAATAAACACAGCTACAGTCACAAGTATTGAAATTATAAAGACAAACTCAAAAGAAAAATCATGCTTGAATTATGTTGGTTTTTCTCTTAAATCGAGGTTTATTACTTTGCAATTAAATATACCATATAAGGCAAATGGATATCGTCGTCCATTTAATGTCTAAATTAGAGAGATGCAGAGTCAAATCTGGTAGTGGAAGCACAGGGTGCACTGAGGTTGTGGAGGGAAGGTTTATCTGGCTTACTATCGGGCGATGATATACCGCCGCCTAGCTAAGACGAAGTCAGGATCGCAAGAAAAATAAAGCAGCTGGCGCAGATGATCTGCCTGCTGAGCTGTTCAAGACTGGAGGCAATGAATAAGTAAGGTGCATGCACCAGCTCTTTTGTAGAATATGGCAAGATGAGAGCATGCCTGGCCCTAACAACCTGTTATCGGGTTACGGCCTAATGTGAATTCATTCATTCATTGGAATTGTGGTTTTACGTGGTGGGCCCCAAGCCCTATGCACAACCCTTTTAAGGCCTACTCGAAAGTCTCGAAAGAACCCAGTATCACTGTTAGTCGCCTCATACGACAAGCTTTGAACTGCTGAGATGGTATTCTCTAACCCGCTCACCACACGGGGGTGTCTTAGTTCTTACTAAACCACGAGCTACTAATTGTATATGCTGTTTGATCTTTGAAAGCAACTCTGATTTCTAGGCTTAGAACCCTTTGGCAGCAGCTAAGTTTTTCCATTGATTTGACTAGAGGTGTTATCCACACAAACAAGTCAACTGGACGAGCGTTGCGGCATTCACTTAAAAGGCAACCCACAAATTGCTACCCCTTTTCAAGGAACTTTTTCTTCTCAATGTTGTAGTTGTTTGTGTGCAACGAAAAAAAAGGTTGCACGAACTGTCACATTGCTTTTAGATATATGTATTTAACTTTAACGTTATTTCCGTTCAATTCTTTACTTGAGTTGTTTTTTGATTTTCAGGCCTTATCCTGGGACAGGATCAGGCATTCGACAGTTAAAGTTTGGCCTGTTTGTGTGTTGACTTTTTTTTTATTTTTAACGTAAAATAATAACATGTAACATACAACAAAAATGCTGCAGGATAATTTTGAAAACAACAAAAGCGTCAAAGCAAATTTGAAAAGTTCTCGAAGCTGCATTTGCAGCATATGTGTGTCCAATACACAGAGCACGTATGTATGTACTGTACGTGTGGGTTGGCCTGGAGCAAAAGAGTGCGCTAGTAGATGCTAGTTTCAACTAGTTGCCGACAGGCTCAAAAAGGTATAGTTGTATGTATGTACTGTACGTGTGGGTTGGCAGGGTTTGCCTGCAGCAAAAGAGTGCGCCAGTAGATGCTAGTTTCAACTAGTTGCCGACAGGCTCAAAAAGGTATAGTTGTATGTATGTACTATACGTGTGGGTTGGCCTGCAGCAAAAGAGTGCGCCAGTAGATGCTAGTTTCAACTAGTTGCCGACAGGCTCAAAAAGGTATAGTTGTATGTATGTACTATACGTGTGGGTTGGCCTGCAGCAAAAGAGTGCGCCAGTAGATGCATCAACTAGTTGCCGACAGGCTCAAAAAGGTATAGTTGTGGTATAGAAAAACAGTGTTACAGAGCGCGCGGGTTGTACTCAGCACTCTCACTGCCAACTTAGGTTCATGCAATTGCTCTGCCTCTCATTATCGTTTTTTCATAGAAAAGCGATTCAAGATCGAGTTTTCTGAACGAAATTGAGCTCTCTAGCTTATAGTATATTAATAAGTAGCAGCATATAGAGCTTATTGATATGCTACCATCACGGCATGTTTGCGGTAAGCGGGGTTTCCACCAAAACGTACTATAAGCGGCTTCACATCAAAAAGAACTGAAATTATAACATTTCTACTCAAGGTAATAACAGCCAAAAGTATAGCTGTTCGTGGTACTAATGTTGAATGCTGTATCGAGACTGGAACATGTGCCAGCCACCTGAATGCAAGTGAGTATTTGTACTATTCGGGAAAGAGACCTTTCTAAGTTCTTTAAGTTGAAATCAAGCCCCTGTTGTTACGTCAACTTTTCTAGATAATGCGTAGCTATTTAACATACCGATACTTCTCTAGTGTCAGGGCTACTTCACTAACCATATGGATATTGGCTACGAAATCGGCTTAGAAGATACACAGAACCTGCCACTTATGCTGACAACTCGGCCATCTATTACAACAACGTAAGGATCTCAGCTCTGCTTAAGGACGTCAGCCCTGGCGTCGTCTTGTAGGACAAACTACTGGAGCATCACAGTCGTTACAAGCTGATGTTCAGCAAGCATTTTTGCAGCATCACAGGGACCCCTAGAAACAGAATCCGCAAGTTCAGATGGCTACTAACCAGCCGGCTCCCGGCTGACATAGCTATGAAAAATCCAAACCCTGCAGGCCAAACTGTTGCTAACTGGATAATCGGAATGGCAGGCATTGAAAAGGACCTAGATGCACCTAAAGTTACGGATATTCCAAACCAACAAGCCGTGCGACTGTCAAGCGACGCAATAAAGACGCTCGATCAGGGGTCGGCCACGTCAGCAGAGAAGTTGGAAAAATTTAAGTTGCTGTAATTTCAATGTTGGCATTGTACACGAACATTTTCGCAATTGCTATTGGCAACTTCGCTGCTTACTTTGCCGACCAAGGCTTTAGATGCTCGAGTACAAAGGATTTTACGAAGTTGTTGCCACTCGATATATGTAAATATGTAATTTTACTTATATTTGTGGGCTTGCACTGTGCTTCCTGTGGCTTCCATGCCACTCACGGTAATAGTTCCTATGAGCGAACCATACAAAGCGAACCAGTTTTGAAGCCCAATGCAAATGTTTCGGAGTAGCTAGTATGTAGTACTTGCACTAGTTATAGTATGGTTCGCGGCCGGCTTTTTGTCAATTATTATTTAAAATGTAATAGCTTGTAGTTGGCGAATGCGAATGATAACAATAATTAAATAAAATGAGAAATTCAAAATATTGACCACTAACAATTGAATTATGAATAGCTCACAAAACAACACAAACTAGCACAAAAACAACCCACACAGATACCCACAACTAGGATTGGCTCAATGGACGCATAACTGGCCTGGTAGCCAGCATAGCATACTCATTGGTTGCTGCAACTGGTTCAAAGAGAATAACAGAAAATGTTGTGCCACAAGCTCTTGTCGTCACACAATCACACAGAGTGAGACAGCTGACTCTTTACTGAAATGTGTGTGACAAGCAACTCTTGCCTCTTGTCAGATGCCAAATAGGTTGCCTGCTTACAGTAGCAACCGCTTAATTAAGTTGCCACCTGACCGCAAAATGCTAAAAGGGGCACACAAAACCATCATAAAAGACATTTCAAAAATTAAAATCAAAAACAAGAAAACTGGCAATGGCAATGGCAATGTTTGTTCATGTTCCTGGCTAAATATGAATGAATTTCTGAGCTGAAGCTTAAGAAATTTAAGGCAGCTCTGCAAAGCAGCTTTGAACTCGAATATTCGGCTATTTTGTTCGATTTAAACGAAACACTAGTTTACACATTTATGCCGATTTTGATCAAAATCGTTCACTATATCTTTATATACCATCGACATATCGAAAAAATGTGTCTTCACGCTCTCTTATCTGAGTTACGTAATTTGATTATGTCTCTGCCTAATGTGGCGTCATCTTGCATGCGTCTATGCTCGCAGCATCTGAAGCTGTCTAATGTGCTACCATCACGGCATGTACGCGGCATAGAGGTCGGTTTTCCAAAAGTTAGTGCGTCAATATGTTAGATATTAACGTCAAAATATGAAATATGTCTGAGAGTATTGGAAATCGATAATAAGGGTGTCACGAGAGATTTATTTGATGAGGATTTTTGTTTTTTCTTCATTGGGTTTGGCAACTGGCTGGGAATTGTCAACATATTTTCTGCGTATATTGCTAATGGTTGGGCAAGAGTTCAAGATGTGGGTGAGTGAGAGTGGGGTATTGCAGAGTTTGCAAATTGATGGAGGTGATTTCTGAAAAATGCGTTTGTGAGTAAGATAGGTGCAAAATTTGACTATCGACCATGGAGTTGCAGAAATGCTTTAAAGTGTACCCATCGTGATTAAGTGTTGGTCGGTGAGATTCCATGTATGTGTTGTATATATTTGTTTGTTGTTCTTCTTTATGTCTTTTTGCATGTCTGCAATATTTAAATGAAATTCTAGCCTTATATATCTAGATATTTCTGACAAATCGTGTGCTATGAATGTACAACGGAACAATGTGATACCTTTGGATTAAAAGTGCCTTTCGTGTTTAAAAACATTTCGAGGCAGTTGCATCCAGATGCAGAGCTTAAATCTGCAATTCGGACAGCTTCGAGAAAGTGACTAGGTTTGAGCATTCTACTAATTATCACTAATGAGTTGGTATCTGAGGGTTCTGGAATTTACCGTAATATGCATATACAATACTATGCCAAAACCTACCACTTCCCCTCCTTTCCCTTTCATCGCACACACACACAGAAACATATAATGTTAAAAGTAGACCACAATTTAGAGTCTCTCAAACGTAGTGTTGTCTGATGAGTTGCTCTACGGCATGATTGAGGCATGATTCAGGCCTTGAATACTAAGGGTAGCTTCGGCACTTTGACTGGACAGCGCAGCTTTATTTATTTTTTTGCTGAATGAACCGAGTTATCGCCGTGTAAAGGACCATTGTTTCATGGGATCTCTTGCATGAATCTGGAGTCATCGCTGTCTGTTTCATTGTCCAGCAATACAGCCAAGTATTTCAGAAGAAGAAACTTTGAATGAAACTAGTTAAGATCTTAGTCATAACTTAAGCAGCGAATTTACAACTGTAGCTTGAGTATCCTTCTTGTCGACCCTTCACAAATAAGCCAAATTTTATGCAAATGAGCTATAATGCCTGTTACTTACACACTATTATCGCATAATTATACCCCAATACATACAAATAAACAAATATAATTGCCAAAATATGTTGCCAAGTGCAAAAAGTGTGTCAGGAAACAGGTTGCATGCCCCGTAGCAAAGAGCACACACGTGCCACTTGACACAACGACACACAGACACTGACACGCACTTCCGACACATTGGGGTTAACAGGGGGCCACTGAGGGAACCCACCCAATCATCCAAAGCGCACATACATATGTAACAGTTTCAGCGTAGAGATGGAAACTCGCACGGAATTCACGAAAATCAAAGTGTCTTACTGAATTTATGAGCGGAGCGTTTTCTATTGCTGTAATTTAGGGCTTCGTACTCTATCATTAGCAGGCTTTTGTTTATTATATGCACTAAAATGGATTCGAAGTCAGGCATGTTTGGAAAAGGTTCCACATAAGACTATGAGAGTGTTAGTGTACTGCTTCAACGCGAAGCTTGAATGAGGCTGCTTTTTTAAATTAAGAGCGAATACATTGCAAATAAGGACCACGAATTCAATCTTTGGAAGGCTGCACGTTGTGTCAAGATGCAACCTCACAGGTGTATTTCCATCCAGTGTCCAGACAACTCCTGGTGCCGTTTGGATGGTGAGATAGCTGAGGCTTTGCTGAAGAGTTGCTGCCCGGTTCCCTTTGAGCTGGAAGACCCTGGTGATGTGCTTGACACTCATGCTTTTCTCCGGTAGGAAATGCCTGTTTTGCAAAGAATCCAGCCATGCAGACAGAATAAAGTGCGCCTTTTGATCAGTAGGCTAAAAGAGATGAAGGCTCCTGGGTATGACGGGATTGACGGCAAAGAATTTAAGGTCCTTCCTAGCAAGGGGGTTCTTTTTCTGCTGTTCATTTCAAATGTTATATTGCGTTTCCATCACTTTCCTTCTCAGTGGAAGTGGAAGTGTGCGTCAACTAAAATGGTGCCGAAGCCTGGCAAGCCGGATAACTTTGTAGCGTCTTATCACCCAATTAGCTTGCTGCCGGCTTTCTCCAAAATATTTGATAAAATATTTATTGGTAGAGTGTCAGCAGCTTTGGGTGTTCAGGGTGTCATTCCCGACCATCAGTTCGGGTTCAGGCACCATCATGGTACTTCTGAACAGGTGCATCGCGTGGCGCAACATGTCATTGAAGGGTTTGTTCTACAGCTCTGCCTTTGACTTAGATATCCAGCAAGCGTTTGACCGCTTCTGGCATAAGGGTCAAGTCACTCCTTCCAGCTCCGATCGTACCTTAAAAGGCGTTGTTTTATGGTTGAGGTACAGGATGCCCGATCGAAAATGTGTTGTTCTTGGACCTCTGCTGTACACTTTGTACACTGCTGACCTCCCGGTGCCGGATGCTCCAAATTCGATGGTAGCCATATTCGCTGATGACACTGTCTTTGTGTTCAGCTCGGTTTGCCGCAATGAAGCGGCGGCGATAACGGAGAATTCCCTGGATGAATTTGGCAGGTGGTCCTGCAGGTGGAGCATTGCAGTCAATAGCTTGTCCTTCTGCCAGCTTGAGAAATTCAAGGTGTCTTGGGTCCGTTACTTGGGTATGCATTTGGACAAACGTCATAACTGGCGTAAGCATATAGCAATGGCCGAAACGCTTAACTGGCTCAGCTGAGTCTTAGCGCATGCCCACGGTGCTGGATGAGCTAAATCGGCATTCTAGCCAGTAGTAATGCCTACCTCAACCCGCTGGCACGGGCATTGGCCACTAATACATGCAGAAGGAGTTTGGGGCGAATCTATCCTAGTGAAATTTGGCTTCGAAGGAGGCGTCGTTAGTTTGGTCAGTGTCCATTTTTTTGTTGAGTTAAGGAAAAATGTGCGTTAAAATGTTCATTATTTTGTCCTGAACGTAATGCCTCCTGCAGTCATTTTTTTTAATTTGTCATAAAAATGTTTTATACTCGTCAAGTCGATTCATTAATGTTTCAAATATTTAGTGTTTATAGGGGAAAAAGGGTATTCCACTGTCGGCCAACTTCCCGACTTAAACTTCTTTCAATTATTTAGGGACTAAACCTTAAGATCGTTAAATCTTTCGATAAGAAATGTTGTGCTTGATTTGAGTACATTTATGAGTTATTACCAGTTTTAAGATTTGTACTTAGGTTTGATTTTCATACTTAATTCAAGTGCTATCTTTGCAAGTATGAAATTGTAGGAATTCTAGCAACAAATTCTGGAATTTTTCTATCAGTGTACATTTTTATGAAAGTCCTGTTCTTCAGAGAGCAATTCGAATGAAGACGCAGAAATTGTAATCCTAAATGGCACAAATTTTTTTCTGTTTTTTTTTTTTTTTTTTGTTCAAACTAGAAATGGCGTGTGTCCTGTGAGTGGTTTTAGGCTTATGGCATTTTCCAAAGGGATATTCGTTTTCTCACTTAGTTCTTTGTTGTCTTAAAAGTCACAACCTACGTTATGCCATACAAATGCAAGGCAGCACGAAAAAAGGAGTAAAAATTAAGCTTGAATTTTTTCGGAATATATGGGTTTTGCTGCACTTGGCCCAGCGCTTACAGCAAAATGGCTAATGGCCAATACCAGGAATGCACAAAGATTACCACAGCTACTGCTAAAAGCCTGGAACTTTGCGCATTTTGTTGCACATGTGTTTAATGTTTTAATCCCTTACTTAACGCTTCAGTGGAAGCAACATTTTGAAACAAAGCACTTACCGAAATCAAGAGCCCGCTCTAGTATGGTCGAATGGCGCTGCTGTGGTCGGCTCTGATGGACAGCGGGTAAAGGTAGGTAACTAACGCTGCCGCCGCCTAAGCTGTTGTCCTCGCCATCGGGACCTAGACGCGTGTTGCTAGCATATTGTGGCAGGTTTTGTATTTGAGGTTGATAGACATAATGCTGGCTGTTGGTTGCTGCCGCTACTGTTGCTGTTCCTGTGGCTGCCAAATCCAGCGACTCAGACTGTGCCGGAATTTGAGCTGGTATTGGCGGCGCTGCCGGCTGCTGCGCATCGGCTGGCTTCGCCGCCGGTGGCTTGTGTAGACAACAGTATTTTATATGCTTACATAGCAAAGTGCCACTAGTGCAAAGTGCATCGCCGCAACTACGTTCCGCATGGCCCTGGCCATGCCCATGCACTTGCCCAGATCCCCGCCTGACGGCCGCTGACGCCTGTGCCTGAGCGTATAGTTGTTCGTCATTGATGCTGGAGCTGCTGCCGGTGCTGCTGTTGCTAAAACCAACGCGATTAATCCCTGTCTGACTGCTGAAAGCGCTACGTGATCGGTGCACTCGCAATGAGTGACACCGATCAAAAGATTTTTTCGATGCCTCCACGCTGCTGCTGCCAGTTGAAAAATGATTCACCAAACCACCGCCCACGGCGGTAGCGCCTAATGCCAGACTCATGCCACTACAACTTGGCTGCGGATCATGTAGATCGCTACTGACGCTACCGCTTCCGCTACCGCTACCGCTACGACTGCGTGCGTCGCCATGTGGACCGCGGAACTGTGGTAACGCTGGCTGGTTTGAATGGCTGTTACTATGATTACGTAAGCTTCCGCCGCAGCGCTGCCGCTGCGCGAAAACGGGAGAATTGGCACGTGGTATGACCTGCAAATGGAGAAGTATTGGCCATTAGCCAACTGTGACTAGAAGCTAGGATCGGCTCAGTGTACAGAGTTGGGGGTAGTTTTTACGGTTCAAAGCATATATATGGGCAGGCAAAGCTGTGGGGCGTGTATTTGCGTGTAATGTTTCACCTTATCCTCCAATAAATTGGCAAACAAATCCACATGATCTTCGTCTTCATTCATCATTTCAAAGAAATTTTTAAATGTCTCCGGAAACGAGGCCGGAAACTGCCCCTGACGGGCATCCAGTTTAGTGTCCATGACTGCAAAAACCCAAGAACTACATGCAAGAAGAGAAAACATCACACACACATATATATATATATATATGTATATGTAAATAGATATATAGACGTTAAAGTTACAGTTTAAAGCGTTAAAGTGAAAGTTTTTATGCTTTGTTGGTGTTGGTGTTGGTGCGTGTACTGAAAATCAATTAAAAGGCACAACTGTACGCGTTTTTCTGTAGGCATTTTGAAAGAGCTTTTCGTTTTTGATTGTTGACAAATTTCATTGTTCATAAATTCAATTACACGTTTTAGACAGCAACATTGTCAACGCGACAACGACAAAAACAACAACAACAATGCGACAACTTTTGAACACAGTTGTCTGTACACAGCCGACTTTCTGCTATTCATATAAATTGAAAATTTTGGCGCTATTAGTGTCACAATTTTCTAGTCGGCCAGCAACACTCTGCCACAGCTGCCCTCTAAACATTAACAAGTCTTGGCCAAATAATTTGCATACATTTTTTGGCCGTGCTAAAAGGTGTCACACTTGAGCAAACAACACAAGCAAAAACCGTAGAAAAGTTGAAAAGCTATTTGGCCAAGAAAATTGACTCACTGCGGTTGTCAATCTTGCCCAAAAGCCACCCCCGCCGACCAGGCGAAAAACACATTTCAGGCCGCTCGTTTATCAACCCTAAGAACCCAACCCAAATTGTGTGTATATACTATATAGGGATATTGTTCAACACTTTGCTACACACAAAAAGAGTTCATCGATGCAGCCTTATTCGGGGGGCAACTATAATGATACTGCCAGAACTCGGCTTAAAAGCAGCAGATTGATGTATGCCAGCCATAAGCGCTTCAAACTAACGAAATCCTATCTATGCCCTGATTACCAACTGATCCATCAAGCTAGTTAAAGGCACCAAAATTGTCCACATATATGCAATTAATATGAATTTTATATAAATGTACACACAATTTTTGTCCGCGATTGCAGACAAACAATCGACTTACATATTTAATGATTCATTCATTTTGTGCGCTCCTCTGCAGTTGTTCGTCACATAAATTTTCATTGCCCGCTTAAAAGTATGCAACGTTTTTTGTGGCCATTTTTCGCCAGTAACTGCAATTTGCGTGCTGCGCTTAAAAGTATGCAATGGCTTTTTCCACTTACATATAGATGGAATGTTTTAGTAGGTGTGTGTGTGTGTGTGTGTGTGTGTGTGTGTGTGTGTGTGTGTGCGTCGACTTGCTGCCCTCCAATTTTGGCCATAAAACAGTTGGCCAAAAAGTAATTCATACTAATTTGGAACTACAGCAAATTTGCGCACATTTGTTGCAACTTTTGTATAGTTATATGCAGACAGCAACATACACACAAGCACTTAATGTGCTGGGCAGCGTGCAAAAGTTATAAGCGCTCAGCGACAGCCATAATAACAGCTACACTTAGAGAAATTCTAGCCACTTTTGTTGCACTTTGTCGAAACTGGTTTACACTAGCGCATATAGCGGCTTCAGATCTTCGTTTTGTTACATATGCTAGAAAACAACCAAGAACACCTTATCAATGCCTGTCGTGTTATCGTGTATGCGCCGCAGACATACAGATATACAGACAGACAGTGTTTTATAGTTTTACCCCCGTGTGGTGAGCGGGCTAGAGAATACCACCTGAGCAGGTCAAAGTTTGTCATACGAGCCGACTAACAATGACACTGGGTTCTTTCGAGACCAGTAGAGCCACCCTAGGCCTTAAAAGGGTTGTGCATAGAGTTTGGGAACCTACCACGTAAAACCGCAATTCCAATGAAAGAATGTACTTACATCAGGCCGTAACCCGATAACGCTTTGTTATGGCCAGTTAAGAAGAAGAAGATTTACTTAATTTAAAAACCCATTGCATAATCTAAGCAAACTTTGTTCAAAGAGAGTGCAGTAGTTGAAGCAATTTCACGAGTTTGTAACGTCAGCCAGAAATCGCAACCCAATAGAGCAACCCGATATCACTTTTAACTGAATTTCAGCACAAAAGCAATCCATTAATTTTCTCGCAGTGTAACCATATGCACTTATTGCTGAACGGCGAAAAAAAAGCGACAAAACACAAACAGCAAAATACAAAAGTTTAAGTGACTACAAAAGGACATCATCATCGTCGTCATTATTATGCAGTTGGAGTTGCTCCGAATAGTTGAATAGTTCCAAGTAGTTTAGACGCCGAAGAGCTGAACCCCGTGCTGCCTGCAGAAGTTGTACATGTTGCCTGCCAAAGCTTATTAAAAGCCATAAAAACGGAAAAAAAAAAACAACAACAAAAGTTACTTGGAAAATGGCGTGAGGAACGCCCGCATTATTATAGCATTATTAGGCGTGTTAAGCGCGTTTAACGCCTTCAACTGATTACAAGGAAATGAACGGGGAGGCGGCATACGGCGTTGGGTTAAAATTTAAATACCAACAACAATATGACTTGGCAGCTTGCTGGCTTTACGGCTGACCCCAATTTGCATGAGCCCAAGTTGTGGCTCTGCTTCTTGCTCAGCGTCTACTTCCTGCCCCCGATGTCACACCGACAACATCTGACGCCGCTGTAGCTTCATGCTGCTAAAAATATGAGCAAGTTTTTTTTAACTACATTTTCAGGCCGATTATATCTAATATAAGGTTTATGCCAAAGAGATAGCTGCAATTTCAAATTCTCGATTTTCTTAATTCAATTGAAAGACATGGTAGTCTTTGCTAGCAAATACTTTTGTGTAATTGCAACTAAAGAGAGACATATGTGCGCAAAGGGTCTTGCTTCAACCCTAACCCCAAAAATACGCTTTAAAGTCACAATTGATAGTTTCGTTGTTCAATCAATGCCTCTGATGAAGCTAATTTGTTTACACAGAATTTGCATGCAAGTCAATTAACAAAAAATTACTATGAATTCCGCAATCAAATGGTGCATTTCGGTTTATTATGGTGACAATAGTTCTTATTTGCGACACATACGAAAACAGTACTTTTTCATAAGCCCAACAGATGTCCATGTTTATTCATGGCTAATTAGCATAGTATACATTGTAATTATGTGCCAATAAGATTTAATTTTCAGTAATACTGTTATCAGAGCACCACGGAAAACCACGATAAATGTTTTCGCATCACGTACGCAAGAAAATATGATTATTGCAAGAGGCACAATAAATAATTCAAGGACTTTTGGTAGTTCGGGAAAAACATATTTTGTATGCAAAATATGACTTAAATGAAGTATTGGCAACTTGGTTTGCAAGTCTGACTCATGGACCTCTAGTGAATTTAAGGCTATAGGAAAGCTGAAATTAACACTAAAGCTGATATGGCAACGCTTGACAGAAAAAAAAGGAAAGGAAAACCACTTGCCATTTTGTTCAACTTCTAGGTACAGGGTTGCTCGGCTTGATGTGAACTATAGAAGTGCGAAATAACTTTCACATTGGTATCGCTGCATGTCTTAGCACTTTGAAGCGTTATTTCAAGGAGTTATTTTCACGGACAACTGATAATATTGGCGATTTGAGTGAATCATGAATGAAGTGGTGAAACAGTAAACAAGCTTCGCTATAACTAAAAGGTATTGCGTGGTGTTGCTGCGAAGATTTTGTTTGCACCGCACTTCTTCAAAGACACACGGTAACTGGAGCCTTTGCGACTATTGAAAGAGAATCTGCCAGGTTGGAGTTGAAAACTTTACTTTTGATGTTGCCAAGGATTTCGTCTACCTTGGTAACACCGTCTCATCGAAAAGCAATGTGAGCATAGAAATCAAGCGGAGAACCACTCTTACCAACAAATGTTACTTTGGTCTCAGTAGGCAAATGAGTAGTAGAGACCAGTACCGCCAGACGAAACTAACACTCTATAGGACGCTAGTCCTTTCCGTTTTGCTTTATGGTTCTGAAGCATGGCTTATGTCGCGGTCTGATAAAAATGCCCTGTTTGATCGGAAAGTATTTCGTAAGATCTTTGGCCCTCAACGCGTTGGCAACGACTAACGCACCCGATGGAATGACGAACTTTATGAGCTCTACGACGACATAGCTAAGCGTGTTAAAATCCAGCGGCTCCTAGGGCTAGGTCATGTTGTGCGTATAGATGAAGAAGCTCCTGCAAGAAAGGTCTTTAATGCGGATGTGATAGGGAGGCGACGTAGACCATTTATTTCTTTCATTTCTGGAAACCAGTTAGATTTGTATCACCAATTGGAAAAGGTGCGCTCAAAGGAGAGACGCCTGGTGGACAGCTTTACATCAGGCCGTAACCAGCCAAAGGGTTGCTATGGTCAGTCAAGAAAAAGAAGACTTGCATATCGACTAATCAAGCCTTGTAATCATTGGAAAAGTTAATTTATGCATTTTGTAATTGCTATCGACATTTGAGAAAACAAAGTCGACTACCGACCGTCTGACCTAGACGTCAGACAATTTGCGCGCAAGACTTTTTCGTAGTTTTTGCCGATTGTCGGCCACAATACGTGTCTGTCAAAAACATAAGTTTTTATGACACGAGTTATCGGTCGATTATAGGCCCATCTGACCGTAGCTTGAGACGTATATTTGTGCGGATATTTGAAGTATAACGTGTACATACAACGACAATCGACAGAATCTGGCTCAACACTGATAACGCTGGGGTTAATATTAAAAGTTAAGTTAAGTTTTCCGGCAAATTTGGAGTCGCTTATTACGTATTCGGAAACCGTTTCTAGTACGGTGTTCGGAGCTGCGTATTCAGCACATTACACGGGAGCCTATCTACCGAACGAGATGATGATGTAGATGCAAAATGCTATACAGAAACTCGCAAGTTAGAAGTTTGTAATAAATGTAAGCATAAACATTGTATTCGTTCGTGTGTATAGCATTGCGTATTTTTAATTAGCGCATCGCATTTGCGTGCACTAAGTGAAGTACGACTCGGCCACGCCCCTTGGGTGGAGTGGCTCAATGTGGGCCGCATTAAAGCGCTAAGAAACCAAGCCAACTAAGCAACTTTGTTTGCTGCACTTTTGTGTTGCACGCTTTTGTTGCACGAAATGTTGTTGCACAGTTTTGTGGAGCTTTGGCAGCTATTAGCTTCATTATGTAATTAACGAGAGAGAGAGAGAGACTTCATTACGCTGGGTGCAGACAGCAGGGAATGAAAGCTTCAAGTGGCGCCACAGATAGCTGGTTAGTCGGTCGGTCAGCAAAGGATTCTACAGGCAGTAAACTCTCTGCGGGTCTATTAAATAAATTACACGAAACACTTTGCCGGAGTTTATGAGCCGTATTAAGCAAAACCTAGGTCAACTTGGCCTTAAGTGATTATGTGTGTATGCATACAGCTGCCACAATAAGCCAAAGAGCGCTTTTCTAGTAATAAACAAAAAAAAACAGGGGCAAAGATCGTATAGCAGCCAAAGTCGGCGGTACAAGAGCGCTCACTCTGCTACCCATTCAATAGCTAACGGTGTCTGGCCACATCTTGGCAACAAACGGTAAATCGCTGAATAAAAGCAGCAGTGACTTTTCAACGCTTGCCACATGAGACTCTTTAGCCTCGGCTAATTACTGTGCTGCCAACTTACAAAGCCCGCCCAAGCCCCCCTGGTGACTGCCACGCCCACAAAAGCAGCACACAGCAAACAAACCGCAATACGCTTGGGAAATTGAGGTGAACAACATATAACTAACGAGTGAGGGAAAAAGAAAACTTTTCATTTATTTTCAAAATACCTAATATATTCGCATTTCCTGCGAATTAGTTAAATTAAATTCCGTGTTTTTGATCAATCAAACTGATGATGTGCAATAAAAGATTTGTGTGTAAGTTCTTTGCAGTTCATGAAGTGCTTCAAGATGATAACTGCTGCCAAGTAACACACTGCGCAACAGGCAATCTGGGGCCTAAACGTTTCCGGTTCAGGGTGTTGAGCACAATTAAGCCCACAAACGATTTGGCGATTTAACACTCTATTTATAAGTATTTATACGAAGTATACAATAATCGCAATATAAGAACGATACAAACTACTACAAATAAGGCCACTTCGCCTCAGAGGCTTTCCTATAAAGAAAATCTACAGAAGCAAACTTAAAAACTTGTCCACTAAATACATCAGAGCATTCTATATAGATCAACAGATGATAGTATTCAGGCCGACGCTCATCATCGTGGGAATCAACAAGCGAATACTACCAGCTATGAAAGATCTTATAAAAATACAGAAACTTGCTTGTGTAACTATGACAGCAGCAGTTAATATGGGACTACTTTGAATATGCAAGCATATAAAACACGGATAGATTTTTGTGCCAAAACGATCCTATGGATGTCATATGGTGCTTGATTTCCAATTCCATAAGTATCAAATGAAGAAGATGAGTTGTGCAATCTCACTTCAAACTTGGCATAACCCGAGGTCTATCAATACTTCTGCCAGTGTCTGGCTCCCAGCAGCCGGATGGTTAGAGGCAACCCCACAGCGAGTAAAGACACTACTCGCTTTTGAGTCTAAACTTAGCCCCCAAGGGCCGCAATCATTAAAGTCAGCACTTAGCCGCCCTTCAAAAGCAACTATTATGCGGGCTTTACTGAATACCCGTTGTACCAGTTTTAACTCCTGGTCTGAGTTTCATACCCGGAGGTACTACTATTTTGAAACTCCCCCCCAGTAGTTTACGAGCTCGCTACAGCTATATGTCAATGGTTTGTCATTAAAAATGCGCTAAACTAGCCGCATACGCGTACTTCTATTTGATAAGCTCCTTTTGATAATCTTGGCCAGCTGTTATCCTAGATCAAGTGTATTGGGACACAAGAACGTGGTATGGCTGGCCGCCAAATGACAGCAGCAATGAGAAACTGTTCTTTAGACGCGATTCAAACAGTTTTGTATATTCCAATGTCAACGATAACTCGGCCAGTCCAAGACGGTTTCGACTATTGGTCACGTGAATCCAAGCCCTCTAACCATGGGGCTTAAACTTCAAATAATACATACGGAGTCTACTTAGGCTGTAGTTCGGTACGAAAGATACGAAGCAGCATTACGTGGTAGACACCCAGCGAATTCTTCGAAGCAGCAGGTACCCTGATATGTGAGGTACAGCCTGTCAAAAGTTCTCGAAGTCTGCCCACAACACGGCGCAACTCTTTGAATGTCTTTGAGTTAAAGAAGAGCTCATAATTCGATAAGAATTCGGATAAAATACTGACTGGTCTGCCTACTAGACACTGTAGGCTGAAACTACACCTGAGCAAGGAGGGCATTAACAGCTCCAATCCTGACAGCCTGTACTAATTAAGTGTGATGCTGCCAGATAATTGGGTTTATCTCAGAGCCTGACAAGAATTGGCAGGGCAGCTAAAAGCTTAGAAGGAAACAGAGCTTCATTGCTGAATTTTCTCGATTTTTAGTTTCTCAGTTTCTATTCAGTTATTTCATAGAAGGCAAAATCCCTTTAAAAGTTCAATTGAATGTATATTCTGCAGCTTAAGTTCTTACAAATGTAATTTTCGCGCTGCCGATTTGTACATCAAGGATTTGTTAACAGATTTAAATGCTCATTTTGGCATAAAAAATGTTTTGATTCATTTATTTACTCAATTTTTAAGCCGTAAAAAGCTTACGAAAAATTTCAATTACGCAATTTGCTTTATTTGTACTACAGCTTTAATAGTTATCGCTATAATCTGTTTGCAAAGTAAACAAACAAACAAAAAATCGATGTGATATGGACATTGGAATACCCTGCACATGTACACAACAAATTTCAACAAATTGCAAGGTAAATGTATGGCGGCTGTTTTGCGTGGGGGTTGTTTCGAAAAAAAAGGGTCAAGGTCAAGGTCAACTGCATAGTAAAAGGCGGCAAAACTATGTCAAGCATCTTTGGGCAACACTTGCGCATCTCTAACTCTTAGGGTCGCCGTTTGCCAGGTGTTCATATGGACGGTTGGACGAACATGGTCGAAACGCCTGTTACATATATCCTCCTTTCGACTACGTGTAGCGTCTATAAAGCGTAGGCAAAGCTCAAGGGCAACGGCACAATAAAAGGTGGCCAAACTGTGCCCAGCATCTTTGGGCAACACTTTTTCATCTCTAACTCTTAGGGTCGCCGTTTGCTAGGTGTCCATACGGACGGTTGGACGAACATGGTCGACACGCCTGTTACATATACCATATACTCCTTTCGACTACGTAAGCGTAGGCAAAGCTCAAGGGCAACGGCACAGTAAAAGGTGGCCAAACTGTGCCCAGCATCTTTGGGCAACACTTGCGCATCTCTAACTCTTAGGGTCGCCGTTTGCTAGGTGTCCATACGGACGGTTGGACGAACACGGTCGACACGCCTGTAACATATATACTCCTTTCGACTACGTAAGCGTAGGCAAAGCTCAAGGGCAACGGCACAGTAAAAGGTGGCCAAACTGTGCCCAGCATCTTTGGGCAACACTTGCGCATCTCTAACTCTTAGGGTCGCCGTTTGCTAGGTGTCCATACGGACGGTTGGACGAACATGGTCGACACGCCTGTAACATATATACTCCTTTCGACTACGTAAGCGTAGGCAAAGCTCAAGGGCAACGGCACAGTAAAAGGTGGCCAAACTGTGCCCAGCATCTTTGGGCAACACTTTTGCATCTCTAACTCTTAGGGTCGCCGTTTGCTAGGTGTCCATACAGACGGTTGGACGAACACGGTCGACACGCCTGTAACATATATACTCCCCTACACTATGTGGAGCGGCTATTAAGAGTAGGCAAAGCTTTCAGGCTGTTAATGCAACTGCACGCTTTGCCTTGTGATTAAGAACTGCTAATTAAGTACACGCAATCTGGCCATTACAGGCCAAAATATCAAAAAGAGCTTATCGTAAAAAGCCACAAAAGAATTGCAAAATATGGAACTGGCCATGGAAAGTGCAAACTAATGTAGAACGTGAATGTGTGAATGTTGCAAGTAGCAATAGTTGCATGGGCTGCAAACCGGAGTGGATGAGGCGTACTGTATACGGAAAAAGGAACACTTTGGTGTGGCATTAAATGCAATTTCCACATTACATTTTCCATTTCTGGTTGAAACGGGCGTGTTTTGGCTGCCAGGGGCGTGGCTTGGCTGGTTTGACAAATTTCACAAATTTGTCGCAGCCATTTTGTTCCAAATGCAACTATGTGTGTGAGTGGCTTACTAAAAGAGTGTGACATGAGTTTGCCTTTTTGGTTCAAACGAAATTCAATTGAATTTAATTTAACAAATGGATGCCAGGCATTGGCAGGTGCCACTACTAACTGAATTTTAACAACAATGCCAATATCGAGCACGAGCACAAAGACAAAGATAAAGCTAAAGCAGGCAGCTAGCTACAAAGCAAATTAATTAAATTTGCTACACTGCAAAAAACTTCAAGCGCCTCTGCACTGCATGAGGTCCTTTTTGCATTCCATCTCTTTTTGGAGGGCTCCTCCTTTGTTGAGACCTTGAAGAGGCGATTTTCTCGTCACCCGTGTGAAGTGTTTTAACGATTCAATCCAACACTGCCGGTTTTTAGAAGAGTCGAGAAACCGCTGAACAACTCTGTGCGCTTGTTCGGACATGCCGTGTCTTTTGCGGAATCCAAATTGGTGACTCGAAAGGATTGTCGGCAGTTTTTAATTTCCTACCACTTTTTCGTTATTATTGAAAATGTTCCTAAATATTCAATATTGTAATGTAAATATTGTATCCTATTAGAGTTATAATAATAATTAAGTAATAGAATTTAAATTTAACAATCTGCCACAATCAGATCACACTATTAAACACTTAGTGTGTAGCGATTAAGATAAATATACATACATATTGGATTATAGCCTTAGTTTTAGCAGGCTGATTGCCATTGATAATAAAAAAAAAAAAGCATTCCATCTTCGGAAAAGTGTTCGCACTTAAAAGTATGCTACCTTTTTGGGTTAGCTTCATTTTTTATAGCTGCAGCTAAAAAATTAAAAGCAAATAATCTCAGAGTGGACAAGACAGAGAGAGATAGCGCATGAGAGATCTCGAGAGGGAGAGAAAGATGTTAGCACTTGAAAAGCAACTCTGCTTTTGTTGCCGCTGATTGTTTGTATAGGCCGCAGCCCTTTTCAACTCGTAATAAATTATGCCAGTGACACACACACACACACACACACACACACACACACACACACACACACACACACACACTCACACACACACACACACACGCCTTTAATAAAGCTGACCAAAGACAACGCTGAACGGCAGAAGACCCAAAAAAAAAAAAGCAACTCTTCAGAAACTGAAACTTGAAGTGCCACTTGGCAGTTGCGTTGGGCAACTAACACAACAACAACACAAAAGCGACAACTGCACAAAAAAGGCATATAAAATTGGATTCATACCAGACAACACACACACACACATAGGCTACACTGAGAGAAACACAGAAAAGCTGTATAGATAGTTCAAGTTTTGTTTCGATACAAGGCGCATGAAGAGCGGCAGGCAGAGGTTTTGTCTCGACAAAAACGCTCATATGAGTCTACACCGAATTCTGTAGCTTTCGCTTATATAACAACACATCTACAAAAAAATAAACAGATGGTAACCAACTCAGGCTTTTCCGCGCGTTTATCAAAACAACCGAACCATTAGCTAGGACAAATTTAAAAAACCAAAAAAAAACAAAATTTCGAAAATTATTTACTCTTATTATTCCTCTGGCGACCCAACTTTATAGAAGAAAAAAAGTTGAAGATATTCCCAACACAAAAACAACTCTAATTCGCCGGAAAAGTTGTCAGAATGCTTAAATCGTCGAAAAACATAAAATTAGAGATTATAGTTTTTTGGCCAATCGCGATACTTTTTTGCGGAAAAGTAACAGTTGGTGACCAACTCAGGCTTCTCTGCACGTTAATCAAAACAACCGAAATTACCTAGGACAAATTTAAACAACAAAAAATTAAAAACCAAATATTGTGTTAAAATATTTACTCTTATTAATCTTCTGGCGACCCAACTATAGTATAGTGCTCAAAATCCATAGGAAATTCTTTGAAGTTATGCCCAACACGATAGAAAAACATTTAGCTGGCTAAAGTCGAAATTACTAAAGTTATTTGACTAAAACACTACATCGATAACGACAACGCACGGACATAAAAACATCTCCAAATCGCCAGAAAAAGTTTTCAGAGTGCTTAAATCATCGAAAAACAAAAAATTCGAGTTTTTAGTTTTTTGGCCAAAACCAATACTTTTTTGCGGAACAGTCAAAAGTGACATTTTCTTACAGTTTATAGAAGCAGCAAGCTGCAATTGGCATCTTAATGCCTATGTCTTTCAAAGTTTCGATGATTTTCACATGATTTGACGCCATGACAGAGTTTATTTACACTGGCATCCTCTACACCACGGCATGCACAAAATCTGTAAGAAACGCTGGAAATCCTACACTGGATGTCGCAACAAAGACAGAGCTCAACGCAAATGCCTTCAGATATCGTCTCAGACGCAGAAATCTCTGCGATCCATAAAACATTTGGCCATTTTGGTAGCTGATCAATAAGGGATTGGCGATGAGTCGACAGATCAGTTCATGTGACACTCTCCAACCTGCTCATGGAAGGGGACACACTGCACATGAGTGAGTTGTACACTCTTCATTGGCGCGTTCTTCACGATGTTTTACGTGAGTTGCGAAGTTTGTGTTGCAGGGTAACCACTATTTCTCCTTTCAACTATGCTCTCACTCTTACTTCCTCTATTGGGTATGGCACAATGGGAAAGACTGGCCGTGTGCTCAGGAATGCAACAACTTTCTTATCCAGCACAAATCTAAACGAAATCTGACTTAAGATAACAAGTAAAGTATCGTTCACCCAGCTCACTCGCTAATACATGTACTCGGAGAGAAATATACTTAAGTAGCTTCTTTGCCATTTGGAATAGCTAACTTTAAAATAGCAATCATTATCGACTGAAATTGAATATACTTAGTAACTCATACACATTTTAATGAGCAGCTTGTTAGTATGCTACAGCTTTTTTTTTCTAATGACAAACATATTTGCTGGAAATTGAATATTACTCATACGCAGTAAGAGCGCAGCATAAAAATGCATCGGCTTGTACATTATAAAAGCAGAAAACTTGCGACATTCTTGGAACATAACGAAATAGCCTTTGGACAGCTGCAAAGCAGCAAATATACTTTACTAGCTTCTCTGCCGTATGGAACAGCTAACTTTAAAATAACAATCACTGAAATTGAATATACTTAGTAACTCATACACATTTTAATGAGCAGCTTGTTAGTATGCTACATTTTTTTTCTAATGACAAATATATTTGCTTGATATTGAATATTACTCATTGTAATTATTACTCAGTGAGTGGGTACTCTATCGCTAGGCCGATAGAAAGTAACCCATTCTGTCTCTTCTTTCAGTGTTCCTAAAAGACTATAAACTATGAAATAGTTAGCTTTTTCAGAGTTTAGTTTTCAAAAAGTCAACAATCTTTAAGCCAAATAAACAGTTGGTAACCAACTCAGGCTTTTCCGCATGTTTATCAAAAGCTAGGACAAATTAAAAACAAAAACAATGAAAAACAAAAAATTTTGAAAATCATTTACTCTTGTTATACCTCTGGCGACCCAACTATAGCGACTAGAGTGCTCAATTTCAATGTAAAACCCTTTGAAGACATGCCCAACACGATAGAAAAATATTTAGGTTGCTAAAGTCGAAATTGCTAAAGTTATTTGAATAACACACTTCATCGACAACGACAACGCACGAACACAAAAACATCGCTAAATCTCCGGAAAAGTTGTCAGAGTGCTTAAATCGTCGAAAAACATAAAATTAGAGATTTAAGCTTTTTGCCCAATCGCAGTACTTTTTTGCAAAAAAGTAAAATCTGACCACACAAAGAGCAAGACAGCGTTGTGAGTATAAGGTAAGTAATTTCCAAGTTGGTTATTTAACACTTTCATTTAATTATTTCAGTTCACAAAAAAAAAAAAAATCGTTCTCCAATCGTATCGTCTTTGCTCTTGCTCTCAGGCATACTTTGGGCTGAGCCATAATTCGCATTCAATTGATTTTCATCTGTTTCAGAACAAAGTTCAAGGCAAAAGAAATCTATCGAACTTTGCCAGCAATATGAAAATTTTGAAGATTTGAACCCCCAACTGTCAGAAATATTCGCATTTAGGCAACCTTCTCCCCCTAATATGACGTCACAAACCGTTGCTTGATGTTGTGTCTGCCAGTGCCACAGAAAGGTTCCAGTCCTATCAGTGGGTTCGCAGCACCATTGATTTGAAAATTACCACAGACATTTATATATGTGTTTTTGATCAACGTTTCGAAATTTAAGAACATTGGACAAAGAATACTATAGTTATGGGCTTAAAAGTAATTTTAGCCTTCTTAATGCCAATAGGCAAACTTGTCAGTTGGCACTTCCGAAAGCATTTTCCTTACAGTTAAATCGAACTTGTGATAAGTGACATAAAAGTGTGGGGCACAAAGGGGTACAGGGTATTCCACTAACGGGAGGCGCGTCTCGACCGTCTGCTTCAAATTTTTAATATTTCGAGAATAACATTTTGTAGATAACGCAACAGGCAACGAATTTCGGATCTATGCGTATGACGCGGAAACTAAACAGCAATCGTCTGTATAAGTCTTCGAAGACAAGTCACATGCAGACAATTCATAGCAAATGGAAACCAGACATGTAGCTACTATACCTGAAACCTGAAAAGATCAATGCTGTATAGTACACAATCATTTGTTTTCGTAGAAGTTTTCGGAGTATTGAGAAAAACCAAACGTCAAAAACGAAGCATTCATCAACAGAATAATGAGAGCACTCAGTCATTGGCTCATACAAGTAGCTTTCTGAGCAGCCAAAAAAATAGCGAACTGAACGTTTTTCGTGGTGGCAAAAGTGTTTGAAGAAGTCGTACAAGCGATTTTCGTGGTGAATATTATAATAGAAATACGCTTACTTTTGAGCGAATTGCTCTTTTGCTCTTTTTGTTTCCAATGTTACAATACTTTTCGCCCAGTGTAGCGGTGGCCAGCCAAAAGGAAAGCAATAGTGAAATGAAGCACAGCGGGCATAATGAATGGCCAAGCGAATGAATGAAATGAAATGAATGTATAAAGCTGTGAGCCAAAAGCATGGCAATGCAAAGGATTCGTTGAAGCGCAGCATGTCCAAGGCATGTCGACCCCAACCAGTAAGGACAAAAAAGGGCAATACTGAGAAGTCCCCAGTGGCCGGTCAGTGTACTCATAAATGTTTAAGCAGTTGGCTTGTGGAAGGCAAAACTCAAATGTGTTCATATTTGTATGGCTCATGTGTGTGTCTGAGTGTGTCAATGTATGGAGGCTGCCAGTGTGTACATTGTTTATTTGTTTACTTTTTACATTTGCCTTGGCATCTAGGCTTAGAGCCTTTAGTCCTTGCGACTATACGACATTACAGTTTGCTACTCTATAGCTGGGCGCCACTTGCGGCATGTTGATCTAGCTGTTAAGGCGTTTGTAATGACAGGGATAAAGTTTTATGACAACAACGGCAACAACTTTTGTTGAAGTTAAGAACAACGTTAACGGTAACTGCAACTAACAACAAAAGCAATCAGAAATACGAGGTATACCTATACCAAAAGTGAGTCATTCTAAACTTCTAGCTAAGCTTGACTGCTGGCAAGTCAAGTGTTTTGTAGCTGTTATTGGATAGGGTGCCGTTGATTGAACTGTTTAAAGTTTTGAGTTGTTGTTTTTGCAACAGAACAGTAACTTCAATCCCAATTAAAGTGAGTTCATTATCATTATGGCAGCTCATTAAATGTGCGTCTCAATAATAATTATACAAGAGTTGTTGCTAAGAGTTTTGGCCTGAATGCGCCATCTAGCGGCAAGCATTTGCAATACGATATGACGCTGCTGGAGGTGTTAGTGCTGTGAGTGTGTGTTCGTGTGTTTGAGCATAGTTTCCAATTAACCCAAACCTAATTGCTGACTTTAATTGAAACAAATATTGGGCTGCGGCAAACGAGCTTGCTAAAATGTTGCCTCTAATTGCAATTAGATGCCACACATGCTTAAGCTGTTCTATAACTGTCCGTCCGTCTGTCCGTCCGTCTGTGTGCGCGTAAAGGGCCAAATATTGCGTTTGCTAATGCTATATAACGCATACGCCACATGGGCGCTCCCTTGCTATATACGTATAATTGCACAGCACAGCGTGTGGCAGCTTTAATTGAGTGCTCTTCAGCACAATGTTGCAATGCATCAAGTGCAACAACAACAGCAACAACAATGTACAGCAACAGCTGTGAATATAGGCCGCCTTTGGCATAAAATTGACCATTATCAGCAGTCTTTGAGGCAATTGCCAGCAGCGTCTATGCCTCATTTGTGACCATTGTGCCACACACAGCGGCAGCATAAACGCCACACAGCTGCACAATTCGATTGCTGCTTGTTAGGCAACTCTGTGGCGCTGCACAGTTGGCAGTCGCTGGTGGACAGCTTGCGTCACAGGCAAAGTGTAATGATAGCGTAATGCCAACTGTGACGTGACAATTGCCGTTATTGCTGTTGTTGTTTTTCTATGCGTGTGTGTGATTGACCAGCAATGACCGCTGGCTGGCTCATTGAACTCTTGTTGTTTTATTGCCAGCTCATTGCAATATGTAAGCATGCAGTGAATGAGCGTTGATTACCCAGCGTCTAGACTGCACCATTCTAAACAATGCGAAATTCTCAATACCTCTTCACACCATATACACACACACACACACACACACACACACACACACACACACACACACACACACAAGTGCTGATTTCCGCATTTATCACATTGAACTGTAAACCTTTTATTCAGTTGTAATGCGCCTGTTGTTAGGCAACAATAAACCGATAACAATGGTTTGTCGTCTCACCAACTAACTGTATAGCTATCGCACAGTTTCTCGCATGTAAAAGTTGCTCTATAATTTGATACAATGAAATAGAATGCATAGCAGATCTTATGTAGCACCCAGAAGCCCAATCGATAAGGTCATGTTCGTCTCTACGTTCAACCTTACCGATTCCTCACATTGGTGCTGCATGGCTTGGAGTCTAGCTTCTGGACCATCAGAGACCTGCGGTTACACAGGTTAGTGTATTGGGGCTCACTCGCCAAGCATAACTTTGAAATGTGTGCCAAACAGGCTTACATGCAAGCAAGTCCGTCACTATAACCTACGCCCTGGCGTCTTCTTGCAGCACCAACAACTGGAGCTTCAAAGCAATTACAAGTACTTGGTTGTGAACTTGGGCAAGCAGCTGACCTTCAGCAAGCCTAGCAAGGACGCTTAGACACAGAATTCGCAGGCTCAGATGGCTCCAAGACGGCAAGAAACTAAAGTCCGGCATTGCGCCTGCTTGGAAGAAGCCAAAAACCTGCAAGCAAAAACTTGTAACTATTGCCCCCTGGTTGGTGGGAACGGCAGACATAAAAAAGCATCTAGAAATGCCTAAAGTTGGCGTACTAAACGAACTAAAAAGCAGACTACGGAGATCAAATACGGTCAAACTTGGAACAAACCGATAATAGTAAATATATACTTAAATTTATGAATTCTTAGGCTTCATGCTTAAATTAAGTTGTAATAATATTTTTTACCAAGCTGTAAATAATCTATATTATATATTTGTGCACCCTTTTTCGCCAACTCTATGAGAAGAAATATGTGTGAAACTTATATAATTTTCTAGGGAATTTTCATAAGAAGTGCACATTTTTCGATTCATGTCGATGTCTCACGCCGTTGCCCCATGACCAAGTTTCGCGGGTTACAACTACACCATAATAGCTATTGAATTGAAAGTTGAAACAGCTATGCACTATTAATCGAAAACTCTTCAGCTCTTCTTCTTGTTAATTGTTTACAAGGATCGCTAACACTACGGTAGTTCGATTGTTTTAATGAACATGATTATGGTTATCAATAGGAGTAGCTACACTGTTCAGTACAAACGATAGCATAGTTTCGTTTCAAATCGGTTTTAGTTTAGTTTATATTCGATTTTTGTTGGGCTAATCGGAGCAGGTTGACCCAACCCTAACACTCAGGCAGCCTTGCCCATTATGCCAAGATTATGTTAAGAGAGTGAAAGACCGTGTGATATGCGAACAGAGTAGGCTGACACAGAAGTCCATCATTAACAAAATCTGACGCCATTTTTGAACCAAAGTGAGCTTTGGATGAGAGTAGCGCAGTTTTGAGTTCCCAACAGCAGCAATTGATGTTAAATGGAGCTCTATTACTGTACTCAATATTGAAGCTTTAATTGAGCATGATGAAGCTGTCTCACGCAGATATCCTTGGTACTGTACTCCATAGCATCTGTGACGGAGAGATGATAAACATCCAGCAGCTTTACAGGTCTTCAATGCAGCGGCAGCGTTTAAACTACGACACGAAGAAACAGCATTAGCACGAGGCAGGAGTGTCTGGAGAAACACGCTACATCAGGTCGTAACCCAGCAAAGGGTTGCCATGACCCGTCAGTAAAGCTATTTATACGGTATATAAACTTTGGCAACCCGCTTCTAACTTTATCAACTCGTTCAAAACCTTTAAAGTGACTGAAAAATTGCATTTGCCACAGCTGTGAAATAACTTAGTACAATAAAATGATATATTTTTAATTAAAAAAAAAAAATTCACAAATAAAAATGTGCGACGTTTGAAATCAGCAAAACATACAGACAGTCGGAGCGGTGTCCAACATTGGGATACTCTCTACTCAAATATATGTATATGTCCGTAAAAGTTCGGAGTGGAACTTAAAGTGTTTGTATGTTAACTGCGAAAGTCTTCTACAAGATTTAACAAACAGTTAAAGGTTTGCACAAGAAACTTCTGTTCTGCCACGCCTTCTGCAAAAATCCATTAAATCGTTGACCTCTTGGGTGCAGAGTATACAAATGAAAAATGTGGCAACGTTTTTTGCTTCATTCATTCATTCGTCTAAGTGTTACACAGTGCATTCATTCATTTATATACATATATATGAATGTGTGTGTGTGTGTGCGTATGTGTAAGTATCTCACTTTGGAAACTTGTCACAGGTCTCTTGTAGGGCCAGCTGCTGATGCCATGCATTTCATTTATAAATTATTCTTATTATGGTTTTCATTTTGCTCATTCCAATGGCTGACTTTTTGTATGGTTTCTAGTAGTTGTTTTTGTTGGTACTGCTGTTGCTGAGTCTGTCAAATTTGATCATCAATCAGCATCAGCACCGAAGAGCAACAACAATCAAAACAAAATGGCGAATGTCTTACAATGGCGCGCGAATGAAAAGCGCCGCAAAAACCATTTTATTTTTATTTTCGTTGCTTTTCTTAAGTTTTTCCAGCTTTAAATTTTGCCACGCACACACACACACACATATGTACATATATATGTTTATGAAAATTGACTTTTGTCGCATATGTTAAATAGTTAAAATCGCGTTCAGGCAATCTTATTACGTTTCATACAAATGATGATCGATACGCACAGTTGAAGTCAGCCGCTAACTCAGATGGCACATCTGTCATCAATTTTAATCAAGAAAGAAAACTTCCTAATGTCTTAGAGGTCATGTGTGAAATTCGGATAACTTGCAGTGTTAACAAAATGCCAAAACTTTAGAGACCAATGGCTTGTTTTACCGAAATAGAAACGAAATGGCTAATTCGGTAATTGGCCCTGATCTATATAGAGCCTAGATCATTAACATCAGGTTCTGACTGTGTTGCACAGTCATTGATTTCATGGTTTCGCCACCCTTTGCCGGTGGTTAACAACCGCATAAGACCAATCACTTTCCTTTCAGGTTACAAAAATATGCTCTTTCCTGCCACAATAGGCAGCCACGCTCATTTTGGCAAAAGAGGCAACCCAAATCCGTGTCTGTCGGGCCAACCGAGACCTTACTTTTGATAGCATAGATTAAACAACTTCGTAGGGCTGCTTATTAAGGTCAAACCCCTTGTGGTAGTTCCGTGGTGTTTATGGTTGACACTTTAATAACGGCTAGAATCTTGTTCGGAGTGGAGCTGCGCTTCAACTGGGTGCGGAAGAGGCGATATAGAAGAGGTATGTCCGCTACAACAAGCATTCAAATCGGTAGTGAAGAGGCAGCTGCGTCTGAGATCATCGGATTTGCGGTAGTTGGCACATTATACCAGATACGCAGTGATATGTGCAGCGCTATCATACGTCGGACTTCAGCTGGCGGAGCACAAAACGGAGGCCTATTCCCATTAGATGCCGCAAGAAAGTGGAGCAGGCTGATATTACTTTTACAATCACGCAGATCAAGTTGATCTGTTTAGCGGTCCATTAAATTCTTTGTAGTGATGATCAAACTGGGTTCCGATAGTGCAGGCTGAAGCTATCACTATCTTAACCAAGTTGACGCACAGCCTCCATGGGATGCCACTGGTTAGCTGCTTTAATCACCTTGTGCCCATCGCTTTAAACCCAACTGCCCATTATAGATGTTATGTGGCGCCTAAAGGAGGGTCATACATCAACTCGTAACAAGGTAACGTGTTGTTATGGGTAGTCAAGAAAATGAAGCGAAAGTTTATGCAAAAAACATGCATCCAAAGCAATCGCAAGACTAATGCTGCACCATGACGACCAAAAATACTCGAGTAGGTTGCTGATAGGCAGCAGTTATATGGAAGAAGGCAACTCCCAACAGAAGCCACATTCAAGGAATTGCGGTGATGCATAGAACTGGCCCGTTACGAGTAGGCAATGCATTTCGCACGACCACCAATGATGCGTTGCAGCTCACCGCAGGTATGTTGTCCATTGACCCGCTGGTCACTGAACCAAGTAAGCTTCACAGCAATAGCTCCAGCACAGATGATGGATAGAGTAGAAGGCACAGCGTTGAACGTATAAGCTGTTCCAGCTTTGGCTTACTAGTTGCCACGGCCAAATGAAGTTTAATCCTTCGCAGTTTCGTAGCGTTTCAGAACATATCTGCACATATGTGATGACGACCCAAATTGTTATGCAGAATACTTAATCTTTGTGTGCCGGTAAATCTGGTGGTGCCAAGATCAACTTGGACGTGATAGCTGCATCAAGGCTGTTAATAGATATCTCTAGCAATTCAGAAGCGGCTTTATAGGTAGCTTAGTGCCTCCAGCCAACACGTAGAGAATGCACTTTCTAGCTGTAGTATGACGGACCCGCGCAGCTCGGGCGTCTGGAGCAACGTCCGAAATGGTCAGCACAATCGCTCTCTAGTGACCACTGATGACCACACTGACCTCACACCCCAGTCACTCTGGATGGATGCAATCGAGGCAGCTCGTTTTCTTGATCTGAATCAAGAATAACCCTTCATATCTATCATATTTCGTACTCATACATGTTGATTTGCTACAACAACAACAACTACTCAAATAATGTTGCTTTGTGTTAAACTATGTTCCTTTTACCGCTGCATCTCTTTGATTTTTCTGTTTATTGATTAGTTTTTCAGGTTTTCATTTTAAGATTGACAAATATGACATTACTACTTGTAAGACATTTGGAAATTTTGCAAAACAAAATCAAAGTAAAGGTAGCATAGTATTTTCTAACGGCTAAAAGTGTAAAGTTCTAGTCGATTATTATAGCTTCGGAATCTTCTTGAAGCTAAGGGTGTGCTTGGGCTTAGGTTACACAAATCCGTGTCCAGAATTTGACGCCTCTGCTGTAGGCACAGCTGTCGCAAATGGCTTTGCCAGCTGAGCGGCACCAACAAATGTCCAACAGGGCGTATGAGCAACATTGAAACTTGAAAGCCTACCAGGCATTCCCTGCACATTGTAGCAGCTGACTAAGGTATTACATTTTTTAATAGACTTGATTACACTTGGTTCTGCTTAGTTAGCTTAGTTGTTTGGATTAAATTCGCATTAAATGCAAAATGAAATCACGTTGAAATGGTGGAGAGGACTTTTTGGGATCAACGGCATCATTGGCATCCATGCCAAAGGTATAACTTAGCTATCTGTCTATTCATCAGCATCAGAAGCTAAAACAGAATCAGTGAAAGCGAGAAAACAACGCCCTACTTCAAAGTCTCTGCTACGTCTGGCACCTGGCACCTGGCACCTGGCACTTGCCTCTTGTTGCTGCCTCGTTCGCTGGCATGCTACGGCCAACACTCCGGGCACGGCGTTGCGCACTGTACGGCTCGAAAATTGAATTGAATTGAATTGAGAAATTTGCTGTTGTGGCTGCTGCGGCCCCACGCAAAATGTTGTTAGCTATTTATCAACGCAGCCGGCAAGTACTTATACACACAGACACACGGAGCTACTTATATTTATGATGGGAAATGCGCTTAATATCGAGAACGTGGACGTTGAAATAAATCAGAACATACACGCGCAACGCATTGGTATTAATATTTCCATTTAATATTGGAAATGCGGCCTTTAATAAGCCCAACGAGCGCGACGCTAAGCGGTTGGAAACCAGCGAGTGGGAGAACCCACCAGAGAGGAATGAAATCATTTTCATGTGTATTAAATGGTCATAAATTCAATTGACAGTCGGAAATATAATATAAATGCACAGTAAGCAAAACAAAGAATGAGCATTTCCATAGAAAAACACATCGATTTGCGCCATTTTGAATCCCGCTGAGGTTCCAGTTCACAACCGATTCAAGCGGAACTAACGGCATTTGTGGTTGGCTTTATTGTAATTATCATTTGTAAACTCGTCTATATATATCTGTGCTCATATGGAAGAGTAGCTTAAGTCGACATAATGCGCAGTTATTGCGTTCTGGAGCTTTATAGAAGTCATTTCAAGTCACCATTCCCTTTTTTACAACATGTACATTTAAATCCTTTCTCATAACCTAATAAAATGAATCGTGACTTGTAATGACTTCTATAAAGCTCCCAACATTTCCTTAATTCAACTTAAGCTACACTTCCATATGATCACAGATATATAGTCGGTCAAAAGTTGTATGTCTATTGAGTCTTCTACTGACGGCACTGCTTTGAAATCTGAACAACAGCTCTTCATGCGGTAGCATCAATGATTGAAAAATATCCCAGATCTGAAAGCCGATGACCAATTGGTGACGCTACTTGATCAATTGTTCAAAAGCAGCATAGTACCGTCTGTCCTGGGTACGTCCACCATGACACCAGCTTAGTAGAGATGCTCCTCAATGAGGGATGCATATGGAACATAGCTGTATTTAGATGGTTGCCGAGACCCACGAACACCAAATCGACACCCACCATCTCTTTGTCGATTATTTAGCAGCATTTGATAGCCCATTGGAGATCGCTTATATGACGCACTGTCTTAGTTGGAATCCCTGCAAAGTTGATACGTTTATGCAGAATGACGTTGAGCAACACACGCAGATCCGTCAACTTAGGAAAGAGCTTTTCCGAGCCATTTGATACCAAACGAGGCTTTAGATAAGGTGATGCCCTCTCCTGCGACCTCTTCAACCCAGATTTAACTAATACTCTACAAGACCCTCATCCTTCCCATTTTGCTGTATGGCGTTTAAGCATGGGTGAGGTCACAATCTAATGAAAGTGCCTTGGTGTGTTTGAGCGAAAAGTACTCCGAAAGATCTTTGACCGTCTACGTCAGCTCCGAAGAAAAAGAGCTCACTAAAGAAACCAGGCAGCTGACCTATGCATTACGGTTGCCCTGCGTGCTACTTCAAGCACAGCACTTGATGCATACTTAGCATTCCTACCCTGAATCTTGTAGGAGAGGTAAAAGCTCTTCTATCGGCCGTACGACTGAGCGACTCGAATCCGAATTTGGTCACTCCTTTTGTTCCCAGTAGAGTACCCCAGCACTGCTTTTAATACCCTTATGCCGGACAAAACCCTTGGCGTCTTTGAAGTTACCAACGACACCAGCTAATAATCGAGTTGGAGTTGGCGTCTTTTCAAAACAACTAAGGAGGACTTTTAGTTTCCCGGTAATACATATGATGCCCCCGAGTCTCTTATAACGTTTCAGACAAAGTGAACATCTATAGTGGTTACCTAGCAGCTATAAAATCCTTAACTTCTATATCATCAAATTCGATATTGTTAATAAGCTATAGCAAATCTCTACATGAGATAGCTCAAAAGTTGGTTCTTAGTCTGATATGAGTTCCAGGACATACGGCGCCGACGAGAATGAAGGAAAATTTCCTATCTAAAAGAGAGGAAATAAGCACTCCTAGTTTTAGACGCAAGTTTGCATGACAATGTTTACTGACCCTTTAAATTGACCCAAAACTGTACCCAAAAACAGAATAAGTAGAAAGTCTTTTGGGGCACTTTTAACGCAAGTTATTTTAAAAGTATTAAAAAAAAGTCCGTTCTCTTGTAAAAAATTTATATTAAAAAAAAAATATTATTTGAAATTATTTTTTCCGCTCTTACAAACTATTTTTGTTTTTTTAATAAATAATAAAATAATGCTTTAAATTATTTTTTTTCATAAAAATTAATTTTAATAAATTAAAAAAATATGATATATACAAAACAATAAATTTAAAGAAAACAATTTCTTAATTAAATAACAGAAAAGGTTATTTCAACAAATTTGCAGCGCTGAATTAATTTTAATAAAGATTTCTAAATATGTTTATAGAAAAAAGTTATTTATATAAATTTGCATTCAAAATGAAGCTATATAAATATATGCATAGAAAAAGGTTATTTATATAGATTAACTTTTTCCTCAGCTATAAATTATTTTTAATTAAAACAAATTTTTTATAATTTTTGCTAAAATAGATATTTGCTAAAGCCTAAGAAACCATTAAGATTTGTGCGTAAAAATGAAAGTTGCTTAAAGTTGCATTAAAAACAAGGTTATTCGTTTAGTGAAAAAAGTTTTTAACACAACATTTGGCACTTAAGTTTCTAGTTTTAAACTAGTTTCAATAACTATGGTTATTTGCTAAAAACAAACGAGGTTATTTGCTTGAAAAACGGCTATAGCTGTTTTTTGCTATAAACTATTTTCATAAATATAGTTATTTGGATAAATTTACTAAAATAAATAAGGTTAATTGCTTCAAAAATGCTTATTTGTATACATTTTAGTATTAACAAAAATGTTATATACTAACTGCTATACAAAAAAAGAAATTAATTGTTATAAAAAAAAACGATTATTTGCATACATTTTCGTATTAACAAAAATGTTATATAATAAATGTTTTTTGCTTCAAATTGATTTTATGTGGCTATTTGTATAAGCTTGTTAGAAAAAAGATGCGAATTGTTTAAAAAAAAAAACGGTTATTTGCATACATTTTTGGTTATGTTTTTTGCTATAAGCTATTTTCAAAAAATCTACTTATTTGCATAAATTTGCTTTACAAAAAAGGGGTTAATTTTTATAAAGAAAACGGTTATTTGCATACATTTCGCAATGCCAATAGTGTTATGTACTAGATGTAGTTGCCTAATAAATCAGATGGTTATTTGCATGACAAATACAGAATTTATGGCAATATCGGTGTCTCTATAGACTGCAGTCTACTATAAGCAAACCCTCCAACACCCCACTCTCAGGGGGGCTCCACGAATTGAGCCGAAGCACTTAGTGCTGTGGCAGAAAGCCGCATATTCGGCATTAGGAATATCGAAAACTTCTAAATTTACGAATGCTAAATATTAAGTTATGGGAAGGCATTACTAAGTTTTTTTTAGCAATAAACATCTCCCTCGCGTTACCGTGTGCTTGGTGTAGAGCACTCCTTTCATTGTCTTCAAAACAACAGCATAATCTTGCTACCAAAAGCTTCAAAGTCCAAACGCACAACTTGAACGATGCAGAGGGTTTCATCGTTCTATCAATGATTTCAATACCCTCAGCGTAGGGCAACTGGGCACTTCTATAGAAAACGCTGCCGTTTCGATGCACTCCGGCCGTTCGCAACAAACACTGCATCACAACGTTGCCGGTAGGTCATCACCTTGTCTTTAATAATAATTGTAATTTGCTCAACGTGATTCTGTAAAGTAGCAACAACTTTTGAAGGTATACCGAACTAAGACATTCCTCAACAGGCTTGCTGCTTTATAATTCGCATGATATTAAAAGTGGAGCTATCAGGCCTGAAACCTGAATGGCTTTAGCCTTGCACACAACACGCTCGATAAGGTGTTATATGCGACATACCGTGGGGTATGTCCCGCTTGAGGACACCGGAGTTCCAAGCATTCTATCAACTCATTGCCGCCAGACTTGAACAAAGATGCGATCAAGCCGTCTCCGCCAGTCGTAGTAACTTTTGTTACGTCTAGGCAGCGGTGTATTCACGCTATCATCTGTTATAGGTACGCCGGTAATTTAACTTCGGAGGCTGCGTTATTTCTTTCTATTCTATTTCTAGCGTTACATCCACTCCGAGCACAAACTGCCTTATTTCCTTCTGCAACTCTACGTTAAGACTTGCGTTTTGCCCACACATCTCTGTCTCTATCTTCCCGTAAGAGTTACGAAATGCCATATAGTGGAAACCAACTTTGCAACCAACTTTTGCAAAAGGCCGGTTCTTTGAGCTGCTAAAATCAGTGTAGTTCGGTACAAAGCCATCAACATTAAATTCAAGTGGATAAAAACGATTCAATTTTTGTAATAAGCCGCGTAAGCACAAATCGTATAGCTTACATTCTTGCGAACTAATTAGCGCACTTTTGAATGACACTCGATACTCGTTATGTTAAAACCTTTCATTAACGCTAATTAACTCTAATTGCGTTTATTTAAAATTGATTTGCGCTTAACGCTGTGCAACATGTAATCGAAACTATATAAACAAGCAAATGAAATCGGGTCTAAAGTTTCAGGCCTAACTCATATCTACTTTACTTGCAAGTGTATTTGACTTTAATTATTGATTTTGGGCCCAGTTTTGTTGGGTGTGCATTTATTTAAGTTCAGTTCCCTTGCTGCTTATTTCTTAATTAAATCGATTTAATGAGTTGTGTTTTTTTTGTTTTTTGGTTAGCTTTGCGACTTTTATAGTTGCCACAGCTTGTGGCAGGGTGCCAGGCCACCCAAAAAGGGTTGACAAGTTTTGGCTCTTAGGCTGTGCAACATGTGCGTAATTTATGCCTCAAACACATATGTATGTATATTTAAAATTAACAGAAAATGATGTCGCTGATTAGCAAGGAAAGTGGTTGTTGTTATTTTCTTGCTGCTCGTTGTCTTTATCGTTGTTGTTGTTGTTTTTGTGGCCATTTAAGCCACTTGGCAGCTCTTGCAACCACATTTTGTTAACACAAACGCCCTCCTTGGGACCCACAAATCGTAAAACTTTTGCAAATGAGTTTCAAGAACTACTTTCATAAATATTTTAAGCATATATTTTCTACGAAAAGCTTTGATATTATTTTGAAAGGTACTTGTTTGCATAGTACCGTTACATGACTTAAGCTTAGCACTTGAAACAATAAACTTGCATTGTATCATAAACAATAAACATAAATCGTAGCTTAGCCAGTTATAATAATTATAGCACTCATGTGCAGCAAGGAGAAAACTTTCGTCAAATAAAGAACAGCTCTGAACTAGTTGTTCGGGCGAACTAAACATTTCATTGAACTGTGAAATCATATCTTCGTTTCACATGGTGAAAAGCTGTTAGGCCTCAGCTCTAGTTTATATGTTGGCGCCATTTCAAACTTATCAATGTAAAGCAGGGATCAGCAGTGGGTAGCTGTCAACTTCGACTCTGTTTATTTTTCATAAAACAAAGAAAAGCTATGAACTCGTTGTTCAGGCGAACTAAATTTTCATTGAACTGTGGAGCCATATCTTCGCTTCAAATTCATTCATTTCGATTGACATAGTTGAAAGCTGTAAGGCCTCAACTCCAGTTCATATGGTAACGCCATCTCTACACATCAATGTAAAGCAGGGATCTGCAGTGCCTAGCCGTCGACTTTGACTTCGTTTTCTTTCGTTTAGCATTCTTGTTGTACTTTTTACGAACATGTAATGAAAAGACACAAAAAACGACGATTGGGAAAGTTTGCGCCAAAAGAGTTATCATAGAGCTTAATCAGAAGCCTCTCAAAAACATCCGCGTCCGCAGTCACGACAATCGCGGTAGTACAGCAGATCGCAGTCGGCACGGAGCTGCGCATATCAGCGCTGAAAGCCAAGCATATTGTGCGCACATCAAGAACTAAATGGAATTTCTTATTTTCACGCATAACTTCGGATCAGTTTAGGTCAGTTCCAGCCTGTTGTACTGCCATACCGAACTTTCGTCATGTGCTCTCACTGACTTTGCCGAAGTGCTAGCCGAAGGCTGACTCACCGCTTATAAGAAACAAAAAGCAACTTTGAAGCGACTCACCGCCAGCGCATGCAAACAAACAAAATCGTTTTTTGTCGTTTCAGTTCGCTCACTGCAAAGAGCTAAACATAACACCATACGAGCATGACGCCATACGCCAAAATGTACTTAAAAAAGTTTAAAAAACCTAACTCCTTTCCGAGAGCTTGTGTCGAGAGTAGAAAACCGAAGCTAATTTTGAAGACCTATGATATGGACGGCGGTTACTTCTGCTCTCAAGGGGAAACGCAATAGAGACATTGACAGTTAGAGTATGAGTGCACTTCACTTTTAGCCTTTTTAGGTCCCAATTCTCATTGCCATTCAAAAGTTTCTTTTTTTTCTGGCATAAACTTGCATACAACTTTTTGTTCTACGGTCACAATGTTTATTGTTTACTATGATTTGTAGAAAGCTGACTAACACATAAAAAAAGAAGGAACTAATCGAACCATTGACCAGATATACACATGCCAAATCCTGGAAAAGAGCTACGAATACCAAATCGATACCCGACATCTGTTGGACGATTATAAAGCAGCGTTTTATAGTTCATTGAGGAATCGAGTATACGCCGCATTGTCCGTGTTCGGTATCCCAGCAAAGTGCAACTTTGCAGCATGACATCAAGATAGGAAAGAAACTCTCCCGAACCTTTTGATACCAAGCGAGGCTTCAGACAAGACGATGACCTCTCTAACGACCCCTTCAGCTTTGTGATGCAGAGTGTATTGCGCTTGGGAGCAGAACTAGATGCTATAAGAGTGTCCAGTTGCTCATCATTGGTCATTGGTGGTAAATGAGAGCCAGACAAAGTATATCTTCTCTTCGAATAGACAATAGCCGCGGTTGGACTCTCTGATTGATGTTGAAAACTATACTTTTGATGTTGTCAAAGATTTCGTCTAGATTGGCGCCAACGTCAGAACAAAGAATATTGTCAGCGTGGGGGAATATTGTCAAGCGGGAAATCGCTCTTGCCAATAGATGTTACTTTGGTCTTGGTAGTAGAGGCCACTCTCGCCAGACGACAGTAACACTCAACAAGACGCTCATCCTTGGGTGATGACGCATAGATAAAGAAGTTAATGAAGGAGCAGGCCGTATCTTCGTTGAAAGGACCAGGTAGACCGCACTACTACACTTACTACCTTTGATATCAATGATTGGAGAAGGCGCGTGCGAAGCAAAGACGCCTGGAAGAGTGGGTATTTCATGGGCTTAGCATTGGAAAGAATTGCTATTTGAGCAAATCGCCTGTTTGCGGTTCTAAATGCATTTCTCTCAAGAATCAGTAACTTGGCCACACAGCAGCTTAGCAGGTATTCACTTGCCGTGAACAGTGCTTTTCGAGTAACTGAATGCACTAACAGTTTATTATAAATTTAACTGCAACTTAACAAAGTTTATCTAAGAATTCATGTTACCATGAATACGTGCAGTAAATGCGCAATACAGCTACGGTTTTAAGCTCTTTAAACAATTTCCGCACAATTTCCATAAAAAATAATAATTCCCTGGCTTTGAGCGAAATTTTTTGCGTTTACTGAGAATTGCAGCCTTGAAAATTATGCAATCATAAATAACGGTTCGTGGCCTTATCAAATTTGCCTGACTGATAGATTATGACAATGATTTCTCCATTGACACTCCATTTTTAGATTATCAACGTATGTGATTGTCTCACATTTCAAATATTCCATGACACTGCACCTGTCAATTGAGTCTATGAGCAGGTTAATAATAATGAAAATGATTTCATATTACAATACAAAACCAAAATACGCACAAATTCGGACTCATTCGGCTTGTAGTAGGGGTAATTAAAATGACATTTTCGGGAATTCATATAGTTATTGTGGCTAACGCATTGTTTTGCATAATTCGCAGAATGGCTGAAATCCAAATCAACTTGATCATATTTTAAATTGGTTTTTCGCAGTATTTTTTTGAATTTTAATTTAATTTTGTTGTATCTTCGATGCTTGGCAATATGTCAAGACCCGTCCAATCTATTTACTTTGCTTTATTGACAGTGCTGCGTATGCGTGTGTATGAGTATGTGCAATGAACGTATGCACACACATTGTTTGAATAAGTACGTACATACAAGTGTTCTCAGTACGGCGTATGAGTAACGCGGAATTTTACTCATGTCACATAAAATAATATCGATTCAGAATTTTCGTGCTCGTTTCGTTTCTTTACTATTGTGTTTTTCATGCAGAGTTGAGCGTTTTTAATGCCTTCATCATAGGCATCGAACATGCGAGATTTTACTAGTATTTGCAAAGGCAAAGTTGTTGTTTTTAGTTGAAAACACATTTCATCTATAAAATATGAACTTTCCAATATTTTAATGTGGAACACAAACTTTATTATGATGAGCAAGCCAAGCATTGAACAGCTCATCCTTGCACCTGATCATTCATTAAGCTTGCCCAGCTCAATGAGCACACAAACGAGCCTTAACGCGTACAGTAAAACCTAAACTATAACCGACACACGAATGCAAATAAACGCATTCCAAGTCTCACAAGTGACTTCTTGAGCAATAATTCAGCAAATCACCGGAAAGCATAAACAGCATGCCGAAAGAGCAATTCGATACAAGCAATTCGATACAAATTGAATATACTCATTGATTATGCAGCAAGTAAACTTGGTGAACGGCAATTTTCTGTCCATTGTGTGAATGCAAGTTGTACTGCGGAGCATGTGCGCTCCCGAGAGAAAAAACACCCCGAAGCTGTTGAAGTTTTAGCGTGTTCAACATGTTTATATAAGAGTTGTTGTTTTTTTTTTTGTGTTTTACTCATTCTCAACATTGACAAAAATGGATAGCACAGCAAAAGCTCAGTTTGCTATGCTAAGTGTGTTTTACTAATCTAAAAAGCCCTCAGCAGTACGCCTACGTGCCTCAGGTTGCTGGGACAAGGCTAATTGTGGTCACTCCGAGATTCAACCAAAGGAATCTTCCACTCCCTGACGCTGTCTCCTTCTTTACGTTTGGCTCTAAACTGAACGATCGGATCGGAGCTGGCGTCTACTCAGAAAGGTTAAACATCAGGTCGGGCTTCCGAACCATTGTAGTGTTTTCCAGGCCGAGGTCCGCACCATAAATATGGCACTTAGATGCCTTGGAAGCTCGATAATCCAGACGGGTAATTTAAATATTTACAGTGATAGTTAGATATCGTCTATCTAAGTGGATTACGGATTTTATATCTATATCCTGATGGTCCTCATTCTCATTCTGCTATCTGAGATAAAACAAATTTTTGAGTTTATTATTTATTTTTTGCACAAAGTATCGTTAGATAACTTTCTGAAGCTGCAAGCTCTGCTTAGTGGTCGGTATTGTACCACAGTAACATCACCACAATACCTTTTTTGCGAAGTTTTTGTGCATGGATATGGAAGTCTACAGGTAGACAAGGGATTCACCCGAAGATTGATATTGTTATAAAGCAGTCTGTTCAGTTTTTATAAAATAATCGAGCCCCATTTATTAGCAGCACTGTGTTTTCTTTAAGTAGAAAATCTTTTCAATACTTGCCGTGACGCAAAAAATTTGTTTAACATCTATAATATTTAACATGATGCGTTACAAAACTTAGAACAGTTTTACGCTTTTCTTTAATTAGAAATCTTCAACAATATTTGCCGTCACGGAACAGCGTCTGCAATATTTTACAAAGTCAAGCTTATGGGAATTAAAACCGTTTTACTATTTTCTTTACTTATAAATTCTTTCCAATATTTGCATTATGGAGATTAGAAAAGTGTTGCTCAGCCGTTGAATTTATTAGTAAAATGAGTACAGGGTATACCAACCCAGGGACAAAATACTACAGAGTACTACTTCAAACGGAAGTGCAGTACTACGATAAGCAACAAACGAGCCTGGACAACCTTAGAGGAGTTGCATCCTAACATACACTGACGGGTCTTTGACAAATCAAGGCACAGCACTGGGAGTCGCGGGAGCAAAAACATTGATACCAGCGTCTTTCAAGCCGAAACCTAAACAAAAACTACCAGAATAGGGATATAAGGACGATTGCAGGAAACATCATAAACTCCAGGCTCGTTCGGCAAACCCGACTGAAGTTGGCCGTTCTGTGAGAACATAACACACTATCACTTAGATGCGTTCCTGGTCACACCAACATCCCCGCGAATGAACTGGCAGATAAGCTGGCGAGAGACGGTGCTGCGAGCCCATTTATAGGACCAGAGCCCTTCTGTGGCATTGGAAGACACACAGTCAAGCAGCTTCTGAGTGAAGAGGAGAGTTGGTAGATTGCGACGAACCGCGAACTGGACAAACACCCCAGATCAAACAGTTGCCTGGCTCTTACGAGCTAAAAAGGTTCAAGGAACTATCGCAGTTAGGAAATAACTCTGTAGACTGAAAAGACAAGCTCAAACCAATATAGTTTACAGCAGAGATAGGACTGACAGGAGAGCTATAAGCTCAGTAAGAGGCACAATAGATCTAAAAGGTCGCAGTGCTTTATGACCTTTGTTTTTCAAATGCGAAGAGCGTAAGCCTTGTGTTTTTTTGTTGTTGGTCGAAAGGAAACCTTTTCGCTTTGCCTTTTGTGCGTATGTGTGTGTGTGTGTTTTGGTTATTAGTGGAAAAGTGAGTGACGTATAAGAAAGGCGCGCTCTATTAAGAAGACTCCTTTAAAGTTTACTTAAGCAAATGTCGGTATAGCAAATACTATATAATATATGTAACGAAAGATGCCTCTAATATTATGTAATACGCAGTGTTTATGACGCTTTCTAGCGAATATGCTTTTGGCAAGTTCAACTGTATAACTAAGCGACAAAAGTGTGTGTGTGTGTGTGTGTGTGTTTGTGTGTGTGTGCATATGTTTAGATAACATTCTTTTGCCTGCTGAAACCTGATAAGATAAAATTACATAGTATAGGAAAAAAATGAAATGAAATTCACGCGCTTCATAATTAGTTTGGCAACGGTATAAAGTAACTCCGGCTAAGCTCTATTTATGTGGCAAGTGCATAACGTCTGTCTGTGTGTGTGTGTGTTTGTGTGTGTGTGTGTGTGTGTCTCTGTGTGTGTGGTTGCTGTAGCTGCGGTGAGCGATTAATGTTTTATTTGTATAAAACTAATGCTGATTAAGTTTATCAGTCGGCGACATTCAACGAGACAGCAACAAACACACGCTTCTGCTTAATTAATTATTAGCAACAAGGACAACAATGACAATAACACAAACCCACAGCACTTGAGCAATCGATAAAGACACACACACACAGACACACAGACAGACAGACACACACGCAGTCACACACCAACGCACAAAAAGAGAGCAACACAATCTGTTTGCGTTGATTGACAAATATGACAGCAGAGCCTGAGCCTGTGCCTGTGCCTGGGCCTGAGCCTAGTCAGCCGGCAATTGGCCGACGAAGCGTCAATGACAACGTTGCCAGGGAAGAGCCAAACCGTGCCACCGGCATTCATAACAGCGTGTGGCAGAGCTGCTCCAAAACCGGGCGCAAACGAGATAGTTATAGCGCGCTGTATAGGCTGTGGATTTGCATAAATAAATTGAAGCGACGAATACTTGTCATATCTATGGCTATATCGATAACGGCATTGTCAGCTATACTTATTAACAGTTAGGTAGTTGCCTGCAAACAACAACAATAACAGCAGCCAAACGAGCCATCGATGCAGTTAGACGACTAAGCAAATAAAGGATTCATTAGGCGTATACTTAATATAACCGAAGAAATCAAACTGAAGCATACTTGTTGTCACTTTTCTCGCCATTTGATTGATTAATAGATTGAACTAATTTGATTTGATTAACAATGCAACAGCAGCCTTGGCGCTCTGTAAACCAATTTAAATATTTATCGATAATACACCTCCTACACCTACTCAATTACAACTAACACAAGCAGCTCATCGCCTTTGTTCATAAAGTCTGCTTGTTTTTGCTATCGCCGCGGAAATGAACGCCGCCATTGTGGGTAATTGTTGTGGTCAGCGTTGTTAATGTCCTTGTTGTTGCTGCTGACCTTGGCATTTTAATGGCTTTTTGAGCAGAGCTAAGCTGAGTTGAGCAAAAGTTGAGTTTTTGACCCAACTTGTACATACACTTAGACACATACCATAGCAACAGCTTAAACAGTTAAAAGTCTGACATCCTTCTTTTGGCTAGCAAGTACACTCACGCGCACTGGAATAGGACCAAAGCTGACACTATTGATTATTGCTTAAAAATAAGCACTCAGACCATCAAACACCAAATACAAAGTTGCTTCCTCTACATAGACTTCCAAATGACTTTCAAGTAATGTGACACGCGCACCCTTTCGCATCTGTAACAAAATTCACTAGCATTATGATGATGTATGACTCGCACTAAAGCTATTCGAAGAACTCGTAACACGTACTACACCATACCAAATCGATACCCATCTTATTTTTGTCGATTAAGAAGCAGCATTCGTTAGTCCGTTGAGCAATCACGTATACGCCGCATTGTCTGAGCTAGATATTCCAGCAAAGTGGAACTGTACAGAATGATGTTGAGCAACACACTCAACTCCCTCAAGGTAGGAAAAAACCTCTGCCGAGCCTTTTGGTACCGGATGAAGCTTCAGACAAGGCGGTGGTCATCGCCTTTGTGATGAATTGTGTATTGCGAAAGACCAAAGAAAATCGAAACGGGCTCGAGTTCGTCGATGATATCGATATCATTGGTCGTAGATTGATGTTGAAAACTATATATAATACTAGGGGGCTCCGCCCCCTGCTCGCTTTGCTTGCTTACCACGTTGCTCCTCTCGAGGTAGAACATAATATTTTCCCGTCTCCCGTCCTCATTTTCTGCTTCTTCCTTTTCCTCTTCCTCGTCTCAGTAGGCAAATGAGCAGTAGAGACTGCCATCTCGCCAGACGAAAATAACACTCTATAAAACGCTCATCCCTCTTGTTTTTCGTATGCAGATGCCCTTGAATTGTTTGAGTGTTAAATACAGCATTACGCGACTGCCGCATTCTATGGAACGGCAAACTTTATGAGCACTGAGAAGACATTTCCAGCGGCTCTGCTGGCGTGGTAATACTATGGATGAAGAAGCCTCCGCGAGCAAGAAGAAAAGCGACGAAAGGGCAGGCCAAATCTTGATAATCCATAAGCAAAATTTGTTCATTCATTAAAAGTAGGTCGGGGTAGGTCTTATATTACACAAGGGCTATTCATATCTCTTTTTCGCACAACCCTTCTATTTGAAATCCTCAATTTGCAATTTGCTCAGACATGATGGAATCAATCGAAGCTAAGCTGATCTCTCCGGTTTGACCTGTCGTCGAAATTATGAAGCATTTAGTTTATTCATATATAACGAACTAAGGGGTTCGGCCCCCTGCTCGTTCGGCTCGCCAACCCTCGTGCCCCACTCTAGGTAGCTCATGTTCTTCTATACATCTTTTTCGCCTTTGCTTTACAAAATAATAAACGAAAAATTTAAATGCAATAGATGATAATTTTGTGCTTTTGCGATTTCGCTCCATTCCAAATACTAAAGGGTTAATCAAAATTGTGTACAATTTAGCCACAACTTAGGGTTAACAGGAAATCCAAATTAAAAAGCGCATTGCATTGCAATTGCTTCGAATTCCAATTAATTTAATAACAATTGCAAAATATCGATATCTTTGGAATAACTAAAATCTCAAATTACTAAATTACAATTCATAGAATTACTGCAAATTGCAACTAACTAACCAAATCTGCAAATTATTGTGAAATTTATATAATTATTTTTCGTTGAATAACTTGTAGACCGGAATCGTTGGTTTTGGTAATTGGATATTCAATATGAAGCATGGGTGAAACATTAAAGCCATTAAAGTGCAGTACTTTAAGTGTAGTAACTTACAGTTAACAATCATTTTTGTAAAATCCAGTCCGCCATATTGAATTTTAAAAAAGTAACTTTAGATATGGAGCCATATCTTTCAAGGCTGTTTCACTTGAAAGCTAGTTTTTAAATATTCAAAAGTGTGTATCTTATAAGAAGTTCTTGGTATTTCAATGGCAGATTGACACACTTTCGAAGAGTATGTCAAAATTGCCACTAAGTACACAGAAAGTGATGTAAAACTGAATGAAATAAATGAATTCAGAACCAGTGCACCAATCTTGCGGGCAATAGTTCTGGAGAATGCTATACAACTCATCAGCGGAACCCAGCTTATAGGGCTTAAAATGCTGCACAAAGTTTTGGTATGATTTTTTTCGTCGTAAAGATAAAAGCTGATGTTTGACTCTTGTGTAGCCTTTCAAAGCGACAAAGGGCTTGAACTAATTTCCATCTGCAGACCATTAGAATCTTGCAAGCTTCGATTTATTTTTTTTACTGTGTCTTGAACTGGCTCCACAAAACGAGCCGAAATCTTCTTTAAGACACATGGAAATGCAATTAAATAACTCCGACACATCGAAATTACATTGCATTTTTAGTGATATATTTTTTATATATAATTAAATAAATAAAGATGTGGCAAGAACAACTTTCACAAGAGTTCCAACATATAATTGCCATGCTTAAAAAATAAATGGTCTGCCAACTCGCTAAGACGTTTACTCATCATTGTGTAAGTCAGTTTGTGAACTCACTAAGATAACTTCGAGAGTTTAAGGAAAATTCTTTGGAAATTACTTATCATATACTCAGTGGGTTTGCGATCTCGCTAAGACAACTGGTTTTCGTAAACTGAAAAGGTTTGCGAACTCGCTAGAACAATTGCTGATGTTGTTGTTAGTCGGCTTGAAAACACGCTAAAACAAAAAGTTAACAAGGACTTTTGAAAAATTGACTCCACCACTTTCCACTTTCCTCATGGTGCAAGCGATCAAAGCCAGTCGATTAATTTCAAAAAGAATGAATGCATATTTCGAAAAACACATAAAGAGAGAAAAGACAATATGAAACGCTTTTTATCTGTGGCAACATTTCACGACTCGAATGCTGTGTACATGCCGTGATGCCAGGTTTTCGGTGAAAGTTCCTTTTTTTTTATAGCATTTCGACTGCTCATTAAATCGCTGCACGTATAAACAATGGCAAAGTTTTATTTGCCAAACGAACGAGTACCACTGCGCAGCGGCGAAATTAACAAAACAATATCGAAATCAATCAACTTTTTGCCACAAAACCATTAAAAGCACAGAAATCGCTGTGTAATGGCAATTTGTTTAACAAGTTGTAGTACCTGAAAAGTAAATACTCATTGTCAGCGTCATTATCTTTACCCGAAAGCAATTTCGAGCAAAGCTCAAAAGCATTAAAGACAAATTACAAAGCAATTTTGGACATATAGTATAATGATCTTATGCATATGGCGCTCATGATCATTATTTATATCATTATCATGACAATGATTAACATAACGATTATTATTATGATGATTGGAAAGCCATCATAAGCATGTCGCCTAAACACCAAAAAAATGTTGCCTACTTATGTGCGCGACTGCTGTATGAGTGTATTGTGTAAGCACACACACACACACACACACACACACACACACACACACACACAGAGGCAAAGTGGCTCATTTATCTTATTTCACTTTTCTTACCCATTTTGAGTCGTACGCCTCTTGTTCGCGCTCCCTCGCTCTCTCTTGTTGAGCGTTATATTTTATTTTTATGCTTGCTTTGCTTAAACGTTTGTTTTACTGTACCAGAGACTAGCACACACACACACACACACACACACACAGACACACACATGGTCACAAATATATACACAGTTTTGGCTGCCATGACATTTGGGACAGCCAAGTGTTAAGAGTATGAGCGAGACAGCCGCAGCAGAAACAGGCATACAACGCGACCAATTCGTGTAAGAACATGAAAAAAAAAAGAAAGTTTAAAGGTACACACACACACACAGACAGGTAAGTGCACACGAATTGAATGATTTTAAACGCATTACCATGTAAAATAAAATACGCCGCAATGTCACGGCCCCTCAAGCCAGTCAAAGGTAGCACCGGGTGCAAGCAGTATGTAGGTGTACCCCCGCACATGCTAGCGCTTCAAGGCAAACTTTCGACAGAGTCTACTCAGTCTCCTAAGTCGTCCATTCTGAGCTCTATTTTATTTGGAAGCTCGACGTCAAACGTATACATTCGCCCAAAGCAGCCAACAGACAACTGTCTATGTGTGTGTGTGTGTGTGTGCAGCCATTTTTCATTTTACATTAGCAGACAAACAGTACATAATTTCAATGTCTTTTGGCGCATATGCCACAGTTGTTCGTACCTTTGCATGTGTGCGTTGAGCATTTATGAATGTAATGCTGAAATGTGTATTAAAATATTTCACAATTTCGCAAGTTCACAAGAGCAATCACAACTTCATACGCAACACACTGTGCGAAATTGTCATTTTGTCTCATGATGTAAATCATATATAGCTAAAGTTTATTTATATACTTTAAGCTAAATATAATCAAATCGAGGGTTAGAGTTCAGTACGCAGTGTCCCAAATATCGAGCGAGTGCATGTCAAGCTTCAGGTGTTGATGTACCATGCTGCGAGTCGACTTTGGGAGAGTTTGCCTAAAGGTCAGCTAGAACTTCTGCCCTAAAAACTCACTTTAAGAAGCGCGGAGTCACACTCAGCAGACGAATCTTTCATAATGAGATATATCCTACTTTCAATCAAAATATTTGATTTTTCTGCAAAACCAGCGCGTAATCAAATCCGAATGCTGAGATGTGAATGTCAAGCTTCAATTGTTGATGTACCATACTGCGAGTCGACTTTCGAAGAGTTTGGCTAAAGGTCAGCTTGAACTTCTGCCCGAAAAACTCATAGAAACAACAAGTGTGGCTTTGACCGATCATTTGTAACTATTTCGGCTGCAAACTCGTACATGGCGATATCTTCGAACTCTTGGAAAACTCGAGTCGATGTAGCCGTGCCCGTCTGTCCATATACAAGAAAGAGTTGCCGAAAATTTTAACAAACAATGTTTATTTTCGTAGCGTTTTTCAAATTATGACGATAGCCTACACACTCAGAAACTTTTTTTACGTTTTTTATAGGTAATGTCAATATTTAAGCTAGTAGCTATAAATTTGACACGTAGAGCCATGTTAGGCTTATAAACCAAAGAAGTTTGACCTTTTACCGCATCATCCGGCCATGTAATAGATTAACGTATACACTTCCATGTGATGAAAAGCTTGCGACAAGAACAACTCATCGAAGGAAAAAGAAACACGTTAATGTTATAAACGGTAAGCAACGAATACACCTCAGACACCAAATTTCCCATAAAATCGAACTTTAATAACATCCAGAGTAACTTGTTTAAGTTTCCATTTTAAAGCCGAGCTGATTTTCTGTTGCACGCAAAACTTTACTTCTTCAAAAGTTATGATTCTCGCCTCAAACCGAATCAGATTTTTCCACTGTGGAACATACACTTCCGTTATGCAAAGATGCAGACTTAGGTCTAGCCAGATAGTGGGCTCCCGGTAGCTGGGGCTACCGAAAAAAACTCTAACGAAAAACATGCGTTCTTTACTTATGTCCAATGAACCAAGCCGCTCTTATACTTTTGCTTGAAAATTCTCAAATCATCATATTTGTTAAAGTCAAACCTAATTCGTTACATTTAGCACAGCTTTTATTGATTTCATAACTTTAAGGTAATCGCAGAATTGTGAGATACTAACTGAACAAACAAACATCTATTTTTTCTACTGCTCTTCCCCTCAAACTGTCAAAAGTCAAAGTCGTTCCTGCGCTCGAAGTTTACGCTCACGGAAAATGTCGCTACCAGAAGCAGCTATAGAAACAGGCGATTTCATCACACTTCTCATAACTTTTGATAAAGTTATAAGCATAAAACATTGACAGATAAAACGAATAAGTGATTTCCATCAAATCCAAAGAAAAATCCAACAAGTGTTTTGAAGTACTGCCAATTGTCAATAGAATGTATTAGACTGAATACAGAAAATGCTGATTGATCGAAATTTTGAATACATCGTTTGCACATAAACATAGCCAAAAAATTAACCCATATATGCAAGTTCAATATCGAAAAGCATTAAATTGTACCGCAAATTAGAGACATCCAATGTTTCTGATTGTAGTTTTATACATCTCATCAAATCAACGAGTCAATGCAAATTGCTGCAATTCGTTCTTCGTCAATACTCTTCCGTACTATATCTGAGGGGTATTGCTACGAAGTGAAAAAGTTTCGTGATATTTATCAAAAGGCAATGCTCCTGGGAAGATCATTAAGCAAACTCTGAACTGAACTGATGGTAGCACATCTATGAGCTTGAGAGTGCGCTGAAATAGACGCATGCCAGATGAAGACATATTATGCCGTGCTATAAGAATTCACACAATAAGGCCGATTTTGATTTTCGGCAAATTCGTAGCGATTAAACGAAAAAAAGTAAACTTTTGACTTGGCGCGCCTTTTTGTAAAACCCAAGCGTATGCCGCATATATGCCGTGATGGTAATACATCCATGAGCTTGAGAGTGCGCTAAAACAGACGCTTACTAGATGAAGCCATATGATGCCAAGTCATGACCAAATATAAGAAGATTGACATAGCGTGACGACACTGATTCACATTTAATACCGGCCGATTTTTATCAAACTTGAGACACTAAACTAAGATGAATTTGAGGTATTTTCATAAAAATGAAAAGTTTTTCTAACTATAAATTCTTGCTATAAATTAATTTCACACCTGCCACTCGTGCCGTGACGGTATTTATTTTGATAGAAACCTAAAATTTGTTAATACTTCAAAATTTTGGACTGTTATATGTCAATCTCACATAAACAGCAAGAAGAAGAAGCAGAGATTGAATAGCAAAGATTGCATATGATATCATAGAGAATTTTCCAGAAAGTTTGTTGAATTGAAAAGTTTTTCTAACTATAAATTCTTGCTATAAACTAATTTCACACCTGCCGCTCGTGCCGTGACGGTATTTATTTTGATAGAAACCTAAAATTTGTTAATACTTCAAAATTTTGGACTGTTATATGTCAATCTCACATAAACAGCAAGAAGAAGAAGCAGTAGATTGAATAGCAAAGATTGCATATGATATCATAGAGAATTTTCCAGAAAGTTTGTTGAATTTTGTTGAAAAGCAAATAAACAAAAGTGACTCAAGGTAAACTTGGTCGGTATAAGTGGGCGTGGTTGATTCAATTTGCAGCTTATGCTATATACTTGCTCTTAGTGTCACATATAACAAGTTGCATCTATGTGTGTGTGTGTGTGTGTGTGTGTGTGTGTGTGTGAGTGTGCGTACGGTGCACTCTTAAGTACAGTTTACATGTAAGCTTTTAATGCATACCGCTTTCCGGCGCCAGCTGCTTGCTGCCTTATGTTAATTGAATATTGATTGCCTTTGATTTGCATTTGCATGGAGCACTTATAGCTAGAGATACAGCTACAGAAATAACTGCAGTTATGATTGCTGTTTGGTGTTGGACTTCAGTCTGTCATTTGCCAAACCTTTCAAACCGTTTAATCAAAATGGAATGTGGCTGTCATACAAGGCCAAGCGCCGACATGTAACGGTGCGTTATTGCTTTTTGGCCAACAGTGAAACATAATGAACAGATAGGCCCAAAAAACCATCAGATATAATATAAACTGACGTTGTTACATTGGTGGCAAGCAAAAACTCAAAGAGTTATTCGATATGCCTTGACATGCCGGCAGTTATTTGACTCGGCTTCAACGAGCGCCATTTGGTTTTCCAGTTATTGTTGACTTAACAAGGAATTTTAAGAAGTTATCATTGCCAGCAGACACATCAGAGCAATCCTCACGCAGTGAGTAGTACTCGCATACTTCTTCTTCTTAACTGGACGTAACAACCCGTTATCGGGTTACGGCCTGAAGTAAATACATTCTTTCATTGGAATTGTGGTTTTACACGGTGGGTCCCAAACCCTACACACAACCCTTTTAAGACCTGGGGTGGCTTTACTGGTCTCGAAAGAACCCAGTGTCATTGTAAGTCGCCTCATACGACAAATTTTGACCTGCTGAGGTGGTATTCTCCCTCTCACCACACGGCGGAAATACTCACATACTAGATGGCATTTATATTACGTATACGCATGCACACACTTTTAATTTGCTGCATTGTACTAGCAGCTACACGTATGAGTACACTTTGTGCGGATTAAACGTAAAAATAGTGTTTGCAATTCCCTAAGCTATGATTGCATTGTTCAGACAATTAGCTGGCAAATTATCAAAAGTATGCATAAGAGTTACTATTACAATAAGCTTAGCACACAACAATTGATATCTTTGATCCACTCAGCAGTACTTTGCATTTATATTACTCATACTTGCATCTGCAGCCACTCGTATGCAAGCGTATACTTAATATAATTGGCTAACTTACTATTGCAAGTGAACAATTTCGCTCGCTTTTACAGCAAAACCTTGCCTAAAAGCTGATTTTAATGATTGTAGCTCATTAAATTGATGGGCATATGCGTCTGTTTTATGTATGCGCTACCACTAACGGGGTATGAGTACCCTATCGAGCATGTTGTGTGGCAGACTAAGGCCATCGGACCTAGTAAGTCCAACATTAATCAGATATGCACATTATGAAAGCAACACCTAGCATCACTTTGCCGATATCGAATCGATAGTTTGTTGAGGTATCACGTATATGCCGCATTGTCTGAGCTAGATATCCCAGCAAAGTGCGACTGTGCAGAATGATGTAGAGCAACATACGCAGCTCTGTCAAGGCAGATAAGAACCTCTCCGAACCTTTTGATGCCGAGCAAGGCTTCCGACAAAGCGTTGACCACTCCGGCTACCACTTCAACTTTGTGATGGAAAGTGTGTTACGAGGCATGTTCGTAGTCATCTAAAAGAGACTATATTATATAAGATTGTTCAGTTGCGCACCTACGCAGCTGATACATACATCATTGGTGGAACTAAGCGAGCAGGTACCAGGGTCTTTGCTGCTATAGAAAGATAATCTTGAATCAGGTTTACAACAAGCAAACCAAAGTATATGTTATCTTTGAATAAAGACACTCTCTATGTATCTAACTATGTCTTAGATTGATGTCGAAAACTACACTTTTGATGTTGTCAATGATTTCGTCTACCTTAGCAACACCGTCACAACGAAGAACGATGTCAGCATGGAGAGCAAGCAAAGCCTAGCTAGGTCATGTTGTGCCTATGGATGAAGAAGGTCCTGAGCGAAAGGTCTTCAATGCGGCTGTTGAAGGGAGGCGACAAAGAGGCAGGCCTTGACTCCGTTGGAAGGATCAAGTAGAGAGCACACAAACTACCTTTGGCACCACCGATTAGAGAAGACGCAGAATCTGCAGAGAAGCAGGAGCTCTACAGCGGCCAGTTAGCTTTTAATAGAATTGGTTGAAGTATAAAAATTTGTATGTGAAGCGTTTATGGGGATAAAACCAACGCTTTTGTCACGTATATGCCGTGATGCTAGCTTCGGATATATATAAATGGAGTCACTTTGTGCCAAATCATGATATAAGAGGTAACATCCGACGTTATTTGCTCAACATACAACGCTTCGTCATCTGGCTAGATTGCTTGGTATTTGCAGCAATTATTATATTTCATTGGCTTGCGCTCGAAACATGACAATCTAGAGCAGGTATCGGCATTGGCAACAGATACGTACACAGAATATTAAGTCTTTGTAATAGTATTTGTGTGTCTAGAGCTATACAAGTCATCAATTCGGTTTGCGCTCAAAACATGGCAATCTAGAGCAGGGAGCGGCAGAAACAGTAAACACCAGAGAATAGGGAACATGGTTGTGCAACACTACTTTTGTTACAGCCTGACACTAAAGGGTGCTGCAAAAGCTCAAACGCTGCGCCTCATATCTAGCAAACTGTGTCTTTAGTTGTCGCAGTGGAACCTAAGTTAATAGGCTTCTGCAGCATTTCTCGGTTCAGCTGCGAGTTCACAAAAAGTATCATGCAGCCAAATAGCAATAAATCATCTAGCGTTTTCTACTCGCTCAAACTATTGTCAATCTACCGTATCTTGTGTTAGAGAGGGACACCAAACTATGCTGAAGCTTGGGCAAATGCAAAGTTTCTTGGCCAGAGGCAGCAAGTTGTCCATTGTCACAGACATTTGGGATCCAAGTAATCAAACTGACTAACTTTAACAGCTCATTAACTGCACAGCAAAAAAACTAATTAAATTTACCTTTAAAATATTAGTGTTGTATAACGTGTAATGAATTAAAAGGCAATTTTGGATTATGATGCCTCAATGATTTGCTGATTGACTTTAAATTAATTAAATTAAATTAATTTTTTCGCTCTCTTTGAGAGTTCCGAGAAGACGAAATGAAATGCGAAAGTTGGAGACTTTTGACGACTCTATGCCATGTTACGACAGCTGACGAGTTCACCGATTGTCACCGTGGCGGTCACAGTTATAGCCTCAGTACGGGACGCGCGCTTATCTTGTTTTAGCTTTTGTGCTAGACTGTACTTTTGTTGCTTTTCATTGGAAGTTAAAATTAAATCGGCGAGTTGTTGTTGTTTAATGCATGTAGTGTGTGTGTGCGTGTGTGCAGCATGTCATTAGTAGTTTAGTTTCATTAGTTTGCAGTTTTTTTGGGGGCGAGTAGCCCACAAAAGTTAGTTTTGCGTGCAGTTGACAGTGGCGACATTTCAAATGAAAATGCATAAGACCAAACGCTGACCAGCAGCACACACTAGAGATATATGAAAAAAACTACGCTGATGCAGTATTGGATGTGTCTGGCATTTGACATTGACCGGAACCAAAACTGAACCGAAATTGTTACACAGCCGAAAGCCCAAAAACAAGAAAAGGAACAAAAAACTTGATAACCAAGAATAATAAAGCTAAGCGCCTTTCGCTTAAACCAGCAGGAATAACAACAACAACAAAGGCGCTACAAAAACAATAACAACCAACAGCACACAAAAAGGAAAAAAAAATCCGTCGGAATTGTAGCTGTCAAAGATGCGGGACGCGACGTGTACGTTGGAGCCAGTAAACTGGGCCTGTCCCCGGGGCATTAATGCCGGAGCTTCAGACAGAAACCGTAGCATAGCGTCATACTTAGCGGCGTCAGTTTTGAAATATTGCAACAACGAGCTGAAAGTTTGCTTTTGGGAAATGTAAAATGTAAACGACAACAAAAAACACACAGTTACAGACAGAACAAACGAAATTGACAACGAGGCGTATACACAATGCGAAATACACGCGCTCGCTCACACACATACATATATATGTGTGTGTATATAGGATGTTTTTTAGGCTGATGAAACTTCCGATATGATTAACTATCAAAATGATTCATACGCTCTTTTATGTTTCATTTCTGTTTCGTTCGTGACAGCTACAAAATGCAATCTTCCATGTCATTCAATTTACAGAGAAAAAAAGAGTTTCGAATTTTTCGTATTTGTCGCTGATTTGCCGAAAATCCCGAATTGGAGCAGAAAAGCCAAACATGTAATAAAAACTAGCCACAGGTTTGTCGCTCTTTTGCGAAACTACAGTGAAAACACGACATAAGACACAGAAGTTAATGTCAGAGTGCGGAATTGGCAAAGCTGGTATGAATGAATTCTAACACAAGCATTTAGTGCTCAGAGGATAATCTGGTTTACGGCTGATTGCCAGGCGACAATGTCTGCAACGTAGTCAACTTTCCGACGTTCCACGATTTTATTTCCCTCAAAAAAGACTACGGTGTATCAGTTGCGTAACCCAGCACTACTTTCAATGCCCAGGAATGAAAGCTTGTTTCCACCAACGCAATCTCATTCCTTACGGACGGCTCAGAGCTTAGAAATCGTATTAAAATTGAAGTATTTTCAGAACGAATCGTTCATTATGTGTTCTGAACGAAAATCTTAGCTTACAGTGAGAACCAAACGACTATCAAATCCATAGGTTCAACATCATTATCTTGGTATCATTGGTGACAAACTGTTGCAAATCTCTACATGAGATGACTCAACAATTCGTTTTTAGCCCGATATGCGTTCCGGAACACCAGGACATAGAAGGCAACCACATAGCTGATTAGCTAGGTACTTTTACTCAAAATAAGCATTCAACTCGAAATTCGTTAATTCTTTGCTAAACAGTAGCGCTAATCGCTCAACTTAAGCTGAGCTCTGTTCCCTTAGCCGGTCGAGTTGCACAGCTGTTGAGGGAGCTACTACCAAAAACTGACTGGTTGGCATACAGGAAGCTAGGCTCTATGCCCCGTACAACTACCTCTGAAGGAACGAAGAAGTAGAGGAAACAACTGGCTCAAATACCTGGCTGGGATGCTCCGAAACAGCTTAAGGAAGTTATCCAAAATAGCATCGGGTTGCTGCGCTCTTCAACCATGTGTCTCTCTAGCGTCGCAAGAAGTATACAATCATACGCTATCACAACGAACCAATTCGCGGTCTAAGTGTAGCAGGAAATAAACTAGCCTAACCCAGGATTTTGACATGTAACAATCCCGACCAATGAAAGACATTATGCCGCGCCAGCAGCAGTGCCCTACATCGAACCATTAACTGGTTGTTAGAAGAAAAAATGTTTGATGACTTTAAAATGTGTAATTTTTTGTAGCCTAGTGTAATCTGCCAACTTATTACAAATGCATTACACAGTATTTCGCAGATTCATGGGGATGGCTGATTGCCCTCCATATAGGAGGTGCCACTGCCGAGTTTAACACTTTTCCTAAGCTTATTTACTCTGCTTTACAAACAGTAACCTGAAAAGCAATTATTGTTAGTAATATCGAATTAGTGAGCTCACTTTATTTTTTCTTCAGAACTGCAAATTTAATACAAACAACAAACAAATATCTTTGCAAATTGAATGGCTAAACGAGTTAACTAAGAAAAATGTACATCTACTTTCAATATAGTATAAAACCAACAAAACATTCAATTACTCAAAGTTTTGCTCCAACTGTTTAGGAAAAACTTATTGATAATCATTGATGCATGTTTCATACTGCAATTGCACTCAAATTTACTATGATTTTTCTTTATGCAATTGTGTGTATATTTACATTTTCCTGGAGTTTTGTGCAAAATCTAGCAATAAATACTTTGATTTTTGTTTTATATGTAAATCTCAATTGCATAACGCGAACTTGTGTTCTCTGAACACACACTTTTGTCAAAAACTGAATAAATGGTTCTAGCTGATCAACTTTTTATGTTATCCGATATCGGCACTCTATTTTCGAAGTAGGGTGGGTTTAAAATCTTCCAAACTTTCGTAACGTCATTTATGAACAACCCCTTAGATATTTCACATCAAACATACAAAGACTGTCAAGAAATTTATGCTTTGCTCCAAATACGCAACTTGTTGGTTGCACAACTGTACTTCTGTTTCTTCCCTTACGAAATGAGTGTCCGAGATAGAATTGCCGTCGCTTAAAGCTTGTCTACCTGAGCAAACTCCATTTTGAAAGCTTGGGAAAGTTCTTGGACTGCACAGGTTTTAATGGACCTCATAAGAGTATTCAAACCAAAACTGACAAATAAAAGGAAATTAGAATCATATTTAACTTCATTCGTAGGCAAAAGCCTTTAATTGTAAATAGCCAACGCTCTTGGAGCTATTGCTAGCGCATCCATCAATTTGGTCTGAAACTTGCTTGAAAGAGTTTTGTGGTCAAAGATGCAGCATGTGCCACTTCTAATAGGCAAAACTCCAAACAAAGCGATGACTATAACAGACGACTTTATGCACGTTGATTTTTGACTTCTTAAGTGCCATGCTGAAAAGTTCCCTTTTCAAAATCACGATTTGTGATTTTAAATGTATACTTAAGGTTCTTGTAAGAAATTTACAAGACTCTCTATAAATAAGTTGCAATTCTATTGATGAACGAGGAAACGTTGCTAAGTTGTAAGAGTTTTCTGGCACATAACAGAGTATAAATATTATTTTATAATTGAAAGCAAAGCATTTCCATCACAAATATTGCTTTACTTTTAATAAACTCAGCGTTACCTGAAATAATTAAAATTATAAAAGAACCGCTGAGTAATATGAACATTGACAAGCCAAAAGCGATTTTTATGCTTTAAATTTATATACATAGATTGTAAATAAGTAGATATAAGTGTTTTTCGGGGCCAACAACCTATAAACACAGCTAATTGTATATGTAATAATAATAATAATAATACCTAATAATAACAACGAAAATTCAACAAGAGCAAAGAATTTAAGTGAAAATCTTATATACTTGTTATTTTGTTTGGGCGTTCTGTTTTTCTTTGCCGTTGTTGTAGCAGCACATAAAATCTATCAAATCAAGTTTTTATGTCATATGCCGACAGCTACAACAACAGCCGGAAACATAAGAAAAATTACATGCCATTAGGAGCACGGCCGGTCTGGGACACATGTGGCCGGGCCAGGCCAGACCGGGTCCTTATAAGAGTGAGAGTTAGAGTAAAAGTGGAAAGCGTGAAATAGAAGAAAGCGTATAAGACAGAAGAAAAACACACAAATAAAACAAACAACTTGCCAAGTCGAAGACTGTCGACACAGTGCACAGTGGTACAAGCAACTACAGCTACAAAGACGTATAAAATTCGCATTTATCAATGTATATTCCATTATGAATCTATAATGCCCAACGGGCATTCTAAATTAATAGCTCAAGCACAAAAAATAAGGCTAGACTAGAACATGCAAAAAAAAAAAGTGTATGCCAAAGGACATGGGTCAAACATTTCGTGGATACTGTTTACATTACGGCAGCGAAAACAAACCAAAAAAAGAACGAAACGAAACGAAACGAAACAAAACGAAACAAAAAGAAACAAACAGACAAACAAAAAGTAAAGAAACTGTAGCATACTTTCAGGCAGTAAACATAAAAATTTCAAAGATAACGGTTATAATGACAGCTGCTGATATTGTTGTTGTTGTTGTTGTTGTCGTTTTGTGCTTGCGATTGCCGTCACTCTTGACGTTGTTGATGCTTTTTATTTTTTGGCGAACATGAAAGCAAGCAATGAAAGTGCCGATGTGTGAGAGAGTGAGCGTGAGCGTGAGCGTGAGCGGGATGTAGTCAAAAAATGCCAAATGATTTGCTGCTCCCTCGCTGACTCCGAGTGCACAAGGTGTTGCCTCGCTCTCCCAAATGTGAGCAGACGCCATATGCAAATGCAACGTTTGCTAGACGCTTCGCTCACTTGCCGTCACGGCGCTGCAGCATCGCTGCTTGTTTAGTTTTTGTTTTTGTTTTGTTTCTTCTTTTGACTTATTCTGGCCTTTTTGCTTATTCTTTTGTTTCATGTCGTTTGCTTTTGGTACTTTTACTTTTGCTGCTGCAGTTGAACGCTTACAAGGACACTTTTGGCCTGAGGAGACACGCGCACACACACACACACACACACACACACACACACACAACAAAAGTTGTTGCCAAATATGCATACATATGTACATATAAGGCGTATGAGCGTCTGCCCGACTGTCTGGCAAGAATCAAACCAATCCGACACACGCACGCACATAAACAAGATGGCGGATTTCTAATTAACTGTTAGCCCATTGACACACACACACAAAGAGGCACTACCAGGGAGACAGACGGACGTGCGTGTGTGTGTGTGTGCACTACGATACACTTTTATGAAGCCAAGCGCTTAAATAGTCGTTTCGAAGCCAAACAAGTTTGAAATTAAATCAAAACCAAAACGACTTAACTTTGGCATCTTCATAAAGTGTACACACGCACACACACACGTACGCACACATGTACAGTTAGAGTATCCTTTATGCCAAGTATTAATGGCACCCAACAATTTTGCATTTGCAAAGATACTGAGCTTATAAGCAACGCTTAGAACTTAAGCGCTAGGGTTTAACTGCGGCGCACAGTGGATCCAACTGACTTCTTTTTAGTAAATATATTTAAAAAAATTTAAAATGCATATAACAGATAATTCCTTAGGCTTCTGCGATACACTGCGATAAATATGCTGTAAAGAGAGGGAGCTTAGTAAAGTGCGATATGTACACTAAAAGTCTTATCCTTGCACCTATAAAATGTGCTTATTGCCTAATAAATCGTTAAAATTTTGAAAATTTTGCTGGCAAGATGTTTGCAGTCTACTATGATCTGTACACACGTTCGCCAGATAGACAAACTTTCGACGAGGACGATTTGTTGAAAAATAAGCACAATTTAGAACATGGAATTTTTCCATAACATGCAAGATTAAGACATTTGCAGTATATAATATCGAACTTTAGTACTGTTTTTTGAAGCTCCCTCTATACACAGCTTATTTATCGCAGTGTATCGCAGAAGCTTAAGGGCTTCCTTGTTATTTTCGCCGAAAAAGAAGTCAGTTGGATCCACTGTGCGGCGTTGCCAATGTCGGTTTGTTTGCCTACGAGTGTGTGTGTGTGTGTGTGTGCGTTGCCAAAATGCAATTTGTGGCACAAAGTATTACAGTATTTGTTTAGTTTGCATTTTAGAACTGCTTCTTTGTTACACACCACTGTCTGAAGGCATTCGTCCTTAAGGCATGAGCGTAGCCAGGAAATGGCAGTGAATGCTAAGCATTTAATTGGCAGGAAATACAAATCCTTTGCCATATGAGAATGATTTGTGCAAAGCGCAGCACTTTGGCCATAATTTCAACACAATTTCTATGAACTCGTGCTTCTTGAGACTGATTAGAGCAAAGTGTAGCAGCATTGGCGTAATAGCTTTCGCCATCATTAACGCAATTTCTATGAACTTTGGCCTGAGGTGAATTTGTGCAAGGCGCAGCATTTGCTTAATAGTTTTCGCCATAATTTCAAACTAATATTCAGCTCTACTTGAAACTGACTTTAGCAAAGCGCAACCTGAAATTTCTACGAATTTCTTTTGCTTTTGGAGTGGCCATAATAACCCGTTATCGGCTGACTACACTTCGTGTTATGAAAGATAGTTAATGCGCCCTCTAATTAGCGATTCCGACGAATATATGCTCCTCCGACTTCTATGAAGACCTTTCTCTGAAAAGGTGACCAACGTAGCCGCTGCATGTTAATTCACTTGACTATGTCAATGGCGTCGTTGCGCTTATAGAGTTCCAGCGAGTGCATTCCAAGGACATACGCATCAGCTTTCACAATTATTTTTTAATCTTACTAAAGATCATCGAAAACGGCTAAATATTACGTTAAGTTTATGTAACTTTCTGAGAACATAACAAATGCGCGGAATTTCGTATAGAAAGTGAAATACGCTTTATAAAGTGACTTTTGAACTTGTTCTAATAGATTAAGGTAACAGATTCTGTTCGTAGTTCTGCCTTTAGAAACCAATGGCCCGAATTTTCAGCAACCAATAGTAGAGCGTAGAACGGTTTCAGGTATCAACTCACTTGAGCTTGTCTTATTTTAAAGTCAAAGAGAAAGCTCAAGGAGCAGAACCGGTAACCGCCCGAGATGAAATTCCAAATTTTTACACTAGTTTTTATTGAAAGAATGATTTAAGTTAGATTAAGCGTTAGTTTGCTTCGTGGCTTCTTCGCGATAGTATGGTCTTCCGCTTACAGTTTCTTCTCTTCGCGTTGTCTTAGAATTTCGCGCATCGGAAATCCATGTAAGAAGTCTGAATCGGCTTTACTTATCATTTTTTTCCGAGCAGCTCCGGAACATATTTCTTCTACATGTTTTTTCTGCTGTTTTTTTATCGAATTGCTTATGATCTTCGTTACCTTTCAACTTACTGTGGCCGAAATTTGCAGACGGTTTTGTAGTAGATTTCTTTAAGGCATTTTTATTAAAAGCCGTCGGTCAAATCTTCTTACACAATAGATCTCTACTTATTTCAAATCGACCAGCGACGAATTGCTGTTGGGTTGAAATTGGAAGAGATTTCTGGCGCTTTTTTATAACCATTGTTTTTTCAATCTTAGAAAAACTTTATATTTCAGAGTATTATATGTTTTAATTCAAAAAAATTTCACAATTTACCGATTTCGCGAGTTTGTCAAGAAGTGAGGCTGTTTCTTGTAGCTAGTCAGAACACGATACCCATTTACAGTTAGTGGCCTATTTTTTTGATATTTTTTATATTCTCAGATAGTTATTAACTTTGTTTTGAGTAAGATGCAATCTGGCATTCATATTTCATTGTTTAATTTCAAAAAAATACTTTAGACTTGTTTTTGAATATGAAAACTTAGGAAACTTTTGCTTATGCTGAGTTTTGTTTTTGTAGTTTACGAAAAAACCAATCTTAGTTTTATAGTTTTAGCACCAAGTCGGATAATTTTTAGCTAAAAAGTTTGTTAGCTTCAATTCCGAAGATTTATTAAAAAAAACTTATAGGGTTTACAAAATTAATTTTTTTAAATTCAAACATTTTTTGAGAAAATTCATTTTTGAATATTAAAATTTTTTGATTTATTTTTTATTTTTTTTATAATTTCAGAAATTTTTTGAGAAACTGTGTGCTACAATTTGCAAACTTTTCCTAATGTTGACTTTTCTTTGTTTATCTAAAAACAATTTGTTTTTAATTTAAACGCCTTTGATTAGAAAATATTTGCCAAAAATACCACTGAAATTAAGCTGCTATTTATGCGAATTTCGGAGCTTTTTTGGATAGAAAGTTTTAAAGGAAGTAAATCTTGGCAATGAACTGTCTTAAATTTAGCATTTTTGTTTAGGAAACTTCTTTTATTTATGCTTCAAAGTTTTTTTACTTTTAAAATTGTTTTTCCCGAAATTTCTTACTCTCTTCGGACTTTGCCATCAAAAAAACATATTTATAAGAAGAATATCAGGTCGCTAATGTCATATAATGTCAAAAATTTTCTAAAATTCCAAAAAAAGTTTTGCTGAATATTGTAGAATTTACGAAAATTTCGCTTTTTGGTTGTTCGAAAAACAAGCTTTTTGTTGGAAAATTATACCGAAACGTAAGAACACTGCAGTTAAACTAATCTTTATAGTGTCGTATCATGTTTAGATAGGAAGTTTTTGAAAAATAAACGCTAACATTAAAATTTCAGAAAATTTGTTGAGCAAATTTTTTGCTAGTCAAAACATTTTATAAGAAAAATGATTACCAAATGTTGTAAACTAATAAAAGGTAATGCGAAATTTGCCAGGACTCTATAATTAACATGTTGAAATGTCCGCGGAAAATCTGAACAGTTTGCGTTAAAAAATTTAATGAGTTTGATTAGGCGAATCGAGGGATCGCAAAGATCTTGACAGCTTACTGCACAGTATACTAAAAATTTGTAATGCGAAATTTGCCAAAACGAAAGAACTTTACATCTAACATGATATTTATAGCGACTTTTGAAAATTCTGCGGAAAATCGTATAATTTTGCGATTGAAAATTTTAGGATGTGAGTTTAACGGTATAGAACAAAACATTCTTTTATCGATAAGGCAGTAAGTAAGCATCTTTTGGAATTGGAAAAACATATATGCGTTTTTTCGCAGAGCAAATGGACAATTTAGGCAGTTTCTTTTTTTATAAATTTTTCATTCACTCTTTCGAAGTAGCTTCAGTTGTAAAGAATCAAAATAGGTTTTCGAATTTAGGCTAGTATCCAAAGTAATTATAATTGTGAAACTTTTTTTAATGAGATCGTTAGTTTGGCAAGAGGTAAGCTGCTGCTTTGAAGCACCCTTCACTAACTTGGCTACGTCCATGGTCTTAAGGGCTGTGCTTGCTAGTGTCTCGAATGCTTCAGGCGACGACATTTTGCGTCAATGCACTGACAACTTAAAAGACACAAATTCAACTACATAATAAGTAAATTTGTGTAGTATATAACGCTTGATACCGTTGTAGTGCCGAATGATGTCTCACTTTGTATGTTTGGGTGTATGAGTAAGACATTTGATTACTAATGCGTAATGAAAGGCATTAAGACGTTTTAATAATGCGGCGCTGTCTGACACTTAAAGAGGCGATAATGACAATGATGACGTTCTTGTTAATGATGAAGCTATTAGCAATGACTGCCAAATGAGTATCAAACTCTCTTTAGCGCTTTATCAATGTGCGTGGTGGTAACGATTTCATTCTGTTTAGTACTAATTGTAATTGCAAATGGCGTAAGTACCAGCAGCAACAACAGCAAAACAACAAGAAACACTACACCAACAAGCATAAAACACAGTTAGATGTAACATTTAAATGGTAACCGATATTTTGATTTGATATTCAAGGTATAACTCTCTTACCTGCGGTTGGTCTCTTACTCTGGCCCTCCCTCTTCTTCTTGGTGAAGCCACTGTCGTTTTTGATCTGGAAATGTTTAAGTCAAATGCGCTGCTTTGCTGTTGAACATTATCGCTGGATTTGTGACGATAAATTGTTTGTATTGTTTTCAAGTTAATTAGTGGGTGAGTTTATGTCTAACGATCAAATTTAAACGTTTTGTTAGCGACTTTTTTAACACTTTAAACTTTCAAAAAAAAGATGCACTCGAAAAAAAAATATACTTTTCAAAGTACGCGACTTTTTTGGCGCGCGTTTTTTGACACAAACAGAACGCGCCTACAAGTAGGCAACGCAAAAGCTGCGCGCGTTTTTATTAAGTTGTTGTTTGTTGCTGTTGTTGTTGTTGTTGTTCTCAATGCGTTGTACCTCAAATTTGTTGCGAAGTGAAGTTTTTGTTGATTTGTTTTGTCTGTCTCTGGTTTCTGTTTCGGTTTTGCTTCTTTACTTTTTTTTTCTTGGTGTCAACGAACCTGTACGGCTAACGAGCTGCCGCTAACTGAAGCTAGCAAGCGGCAAACGCCGCCTTTTAAAGACAAAGCAAGTGCCGAGCGGCCAGCACGAGCTTAGCCGAATGCTAGCCGAGCTTTTAGCCGTTAGCAGCCTGCAGGGTACGACGTTAACGTTAAAAGCTCATCTCTATACGCAATTCAAAGCCAACCGAAGCTTTCGCTGCGCCTTTGCTGACCTGGTTTAGATAGCACTTGTCAAGAGGCGTCTATGTATGTGTGTGTGTGTGTGTGTGTGTTTTTTTTTGACCGTTACAAGTGTTCAAAAGCTTTTTATTTGATTAAATTGTGTAACAAGTGCAGCAGCAAGTCGAAAGCGTTTTTTAATAAAAGTTGTAGCATACTTTCGAGTGCTGCAGTAAACAAGCGCATGCAGTTCACTTGACTGCACTTCACTCAAGCAGTGCAGCAACATGCAGTGCGGATTCGAAGAGCAAGTATATATTGTGCGATTTTGGTAAGGCGTTTCTTACACGCAGCGAGTGACAAAGTGAAAACATTGCATACCCTTTCCCACTTTGTGTACTTCTTCTTCTTAACTGGCCATAACAACCCGTTATCGGGTTACGGCCTGTTGGAAATACATTCTTTCATTGGAATTGTGGTTTTACGTGGTGGGTTCCAAACCCTACTCACAACCCTTTTAAGGCCTAATGGTCTCGAAAGAGCCCAGTTTCATTGTTATTCGCCTCATACGACAAGCTTTGACCTGCTGCGGTCGTATTCTCTAACCCGCTCACCACACGGGATACAGGGTATAAAAATCTCTCACGAAATCTCGCTCGATATTGGAATGCATACTACTATGAAGCAAGTCGCAGAGGGTTGCAGGCGAGCCGACTTACGTGCGATATTACCGTGCCGAGTTACAAAGCACACGGTAAAGAAAGATTGTAAAGTCCCTAAAAGTTCTCCTGCTAAAATATTCTAAGCCGATGCGTCATAATGACGTAGATAATTGAGTTTCAAATACGATAAAGCCATGTCTTAGCAAAATATGCGAGTTGTAGCAGATTGTCGCGCTATAAAAGCTATTCGTTTGAAGCTTGGCACAGTTATACAGCCTGTTGCTGGTGTGAAAATCGCATGAAAACTGCAATATAAAGAACCACTTTACTCCAAATTAGAAAATTTACCAGGATTTTTGTTATAAGCACAACTTTTGGCATCTTTCTGCGTTTAAAGGGTCAATAGTGAAATCAACTTTTCTTCGAATTTATTAAAATTGCATTGCTGTTTTAGACATAAGTGGTTTTGTCAAAAGTCCACTGATACATACAGGGGTGTGCCAGAAATCTTTAGAGGGTTTTCGTAAAGTTTCGTTTAAGCTCTCTTGTTAGATTTGAATTTCTGGAAAAGATAGTTCTGTCAGATTGACGAATTGGTTTTTGACTGAAATTTAGGCATAAAAAGATTGCATTGGGTTGAAATTCGGTTGAAAGAGATTGCAGACACCCATCACCGATTCAAGAATAAAACTACTTTGCAATTGTCGCGCAACACCATTGTGAGCACGCTTCAAATGTCGCTAATGACAAAGCCAACACACACGCAAGCATATCATATATGCATCCACAGGGATGCCCTAGAATTGAGACCTCCAATTAGCAAAGTGTTTGCTAAACAAGCAGCTGACTGCAAGTTTTTGGTGGTTGGGCTTAAGTTCAGTGACCAAACGCAAAGCGGTTCAGCATCTTGTGGGCCATAAAAGTAGCGCCATCCTGTTACCTGTGCTGTCGCTGGCTTAAATTTTCCGCTCCCAACTTTCCTGACATCCGTTAAAGTTGCGCCTGCGGCCAGGCAATGCATGGCACAAACTGTACAAACAGCTTCACACCTTGACATTTTTCACACAGACAGACAGACACTTGCACGTATATGTAGCTGCCACTTGCTTTGGCAATAAATGGAAACGCTTCAAATGCGCTGACTCTGTGCAGTTGACTGCGTTGGCAGCGCAGGAAGTTGCACAACAGTTTTATACGACGCTTCCTCCAATTGCAGCAGTTGCAGCAATTTCCTCATAAATTGTTGACTTATTAAATTGTTGGCCACTGTTGTAGCACCATGCTTATTGTGTCTCCCGGCAGTAGTGCATCCTGCTACTATCCCAGGACTCACTGCTCACTGTTACTTACAACTATACTCTGTTTGACTTTGCACTTTGTCAAAGTTGTTTACCTTGGCGTTTCTTTTACTTGGTACTTAGTTGCATACAAGTGTAAATGTTCTAGACACAAGCATGCATATATATATATATATATATACAGTATGTATGTATGTTTATGTATATGTATGTATGTACATTGAACGTCCTCACTTTAATCCCATTTGGCATGCTGAGCATTTTGTGCGCATCATTTGTGCTGGTTTGCTGCGCTTCCTTAATGCCAGCTGACTGACTGCCAGATTTCCCAGCCAGAGCCGGGAAATAGTTAAAACTGCAATACGACAGACAACCGGATGCTCAACGTTTGGCGCAACGCTTAGCAAGGAACTTAAAGAGCTGATGTCCAAATTCAAGTTGAAGCTTGCTGCTAGTGCTTGTAACTATAAGTATGGTTTGCAACATGTGTATTGACATTGTAAAACATAAATTGCAGGAATTGAATGCACGGCTTTAATTGACGTAAATGCATGCATACAAATTATAATATTTCCGTGAAAGTGTGTGTGGGCGTGGCCAAATGTGCAGCAAGCGTAAAAGCTTTAGTGTTCGCAGCCATTTCAAACGAAATTTGAGCACTGCAATACTTACAGTCAAGCAGTGCAGTCACGCGACTTCGTGCTCTTCGCACTGCTTGCCGGCACAACCTGCTTGTACTGTTTGCTAGGGTTCTAGACAAGCAGTGCGCGCCGTCATGTTGCTTTAGCATATTATGTATATATTTTGCAAGATAAAGAGGCATCAAACTAATCATGTTAATGTGTGGAAGTTTGAATACTATGTATTACGTTTAGTTTCTTTGTTCCATTGTTGAGCTTTTAGCAGATTCATTATCCACACGATTTTGGTGTGATATCTGCTCGGCAATGGTCATACAAAACATGAAAATGAGCCAGAGATGCATCTTTACTATTCTGATGTACTCGTTGTAGAATTCAGTGTTCTAGAGACCCTAAACAATTTTTTAGTTTTGTTAACTCTAAGCGCAATTCCGTATTATTTCCTTATTCCCTAGTTTACAATGATGAAGTAGCTACTTCAGACGTTCGCAAATTTTTCCAATCACCATATTCTTCCGAGACGTCACTTTTCATTCCGCCTTTTAGCCAAGATCACCTAGTTTCTGGTCTAAATTCTCTTAAATTATATTTTTGCCCTGGTCCCGATAACGTACCTAGCTGCATGCTTAAAGCTTGCACACGTACGCTACAAGTTCCATTACGTATCCTGCTATTTGGAAATCTTCTTTTCTTATACCTCTCCATAAGAAAGGCAGCAGCTCATACATTTCTAACTATCGAGGTATAGCTAAATTGTCAGTGAAAAGCTTTTATTCTCTAACCCGATTCATCGCTGTAAGTCCCTCATCTCTCCCTAACAGCATGCCTTCACAAAAGTTCGTTCAACTACGAAAGATCTCCAAGAGTTTATGTCTCTTCACTTTTAACGGTTTTTTTAATTAATTCCAACCTGATGTCATACTAACTATACTAACTTTAGTACGGCTTTTGATTTTGTAAACCATAAACTTCTCATTCTGAAGTTTGGGCTTTTGGGTCTTCCGCCAAAGTTTCTTAGATATGTAGCTTCGTACCTTTCAGACAGGACACTTCTTTAAGTCCGCTGTTTCCAAAACAGTCTATTTGTCGTCGGGCGTTTATCAATGATCTTCCCAACGTGATTTCTAATGCTCGTGTTCTCATGTCCACCGGCGATCTAAAACTGGGCTTTTCATTCAACGATCCAACGTCGTATCTTTTAATGCAGGATGATTTGAACTCCCTTCGAAATCGGTGCTCTTTCAATCACTTGAATTTAATTCTTTCCTTCTCGGTTACATTAAACGATGGTCAAAGGAATTTCAAGGCCCTTTCCCTACAAAAACTCTCTATACTGCCCTGTTTCGCACAGTGCTTGAGTATGGCTCCTGCGTTGGGTGTCACCAGTACAAACACAATCAATCTCGAATTGAATCTGTGCAGAAACAGTTTCTGCTCTATGCCCAATACCCGTTTGCCTTCTTACGCTAGTAGACTTCTCCTTATTCATCTTGTTTCTCTAGCAACTTTCCTGCATAAACTAATTTGTTGGTACAGAGATTCAGATTTGCTTAGCCAACTAAGGTTCCAAGTCGCCAAAAAAGGAATTTTTTACCCTTATATTTAAATAGGTGCACAAGTAACTACGCCTTAAATGAGCCGTTACGAGTAATATGTTTCAATTTTAATGATCTTAATAGTGTTCCTTTAAAGAAACTTTCTCCTTCTTGCCTAATTAAAAGGGTCTTACAGCATCTTAGAACTGGTAATAATCTCAGACCACTCTGGCTGTGGGTAGGGGCATAGCTGGCCTGCGGGCAAATAAAATTACCCCAAAATTCGCAACCTTGCTGTTTTAATTTATCTTATGTTAATTTAACTTTGTTATATACTTAAAATTAATTTTATATATCTTTAATTAACCATTTTGTTATTGTTGATCTTAAATAAATAAATAAATAAAAGCCACCTTTCCACAGTATGTCGACACTGCAGTAGTTCCACATGGAACTGCTAAGATTATTGGAACCATATGCGGTTGATCTTGATGTATAAAATAAATCATAAATTAAAAGATGAGTACTTTTTGGTAAGAACTACCATTTCGCTTTCATTTTAAAAGTAACTAAGTAACAGCACAAACTGGTTAACTTTTGCAACTACTGGTATGTAATGCCATGTCAATGACAGACTCAAAACTTTGCTCTAACTATGTTAGGCAATGATAAAGACATGGCCAAAACTGCCACATGGTGGTAAAATCGTTATAGTGTTTACAATTTTCACACTCTTTGTAAAGCAAAGCCGCAAAAACTTTCACTAACCTTCACTCACAGAATCACACAGAACTTTCCAATGCATTACTATTTTGCTTACAATGTAATGGCCGGCCGCTGTACAATTTGGATACATGACTATTTCGATTACTACGGCATACAAAACCGCAAAAACTTTCAATAAACTGCACTAGCAGAATAACACAGAACTTTTGAACGCATTACTATTTTGCTTACAATGTAATGGCAGGCCGCTGTGCACTTTCGATACAATTACTTTGTTTTGCAAAGAGAGAGGAATGACATTTTCAAAACCAACACGAAGTGGTTAACTGTTTTAGCTACAGTTATATAATGCAATATTATTACCAGACTCAAAACTTTTGTCTTACTTTGTTAAGCAAAGATAAAGATATTTCCAAAACTGCTAATCTTTGTAAATCTCAGCCGGAAAAACTTTCCATAAACTTCACTAACACAATAACACAGAACTTTTCAACGCATTACTATCTTGCTTACAATGTAATGACAGACCGCTGTACACTTGCGAATAAAACTAATGTAACGCAGTAGAAACTTTCAATAAACTAAACTAGGAGAACAGAATTTTAACTAGCTAGAATTCTAAGCTATTTATGAATTTTCATTTTCGTAGTCGTTGAAATTTATTTGGTTTGAGCTTATAATAAGCCCAAAGTTGTGGATAAACTACACAAAAGTTTGTTAAGTCCTTAAGTAGTTACAATCGAGCGAAACCACAATATAGACTCAATATACACAACTCAAAGGGCCTGAAAGTAATAGAGTGGAATACTGAACCTTTATAAAATTTAAAAGTTTTGCTGAAAAGCGGGTATTTTCAAAACAGTGTTTTGCTGTCTCTGTCAGGCCGACTCAATCGTAGCCATAATTGAGAAACAGAAAGAGAAAATAACACTTTCTTAGGAATTGATTTTCGGCAAGTCGACTTAATATAACGACCATGCATTCCACTCACTATTCAATTTCATACTCTTTGACATGCACTTGCATAGCGACAAAGTGTTCATCTTTTATTTGTAAAACGAATAAGTACATTACAAAAGAAGCTTATCTTCTACTCATCTTTGGCCTATGCGATCTCAGCACTGCAGCTCTTGTCAAGGATCCAAAACACCTTCGTTTGGGTCTTCTAATGGGTATACTCTTAGCCAAGCCATTGGCAAGACTGTTGGGGTTATCTCTCTGCCTCTGAAGAGAGTTCGCAATTTAGTTAGAAACCTAAGCAATTTGTAGATCGTTAAGTAACGCTTTATCACATACCAGGATTTTTGGTGTTTGATTTTTTAACACCTGCAAACGCTTCCAGTGCCTCTTGCAGACAACAACCCAGATGAATAACCCAAACTACTGAACCTATGCTCAGCTTGGACCTAATGGAAAGCAGTCAGCAGTCAATATAGCGCGCACAGTGGTCACTTTTACAGTAATGTAATGCGAATGTATTCAGCCTTAACCCTAAACCCGTGGATTAGATCGGCCCAATAACAAAAGAAAAAAAATACAGAATTGCTATTATGGCTGTGTAGCTTGAAACTTTAGCTTCCAAATAAACCAAGTTTTATAGCACAATAGAGTTCGCCTTGTAGTCGAAATTCGACGACTTAATAAACACTCTAATACGAAGAGGAGAAAAGAAAACACGAAATAACAACGTTTGTGTCCACAATGTTGTTGATTTTTTTACTTCAAACCAATTTTTACCTCAAAAACTAAAACGCAACTTATAGTCTGCAAACCGCAAGCATTTCATCTTTCGAATAGTATAGGTTTCAAATGAAAACAGTGCGTTATTGCGAAGTTATCGGTACCACACTGAATTTTTACTCTGTTACTCTGTTTGATTAAGTTACTATGATGTTGTTTTCATAGTATAAACCAAGGTAAGGCCAAGGCAGGACTGACAACATCGTTTGGAGGTTGATGCCAATCAATAAAGCATGCTCCATCCGTGGGATTTTGAGCTTGGAAAAATACAGACGCCGCTGAAATGTTCCCATACATTGGAACTTTGGTATATACCAAGTATCTCTTCAATAAAGAGAGCATGCCGCCAAGCAGTAGTGACGACAAGTGTTTTTGGCTATGTCATCTCGTTTTGCCCATTTTTTAGAAAAAAAGAAGTAAGGCGCTCCAGTCAAAACTTAAAAATTGGCTCACACATACTTCTAAACCGAAAATAACACCGATAGAAAATTTTATTTTGTAAATTATTAAAATTAAAATTTACGATTCATGTAAGATGTCTCGGGAACTAATAACCCAACATTTTTGAACTCATAACATTTAGAAACGTAATGTTATGAAGATTTTAATGGTGTATACTTTTAAGCTATATATCAAGGTGGTCAAGCAAAAACTATATATAAATTGTAAATCTATAATTAATGTGGGGGGGAAAGCGAAGAAAACCTCAGAGCAAATGTTTTTTTGGTTATAAATGTACTTTATGTGTGCCAAAATTCAAACATTTTTTGGCATTTCAGATTTCGACAAAATATTTTAAAGGCTTTAACTATTGACGAGTATATTTGATTTACTTCATTTCAGTTTTGTTGGTTCACGCCCAGATTCTGCTTTTATCGGAGCTCTATGTTGGCACCCCGCTAGAGCTAAGGCAAATTTTGTTTAAACCACTATATCTGTCCAACCAGTAGCTAAATCAAAAAAATGTCTATGAAAAGGTTAATATGCGCTTTAATACCTAGACAACGGTATATGGTTCGAGCGGATCAGACGCTCTAGGCAAAAGTTCAAAACTTCCAGTAATTTATACTTCGCACTTCGTCAGAGTCTCTTGCTTTCGTCACAGCACGAACTACCGTTCGTTGTCATAAAGATACTTGAATATTATTAAAAAAAAAAAAATAGGGACTTAAATGTAAAATGTCAAACTGACCCGACAACACGGAACTATGTTAAAATTTGAGTGCATGAGCCTTGGGTTTACATCCATGCAAAAAAATCCTTGAGTTTATTGTTTTTGTGACTGTTTGAGCTGGTGCTATGGCATGTGCACTGAGTGCATGTATAACTTGGGTCAAAAGCTGAAATTCTGCTTAACTCTGCTTAGCTCTGCTCAAAAAGCCATTAAAATGGCAAGGTAGCAGCCACAACACCCGCAACAACAACAACCGCAACATCAACCGCATCAACAACTCTGACCGCGCTGATACCAAGAAATTGCACTATATATGAACAAAGGCCATGAGTTACTTGTGGTTCTGGTAATTGAGATGCACATTGATGTTGTTGTTGTTGTTGATGTTGGCGTACTATCTATAAATATTTAAATTGGTTTCCAGCGCGAGGACATCCATGTTTAATCAAACATTTTGGTGCAGCCAATCTTTATGCACGCATATGACAGCGCCATCTAGCGTGGAAATATGCTAGCGCCAGCACGCGTAAACAAGCACAACCTAACATAAACATGAGTGCTCACCTATTCGCTCCACAGCAAGCACAGCGCCAAATCCACATCTTACCATATCTTGTTGGATGGTGTATATTGTGCACTTTCTGTGTTCGGTATTCCTGCAAAGTTGATGCGACTTTGCAGAATGACGTTAAGGTAGCGAAAGAACCTCTCTGAACCTTTTGATATTGAACGAAGCTTTCAGACAAGGCGTTGCTACCTCCTCCATCTCTTCCACTTTGTGATGGTGAATATGTTGCGAAAGACCCAATTTCATCGGAACGGGACAATATTAAACTACAAGAGTGTCCACTCGCTCGCATACACAGATGATATCGATATCATTGATATTACTAAGCGAGCAGTTACTGGAGCCCCTGCTGCTATTGAAAGAGAATCTACCAGGTTGGCTCTGCTTGTAAATGAGAGTAAGATAAAGTATGTTTAGCTCGAGTAAAGAGGCGAGAGATTCATGTTGAAAACTATACTTTTGATGTTGCCAAGGATTCCGTATAGCTTGGTACCACCGCACAGTGGAGACAACCGACTTCTTTTGCGTCAAAAATCATAAAGGATAGGACTCGCCTAACGAGTGGAATAATTGTACCACGAGTAAGACTCGTGATAATCATGTTAGGCACAGATATTGTACCACGAGTAAGACTCGTGATAATCATGTTAGGCACAGATATTGTACCACGACGAGTCAGACTCGTTGAAATACGTTAAGGGGGAGTAAAGATATTTTCAAAATTTAAAATGCATGTAACATAGATATATATACTAATATTATTAATCCGAAAGTAACTCTGTCTGTCTGTTTGTTCCCTTTTCACGCCTAAGCCGCTGAACCAATTGTTTTACATTTTGTGGCAATATCTTAACGACTTCCCTAGCAGAAAGCCGTAAAACTACATAAAATGACACGAAATCTCGGAAACTACTTTTATTTTTCCGGAGAATGAAGATGAAGAGGAATATGATGAAGACAAAGACAAAGTGGAGAAGGAGCAGAAAGATGAAGAAAAAGTGGAAAAGGAACATGAAGAAGGAAGAAAAAGAAAAAAAGAAGAGAAAAAGAAAGTAGAAAAGGAGCGGGAAGAGGAAGAAGAAAAAGACAAAGCTTGACGAAGACGAAGAAAAAGAAGAGGAGGAAAAGGAAGAGAAGGTGATGATGTCGATGAGAGATGTCTGTTTCAACAAAATGGATGAACTAATATTTAAGGTAGTTCGACACGGTTTAGAGCTGGAAACGCTCAGGAGCAAAGTGGCGGTCATATAGATTTGCACACAGTAAAAAGGAATATTACTTAACAATAAACAGCTTTTTGTTGGGAACGAAATAGGACTACAACAAAGGTCTCGCAATTACGAGTCTTTAGCGTTAGCTTTTACGAGTCTTCCTTGATATTGTTAGCGGCTCGTAAAAATACTATTTTTAATCGCAAACGTATAATATTCAATATTTTATTAAAAAATGCTCTCAAGTTATACCAGAAAAGTCTCGCAAAAGATATCCTAAAAGGCTGGCAAGAAGTATCGTTTATGAGCCTTCTGCCACATCGCCAAAGACTCGCTAACGATATTTCTTGCGACACAGTTAAACGAAGGCTTTTGCTGCCTTCTGAACTGAACGACATATGAATGTTATTCGTATCTTTTCCGCATCTGAATACGAGCGTTATGTAGGGGTAAGTCTCGCATTTCACTCGTATGCGATATCATATGCGAGTGTTTGGTCCGCTGGATAAACACAATGAATGTTTGTCATTTTAGCTATGAGGCGTAAATCCTCTCACTCTCGCTATCTTAGGCTCTCAAAAACTTGGCAGAGTAAGCTTACCTTGTATTCTCATATCATGGCTATAAACATCAAGCAATGCACACAAATGCACACGCGTACATTTTTTACGGGCTAGTGCGTCCCTCATTGACTTTTGCAGCAGAATGAAAAATAGTTCCTTAAAAATGAGCCAGCATCGACAGATGGCTCATACCTTGAAAAGATATACCCTGGGTATACTAAAAAAAGAATATTGACCTTGCAGTCGGCTGCTACGCGAACTGTGCGAGGTCACTATCGGGAAATAGGGAAGATGCTCCTATCGAGCGCACTGTGTGAAAGACTAAAGCCGTTTGCGAAAGAACTGATTGGACCGTATTAGTGTGGTTTTAGACCTTATAAGTCCACTATTGACCAGATATTCACACTACGCTAAATCCTGTAAAAGACCCATGCAAAACAAATGGACACCCAACATCTCTTTGTCGTTTATAAAAAAAGTTGATACGACTATGCAGAATAACGTTGAGCAACACATCCAGATCCGTCAAAGTAGAAAAGAGCTTCTCCGAGCCTTTTGATACCAACCGACCTGCGACCTCTTCACCCTCTTGATGGCGAATGTGTTGGGAAAGGCGGAGGTACCTTGTACCTGTATTCTTTAAGGGTGCCCAGTTTCTTGCATACGCATATGATATCGATATCATTGGTCGTACTAAGCGAGCAGTTACCGGAGCCTTTGCGGCTATTTAAAGAGAATCTGCCAGGGTGGGTCTGGTGGTACATGAGAGCAAGACGAAGTATACGCTTTCTTCGAGTAGAGATACACAGCGGTTGGAGTCTCAGATTGGTGTTGAGGACTATACTTTTGATATTGTCAAGAATTTCGTCTACCTTGGCACCACCGTCAATGATGTCAGCATGGTGATCAAGCAGATTATCACTCTTGGCAATAGATGTTACTTTGGTCTCAGTAGGCAAATGAGTAGTAAAGACCACTCCCGCCAGACGAAACTAACACTCTATAACACGCTCATCTTTCCCGTTTTGCTTTATGGCGCTGAATCATGGGCGATGTCGCAGTCTGATGAAAATGCCCTAGGAGTGTTTGAGCAGAAAGTACTCTGTAAGATCTTTGGCCCTCTACTACGACTACCGCTCCCGACGGAACGACAAACTCTATGAGCTCTACGACGATATTGACATAGTCAAGCAAATTAATATCCAGCGGCTCCACTGGCTAGGTCATGTTGTGCGAATGGATGAAGAAGCTCCTGTGAGAAAGGTCTTCAATGCGCGTGTCGAAGGGCAGACTGTCTCCGTTGTAAGGACCAGGTAGAGACTATACTAGCTACCTTTGGTATCACCAATTGGAAAAGGCTCGCGCAAAGCAGTGACGCCTAGAGGAGAGTTTTACATAAGGCCGTAACCCGGTAACGGTTTGTTTTGATTTATCATACCTCTATTAGTGTACCCTGGATATACCCTGCTACTTAGTTTGATTTCGCATTGAGTGTATTTATAATTGTGGCAGCAAATAAAACTGTTCTATTTAGTTTTTTGACAATTTATCATCGTTTTTTATAAAGTTATGTAACTCATATGAGCCCTAGCTGCGCAAGTGGGAGTCTGTGTAAAGAAAAGTGAAGTAAATAAATTTTCTAGAAACTTTCAGTGCACTAACAAAAAAGTTAACTTGCTTATATCTGGAGTAAGCCTCATCCGAAACAAAAGTAAAAACCTAGATATTTAATGGAATTTCATTGCATTTCTTTAATTTAAAGTTTTGTTCGGCTAAGTCTTAGTACATACATTCATACATTTGGTTTTTGCTGCGTCTGTGTGTGAGTGCGTGTGCTACCCTATGTGGTGAGTGTGCCAAAGATTACCACCACAGCCTGTCATGCCTTGTGTAGTGCAAGGCACGGGCATGCTGCTGCTCGAAGAGTTGCACCTTGTAAGGGGCGAATAAAAGCTGCTCCATTAAGTTGGTGATGGCCATCTCGACGACTTTCCAGAGATCCTAGATATACCAAGAACGCATCGACGACAGAGATCCAGTAATGTCTCTCCTATTAGGCGGCCAACAATGCTTTGAGACTGTGGGATTTGCTTGAGGATGGCGAGCGATGCACTATCCACCAAGTGTGTGTCCGTGTGCGTGTGTGGATTCCGTTAAATTATGTAGTTACATATAGTATATGCTTAGCATTATAACATTAAGAGCTAATTAAAACTAGCTAATTTTATAAGTGCGTCATTCCTTTCATAAACCGATAAAGAAGAATTAAATATTTTTTCATTTCAAACAATTTATCTTACAGCTGCCATGCAGAAAATAAGCCAACAGCTTATATAGATTTTTGAAAAAGATGCTCGTTTTTTGTTTTCAAAAAAGTTAGTAGAAATTTTGGATGCATTTTTACCAGCAAGAGGCATGTGTTTTGATGCTGTCTCGGTCTGCCGCACATATTCATTGATACACTTAATATGCATGAATGCAAGCATTAGAGGAAGACAGCACGAAGACCTCTGGCTACTGCTGGTAAATCTGCATAAATACACATGAACTTGGCCAAAATACCTCATATCTTCCGTTCGGAAGACATTAGTCTTTTTTTAACTTTTTTAAATTTAATCGTTAGTTAATTATAGTTTAAACTATTAAGTTGCTAACCAACAAACAACAGAAAACAAACTTAATCGAACTCTTGAATTAAACTAAAGAAGTACAAAAGCTGCCTTCTAATCTCCTGCATAGAAACCGTAATGCTTCTCATATATGATTTATCGTTTTTTTTGTAAGAGAATGACGAATTGTAAGTAGCATTTTCGTGTGCAATTTTGGTACCGCATGAATACTTTTCCAAGGTAAGAAAAACAAATTTAGGATTAACATAAATACATACAAACATAGAATACATTGTGCTAGTGTTCTGACAATTGTATTGCCCAGTTATGACGCGCTGCTTAGAACATGCCATCCGATTTTGCCACGGGAATGAGCACAATCAAAAAAATGACAAAGTTTCTCATAACCAAACGCCAATCATTGGGCACTGCATAGGGCAGCAAGATCTGTGTTAAGCGATGCACCTCATGCGAGGCGCAAACAAAAATAAATGATGTTATAATCATGTTGAGCGTGGGAAAACCGGGCAGCAGCACCAGCACGCCATGCCGATCCGCTGCCAGCCATATATGATACTGGCATACAAACAACTCCAGTGAAATGCGTCCAAACCAGGCGAAAAAGTTGGAGTAGCGTGTGCGCAAAATGCCCGATATGTTGCGAAGCACGACATAGCCAATAATCGGTATAAAAACGATGTACGAGTGTATTTCCTCGCAGTTCTGCACGTTGCGGCACAGAAAAGAGAAGGCTGTGTAGATGCCTACGCTGAGCAGTGCGAGTAGTGTAACCGATATAGAGGTGCGACGCGAAAAGAGATTGCCATGATTGTTGTCCTCGAACACGCTGTACTTCTGTGCAATGTGAAAACATGCCGCGTAGATCATGCCATAGGTGACGGTGTAGCGGTCCAGCTTCCATTGGTACCACCACTCGTGTATGTCATCGTCTGTGGTGACAAAAAGCGCTTTCCAGGGCCGTGTTACAAAGATGCGTTCGAAGAACACCTCGGACATGAACAGCACCGTGATGACGGCCAAACAGCCTATGCATTTGCATACCAAATACAAATAATGCAGCGGATTGGCATCCACCGATGCCGACGAGATGCGCGGCGGCAGCGACAGCACAAAGTAGACCACACACAACCAGAACGAGAGCAGCGGCACAAAGTAATAGAACTGATAGGGCCGATTCATGCAAAAGCAAAGCAGCACGGTTAGAAAGTTTATGCGGAACATGGTCTGAAAGAAGCGCACGAAAAGCGAGTGGCTGCCACCAGTCTGCCAGACGTGCGTGAAATGTGTATAGCCGGTGAGAAAGAAATAGCCGGAGATGAGCAGCTTGATGTGCACGTGTATGGGCAGCACACGCTGCGCTCCCGTCATATAGTAGATGAGCACTACCAGCAATATCCAGCCGCGCAACTCGTCCGTCTGATCACGATTGAGCACATTGGTAAAACGCGAGTCCTCGGTGAAGAACAGGCCCAGCGCAAACACATAGCCAACTGGTATCCAAAAGCTGAACTCCGAGTAGTATTTATTCTCCTTCATAAAGAAGTTAGTACGATCGCACAAATAGAAATACGCCATGATGAGTCCCAGCAGTGATAGCGCCACCATGGCTGTGCCATAGTTGCTTATAATGGCAGTGATAGCGCTGGTGGGCGTGCCTCCTACAGCGCTGTGCGCAGATTGCGCCTGTTGACGGAGTGGCACGTATAGAGTTTGTCCACGCAAATGCAGCAGCCAGCGGCGCAAAAACATAACACTGACTAGCGTCATGCAAACTCCAAATAGCGCATAAGCTACAATCTGCAACGTTGTGTGCGGTTCGGCGCTGCTGCAGCAGGTGCCATCATTGTAGTTCATATAGTCGTTGCAGTACATGTTCCAAAGCAGCTGCACCTCCAGTCGCTGACCATGCGCGCACAACTGATGCCCATCTTTAGCATTATCAAGCAAACCATTTGCTATATGCCAGGCCGACTCCCAGATGCTGGCATCTGTGTAACGAAAAACGCTACGCGCAACATGGTTCAGTCGTTCTAAATCCTCGTTGAGCACCAACTTCCATGAAGCTGGTAATTTCTCCTCATCCACGCGATCGGCCAATTTCCAGAGCACTCGCGAAGTTTGCGCCACCAAGCGATCAAAGGGCATGACAAGGCGGGTCAGGTTAGCGCTATACTGGCGTAGCAGCTCCTTGGTAACATTGCCAGCCAATAGGTTGGCATGTGTAAAGCCTACCACATATACAGAGGACAGCTGCTTGTCAGCTTCGAGCTGATAGAGCCGTTCGATGAGCGCATCGTTGACCTCCTCGGCATGTATATATTGCGCCAACATATGCAACTTTTTGTCCTCAAAGCGTAGCGGCGCCAAGGACTCCAAATCCTGCTCCTCACCTGTAAGGCTACTCTGTGCCTGGTGCTGCGAGGCATTGTTCTCGTCCTCGGCCAGCGGCAGATGCAATTGCTCAATAAAACGCTGATAAAGCAAACGCACGCTGGTGTCTCCTATAAAGACAAAGTTATTTTTGTTGCCAAAGAAGGCCAAGTAGCGCAGGCAGCGACGCGTATCACTGTAGACAAGGGTTAAGCATTAGTTAAGCATGAGTCAGTCGGTGGTTATCAGTTATACTCACGTAAGCGAGTACTTGTGCACCATACAACCGTAGGGCTGCCATTCATTGTCGCCCTTAAACCGGCCCTTGGACAACAGCCATTGGCAGGAGTCGCTGCCTAATTTAAAGTTTAACGAGTCAATTTACATGTATTATGCATGTGTCAATACAAGAAATCGATACGCACCATAGTTCCAATTAAGCAGGCCATGATAGAGCACAAAGCCAAGCACCAGCAAGAGTGCTACCTTCTTGGCATTTGCTGCATTTAGCTGTTCCATCAACAGATCCGCCTTGGTGGGCAGCCGCTGGGCGCCGCCACTGGCAGCGCTCCTAATGCAAATACCGCCCAAGTCGGCGCTAGCGCTGCCGCGTAGGTCGCGCAGCTCCATTCCGTTCTTAACCAAATAGTTTCAGCGACTATAGCATTTTCAATTTCACTTTGGAAATTAGTCACCAATGCACTTACACTTTACAAATGAATTTTTCACTTTGAACAGTTATAGCTGAGCTGAAGCTAAAACTTGCGCTGCTCGATAGGCAGCGCGCCACTCACGCACGCATATATCGCAGAAAGCCAGTAAGCGATGCTACCGCAACCCACTAACAGCTGTTCGCTGCGGGGCGCTCACGCGTCCGCGTCTCGGTTTGAACGGCAAATGCCACAAGTGCGCAATTTAATTTCTAACGCACAAAATGTTTACATTATTTTCGAAGTTTCCGACGAATGGAAAGTTACCATTGTTTATATTGCTAAATATAAATATATTGCGGGGATTTCACTAGAATGCCCTTATTTGCATCTGCAGCTAAAATTCCAGATAAGTGATTCATATAAGCAGGAAAGGAAACTTAAAACCTTGGGATTAGGCTTGAAGCGAGCGGTAAGCTGTTGTTTTAAATGAAATACGTTTTTTAGCTTTTTTTAAATGCTACCTTATTCACATAGGCATCAACAAGTATCTTATGATGTCCAGGAAATAACGCATAAGTCTCGCTAAAGTGCTCCAATGAGTACTTGCAGCCAGCAACTATGTAGTAATCGTGATCAATTAGCTTTAACCCGGCTTATACAACATTTGTAATGCATTACTGGTTTGTTGGAACTTGCTAGCCTGCCTTGAAACATTGAATCATTTCTATCACAAGCTATGACAACTTGTTTGCCAACTACCAAGCCCTACCCCTGCATCAGTGCAATCTCATAGGCACTTTGGGTTAATCTGCTTAACGTAGAACCACAATCTAGTTGGGTCTGGACGTGTACAAAAGTGTACCAGCTAATATGTATACACTCCAGCTCATGTATCTAGCATTATATACACTCAAGGTGTCGAAAGCAAATATGGGTCACGATGTGTTGCCCATAATGGACCGCTTGATTAAAATGCAGCTCAACTTGCTGCAATATTGACAAATACGTAACATGGATTTTGATGACATCAAGCAGTCTGCTCTATAACCTTCTACAATTCATCTATGTGCAAGCCAAAACACTAAACGAACTAATAATACAAAATGCGGAGCTCTGCAAATACGGGATATTCACCGAACTAACTTTATATGTAAATGACACCAAAACTTTTCAGGTGCAGCTACAGCAGCCGACCATAGACCATCATCATCGCTTGCTGCTGCGTCCTAAAGCTGAACAGCGATGAAGCTGCGCTGGTTAAAGTCGTTCAGCTTCCCAGTGCATTTGTAAACTAGAAATGTCAAACAATGTCTAGCTGGTCTGTGCGCACCGTTAAGGATCTGCTCGCTCTGAACAAAACAAACAGACTTGGGAGATGGTGTAAGCTTGATGTCTGGAAAAGGTACTACCACCCATTTAACAGCCATCTGTGATATGCTTAAAGGTATGACAAGTGCGCCACCACGTTTAATAACGTTGCGAATAACGTAGCTTGTTAGCATGGTTACGTCTCAACATGCAGTTTATACAGACTTTGAATAACATGCGCAACTTCGAAAACAAACGCATACCTGAATTATACGCAGGTGCCGCCTATATGGAACGGTGTGTCTTTAAAGCTCAAAACATGTTTGTTGTAAGTAAACAACATTATTTTAACATTTAACCCACATTTAAATATGTTTTGATTTAATTGCACAGTTGCAGAAGAGTAATCTTCCTTTTGCCATGGGCGCTACCATGGACAAGCAAAATGTGTCCAGTTTATCGGATTATTTCAATGAACTTTAATTGATTGCGACAATTGAAACTCACATGTTCATTTTTATGTAATATTTGCAGGCGAAAGATCTGGACTGACAAACTCGGAGATGGGGATACGCCAAGATTGTCCCGTTTAGTACGACATCCCAAAATGTGATCCAGCGGGAGTCTAATACGCCACCACTACAAAGACAGAGAATGCTTAACCATATGCAAAAAGAAAATGTATATTATAAATTTGTCATATGAAATCATGTTGGTGGGCCTGACAAATTCGGATTTAGAAGTATACCAGGAGTTTCCCAACATGTACTGTGAGCTGTGAAGGGATTCCAAAGCAAGGCGACTACACGTAATGCTTTGATCAAGCTTCTAAACTATCTCGGACAGAGAGCTTCGCAATTGGCAAATAAAACTTGCCTACCGTAGTATACCCAGCAGCTTAGTTTTGTTGCTTTGAGTAGTCCTGAATCGATTAAACATTATGTTTTCTATCAAAAAGAAAACTTATTAATAATAACAAAAACAATAGTAAACTTCTATCTTAATCTTTAACATTGTTCAATGTTAAGTGGCCAAGGAGTTGTTTAGGTCGCACTATGTACCTTCATTTATGCCTTGTAACTTAGACAATATTGTTAGTATGGAAGTGTCATTAAACTGCAACCATTCTAAAACTGCACAATTTGATTTTAAAAACATTTACTTATTGAAGTGAATACCATTTGATGTATTTTGTCTTATTCTCATCAGCTATAATCAATTGTAGTCACGTTGCCACCTACTCCAGGAACATTAAAACCGGAGGTGATACAGATGCTTTGGAGTTTTTATGGCACACATAGGATGATAACCTTTACCCAAATGACCTTGATTTACATATTTTACATTTACTAAGTTTTTTTTTGCGTGTCATCCTTGCGCAAGACATTTACTAAGTAATAACTATATTTATGATTGCTTGAACAACGCAAACGCTTGCTTTTGAAAATTCAAATTTGACACTAAGTTGCATAGCCTTGCCAGTCCGCAAGAGCTGCCAACTTGTTTAACTTTGCAGTGTGGCCAATTGGCGCGTGCGTCCGTCAACGGCGTTATTTAATACATGCCGGTCGGCTTTGCACTCTAAAGTGACGCATGTCAACTGCGCTAACTGTGAATTTTTGCTTGCGAAAAAAAACTAGTGCGTGAAACAGCAAAAATAATTTTAATTGAAAGCCGAACTATTATATTAAAAAACTGCACACTCTGCAGCCTGTCAACAGTCGGCACATTGCAAAACATACGTTGATCGTTGTTATTACAATTGCGTGCAAGCATTTCTTGTGTTCAACTTTTCATTTTTGTCTGGCAAAAAAAAAAATTTACCGATATTAACTACAACGAATATAGCGAGAGCAGCGGCACGACGACGACGACGTGAGCAAGAACGACGACGAAGCAGAAAAAAAGCAATCGAAACTAAGCAGTCGTCGAGTTAAATTTTGTGTGCAAAAGATTTCTCATTAATAAAGTGAAGGCTGAGGTGTGCAGCAAAACGTAAGTAAAATTTAACAAAAATCAAATAACTCGAAGCTACAAACAATTGAAATACATATATATATATATATATATATCTGCATACACAGCGCGTTCGCTATAGCAAAGAAACAGGATAAGCAAGGCGCAAAAAAGCTGAAAAAAGTAGGAAAACGCACAAACGCAGCAGCCGCCCGCAGCAGCACCAGCAACAAAACTTCACGCAGTCTGACGTTTAATTAGTTAAAATTCTTTGGTCGCCGGCGCAGCCAAGTACAAAAAGTCCGAGAAGATGCAGAAAAACGAGGATGCACTGACCATTGAGCCAGCACATGAGCTGCGCTTTATAGGTAAGCGTTGAGAAAACAGCGACGCCACGCTGCATATCGACAACTGACGACGTCTTCGACGTCAGTTGCAAATGCATTCATTTTTGCACATTAGTAATTCAAATAGAATTTCTAATTGCATTTGATTATTGTAAACATTCGTTTAGAAATGTATGCAAATTGTCCAAACTGGAGTAAAATGCAAAGCTCACACGCACCACAAACACACACACACACACACACACACGGCCCGTAGGTACGCTCACACCTACACACGGCCCGTAGGCACGCTCACACCTACACAATACGCATGTGTGTGTGTGTGTGTGTGTTTTGTCATTTTATGTTTGTGCTTTCTTTCATTTTGTGCGCTATTTCACAGCTTATCAATAATTTCGTTTAAGTTTTAGACATTTTTCGAGTTTACGTGTGCTGCTTCCTTTGGCTACGGCCGCGGTCGCGGTCGCAACGCTGCTACGGCTGTTTCAGCATGTTGCTGCCGACAGCGCGACGCCGCTGCACAGTGGGCAAAAGCGCCGAACTAACGGACTAAAAGTCATAAAACGTTTTTCTTAATGATTTTGCCTTAAAATTTGGTCTTTCAGACTTCAAAGTTAAGACAAATTTTGATACCGAATCTCAACTATATCAGAAAAACTTTTTTATTATTGTTCATGTTAGGGCGTTTTGAAATAACTAGTATTAGAACAGTTGTTGATATTCAACATTGCATAAAAAGTGCCATAAAATTTGGTATTTCAGACTTCAAAGTTAAGACAAATTTGGATACCGAATCTCAACTATATCAGAAAAACTTTTTTATTATTGTTCATGTTAGGACGTTTTGAAATAACTAGTATTCGAACAGTTGTTAATATTCAACCATTATTGCTACAATGCAATTTTAATCAGAATGTCGAAGTTATTTTCGGTTTTGGCATCGTTATTGCTGCTTCATTCTAATAATGAATATATGAAAATTTGACCTTTATCATGTTTCGCTGAAAACGCGAAAATACAACAAAAATCGTCGATTTCCAAACGCTTTTTTGCACTTCAGCAACAATATAACTTTCGAATGATTCATAGCATAACGTTGCAAAAAGAAGGTGTTATTGCTAAATCGACCAAACTGGATTTGAAATTGGCAACTGGATTTGAAAGTTTGGTTATTAGAAAATAATAATTTCATTCTTGCATTGAAAAGTTTTTTGATAGTTGATCCAGTTACTTTTTCATAATGGTGTAATAAGAAAAAAATTTAAAATTTTTATGCCGTTTTGACTACTCTTGCTTCATATATTTGTTTTGACCAAGAACTTCCAATAGGAATGGCTTGAACGGGTTCATTTGCAACTAACATTGCAAGTGTAATCATTAAAACTTTGTTGACCTTTGTCAGTAGAAGCCTAACTGCCCCCACACAGCCCATACGCCTCAAGGTATTAAAGTCCGACAAACATAGGTAGATAGATAAGTGAAATCGTTTCAAAATAACGCAAATTAGGAGCATGTTGGTCATTGGCTCGACTTCTACACATTTTTTTTTACTTTATTTAAAACGGACTGGAAAATATTAAAACTTTGGCCTGCCCAAAAAAGGCGGCCAAATTGTCTGTTCAACCCATACAGTAAGCTTAAAAGTGGCACCATATAAAGTGTTTTAATCTGACTAGATTATTAGTTATTAAAATTACACAAATTACTTAGAATAATTTGAAATAAAGTCCACTAGGTCGGCCCTTTTGCCCACTGTGCGCTGCCCGCGACACTGTCTGGCCATTGCCAATACATTTGTGCCCCCTGTTTTACTTATGTTGTTGTTGTTTTCATTTTGTTTTTGGAAACATTCATGGCACATTTTGATGGGTCGCCTCGCCTCGGCTCGCCGCTCATTCGCTCGCTCTGGCCACTCCGCTCTCTCGGTGGGGTTTATCATCAAAAATATTCGCCTTGCTGAGCGTTTTATTTTTATACGCAAAGAAAGAAAGAACTTGTCGTGGGCAATTTTTCTTTTACGTTTGCGTTTTGAATTTTGGCCAAAAAGCAGCAGCAACAACAACAACAACATTAATGCATAGAGATATGTATATTTTGCCAGTTTGTGGCCCGGTTCGTATTCCGGCCCTGCACAGTGGTCTACACTGCAATTTGTCATGCTGCTAATTGGCAAACCAATCGAGGTGGCGATTTGGCGTACGTTTTGTAAACAAGTGACTGCCACTTGCATTTCAGTAATAAAAACATACATATGTTTGGTCACACTGTGCAATGTGAGAACTATTGACGCAACCTGCCTTGCCTTGCGTCGACGTCGACGTCGTCTCTGATCGCTGGCAGACTTTTCATAAACAGACTGTTTCTTGAAACAGCTGAGATGTGAGAACTTTAGTTTGCTTAATGAAATTTCTTTCGAACGAAAACGGTAGTAGTACCCGACTATTTTGTGCCTTGCAATTGAAATCCAAACAAATATCATAGTACACTGTCTGACGCACAAGCTCACGATGGTGCTCTCTGTTTCTTCTTCTTAACTGGCCATAGCAACCCATGTTATCGGGTTACGGCCTGATGTAAATACATGCTTTCATTGGAATTGTGGTTTTAAGTGGTGGGTCCCAAACCCTACGAACAACCCTTTTAAGGCCTGGTGTGGCTCTATTGGTCTCGAAAGAACCCAGTGTCATTGTTAACCGCTTCATACGACAAGCTTAGACCTGTTGAGGTGGTATTCTTTCATGGTGGTTGAGGTGCTCTCTGTTTAGCTGCTCTAATTTTCGTCGCATGTTCTCTTGAACTCCAAAATAGGTTTATATGGAGGGCTTGAATGCTAGAACGCAAAAAATGGACCCAATACAGAACGTAGTAAAAGCATACAAATAAATTACTGAAACTTAAATTATACATGTTAAAAGCTTGAAAGAATGGTACTCTTTGAGAATAAGGGGTATATGAAGCTACTGCCAAAGAAAACTGTTTACAAAGTATATTTGTATTTGAATGGTGCCGAACGTGACGAACTTCTGACGCGCTTAGAATAGGACAAAAGTTAAAGTACAAAAAAGTCAGCCGGTTAGCCCGGCGCAACTTTATCCCCAAGACCGAAAGATGGAATGCTTTAGTTCTTTACTAGCATTCAGTTTTTTAATATTCCACGCAATAGAATTTAGAAGTTACCGTCCACCTTTTTCAAGAACTCTTTCTTCTTGGCTGGGCATAACATTTCGTAACCGGCTTACAGCCTGTTGTAGAGCGTTTTCTTCGATCAGTGATAAAAAAGGTATTTAGTGTGCTCTCTATAACAGAGGCATTGTAATCTTTCTCGCAGGAGCTTCTTCATCCATACGCATAACATGACCAAGCGGAGCCACTGGCTGTTCGCTTTCGCTTGACTATGTCAATGTCGTCCTAGAGCTCAGAGTTTTACGTCATTCCATCGGATGCGTTAGTCGTTGCCAACGCATAAAGAGCCAAAGATCTTACGGAGTACTTTCCGCTCAATCACTTTAATGGCATCATCAGCATCAGCAGCTTTACCAGTGTTTCGTTTACTCATTTGCTTATTTAGACCAAAGTAACATCTATCTATGACATCATCAGTTGAGAGTCCAACTCGAGGAACACATATACTTCGTCTTGCTCTCATTTACAACCCACTGTGGCAGATTCTTTTTCAATAGCCGAAAGATTCTGGCAACTGCTCGCTTAATACGACCACTAATGGCAATACCATAAGCATGGGCGAGGAACTGATCACTCTCATAGAACATAGTCGCGTTCCGAGGTATTATGATGATCCCAAAATTAATGATGTTTCTTTGCAACTGTAGAAGTTGTGAAAACAAGCGCTTTCGCCTAAAAGTTCCACCAAAACCCATGGATTGAGGATATCAACACTAGTTTTCCACCATAAATTTTAGCTCTAAAACTGAACTGAATTTCATTTTCATTTCGGATTAAAACTGGGAATTCACTTTCGGCAGTACACAGAGCATGTTATAGTCGGAATATTCCGACTGTACTTCAAATTTATATGTGACTCAATTAACGAAATGACTTATATTGTTTGATAGATTACTTGTGCTTGACTTGGCTATTTCTATGGTTGATATGCTCGCTGTTATTGATACCTTTTGCAGTGTATAAAATAAAGAAATTCTGCGATTTTCCTACTGCGGCACCTCTTCTGCCTTGGCCCGATTTTAGTATTTGTTGTTGTTTTATTTTTTCGTTGCTTCTTTAATTCAATTAATTTGAACTTGTTTTCTTTGCGTTGCATGGAAAACGAAAGTGCTATGAGTTTTCTTTTGTTTTCACCTCGACGATAGCAGCAATAAAAACCAAAAAAAAAAAAAGAACGACAACGACTTCGTCCAATGACGCAATGATTAACATGACATAAGGTCGACGAGGGGCAAAGTGAGGAGCGCTCTGGAGGCCAAGTGAAGGTGCCGCCGGCAATGATGCAAGCGCCCATTGACTTGTTGTTATTCCCAAGCGTGCTGATAAGAAAACACAAATTCTAGAGTTTTTGGTTAGAGGATTCGATTTTTTTTTTTTTTTACAAAATGACAATATTTACTTTTTGTTAAGGATAAACAAGGTGCTGAATCAGTTTGGGCTTTGAATTTCGTTCTTTTTCTGCTTATTGCATCGGACTACTCACCAAGTAAACCATTTGGCATGGTTCTCAATAAAACAAATTATAAGATTAACAGAGTACTTGGAAATTTGTCATCATCTATAAGTATCGGTATCTAGCAGCACGTCATTAAACACTATTGTTATTGCCCACCAAAGTTGCGCTATCAAGTCTTTGATTATATACACAATTTACACATTGAATGCATTTTTCTATAAATCATAAATAACTTTTCGCTGCTCTATTACAGGTCCCTTTAATCGTCCTGTCGTCACAGTAATGACACTGAAGAACAATTCGGCTCTCATATTGGTTTTCAAGATCAAGACTACTGCTCCCAAGCGTTATTGTGTGCGTCCAAACATTGGCAAGATACAACCATTCAGATCGACTCAGGTGGAGAGTAAGTGTTCTGAAACATCTATTTAAAAACCAATTGTATTCATATCAAATTTCGTCTTCTCTTACTTAAGTTTGCCTGCAGCCCTTCATGTACGATCAGCATGAGAAGAACAAACACAAGTTTATGGTGCAGAGTGTTCTGGCACCACAGGATGCTGATTTGAACGATTTGAATAAATTGGCAAGTTTTTTCATCGAGTGTTGTTTTTTGTATTATGCCATCTAAATCTTGATTATTTTTGTAGTGGAAGGAACTGGAGCCAGACCAGTTGATGGACGCCAAACTCAAGTGCGTCTTTGAAATGCCAAGCGGCGATGCAAAGGCAGATTCAAGCAGCGGCGCAGTTGGTGCAAGCGCTGCCACTGCAGGCAATAGTCCAGTTAGCGCTGAGAAGAGCGATGCCGCTCCGAAATTGTCCAGTGAGGAAAAGGTACGTCAGTTGTTTTGGTGGTTGTAGACACGTATGGAAAGACAAAAAGACAGAAACGAGAGTTCTTCGGTGCAGATGGAAAAGGCGAGCTGACTGACAGCGGTGTGTTGTCAGTGTGGTTCACGGGGCACTCGAATAGTTGTGCCACAAAGTTGATAAACATTCGCTACGTGGACTAATCGGGCCTCACGTGTCTTGGGAGCAGCCTTCATAGTTTGGAGGGGCTCTTACCTAGTACTGGGTTGGAACGTTGCTTGCAGAAACACAGAGGGAGAGTAGAGGGATGGGGCATAGTCTAGCAATCTAGCGTAGTCTGGGAAATGGGCAGTGCTATCGCTTGTCACGTAAGGAGTAGGGAGTGCTGCCCAACAGGTAGCTCACAACTAGTTGTGATTCTGAGGGCAGCCTTTATAGACTATTCAGACGATCCCCCACTGCGTGTCGCTAAGTGCATGAGACAAAACAAATGCAGCATAGTCGAGAAGAGATAGCTTTGAGGATTTTAATTCTAGCACGGAATCGTTTTCCGAGTGCACGCCAACCCAAGAATTTTGGGTTAACGCTTAGGCGCTTGTTACACGAAGTGAGATTTTCAGGTGAGCAGGGTGGAGGGAATGGTAAGGTCGCCAGAGACGATATTCAGGTTGGTAGAGACCTATTTGATGCAGGTTGTTGAGGATTTGGAGCTCAAAGGGGGGGGGGTTGGTGTTGCGAAAGTTAATATAGCTGCTGGTGTTATTATGTTTCTTACTAATACATACAACAAATTGTAATTGCTTTTAGGATCCCATTTTGCCGGATCCTGAGTTCAATGATCCATTATTGGTCGTTGAGATCAGGGAGTTGCAACAGACCATCAACGAACTTCGAAGAGAGAATCTCAACATGAAGGTACACAACACTGAACATAATACTATATAATTCTATACATTACTAACATTGTGAACTTTCTGCATTATAGGATCAGATCATACGTCTACGCATTGCACCGGCATCGGCATCCAAGCCGGTGCATGAGCCCTATACACCAGCTTTGGCTGAAAAACAGATTCCGGTCTTTTATATTGCCATTGCCATTGCTGCAGCCATTTTGGGTTTGTTGCTGGGAAAATTTGTGCTTGGTAGCCCATAACTTCAACAACAACAACGAAAACAGCAGATGGATTAGTAACACTAACAACAACAAACATCAGCATAGAAGCAACTTACACTACAACAAAAATAAGAGAAAAAAAACATGCACACACACACAAACACAAGTTACACAATCATATGACGTCAGAAATTCGCCAAGAAGTAAAACCATTGACAAATGCATCGAGGGTAAAAATATTAGTACACAAATGCATCAAGGCAAAATGAAATCCGAACAGAAATGTTTGTTAAGAAGTTCTCTAAAACAAAACCTAAACTAATTATTTGTGTAGTTTTGTTTGCATTTTCTTTAGACTGCGCTTTGCTTCATCAACAATAAACTAAACACAATCAAATTATGAACTCATAAATATATATAGCTCAGCAAAAAGATATTGGAATTGAATTAAGTTACGAGTTCGGAAACGAAGCAAAAACTTATCAAAACCAAAGTCAAGTGAATTTTTGAGCAAAGTTTCCGCAAGTTCCATTTGTAACATCAATTTCGAGCAGAGATCTGGCTTGTTTTTTTTTTTGCAAAATGCTGCGCAGGCTTAAAAGAGTTCAAGCTCGCTTTTCCTTCTCATTTTCTTTTCCAAACACTTGACTTTTCTTTTTATCCTTAACTTCTTTCACTAAGCAGCATTCTAAAGCGGTCTGCACACAGGATTAGATTGACTTTTTTTTTAAAATTCAGATTATACCTTAGTCGTAACACACACACATATATATACATGAATATTTAAGGAATGTTTAATTTAATTCTATTGCAAATTCCTTAACAATAACTATTCGAGAAATCGTTTGAAATGTCGAGCATGAATTTTAAACTTTTAAACACACTCATTAACCACACACACTCACACACACACAAAGAAGCGTAATTGCATATTATTATTTTTGAAAAGCAAACGGCAAGCCAAGTTTAAAAATAAACGCGCTTAATTTAACATAATACTAATTCAAAAAGAAAACTAAGTAATATAAAATATAAATAATTTCCCGAGGGTGATTTTTTTTATTATTATTAAATCTTAAAAATGTAAAAAATGGCAAGATTTTATGTTTAACAAAACGAATACAAAACAAAACAAGTCAAGCTTTGAACAAATTTTTTTGTTTAAATTTGTTTTTCGTTTTGCAAGCATTATAAGGGGTATATAGATTTATACATAATATACTATATAAATATATATATATTATAGTATGAACGATGTATTTCAAGAACATGAACTCGTATTAAATGTTTGACTAGAAATACAGTATAAATAAATTTAAATAAACGGATAAATACATATATATATATATATATATAAAAATATATAAAGCAAAAAATCATAAGCAAATGAACTTGATGTCAAGCTGTAGTAAAAACTAAAAATATAACAACAACAAATGTTAGCAACAATGTAAACAAGAAGTGAAATCTTACAAGAAGAAGTACCAGGCAAGTTAAGAAGTTTCCTTAAGCGCCGTAATATTGCATTATTTGAAAAACTACACAAAACAACAACAACAACAACAAAAACAACAAAAACAGCATATAAAAGTCTTAAAAACTAAGTGTTTTTTTCTTAAATGAAAAACAAAATGAAACATTGTTAATTAAACATCAAATATCATTTGAAATAAATTTAAATAAAAAAAAACAAAAAACGCTCAATTTGTTTCTATCGTTTTGGATAATAAGGCATATCACACGAACCGGTGGCAGTATACAAATATCATTAAAGTAAGACCGTTTCTCTCTTAAGTCTTCAGGCGGATCAGCTCCTACTCCGAAACTCATTTCTAGTTTTCTGTTCAAATAAAAAGGTGATTTCAAGCCAGGCCGTGTATGTATGCCCTGTACACAAAGTGTTAAAGGGCATTATAGATTTGTGCAATGTATGTTTCAGCCAGAAGAAGGCGTGGCAGACCATATCTTCCATGGACAAAAATGATCAGGAGCAATAGTTGAGTGGATATAGACATGTCCGTCTGTCTGTCCGCGTTCTCAGAGACTATACGTGCTTCTCAGAGACTATAAAAGTAAGCGCAAGAAAAATTTTCCATAAGATGCGCATTTTCCCGTAAAAGAGCAAGTTTTTTGTCGATATCTTACGCCCTTCCCCAGTGACAGACTTACGCCGCTCCATTGAATTTATCAACTCGAAACTCGCATCAAAATTTATAGTCAAAAATGTGCTAATTTAACCCCCCCTCGCCTATAAACTGCTCCAATATTCCACTACCTGTAGATATAGACACATGTGAGCTGGAGCTACAAAATTTGGTGTGGAAACTCATGTGACTCTGTATCCAAATTTATTCAATAGAATTATTATGACAGAGTTTTGCGGCTTACAGTCGCTCCTTTGAATCTATTAACTCGAAACTGGACAGAGGTTTGCATCTATGTTATAAAAATGAACGAAATCGGATAAATGCATGAAAAGTTATAGTCAAAAATATGTTGATTTCACACCCTTCGCCTATAAACTGCTTAAGAATTCCACTACCTGTAGATATGGATACATGTGAACTAGAGTTACATTTGGTGTGGAGACTCGTGTGAGCCAAATCATTAAAACTGTTTTCACCATTTCCAAAAGAAGCCCCCCTTACCCCGCAATCGATTTACATTAATTACCCGCAACATATTGATTTGAAAGTTGCCACATATATTTTTAAACGTGTTTTTCATCTATGTTTTGAAACTCAGTGATATTGGCCCTAGAATACTGGAGTTATGAGCATTCAATTAATTTTTGCCCCATAATATCCAACTTCCCAGTGGGAAAACTTTTCGATTGGAACTTCGCAATAGGAAAATGTTTAGAGGCCTAAAGATCTTATGAAAAGAGACATAAAAGTGGATATCGGGCACCGTCCCGTCTATCTGCATCAAATTCTTTGTATCTCGCACCGTTTGTAGGTACGGTAACATCGCCCGTAAGTTGTCTTCTCAGCCGCAACCCTATGCGAGGGATTTTTTTTACTTTCTTCTTGAAAATCTCGCTTCATGGAGCAATCAATGAATCCTATATTGTTACTCTTCATCAAAATGGTTGTTAGTCCAATGTCGAAGAATACTGCATTATTGCCAAGCTTTCCACAATTCCCAAGATTTTTCAACAGATTGTAACTTTATAAGCTCTTGTTGAAAATGTGTTTTTTTTTTTTTTTTGCTTGCTGGTTACTCTCTTATTTGGTTCCCAGGTTAGTTAGGGAATTTCAATTTTGACAAGCCAATAACTCAAAGTTTTGATCCAAACTCGATGATTTTAGCAAGACAAATTGGTCTCGCAGATGTAGAACAGACGAAGGATTCATGACAACCAATGACCATTTTTGCAAAAGGAACTCATGGCCTGTGCAGCCTGTTTCTGTGTGTAACATTCATTCAAATATCAGCATAACATTCTCTCTATGCAGAGGAAATGTAGCGAAGCAACTGTATTAATATAAGATTAAAAATATAAAAAATAAACTTATTAGTTGGCCTGAACATTTGTCAGCAAATTATATTGCTCAATATTTTATCGGCAGTTTTGCAGACCTACTCTTTGGGCGCCACAGCTCAACAATCGATAACTCAACAAAGCCTATCGATATAAATATCGCTCAAGCCATATGTTAGATATACATCGGCTGTCACCTGTTCAGGGCGATATTTACGAGCTCGTTTAGCCCTGGTAGTCACACTGCCTTTTAAACGATTTTCTTGTTTTTCTTTATAATTTTAATATCAATTGAAATTTTCTTGTGCAAATTGGCCAGGCAATTTTCAGTGTTCTACAAAATTATCGCAATAAGTTGCGCATTAAGACACAGCCAGAAACCGCAAGGCAAAAAAAAGACACTTGGAAGTTGCTGCTACCGCAGCCGATGACGACACAAAGATAATATTAATAATAAATAGCAACAATTATTGTAATTGCTGACTGTAAATCCAGTTTGTAGAGTTTAGTGCACGTTCAGCATTCCCGGGCGCAAGAACACAAGTGTAAGTCGCGCAAATATACAATAGATATTAAGCATAATTACGCTGATTTTTCAAATGTTTATTTCACCATAACTTTGTGCATACAGCGCAGGCGGCAGCAGCAGCAGCACCGAGCTCCAGTTTCTATACATTAAAGACTTGTTTTGCCCAACGTGCACCATGTCTGTGGATCCCAATACGCCTGTGTTGCGCAGTTGCATAGAAATTCCCTTGGACAAGGATGAACTGGCTGAGGTAACTCAAAAGGCCAAGGATTATGCGATTATGCATGGCGCTGCCATGCGCTCAAAGGCCAACTTTAGTGCCGATTCCTTAAATGTGGGTAGCTTTAGCTTTTTTGTTTTAACTTTTTTTTATTGGTTTGGCTTTTGGAAACTTTACAGTTTGCACCGTTTGTGCTGACGCCTTCGTCGTTTCCACGCAAGGAATTCCAAAAGGCCATTGCTTTGCAGCCCATCATTAATCGACTTATGCATAATGTGGCGCACGATGAGGAGTTCATTACCACAACGCTAGCTGAGACCATTAAAGTTGATGAATTTACGGCAAATCTGTTTAACATTTACCGAAAGGTGCTAGCCAATGGCTTTACCCAGGTGAGACACTCGTGCTTTGATCTAATTGCTATGTCTTAACATACCACATACCAATACTGTAGTATCGCGGACGGGGGACTGACGATTTGTCAACTAGCCGTTAGCTAACATCAGTCCCCGGCGTATTTGGGATTTGCAGTCAAACGCCACTGGTGCACGTTATCAAATCTCACCCTATCTCATATATCCATTCACACTCATTGCCCACTTACATACGCAAGCAAACACATTTGCATACGTTGCAGTGCGTGGCGGCAGCGGCTTAGTCATTCCCACTCCTACAGTTCCCTGCGCACTTGGTGTTGGCTCCGCTCGATGATTGTGTCCCAGCTTTTGGCTGCATATGCTCGCTTATCAGCATATAAGCTTTAACTTATATTATTATTGTTGGCTCTAATCTTATCGCCGCTTAGCGGCATTCATAAATCCTAAGGCCGGTTTTGGCTTCCTGCAGCGGTTCTAATCTTTAATGCGCCTAACTTGATTTATGCCTATACTTACAAGTTTTATACGCCAACGCTTCTTTAATATAATGTCTTATTTGCCGCAAAAGCAGCTTCTCGGCCTTACCAAAGACCCTACGAAATTGCTACTAATACTCATCTAGTATATGCGCTGTTTTTACGTATTTCTTCTAGTAGTACTACATATAGGAAAAACTTGTGTTCTTCGAAGCATTTACTTAATTTATAATTTTCTGCTTTACTCGTTTCAAACCAAAAAAAATAATCAAATAATTCGAAAACAATATGCAAATATTGCTATTAATGAAACTGAATCAAATGTTGCACCAAAAAAAAAAAAAACAAAACTGTTGCTTGTACGAATCCCATTCCGAATTGAATTCAATAACAAAAGCGCACTTCATTGGGCCTGTTGCGTAGTGACTTGATGTTGGAGTCTGGATGTTCCGAACTCTTGCCAAAGGATTGTGCTGCTGCTGCTGCTGTTGCCGCCAGTGGCGGTGGAGACGATGATGATGAGATGTTAACCAAAAGTTCTTCTGCCAAAGCAACCAGTCAAGCGGCCTATTGCTGTTGGAAACAAGTCGAGATCAATACGATAGCATCTGGTTTTGGCCATTTGGGACCAGCAAGTAAAACGATACAAAGGTTCTGTCTCTTCCGCTCTGTCTTCTCTCTTACATACACCCGCACACACACACACAGACAACTACACATATATATAATTTGTTGTTTTACTTTATTTCTACCTAGTAAATGCTTTGTAAACAAGCAATTACATAAACACACATACCCACACACACACACACACAGAATAACCCCCTCTGCCCACTTTTGTTATCTAAATCGTAGTGTCCAAAATGTCCTTGCGGTGCCTGCCAACTAGAACTTGTGCGTGTTTACCCATTCATTACAATTAGTACCATTGTTTTGTATACGTTGTTGCAGCTTTTCATTGATTGGTTATTTATGGAGCATATTATACATAGAAACGCAAAAAATACTGCTTTCTGGTAGCACAGTGTAGAGCCAGATCGTTTCCTGTCTTTAACTGCCAGTTGTGCCCACCGTTTGATGGGTTGAGCGTTGAAGACCTTCTCTTGTGAAGACTTCTCGGCATGCCATGCCTACGACTGGTACTCACGAGCGTGTAACGCCTTTTGGCGCAGTTTGGTGCATATGTTCTTGGAGCGCTCTAGAAGTAGTCAAGCGATTTTATATCAATCGGCTTCGCTGGATTGGACAAAAGCTAACTAAACTTTAAATACAAGAGTGAGAGATGTTCAATGCGGCTAAACGGTCGTCGAAGAAGAAGAAAAGCTTATCGAATATTCGTTCATTGGTGAAAACATTATTTAAATCTTGCATTCGTGCCGTGTTTCAAAGTGTTTGATTTTCAAGATGTCACACATGTCTCCCAAAACGAAAACTCGTCGAAGTCGAAGAAGCTTATCTCCATTTCTATGTTTAATAACACCAACAAATAATCATATTTATGATGACGCTGTCCAACTTTAGTATACATACTCTACATACATATATATGCATTATACACAGAACCTAATCATTGTCCCTAATCCATATCACTATCCTACAAAACTCCTTACGCTTCTCAAAGTGTGTGTGTGTGTGTGTGTGTGCGTTTGTGTGTTAGCGTAGAGACCATGATTATGATTGTTCAACCGTAACATATGTAAAACTGACATGTATTCGTTATATTTTTATACAATATGTCTTTGAGTCGTTGCTCGTCTGCTTGCCTACGCTTTTGTCCCAATCTTAGTATAACAAGCTAACCAAACAAGCAGTTAACTTTCCTTGCTTTCTTATATACCCTTTCTTTTCTATACAAATACTACAAAAATACCACTAAGTAGCCGCAGATAGCCACGGGTGTAATATGCCACAAGCTTTATAATGATTTCCTTGTTTCGAACGCCCCCAGATAAGAGTCTATGCCAATCTCAATTGCCAACTAACACAATCAGTCTTCATTTATTCGACTTGGCTCTATCTTATACCAAACTTTTAGCTTTAATAACTATGTACTATCTCTTCATATTGCCAGCCAGTTTAGATCAGATTGCCAGCATGCCATTCCAAAGATATACTCAATATGTGTTCATTAAAAAAAAAATATGGAAACTTGAGCTAAAAGCAGCTGTGGCTAAATAAACATGGAACATATTTCCTAAGAATAAACTGAAATAACTATGAAGCAAAGTTCGGATTGACGTCTCCAATAACGGTTAACATAAACTGGCAAAATATTTATTTAACTATGATTCATAGCACTACACGTGCTACTCACATGGTATAAGAGTACAAGGTAAGATTTTTCTGCCGACGTCGTATCTTGAATTCAAATCCAAAAACAAAAAACAAAAGTGCTTATACACATATAATCACTCATATATGCATGAGTGTTTTTTGACCAAGCCATATCATGCGCGGACACAACCTTTCTCATTGACGATCGCAGCGAAATGAAAAATAAGCTAACATTGCGAGAAAAGTCGGCAGAACAATTTTACTTTTTATTGTTATACTACGGTTTGGCCTGTTAACAAGTTGAACTTTCACTACTATACTAGTAGTTTTCTTCTAAAAAGATGAAGGGACTAGGATTCTTATAATTATTTACTATGACTTTAAAAGTGTAAAAATCGTAAAAAAAAAAAATATTTTACACAATGGAATGCGTACGAGAGTTACCTTGTATATTGCGGGATAAGAGGATAAAAACCAAGATATTACATCGAATAAAGTTTTACTTGTTGTACGAGCCACTTTTCGAATCACTGTTACCACTCCGAATGAAGGCTATCTCCAAGACGTGCCTTTTGAACGCATCAACCGCTTCTTTGGTTGTCGTAAAACGTTAGTCACGCATTGTCGTAAACAAGCTATTTGCCTCATGTTAGTTTCAATTCAAAACATAAAATACTATGAAATATTTTGCATATATTCGATTACTTGCTTACATGCAATAACTGCATGCGCTGCATTCTCGCTATTGCATATAAGCGACATCAACTATAACTGCATGGCTCAGAGAATTGCTCATTCCCGAAACATAAAAGGCAACCCCTCTGATTCAGTTTCTAGGAAATGCTAAGATTGACAGATATGAGAAGATGAAGTTCATGAAAGAATCCTATATAAGCTCTAAACGTCATAGTTGCTTAAGAAAAGTTTCGGTTAGTAAAACGGGGAACAATAAAGTTGCGTTGACTAAGTCGATCTCCTGAATGATGGAATGCCAACAATACTACTGCGCCAAAGATGCAGCCTGCTTAAGTATGGAGGGGTTCTGAGTTCACAAAGTAAAGATAAGTTTGTTATTTAAGTTTCTTAGCTCAAACTTTTATAAAAATCAGCAGTATATTCGTGGTATTTTTGAACAATTAAAGTTATTTGAAGATTTCAACATAATTTGGAATCGAAATGAGTAGTTAAGTCAAAAAACGTAGAACTATGAAAAAAATATCAGCTAAAAGCAGAGAGAGAGACAGAGAGATAGCGAAAGTAAGATAAGTTTCAGATACAATATTATGAATAAAGACCATGAGAGTGGAATACCGTTAATAAATCAATGTAAAGGCTTATGAAAGAAAGGATTATGAAAATCATTCGATCAAATTCGACAATATGCATTATATAGAGCTGGGCCATAAAGTAATGAAGAAGTGTTGGCGCTTTGAGCAAATACGTTTTTACACGGCTATGGACACTATGCAACAAAATTGCCAGATTCTTAAGCTAATTTGTGAGTGCGACAAACTGAAACGGAAATCAAAGTGAAACACTGTGCTGGGGGTATGCATATAAAGGAGAGAAAGAGAGAGAGCGCCAGAGATTGTAATATAACATTATAAGTACACATTTGGGAATGAAATACACGATCTACTTATTTTGCGGGGATAAAGCTAGTTATGTGGGTGAATCATCGGCCTAAGAACTAATGCTTGACAGAGAAATACAATGCCTTCACACATGCTATATCGAATTTCATATGAATAGTAGACATTATATTAGAGTGTCAATCAATTTGCAGATAGAGCTAATTAACAAGAATGCAGAAGGCGTTTATATACGATATAATGTAATTATGGCTCATGCAATTATGGCGATCTAACTAGCTAGCTGGCCGTATTTCCGAGTATCCTATTATCGTAAAAAAGCTCTTATGCCACACAATGCAATGCAACTACGCTTAAAACGCTCGCGCGCTCATTCTAACATCTGCGACGGTCATTAATCAACTCTCTTTCATAAACTATTTCATTAACGTTTCTGTTTATTGCTATACTTCTATTGTTTTTTGGTATTTTTTTGGATTTTTTTTTTTTTTTTTTTTTTTTTGTGATTGGTTCTAATTTAATTACAAAAACTCGTCTACGGCTTTGCTGTGGGTATAGAGACTAAAACTTTAAACTAAAACTATAATGTAAATTGATCATTATTGCAGGCTTATAGCGTCGGCCTATTACGTTCTGACTATTTGGCTCACGTGTACGAGGGCTGTGCTATAAAACAGGTCGAAATCAACACGATTGCCTCCAGTTTCGGCGGCATCGCTACACATATGGTTACTCTGCAAAAGTATTAAGCGCTCTTCTTCTCTTCCACTATCTTTTAGTAAACCCAACAGCACCCATAAAATATATCCATACACAAATATGTACTAGCACGCATTGCTATTGTTTCTGCACACTCACCCGTAGATGCATACTATTTTCCATATAAGGCTTTGAGCTGTATACCATTCATTAAATTAGTTCTTGGCATGATTTATACTATCCGGGATTACGGCACTACAACTGCGCCGGTATTACTATGAGCAAGCTACTATTTCAATCTCGCACATACACACAAACACTCTATCTCTCTCTCTCTGTCTCTCTGCTGTCTCTATCTTTTAGCTGATACGATAAACTCGTTAATATTACACTATCTATCATGTCTTCTTGTTGTACAATCATAGCTCATAGTCAAGTTGTATGTGGCTTTTCGTTGTGGTTACACCTAACTTTGTGTTGCACATATTGTTTATAAACCAAAAAGCAAAACATTTACAATAATTAACATAATGTCTAGTATGTGTATTATCTAGTTGTTGCTCTAAACTGTATGACTAAGTTAAAGCTGTACTAAATGTTTGTATCTCTCTTTTGCTGCTCTTTGCAACTTCTACTCCCAAAATGCACAAATATTTAGCTTTGTGATGCGTGAATTGGGTCATGATGAGAAACTTAAGAATGTAAGTACATAGTTTAACTATTGTAAGCCTTATTTGCCAAATATCGTATAAACATCGTTTTTGTATATATGTAAATGGCAACGCTGCTTAAACGTTATTTGCAAATAAGCGATATTTGCGTTTGCTTAATGCATTTACCTGACTTTCTTTAGATGCCACAAAATGACGCATTGGCGGGCTTATGCGAGGGCATGGTCAAGGCCTGGGACATCTATGCCAAGCCGGAGGCCGTTATACTCTTCATTATCGAGGACGTTTCGTACAACATTTGCGATCAGGTAAGCAAACGCTGCTTTACTTGGCTAATATTAACTTGATTTTGCTACACAGCGTTTCCATGAATTCTACATTCGGGAGCATTATCCAAATATAAAAGTTCTGCGCCGTACGCTTAGCGATGTGCACAAGCAGGGCAAGCTGGGCCTTAAGAAGCAGCTCTTGCTGTAAGACTACAGTGAAATATATCAAAATGTATTTTTTTAGCTAATATATTCATACGTTTCTCTAGCGACTCCACTGAGGTGGCTGTCATTTACTTACGTGCTGGCTATGAGCCTGGTCACTATCATTCGCAAGCTGAATGGGATGCGCGTTATTTGATGGAAACCTCGCTGGCTATCAAGTGTCCCTCTATACAATACCATTTGGCTGGCACCAAGAAGGTGCAGCAGGCGTTGGCTCAGCCCGCCGTGCTGGAGCGTTTCATTAACGATCCGGAGGAAATTAAGGCAGTGGGCAAGATATTTACTGGCCTCTACTCGCTAGACGACAACGACGCGGGCAATGCTAGCTATGAAATGGCTTTAAAAACGCCTGAAAAGTTTGTGCTGAAGCCGCAGCGTGAGGGCGGCGGCAATAATGTTTACGGTGTGGACATACCCGATGCCTTGAAGCGTATGTCGCGCGTTGAGCGTTCTGCTTGGATACTAATGGATCTGATACACCCACCGCTATCAAAGGGCTATATGGTGCGTCCTGGTGGTGATATGCCACCGCCCTTGGTGGACATGGTCTCAGAACTGGGCATCTTTGGTGTGGTCATAGGCGATGCCGATAATATTGTGCATAATTATCAGGCTGGTCATATGTTGCGCACAAAGCTTTCCACTGCCAATGAGGGCGGCGTTGCTGCCGGCCTAGGCGCCTTAGATAGTCCCTATCTAATCGACAGCAATGACGACGGCGCTTACTGCTAAATTGTATACCATTCCAGTTAAAGTACAAGTTACAATGTAATGTGCAACTCTGAAATCATGGCACTCAATAATCACAAACCAAGTACTTATATCAATTGTTAACAAATCTAATATATCTATTTTTTTAATACACTTAAATTTATTTAGGCTGCCATTCGGTCTTAAAATGTATATATCATAATTAAATAAAGGTTTAACGTAAAGAATTAAACGTCGTAGACCTACTAACTCTCTTACTACGGGCTTGGGAAGTGGAAAAAAAACGCATCCACAGCATATATGGCAACTCATTGTGCGCTGCCAGGTTAGCTAAGCCAGACAGATCATGGCTTCAATTCTTCCGTATTGGAGTTAAGTTAAGAGTAGCATAGAATGACTTAAGAATGCCAGCTTTGCAGTCCCTTGTGACACTGCCAACCACAGTGGCCGCGATTCAATGCTTACAATGGAAGTGTCAACATGTGAGAAACATCACATTGAGCACTAAACACAACTTTGATTGAATATCAAGCTCTAGCTACTCATCGGTTTTACTTGCCAAGTGGTGCTTCTCATCAGCCCGGGCTATAAGCCTCCGGCGCTCCCGTGCAATTCAGTGGATTCATAGTAATGCACAGAGCCGGCAAATCGCTTTGATTGTCAATTGGCCAACAGTTGCGGTTTGTGTTTTGATATTCTGATGCGGACCAAATTAAATTGATGCTAGAGTTTAAACATACTTAAAGCTTTTTATTACAATTGGCTTCAATTAATAAATTCTTGTAATTTGCTAAAATTGTCTAGAATTATAATACTAATACGCAGCGTATTTTTAAATTGACACGAAATTTAGAGAAATAACATTGGAATATGCCTCCGAGAAACACAGGAATGGCAAAAAGTTGCAGCTTCAACTATTGAACCACCTTGCGATATGTGGCATCCATAAAGCGATCTACTAAACTATCAATTGGATGCACGATGAGCGGTATGCTGGCCAGACCAATAATTGTCGGCAAGGTTTTCAGTAGGCTAGGCGGCGCACGCTTAAGCAGCGCTCTGCTACCAGCTGTAACGCTGCAAAGAGTAAGAAAAAATTTTCAAAAATGGACAGTTTTGAAGCAGCTTACAGCAAAACTTACCGATTTATGACAAAACCAGGCACAATAACTGACGCCAGCATTTGCCAGGTAAACACATCGGCGGCAACAAGGGACACATCACGTTTACTGGCGCCCGCCATTTGCTGACGCAGCGATTTGTCAAAAGTGTCCATGCAGACATAGCCTATGGCCATGCCATAGGAGGCAGCTACAAGCGATTTAGGCACCAGTGGACGAAAGGCCTCGCCAACCTCATTGCTATAACCTGACAGTGGAACATGCAATCTCTTTTAAAAAATGTGTTAGCGTGCAGCTCCAAGACTTACCCATATAGCGTATAAAAGTGTCACGGTAAATGTCCACTTCCTTGTTGTTCACCGACACAGCGCTAATTGAATCGCGCTTTGGCAAATCATCATTGTTGCTTTTGTCCATTGGAGCCGAGTTCAGTTTTGTTTTTTTGTTTACGTAAGCTTAAGCCTGCAAGTACTAAGCTTTGTTTTGTACTATTACACAATTTCGGCAGCTAAAGCTCGCAAAGCTAAATTCTAAGCGATTAAATACGCTCAGTCTACTTTTATATAACAAAATTACTATAATTTAAATACAAAATAGATTATTTACTAGTGGATTATGCCGTTGAGGCTGCCAGCTGGTTGAAATTTGTTAAGCTGCGCGCGAATGGGCAACTCCAACAGCTGTCAAGCTGTCAGGCAGCGCCAGGGCGCAGCAACAACACAGGTCGCGGCGCAGTTTGCTGCAGGGCTGGCGTAAAAGTGACAAAAAAAAGAAGCAAAAAAAAAACACAAGACATCATCGTTTGCGTGCAGCTCTTCAAAATAGTTAAGTTTTTTTGTTTACTGTCTGAGTTTGTAAGCAGCACAATTAGTTCAAACGTTTATTTAACACTAGACTGCAGAAAATAAACCCAGATAAACGTGAGTAACGCCAAACTGACGCAAAAATCGCGCAACATAATTCGGAAGCCCGCTACGCCGCGTCGTGTTCGTCTTGCAATTTGTTTTTGTCAATGCCTCTGTGCATTAGTCATACGAACTTCGATTTTATTTCTGTGCATAGGATACTAGTCCTTTATGTTTTAATTGTGTTTAACACTATTAAAACTAACTATGCATTGGACATAAAGCTAAATTATAACGTTATATTTAATTTAAAATCAATAAAAGGCTACTTTTTACACCTAAAGTGACGTCATTCGTGCTGCTAACTTCACTTGACCACGACCACTCTTGCTTATTTGCAGCGCGATGGCCTCTGGAACCACTCTACAGAAAGCCATTGATTTGGTAACTAAGGCCACTGAGGAGGACCGTAAAAAGAATTACGAAGAGGCGCTGCGTTTGTACGAGCACGGCGTCGAGTATTTTCTGCATACCATAAAGTGTGAGTAACGCCCACAGTTCAGCCTGTTGTTTGGCTCTGGCAATTAATTAATTGAACAATTCACAGATGAAGCGCAGGGTGAAAAAGCCAAGGACTCGATACGCGCCAAATGTCTACAGTACTTGGATCGTGCTGAGAAGCTAAAGGAATACCTGAAGAAGGGCAAGAAGAAACCCATCAAGGAGGGTGGCGAGTCTAACTCTAAGGATGACAAAGACAAGAAGAGCGACAGCGATGATGATGATGGCGATGATCCTGAGAAGAAGAAGCTACAGGCCAAACTGGAGGGTGCCATTGTCATTGAGAAGCCATGCGTGCAGTGGGCCGATGTGGCTGGCCTGGATGCGGCCAAGGAGGCACTTAAAGAGGCCGTTATATTGCCTATTAAATTTCCGCAGCTTTTTACCGGCAAGCGCATACCCTGGAAGGGCATACTATTGTTTGGCCCACCCGGTACAGGCAAATCATATTTGGCCAAGGCCGTAGCCACAGAAGCAAACAGATCGACTTTCTTCTCGGTGTCTAGTTCCGATCTTATGTCCAAATGGCTGGGCGAGTCCGAGAAATTAGTTAAGAATCTCTTTGAGCTGGCGCGCCAACACAAGCCTTCGATTATCTTTATTGATGAGATTGATTCCATGTGCTCGGCTCGTTCGGACAATGAAAACGACAGCGTGCGGCGCATCAAGACGGAGTTTTTGGTGCAGATGCAGGGCGTTGGCAATGATACCGATGGCATACTCGTGCTGGGCGCCACCAATATACCGTGGGTGCTTGACTCGGCTATACGCAGACGTTTCGAGAAACGCATCTACATTCCGTTGCCGGAAGCGCATGCCCGCCTGGTCATGTTCAAGATACACTTGGGCAATACCACTCATGTGCTTACCGAAGCGGATCTCAAGGAGCTGGCCGGAAAAACCGAAGGGTAAGCTAGTAAACAAACTGCCTAAATCAAATATATTTAACTTGCTCATGTAGTTACTCAGGCGCTGATATACAAATTGTGGTGCGCGATGCACTCATGGAACCAGTACGTAAAGTGCAAACTGCCACGCATTTTAAGGTGAGCTAGAAACTTGCCAAACAACAACACTTGCACTGCTGAACCTTATATGCTTTATGTTACAGAAAGTCTCAGGGCCATCACCTAAGAACAAGGATGAAATTGTGGATGATCTGTTAGTGCCTTGCTCGCCAGGCGATGCAGGCGCCGTTGAAATGAACTGGATGGATGTGCCGAGCGATAAGCTCTTTGAACCGCCAGTTACTATGGTACGAAAAGCGTCAGTTGCTTGGAATTCTATGCTATTATGTTAATGCAATATTTTCTTTCTTTTTTATACATAGCGTGACATGCTCAAATCCTTGTCACGCACGAAACCCACTGTTAACGAGGAGGACCTGACCAAACTGCGCAAATTCACAGAGGACTTTGGCCAGGAGGGCTAAGACAATGACACAAATGTCTGCCTCAAAAGTCGAATGAACGTCACCGTCACCAACGTTAACGCTATCGAAACGGCAATCGGCAGCTTTATTGCCCTTACCATCGATGACGTCTGAATGCTAATTCTAATTGTTGCCTATTTCATAAAATTCAAAACACGTTTTATTTCTCGCTATTCTTTTTTTGATATACCCATATATATATAATTAATAATATGAATTACTTCTATGTACTTTAGATAAAGCAAAACACATACTATGGTTATATTGATGATATGCTATTTCAAATTGTGTCATTCAAATTTTTGTCATATGCAATACCGAAATAGAAACCGCCAGCGTGTGTCTAAGGCCCCAAAGCCAATGGCTAAGCTAATGCCAGATGCTAATGCTAAAATGTTGTTGTAAACCACAAAGTCTATGTATTTTTGTACTCTAGCGTTAAGCAGGAATCAATTGTAAATGTGTTAGTACCGAGTAGTTTTGAGTGTCTTGAGTGGAGCGAGTGAAGGAAGAGAATGGCGCACTTGGTCGCTTGGGCACACACACACACAGCATTAAACAACAGCCAATTCGACGTCGCAACCCAATTAAAACTACAAAGTAACACTAGAAAATGAAAGAAAATCCATGTAACTTATATAAAAAAAAGCTACGAAATAAACGAAATTGTATACTGCAAAACTGAAAAACGAAACCGTAACGGCAAAAACAATTGAAACCAACGTTGACATTCTTTTTTGTGTCTGAAGTGAGGTCCACAGCAGTTAACTGGGTCAATAAGAACTTTCTGCACGCCGCAACAAGAGCGAAAGGTTTTAACATAATTACTGGTCTTTGCTCAGCAGCAGACTCTGGAGCTTTGTGAAAAGCACGTTGATCAGCGGTTTTGATTTAGCTTAAAATATGTATACTCTTGGTAAGAGCGAGCATATTCCTTTGATGATTTCATGAAGTGAAGTCAAGTTTCGCTCACATGGGACGGAGGTGAGAGATGCGGGCTCGGGTCTTAAACGGCGAATCCTATTATCACTTTGGGTTATGCCTAACCTCTCACAAATCGTTTGAGATCATGGCCAAAATCATCCAAATTGAATATAAGTACGGATCCAATTGAGCAATTGAGTACGCAAAGAGAATCTCTTTCTAAACCTAGAATAATCAAATGATTAGGCATGTCTTCTTTCACACTAGAACGAAATTAATTTTAAATCTGTCTACATGATTCTATAACCTGGTTGAAAATGCTGGTCGGACTCGGAGAGATTCATGTTCGAGAATTTTGACAATATTGTAGCTACATGTCTCTCGAACGCATCTCTTTTGAACTTTACACTTCGTTACTCAAATTGAATCTTCCGGGAATATGGATGCACAAAAAACTTAAATGGTTGTGATGTGTCCTTTACATGATGAAGCAGGACGTGAAAAGCTACACCATCTCTCGGTATACAAACGGACCTCTTACAAATGAAGATTTCGCGCCATAGCCCCATAAACTTAGACAGGAACTACCAGAATAGTTAAATATAAATTGTATCAGATAGTCAGGCTGCGAAGTCGTACCAAAGACTGGATCAGTGCGCCAGTTCTCAGACAGGCCACTTAAATAAGTTCAATCAAATTTCCAAAGTGGCCAAAATCTCACTTAGGGCTGAAACATCTGAAAAATCTAATATATTTATAAAAAATTTGATGCAGACAGTCGGGATGGGGCCCGACAGTGGGATACCCTGTACGCACATTTCCCTTAATAATCAAATTTCTGTGCAATTTTTTGTATAAATATAGTATGATGAGGGGTAACTGTAGTATGGAATTTGGGAATTTGTTTCGGCAAAAGGTAAACCTTGTTTGATATTTAAGCCTATCAAGAGTCTACATACCAAATTTGGAACCTCTATATTAAAATTTCTATTAAAAGTGAAATTTTGTTGCAGTTTGTAGGAAGAGGGGGTCTAAAATTGGAACTTTATTAGCTACATCTTTTGAAGTTTCTATCCGATTTTAAAAATTTTACATCACATATGCACAGTGACAGTATGCATAACTCTGCCTAGTTTCAATCGGATAGCTTTTATGGTGTGAGCATAAACCGCGAAAGTCTGCCACGAGGGAAGGGAGCGCTCTTTGCCGGGAAAATGCGCAAGCTTTCGAATTTTTTTGCTCTAACTCTTATACTCCCTGAGAAACAGAGACCAACACGGACAGACGGACGGACGAACATGGTAATATCGATTCGAGTATTGCTCCTGATCATATCCGCCACGCCTTCTTCTGCCTGTTACATAAATTGCACAAATCTATAATACCCTTTTACACTTAATGTACAGGGTATAAAATAGTAATAAAACTTTTAATTTTTATGAACTTACATAATAACGTTCTATAAAGACTCTAAAGAAACACTTTTTGGGTTTCGAAACTTTTAAATTTATTGTTTCTTATTCATAAACAGCGCCCAAGAAGACTTAAAGTTAAAGGCTTCCACGGTCCTACTCTTTCCGTAGATACTATATACATAGATTGGTGGTACTGATATATATTTGAGATAAGGATATTCCTTGATCTGGACACACAGTTTGACCGATCACCATAAAACTTGGCATATGAATATGCATTTTTCCCAATTTGTTGTAAATCGCTACTAGATGGCGCTGCAGTAAAATTTTTACTACGAATCGTACTGAAATTGATAACAATGAGTCAAACTTGAATTAAAATAAGTAGGGAATTCCAAAATTACAAAATATAATAAAATTTCTCGACTAAAATAGCCCCAGAATTAAAATAACTCTTCCATTCAAGACATGGGAATTAAAAAAGGTACTTGAACCAATGGCTTTGTTCTTGATCATGTTAAATCTTATGTCTTTTCCACAAGCTTAGTATCGATTGAAGTACAGAAAACTTGTTTTTTTTGTAGTGTATATGCTTAGCGCTTTAAAGCATCTATAAATGCGCTAAGCGAAAATTCAGTGTGGTACCGATTACCACGCAATAACGCAACGTTTTCAGGTAAAACCTATACCATTCGAAAGATAAAATACTTGCAATTTGCAGAATATACGTTTCACCCGGATACGTTGCTTTTTAGACAGATAAAAATTGATTTGAAGCAATAAATTTACTGTATACGTTAGGAAAATAACAACAACCAGCAACATTAAACACACAAAGTTGTTATTTCGTGTTTTCTTTTCTCCTCTTCGCAATGGGCTGTCACGAGTGCTTCGAGTGCTATAAGACGTCGAATGTCGACGAAAAAGCGAATACTTCTATATATAAAAGATGCTTTACTGTATAGTGAATGGTGTGCTTCAATATGATATAGATGGAGGTGAAAGGAAACTGCGTCTTGACGTAGCTTAACTGCACAAAGCTCTTGAAATGAACATAAAAGTTATGGCTTCGGCTCCTAAGTCCGAGCTAATCAAATTTTTGCCCACCTCAGGCATAAATTCCCATTTAGGAGTTCCTTTTCTTTACTCTCTACCGGCCTTTGCTCAAATACGAATAGTGATGTACTTAAATGAAAATTATTAACACCGAATACTAAGAAAAATATATGTTATAAGCGGTAGGTACAATGCCCGACAGTGGGATACCCTATAAGCGTTTTTCCTAAGAAAATCAAATATTTTGGCAAAGTTTTATATCGAATGCAGGGGTGCGGTGTCGGTGTATGATAACCGAGATCAAAGTATTACGTCATTGTTTTAACAAACAGATGCTTGTATAATTATTACTACTCTTTTAGATCCAATTGAAATGGTTCTTTTCAGAATTTTCAATTAAAAAAAATAATAATGGTAACGTCGAAATTGAGTTCTCAAAAGTTATCTTTTACTAAACTAAGAAAAAGAAACAGTTAATTATGTATGGAAGGAATTAGCGAGTTGATTTTCTTCTTATAAATCTTCATAAATGAAGGTCCACAAGGCGGAAAAAAACATCTTCATAAGAAATAGATAAAAGTGAACATTTTTAAACGCTGGTTTTAGGATAAACTAATGACGAATCCGATTCATATTAGCGAAATTCGCGAGAACTCGAATGTGCGAAATTATCCATTATAGGACTTTTCGGGACAGATTCACAGCAGCTTTTTGACATTGCCGTTGATATGAAACACAGTACAATTTTTTTCATCTTAATCTATGGAGCAAAAGCAAGTGAACAACGTAGAAATTTGTAAAAATATCAATAAGCTCGAAAAAAAAATTAGTTTTTTGTCAAAAAAAAATCATGGAAAATCCGACGTGGTTTACTAGAAAATGATGGTTTAAAGATTCTGTAGAAATTTTATCTCGATCGGATAAAAATTGCCTGAGTTATTTGTGAAGCGATTCGTAAAAAAGTGGTTTCGAGAAAAACACGTTGTACGGATGTTTGACTGAAAGGAGTTGGCAGCCATCTCTGCTGTCAAAGTGTATCTGTCAATCCGTACATTACGGTTTGGTTTTTCGTAGTCTTAACGTGAATTGAAGAGCTTTATAACATTGCGTCTTCCATCAAAGAGAATGAAATTTCGTAGAGTGGAATACTTGGCCGTTACATTGAGTTGACGTGCTGAAAAGTGACCACTTTCAGCTCATTGCACATATGGGCGTTTTTTTTTCTGCTCTTTCTATTTCTCAATTTTGTCTACGAGCGAGTCGGTCAGACAGAGACAGCAACACAAGCAGTCTAACACGTACGCGTGCTGAAAGTGGTCGCTTTTCAACAAAAATTTTGATTTTTTGAAATTTCAATCTTAAATTCATGCTCTTTGCAATTACATATTGAAAAAACTTTATGAACCGCTAAGTTATACCTTTGAGATACGATAGTGTGCTACTACGTGCCCGACACCTCATGTAACATGATTTTTAAAGTTTGACAATATTTTCAAAAGTTATAATTTTCGCCGATAACGCAGTACATAATTGTCTACCAAATTAGCTAAAAAAAAAAAATCGATTTTCTGAAGATTCGACACTTCTTCTTCTTAACCAGCCATAACAACCTGTTATCGGGTTACAGCCTGATGTAAATACATTCTTTCATTGGAATTGTGGTTTTACGTAATGGGGCACAACCCTTTTAAGGCCTGGGGTAGCTCTACTGGTCTCGAAAGAACCCAGTGTCATTGTTAGGTCCAAAACAAGAAGTTCAACTTCCGTCTTCAGCGGATTGTAACACAACATTTAGCTGCGGAGCTTTAACTCAAAAGTAAGCGTATTACAACTTCGGTGCATGCAGTTGAACTTTTCGCTCACGCTTTAAAGTTTTTTGTAACTATTTACCAATCGGACGTGCTGCGAATGACGACGACAAGCACAGCGACAGCGGCAAAAGCAGCGATAGAAGTGATAGCAACAGCAGCAGGGACAGCGACGGCGACGGCGACAGCGACAACTCTGGCAGCGCTGCGAAGCTCTGAGCTTTGAACAGCATTCACCCAGCGTTTGAGGCGCAGCATTGCGAGAGCTTCGGCGAGCATAAATCAGTTGATATTCAGCCACAGACACGGCGGTTTGCGGTTGCGCGTGGCACTTTACTTTTTGCGTTTGTTTATTTTGGTTTGCTTCGGTTTTGTGTTTTTTTTTTTTTTGGTTTTTGTTTTTGTGTCAAAACTGCAAGTGCTTACAGGCAAAAAGGGAAGACCCAGTTTTCAATGTCTGCCAGTTGGCTGTCGCTTTGCCGCTCGCGTCTGTCCACTGATTAGCGGCATTGTCCAGCAAGTTGCACATAGTTGTGGCAAGCAAAAAGTGCGTACAACAATTAGCTGATAATGTAATTACTAACTAACTAAAAAATTATACTAGCCGCCATTGTTTATGGCCTGACTTTGCTGTGTGTTGGAAGTTTGTCGTTAGTTATTTATATTATGTTTTGGTTTTCGAAGCGCAACTTTCACGCGCTTCAAGTGAAAACTTAAGGCGAAGCGAGGGACCGAAGAAGCTACAGTGCAGCCAGTGATATGAACACGCAGACAGACAGACTTATATACAAGCATGTAAAAGTTAAATCTTAACTGCAATTTAAGTCAAAAGGTCGCAAAAGCGCAGCGAATATGTTTAATTATAATAAGACATATAATATATAAGTGTGTGTGTGTGTGTGTGTGTGTGTTAGCGTTTTGTTTAAGGCCAATTGTCAAAAATTGAAATGCAAGCAATTTTTTATGGGCCGCTCTTTTGAAGTTTGTCGCTTAAGTCTTTTGTTGCACTGCTTGCACTGCTTGCGCAGCGGCATTAACTGCAGTTTGTTTGCTTGGCCATGTAGTTGTTGTTGTTGTTGTTGTTGCTCTTACTGGCTGATTATGCATGCTTTTAAGCCAAACTTGTTTGCAGCACACAAAACTGCAACGAAAATGAAAATGTTTAAAATAAATACACACAAATAAATTAAATATTAATAAGAAGAAGAAAAAGCAGAAGTAGAAAAAAAAAACAAACGAACAAATCATGCTGACATTGACACAAATTGTAGGCTACAAAAGCCAAGCCAAATCACACTAAAGTAGTTTAAAGTTTATATCAACAAAACTGCCAACTAAAAACAAATACCAGCAGCTACAACAACAACAACAACAACAACAACAACAACAACAACAACAACAGCCACTTGATGGTATGATGAAAATTGTTTTCAAGCGCTTTCAATTAAAGTGCATAAATTCCTTCAATGTCATGTACAAAACCAACAACAACAAGGTAAACACATTTCAATTTTGTTAACCACTTTGAGTACGCTTTTTGACCACTGTAATTGCCCATTTAATGGCATTTAAAGTCTAAAGTCACAAGTGTGTGTCTAGAACAAACTCAAGTTGACACTTTTAGTATAGTTACTGTGACTGTGCTGTGCATGTCAGCCATAAGTACCTCAAAAAAACAATATGCAAAAGGGGCGTGCCAGAAATCTCTAAACTGCATTCTCTTTGGTGGCTCGAAATTCGGTTAAAAGAGATTTCTGGCACAGTCCTTTAATTCCCATTTGAACAGCACGAAAACGGATCAGTGTTGTGTAACGAATTTCACTAGAATGTCACGGATATACGCTGATCGAAGGAGTACAATTTATTGAAAAGAAAATTTTGTCAGTTTTCATGTTAAACATGTTCTATTTAATAGCATTCTCCTTTAAGAGTTCATGACAGTCATGCTCAAAAAATGACTCTCTCACAACAACAGTTCACTAATAGTAATAAGATCGATTAACAATTAGTTTTGCCTTTGCCTAATGTCACGTTCGCGATCGAAAAACATTATTTGTTCTAGTTACCTTATTGATAACAGCAGCAAATGTGTCAAATTTGTTGCAGCTTTTTGAAGTTGATCACATTTGCAATCGTTAGTGTAAAACATTGTGATGCAATACTTTAAATAACAAAAAAATTGAACGTTGTAAACTGTTTACGTTAGACAAATTTAAAATTGAATAACGTTTTTAAACTAATTTTGACTTTTTCAGACAGGGCTGTTCGCCCCCGTCGTTATATATGCATGCTTTGCTTGTAGGTTATTTTTAGGCCATTTATTATTATATATGTATTGAATTTAAACTATTTTTTTTTACGGTTTATATAAATCATTGCCCAATCGAGTCACATATTAATTTTGTTAGAAAAATATTCTTTTTTAATTTATATAAATTAATATTATAGAAATAAATTGTAAAATTAGTTGCATTGAAAAACGTTTTCTATAGATGGTTCCGAATACCAGTTCCATTTTGTTCCAATCAATCTTTTTTTTTTTTTTTTTGCTGGCATTACCTGTGTACCAAAGGGCTATTAGTTACAGTAATAGAAGAACAAAATAAGTGTTCTCCTTTTCCTGCTATTACAGTTTAAACTAATACGACTGTCACGTTCGACACCATGGATATGTCTTTCAACTCAATTTTCGACTTTGTGCTAAAAATATATTCCAGATCTTTGGAATTATATAAGTAAAGCATTTGATATCTGGCGCAACCCAGAACGCAGCTTATGACAATAGTGGCAACTTTACACATAAAAATGTGTGAATTATTATAGTTAAGCTTACTTTTTTTAAACACTGACAACTTTTTTCATTAAAATTGCATTTTAAGTGGTACATAAATTACACAAAAAAATGTATGCCATAGATGCCGTCACACAATTTTTACGTTGTTAGTCGTTTTAAGTACAAAAATTAAGACAAACACAAGATTAAGTAAAGAATATTGTTAGATAAAAAGCATAATATGGAAAATATTGTACATAAATCGGTTTTGTTCTTTATTTGTGAGGATGTAAACATCATTTACAACAACATTTAACTAAAATCAATCCTATTCGATTTATCACCGAAAATCCGAACGAATTTGCCATCTAAGTTGAACTTTTTTCGGTCAATTTCTTTTATAAGCTCATAACACACACATACATACAACGCAAGTTAGTTGACGCATTTACCGTTATGCACACCTTTGAGAGCGTTTCAAAAATGCAATCACTTAACTATGAGACACGGCAACGATTAATTATTACTCATCGATGACAGCAGATAGCAATCGTAATGTTGTTTTTGGAAGTTTGCTCAAAAGTCGCGAAAGTTTTGGCAAAAACAAATACACTGGCCGACGGTTTAAAAACGACGTTTAAGTGCGACGAATAGTTTCAAGTCAACTCAGCAATTGAGTTCGTCGTGTCCATGAAATTTTGTGTGGTTTCCAACACTCAAAGTAGTTAGGAGCACAATCCAAATGAATTCGCCTCATATTGGCACGATTGGCGGTGGTTCTGCGATGGTTGATAGAAGATACCGTCGTTTTTCATTGCCAACAGAATGAACGCAATATACTACCAGAAGATGGTTGGCCCTTGGGTACAAAGACACTGTTTTAGGCTGACGATTGCTCCAAGTCTTGGAACCAGCTCAACTTGGAATCAATCTTTTCGATAATTGGCAGGATATGGATATTATTGAGAACCTCTAGTCTATTTTAAAAAGTCACTATAATTGATTCTTCTCTTATCATGCCTAATAACTTCCAAACGTCCTGACCGACCGCGCAGAATTAAAGCAAATGTTTGCAAAGACTCTCCAATTCTTTTTAATTTCAAAATAGCATTGAAAAACAAGTAATTTCGTTGCTCTGTAATTCGAAATCAACCCAAAAGAGGCTAAAACGCTTTGAAAGCATGTAAAAGGAGACTTTTAAAATTTTACTTTTTTCTTTTACTTTTACTGATCTGACAAGTCGCAATTGTACACCTCTCGGGTATGCGTCCACCGGATTCGGATTCAATGATCCCTAATATTTCTGCTTTCTCTAATACGACCTAAGAAGTCTTTGAAATTTTGTCTTAATTCAAGATTATAAGTTGTCTTTTTTAAAAAAAGTGAATTCTTTTAAGTTTTCCGAAAATCTTCAATCTTGATTTTAAGCCGCTTTTTCTTTGTATTTTCTATATACTAGTAAGTCTCTCAATTTAAGAAACATTGTTGAAAATTTTAACGAACAACGATATCGGAGCACAATTAGGGTTGAGACCATTACTTATCGCCAAAAATCGACTATTATATCACCTAGCAAGCAGTACTAACTTTTTTAGCATTTCTTTCTCTCAGTGTATCTTAAAACGCTTGCTGGCCAAGCAGCAACGTTATGAAAAGTCAGCGGCGCATAAAATTTCCGCCGTTGGCCTTTTTCTTTTTCTTTTTCTTTTTATGATTTATTGCTTGTGCTGAAATACTTTGAAAAAAATTATGTGCTTCTATTTTCGAAATGGTTTTATTCTGTGCAAGAATTTCCAAATGGCAACGGTCTCATTGCTATGCATTGCATGTGCCATTTGATAGGAAGCAGCAGAAGAAGAAGCATGGATAGGTAGTGGGAAGCGAAGGGCTGGATGCAACGATGCGAAGGCGCCCAAAACAATGTGCCATAAATAAGCCACTTACAGACAGACGGACAGACACAAACCTGCATGCTGTCTCTCATAAGAAGTAATCAATGGTTGTGTGTGTGTGTACCCTTTGTACCCAAAGTAACGGCAATACGTGACACAGTTTTCGGCGGCTGCCTGATACGCCCTGCCGTTGCCCCATGCAGCATCTGGAACAGCAGCGAAGTACAGGGACGGAACAGGGCTAACTGCTAAACAGATATGCTTTGATGCTGGTGCCTCAGAAGACTGGGCCACGGCTCACTTGCAATGGAGGCCAACAACAGACCATAAAGTTTCTCTCAGAAAGTTAATGTACTGGTCACCGGAAGCGACGAAGAATAAATGTGAGAACAATAATAATAAGAACCACAAAGAGAGGCTACATGGAAAAAGTCAACATCTATACTTCCGTCGGAAAAAACAAAAAAAACTACACACATTTTACTGGAAAGTTTCCATGCGGCTATTGCTTAATTTACAAAATTTGTAATCGCTCTGCCCAAATGTCAAGCTACAATATGAAATGCAATACAGTCAAACCACGTTTGATGCGACCAGCAAAACCGAAACAATAAACGCGCGTTTCTTCTTGATTGATCATGAGAACAACTCTCATCTCCAGTCCATGATAGCAACCGTTGCTAAGGCGCCCTCATATTTAGTACTGCGAACGGAGTCGCGGTCAAATACTTCTCCACCTAACCTTTCGCTGTAGCGACTTCGTTTCTACCATGCCAAACCAGCAGAGTTGAAGGATATCAGACCACATTTTATCGAATTCTTCTTCGTGACGGGCTGTTACAAACCGTTACCGGATGTAGAGCACTGCTCCAGGCGTCTCCAATCGGTGATACCAAGTGTCGTTTAGTTTCAACGCCTTCTTCTTCAACTACGTGAAAGCAAATGCTGTTTGTGTATCGTCTAGCTGGTCGTTACAACGGCGCCATGGCCTACCGTTTCCACGTTTTCCTTCAGCACCTGCATTGTAAACCTTTCAGTAGCTTCTTTGTCCATACAAACAACATGACCGAGCCTAATACCACATAAGGTGTCCGCTTCCACGAGCGCACAAGCTAGGGGTACAAAGAGTGGTATGTTTCTTCTGCCTACGGGGTTACGGCCTGATGTAGAGCACTTCAAAAGGCGCCTACTCCAATCGGTGATACTAAAAGTTCTCTATTATATTATAGGGATAGGTAGTGGACTAGTGAAGCATCCATCTTCAGTACCACAATATAAAACGGAGATGGCGCTGGAATGGTCGCAGAAGTTGCGAATTCCGTACAGAGTTGTCTTTGGCTATACGCCTTGCATAAAAAAATGCGAAGGCATGTTTTCCAAAATCATTTGCTATTTATCTGCAACTTTGCTCGCACACCAAACTCACGGGCTAACAAATGCTTTAATAAACCAACATATGTTTACTGGTACATGCCGTGATGGCAGCATATTAATAAGCTTAAGATGGCGCTGGAGTAGATGCATTCAACTAGCAAGTAAAATATATCCAGAATATATCTTGCCAAATTGCAAGAATATCTTGCAAGTCCATAGGAATATAATTCTAGGATATAGTTTGTCTTTCAATGTGTCTTGATGCCTTATTTTTGATGAAGACATGTAGACATGATTACTCAATTGAGATTTCTCATTCTTTTTGTGAATAGAATTGACTAGTTAAACGAAGTTGATCTTATTTCAAAAGACCAAAAATTGTACACGAATTTAGACAAATTTGATCTCAATGAAAGGTGTATGCTTCAATCATACCTTTCGCAGTAAATATGAGTTCGCTGATTTCGAAAAACCGGAAACCGATTTGAATTTACTAGCAAGGTTTTCAACTATCGCTATTTCCAAAAAAAGGCAAGATTACGAGAGTTGCGAAGTTCTTAAATCGCATATTACTCGGAAGCTTTCTTTTCCGACGTAAAGCTATATTCAATGTCTCTCAAACGGTTTTGGTCTACCTCCTTTCAATTGCGAGTTACAGAACAACAAGCTTAAAAATGTTGTTTGTTGTTGTTTCTAAAACTTACATCAGATTCAAAAGTTGTGAAAAATTTTGCGAAAATATTACTTTTTGAAGGAATTTTCGTAAACTAAATCCTGAAGCACCTTGACTTAATTTTCTTATGCTTTTTCTAGCTTCACTCGACGAACTTCCACTCTCAATCATCTGAACTGAGACCTCGTCACTGCAAATAGTCACATACTCTCCGGCAGTGTATAAAGTACAGGCATACATACGAATGAACGTATTTTGGGTTTTAATTTTTGTGTGTTTTTTTTTTTGTTTTTTTGTATGTTTTTTGTGAATTTTTTTTGGCTTCCTCCCTTTTGTGTCCGATAGCATAACAAACAGGAAATTATTTATGTGCCGTTGCGATTTTGCGTGCTGTTGTTGTTGTTTTTGGTGCAATGCGAAAATTGGCTAAGGAAATTCGGCAGCGCGCAAAAAAAAATACCAAAAAAAAAATACCATGCACTGACTGACTGTGGTCCCTCGTTCAGCTGGTAAGTCACTGAGGCAGCAAGTTCGTTGCCTAAGTCTTTCGTATTGCAAGTGCGTCCGCTGTTATTGTTGTTGTTTGCCATATAATGCCACGACTATTGCATATATATATTTGTTGTCTTACGCTTTGTTTTCTTTTTAACATAAACAATGGCACTCTCAGTAGTCACTACGTCCGTCAGTGCGTCCGTCAGTGCGTCCGTCCGTCCGTCGGTCAGTGAGCTAGTTAGTTCCATGCTTGGATGGCAAATCAATCAAAAAAGCGTTTGCCAATTGCCAAATTGCACAAACCCAGAGAGCAGATAGTGGAAAACAAAAGGTTGGCTATGTTGTCAACAATGTTGGAGTGTGTGTGTGCTGGGAATTCCTTCTGCATGTCTTCATGTCAGTCTGTGCCGATTTCGCTAATGGATCGCAACAAATGTTGCCAACAATTTTACAAGCTGCGCTTTTCTTTGGCATGGTTTTATTTTATTTTATTTGAGTTTATCTATTTCTACTTCTGGCTTTCCCAACGGCTAAACGACTATTCTCGTTTACACTCATTGCATATTCAATGGAACCCTCAGTTGCACAGTGGACGAAAGCGCCGATTTGGTGGGAATTTTATTTTCAAATTGCGTCGAGTTCACTGAGCTTTAAAACAAACAATTTGCGCAAAAGTACGCACTTCCAATAGTAATAGAGAGAAGAGGTTCAGCAATCTTAGTTGATCTAACGATTCACGAATTTCAGTCCAAATTATGAGTTTGTGGCAAAGTTGAACGTACAACAGCTTTGTAAAACAGAGCGGGGGAGCCCGTGGTTCCGATTTTCTCTCGACGACACTGCTCGCATGTCTGTCACGCTTCAAATGATAAACAAATGCGCTAACAGTTTGATGATTATATGCACAAAGTTAAGGCAAAGCGCAGATATTCTTGTAGAGTGAGGGAGAGTTTTTCGAAAAAGTGACGTCACTATTACAAAGTCAAAAATGAATGCAGACAGTCGGGACGGTGCCTAACAGTGGGATACCCTGTACCAATTTATCCCTTGAAAATAGAATTTCTGTGCAAATTATTACTATATTCAGGTTATGGGCGTTATTTATTAACTGGACTGCGGGGGGTTGATTCGGAAAAATGTTAACAATGTATGGTTTATAAGCTCAACATGATTCTTCGTACCAAATTTGGTTAGCATAAATATTTACCTTAATATTGCTGTAAAAAGTAAAATGTTGTTGGCTTTTATTGGAGGAGGGTCCTAAAATTTCCACATTATTACCTATATCTTTTAAAGTTTCAATCCGATTTAAATAATTTTTAAACATCACATACACAGTGACACTACGCATAACTGTGCCAAGTTTCAATTGGATAACTTTTATGCTGATATAGATATCAACATGATTCGACAAACTTCATCTGCTTTGATGAAATACGCATATTTTGGTAAAATTTTTGTGCCTCTATCTTTTATGGGGTCTGAAATCTCGACGTTCATACGGAAGGACGGACATTGCTATATCGACTCGACTATTCTCCTGTTCATTATTGTCCATGGAACATATGGTCTGCCCCGCCTCCTTCTGCCTGTTACCTACATTGCACAAACCTATAATACCCTTTTACACTTTGTGTACAGGGTATAAAAACTGCATTTAAATTCAGGCTTTTTGCTTGCTATAACAGCTTATGACATCACATCGTTGAATGTGATTCACTTTAAAAAATACATTAAAATTACATTTTCCAAAATCATTTCACTTATATATATGGTCTTTAACCAAAATATGTTCAATGTGCATTCAACTTTTCGAAGATTGCTTCGAACAGTTTGGTTTCATTTCGAACTCAAACGTTTTGCTTGTTCGGTAATTGTAGAAGGCCAATTTTATAAAAAGTAAAATTAAATACAGTCTACCAATAATGTAATCTTTTTCTTAACTGGCCGTAATAAGCTGCTACCGGATTACGTCCTGATGTAAAGCACTCCCTCAGGCCTAATACTAATATTATAAATATTATAATATTATAGTATTATAAAGAAAAGTTTTTCTCGGTACGTAATAACAATACCATACTCCCCGATTCTCATATGCGGTGCCTAAGCGCTGTATTAGTAAAGCGAAAATATATATAAATGTATCGTAAAAAACTAAACCTAATGGAGGTAGAAAAAAAACTACGTTGGAAAGTACAAAAGATAAAAGCATATGACAAACGGCGAGAAACGACTAAATTACAGCGTCAAACAGAAAATAACGAAAGCGATGGAAGAGGATCACGTTGGTTGATGAGCAGAGCGAGCAGGGTGCGAAGCACCGTATTTTATATAGAAAATATTTCGCTGACGAACAAAAGGCTTTTCAAGTTGAGATTTTTCATTAAGACATTACTTTTGACAACGAGTAACTTTGCTTTGCATCGAAATCGAGAACATCGAACCATTTCGATTACTCATACTTCGTTAGAAAGCGAAAACCAGAACAGAACAGATTGTTGTTGTTGTTCATTATGCACATTTGAGTTTACATGTCCAAAATCTAGCATATTTACAAAATCTGTATTTTTGATTATCGTTTATGAAAGGAGATTTCTAAGTCTTGGTGATTTTCCCAGCATGTAAAGCTGTGCAGAGTTTCGGATGCTCCTTAGTCAAACTTTACCTACGTATGGTAAAATTTGATGTTCTTCACTGATATGGTCTCCAAGACTCAACTTGACTGCTGATACAATTCTACTCTCTGTTACGTACATTGCACAAATCTATTATACATTTGAACCATACCCACTAAATACGCAATACTAAAATACAAAATTGGAAATTGCTTCAACATCTATCTATTTGACGAAGAACAAAAAAATAAACTTACATTTTGATGGTTTGCTTGTATACTATAGGATATACATAGTTAGTTAATCCGTGTCAAAATCTAAAATATTAGTGGAAATCGTCCGAATTTATTGGTATTAATATCCATTAAAAAGTTTTTCTTTCAGCAAAGTCGTTTTTTAGCGACTTAATATACCGGAGCTATAGAATTTAGTTAGTCGATCAAGTTAAAAGCGTGAATTGTCTTTTGGAACACTATAAATGAGCTTTTTCCCCAAAAACTGTCTTCTTGATTGAGCGGTTGCACGGTAGCTATATGATAGAGTTGCTCGATCCTCATCGAAAGCGAAAATAGTTTTCCAGATCCCCTTAAATTACTGCATACTGATTTTGGAAACACTATAAACGAGTTTTTCTTACAAAACTTGATTGATCGGTTGCATGGTAGCTATATGATATAGTTAATAGATCCTTATCGGAATCGAAAATAAAACTCCTACATATCGATTTTGATAACACTAAAAAGGAGTTTTTCTCACAAAACTTGCGATTGATTGACTGCCTGGGTGCTTTATTATATAGCTGCACGATCTTTTTGAAAATCAAAAGCACTAATTCGATGCACCTGAAACTGCTGAATCTCAGTTTTGTTAATAAAATAGTCAAAAATAAGTTGCTGCATCATATTATACAAAATCGAACTTTCTTTACAAATTTAATACCGCTGCATCGGCCTTTTCGCCCACTGTAAGACGTTCTGCCAGCGTCTACATCATCATTGGTGCTGCGGCTGCTCTGCGGCTGGCTTTAATGAGCAAAATTAAGCATGAAGGCGAAAATGAGCAACTGAAAGCGTCCGCTGCCATATGAATTGGGTTAATCTCTATGAAAGTGCAAAGCGGCGCAACGCTAGAAGCCGCAAAGCTTCCATGCGAAAGCCGCTTTAGAAGCATTCAGTACTTTCCATTTTGTTGTTTGTCTCCAACTCCGACTTCAACTTAGTTTTGCTTACCCAGCATTAATTCCAGCTGGTTTCATTGTTGGGTGTCAAAGCCAGCGTAGTCTTAGCCCTAATTGAAGTCTGCCTTAAATAATAAGCTTAACATTTCCATTTTCCAGCAACTGTAACTACATTAATTAACATTGTCTGCCGCCCTAGAGTTGCCACTTCGGGCTTATTTTCGTTTTGTTGGCTTAACACTTCATCAAGTGTTGCCACTTGGCTGGCCTGGCCTTCTGCTCGAGTGGCAAACAAATTGCGAATTGCACATTTTTGGCCATAATTTTTTGTTCGCACATTCGCCATGGTTAATTGGGCAAGACACTTGGCCAAGTTGGTGCTAATTGAAAAGCCAGTTGTAAGGAAAGTCAATGTCTGCGTTCATCTATAAACAGCATCAATCGACAGCTACATCAAATATCTGAAATACCAACAACCACAACTATTCGCTGTGCTATCACTGCCAGCTCTTTGCATATGTATCTCTGAGTGATCAGCGAGTTGGCCAGTCTATTTAGCATCTTTATGGCTTTTCTTTTCACTTTCATTATGGCTCGGTGTTGATATCTGTTCATAACTGTTTGTGCATGTTGTTGTTGTTTTTTTTGTCACACCCCGACGTATGAGTTTCAAGCTTTGTTTTGTTTTTTTGCTTATTTGAATGTGTGTGTGGCCTGACCTAACTCTCAGCATACAATACACTGAGCGAAAAAATCGTTCAAAACTTAATTCGTTATTAAGAACACATAGTAGTTACAGAGCTTATACAAAAAAACTAAATTTTTGTGTGACACAAAAAGTTGAGTAACAGCAACTCGTATGCTGCATATATGCCGTGATGTCCGCTGTGATATGAAGGTGGAGATAAGCATAATCTAGCCTGCAATTATGTCAACTTCTCTTGAGTGCACCTCCCCTACCTCCCCTAAAGAACAGGCTCCTGAGGAAACTTTGTATTATTTTTATGATCTCTAGAGAAAAGTCCTAGCGATTCATTTTATGATTGAGACCCTCGTATAAAACAGAGTTCAACGCAGCTTTGATGTCTAGAAGAGCCATTAACAATTCATTTAAAATCTAATAGGTGCAATGTGTTGTGCTCACGGCGTTAACCAATTTGTTGCGGTGGAATCACATCGTTACGATCCTTTCTTTATGATTTTTTCAACGACTTTGCTAACCGAAGAAGGCAAACTTATAGACCGATAAGAAGTAGCATACTCAGTAGGTTTATTGGATTTCTTTATGGGGATAACTTTCGCAAACTTCCACAACTTGGGAGATTAGCATAGCATAGTAGGCATTCGTTTTTTTTATGTTGGTAGATACTTCATACCCTACGAATATACTATCTAAGGCAGGAGATTTATTGATCTAAAGCTTTTTCGTTCATAAAGCTCAACAAAATCTCTGAAATGTTATTTCAGTATGATATCTTAGGGTTAGAAGTTGAAATGTCTAAGCACATTATCAATTGTGATTGGATTACAGCTGCAAAACTATTGATAGTACGATGAGGTATCTCTTTATTTGAAGATATTTCTTCCTTTGTGTCTCTCCATCGATGTTTTCTTTATCATCAACGATAGTCTTAGCCACATGTCGGCAGCGTCAGTTTTCATTTTTTTTCAAATCAAGCTAAGCGGCTGGGTTTAGGAAGACTAGAAGCGAATAGACTGAAACTATCGAAGTATCGAAAGACACTATTAACAGTCTTGCAGCTTAAGATTGTTTAAGAATGATGCATACCAAATGTTAGTGCTTTTCGTTACGAGAAGGAGCAACATCTTGAATATCGCTTAAAGGTCGCTATATGCAAAAAAAAATTGAAGATTTTATACCCAAAAAATGCGTAATAATTCGTAATGCAAACTGAAAAAATGTAAATGGTGCACAGTAGAGCCGCAAAAATATCGATTTGTCCCAGGAGACAGGCATATTAATGTACGCAGATTTTTGCGAAAGATTTAGACGTGTTTTTTGAATAATCCAAACATTCGAGATCGCTGCGAAGTCTGAATCATTTTGTGGCACCTCCTCAATGTCACAGGGTGTAGGGGAAAAGTCTGTTGCTTTTTTGGAAAGCCACATAGTAGGAGACTGTGCTTCGGGTTTCGGTAGTCATTGAGAAGTCACAACTAATTAGGAGTAGCAGTGATAGTTTTTCTGTAGGGCTCCAAGCGACTTCGTCTCCATGAAACTATGAGGTGTGTCATACCATTTTGTCGCCATATCCTCCGTTTTCGAAGCGTCTTCATCCAAGATATTGCTTCAGCTGCGGACTCAGCTGTAAGTCATTTGCAGCAAAGTCAAAGTAAGTCGGATGCCTTCGGAAACATGTTAAAGAAACTGTTGAAGGGTGTAACAACTTTTGTCACTGCTTATGTTTGGAATCAACGTTCTGAGTTGTTGCAACTCATCATAATAGCGTGCAGCAGTAATTGTAATCCCATGGGCACAAGTAACGGATAAACGCTCAAACGGCTGTTTCAAAAAGATAATCATTAGTCGCATCGAATCCATATGCAATTGCTGGCATGTTGCGCAGAAGCTTAGCGCTCATCCTGTATTTGGTTATGACATGTTATGGCCGGTGAAGGTGTTTTTTACGGACTGGCTTACTGCTTATATAAGGCTGTGTGAGCAATTGAACTTCCGGATTTGCTGACTGCAACAGCGTTCAAACATTTATGCTGTCTTTGAACTTAACGGGCACATTTTAAGCTTTTACTAAAGAGGCAGCATATTAATATCTTGTATTCTCGTTTTGTAATTGCAGTTGCCAAACAACGAGAGACTGAGAGGAAGAGTACACCTCTGAAATCTGCGCACAATCACTCAAGCTAGTCAGTCAGCCAGTTGGCCATCAATCAAATTGGCGGCTGCCACAAATTGGAGCGACTCTCTGAGTGAAAGCCAACAACAACAACAACAAGAGCAACACATGATTCAATTAAGCTCAATGCCAACGACAACGCCAACGCACAGCGTCTAGACGCTGACTGAGACAAAGATACAGTTATAGTTACAGTTAGAGATGCAAATGCTGCGATTGAGCTAAAAGCTATATAACTACTCTAACGCTGTGTACTATATAATCGAGTGTCATTTGGTCAGTCAGTGAGTCAGGAATTGTGAAGCTTGTAGGCCCAGTTAAGCGCAGCCACGCTCAATTCAGCTCACAGTCACTTACTCATCGGAGTGTGGTAGCCGAGAGTTCGGGCCATATCACAACCGGCATTGGCATTGCCATTGGCAGGTTCCACAAATAAGTGAAAGTGAATTTGTTTACACTATTACCAAAGCGCAGAGCGAAAGAGTCGCCGTCGTCGTCGCCGTCGTCGTCGTCGTCGCATAATCAAACCATACTACCAAAATCTTAATTATAATAAATAAATAAAAATATAAACCACAAACATAAACACAACAACAACAACAACAATGTTTACGAGCAACAACAACTAAAGTGTTATTTTATGATATGCCAAAGTTATCAGCAAGTTTTGATTGCTTCAAAGTCTATTATATAATTGCTGCTCTAATTACAGTGCGAAAACCGAAGTGACAATTAGAACAACAACTACAACAAACAACAAACAACAACGAGAACAACTAAAACATAAACAAACAATGCGCATGCGACGCTTTGGCTTTGAACTTAGCCGGCAGCACTGCTTCATGATGATGATGATGAGAGAGCGCCGCGTGACGTCATCGCGTCGGAGCGGTAAAGCGGCTTGCCGACCAACAGGAACAACAGGCATGTTGCTGTTGGCAATGGCCGTTGTGTTTTTGTTATCTGAGCAATGCGGTAAGTGCAACCGACACACAATTAACTAATTAACACATCTATACACACACACACACACACACACACACACGCACACCAATGCATATGTATGTATAGTGAACCGTGCTCTTGACATAAACGATTAAATTAGTTCATTCATTGGGATAAACTGTCAGTGATACGGATACGAGGGCTGCCTTCTATATTTCGAAAGTCGAGCACAGAAACAAAGCTATTTCAACGAAAACGTTTATATTGTTTTTTAAAATATTCATCAGGATAACACTATGCAGCAAATTTGAGTTCAATGGAGGGAATACCTGTTCCGGTCAATTTGGGGTCGCCAATCCGGAATCATTATTGGGCTGTATGCCAAAAATTTGGCAGATAGACTTAATTCTTGACAAGCTCAGCCGCTGTCTCGTTCCTCGAAGAAAACATCTACTTTGACTTGCTCTCTTCTTCTCTTTCAAAAACCGCAAAGGCTCCGGTAACATCAAGTTTAGTACGACCAATGAAGTCGTATCTGTGTACTCAAGCAACTGAACACTTTTATAGCAAAATGTTCCCTTTCGATGTATTTCGATCTTTTGCAAGACAAAGTGGCACAACTCGTAGGCGAGGCTGCCGCCATGTCAAAAGACCCGTATGGTATCAAAAGGTTCGGAAAGCTTATTTCTGCTCAAAGTCTTACCAATTTTGCAGGGATACCAAACTCACACAATGCAGCGTATACGCGATACCACAACGCTATTCCTTAAATCCTGATTTATAATCGACAAAGATTGGGTTTTTTCAGCATTTGGTGTAGTGTGAATATTTGATCAATGGAGCACTTACGAGGCCAAAGGAGCAGTTCTTTCCCGTATGTTCTTTGTCTCGCAGTAACTTATACACGTTAGAAACTACGGAAGTTAGCGCATTGGGCAGGCGACACCAAGTTTTCAATCATCGGTTATTCTCTTACCTAGTGCATGCACCCCACCAAGTCATTCCCGCAAGTCTTGAACAACTCTGCAGGCAGGTCATCTGGTCATAGGAGCAGCAACTTCATTCAGGCTAGGCGGCGATATATCCATGCCATTATCTGTGATTGGGTAGGTCGGAAAGGTAACTCCAAAGACGGCATTAGCCACGTCGTCGCAGGAATATAAAACCGAGAAGTGTTTCCTTCATAACCTCAGTGCATTCACTATCAGATTTCGCCCTGCAAACTTATAGGAAGAAGAGGTGGTACTAAATCCTTGACTTTATTGAAAGACCTTCTACGAACATCGTGAGGCTACGCTAAGCCTCCAATTAACATTCCTGTGCCTGCACGTCTCGATCTCCTCTCGTGATCCTTGGTCTAACAACTGCTTCGAACACCTATTAATGAATGTAAAAAGAGACTAGGCTTTATGGACCATTACGTCACTCTTTTCACGATGCTCATGTGCTCAAATAAATCTTTGTTTATGAGAGAGAAAACCCAAGTGTATGAGAAACTTATTCAATAGAATGACATCGGTTGCTTGCCACTTTTTAAGTACATACGATTCCATTCAGTGTTGCTAAGCATTCGGAAACTCAAAAGTGAAAAGTTTTTTACAAAAATATTCATAGATGAGCTACGTAGAACGGGTACACTTATTTTGGAAAGATTGTTGACGCTGATCCGAAACGAGATTACTTAGAAAGCCAATTTGTAAAGAGATGATTTCAAGTGACGAGGTGTCGTGAAACTTGGGCGTTTTGCTCATAGCTTAGACAATCGTTATTCGATTTTGCTGGGATTCATATGGATAACATGTCCAATTGTATAAGGAACATTTTTGGCAAGTTTCAAGACTGAAACAAGTTCAAGTGGCTAATTAATAAGCCTCATAAGCACAAAACAAAGTTACCAAGACCAAAACGCAGAAAGCAAAAGTTTTTCAACTAATTGCATTTAGGAGTTTTTGTAGACGGAAAGTAACCAAAAACATACATTTTAACGCTTAGATGACAAGCAATTCACACATTGGTTGCCACAATGCATCAGACACATAAACATATATACATATATATAGCGACGGTAGCATAAGGTATTACTCAACCCTCTGCTCCACTTGAAAGCCATCCATTCTTCAGCACTCTGAAGTGTGAAGTCTCCTACGACTGCTTGCTTTTGTTATTGTTTAATTTTTGTCTTTTTAAAAAAGTGTTAACTTTTTTATGGTTATATTTTTTTTTATTAGTTATTTATGTTTTACGACGCTGTTGTACATGCTTTGATTGTGCAATTTGAAGTTTGCCATTTTCTTTCTTTTGTTCGAATGAAACTGTCAAGTGAAATGCAACGCCCTCCTCTGCTACATCTGCTTCTTCCTGTTTTGTCAAGTTTATGTAATTCATTACAGCTGTCAAAATGATAAATGCACAGATATTCGAAAGAAAAACTTACTTACGTCTTGTCAAAGCTTACACAATTGATTTGCGGCAACTATTTAGAAGCTCATAGATTGTGTTTTAGAAGCGCTAAAGTTAACTCAGTTGGCTTCGCATTTCAAAATTTTGTAACTTATTATGGCTAAAAGCCATTACCATAGCATTATAAAACAGATTTTAAGTGGAAAGTATTATTTTTTGTTGCGTACATGCCGTGATGGTGGCTAGAGATTGCATCAGCATATGCGCTGCCAAGTCATCATTTAACTAAAACAACTCATTCCATTCGAGTGTTTTGCTCTAAAATAACTTTTACATGTCTTTGGCTGTAAAAGCCGTCATTGGAAATTGGCGCCCGGGGGGTAGTAACCTACGAGCCCGCCCACTCTATTTTATTAAGGCGATGCATGTTTAACTTTTCCCGGCTTTTAGGAATTCGCTTGAAATTGGAGCCCTCAATGGGACGTCAGGGCCGTCATTGGAAATTGGGTCTCCCGCACTTTTTTATAAAGGTGATGCATGTTTTAGCCTTTCCCGGTTTTCAGCGATTCGATTGAAATAGGGTCCCTCAAGAACTTCGGGCCCAGGGGGAATCACAACCAACCAACACGTCAACGGCACTGCCGGCCATTGCTCCCACAAAGCAGAGTTCAAACGAATCATTGTTGGCCGTTCCCGATCGCCCGTAGTGAAATCATCAAGTCCCCACAGCTCATGGCGCACTACACTTTCTTGGTCCCAACAGATTCAGCGCATGAGTAGTAGGTGATCTACAGCGACATTGATATAGGCAAACGAATTAAGATCCAGCGACTCCGCTGGATAGATTATGTTTTGTGTATGCCGGAAGAAGCTCCTGCGAGAAAGGTGTCCAAGGGAGGCGACGAAGGGGTGTACCATGTCTCTGTTGACCAGGGAGCCAAAACGATATAGCCTGAATTTTATTGTAAGACGTCCAACCGAAACCACCAAATTTGGCTGTCACTTTGAATCAGTCATAACTGCAAGAGGAATTTTTTTGGTAAACGTACCAAATTAATTCGATTTCCCAACTGTTACTACTCCAAACAGTAACCGTTAGCAATATATGATTACGGGCTGTAGCCGTCACCGAAACTATTGTCGCAAAGGTAACTCATATATATGTCCTATAAAGGACTATCAAAACTATACAAAGTATGCATAGATAAAACCAGAGTTTTGCATTCTAACTTCGAGCCGTACAGAGATTTCCAATTGTTCATGGAAGACTATTTGGCTAGGCGAGAAGCCACCCTGGCCAACCTGAATGGCAATCAGAAGCTTCCTCACTGTTACACCAGAAGCCAAGCCCACCAGGATCACACTAGCTACCTTTGGTATTACCAATTGGAGAAGGCGTGCGCAAAGCAGAGACGCCTGGAGGAGAGCTTTATATCTGGCCGTAACCCGGTAACGTGTGGTTATGGTTAATCTTCTTAACTGTTAGAAGAAGAAGAAGTTAGACAACATTTATTCGAGCAGCCTTAAGAGTTAAAGATTTGCTTCAAAACTTGGTTAAGTCCAAAAAAAAGTGCTAAGTATATGATGCCCTGGTTGGAATAAAGGTTTTCGAGTGCTTTTGAAACAAAGTAATTCGTAAGGGCAGAGCGGGGTGTATACTCTCTCCTTCTGACGGGAGTCTGGAATATTGTGTCAGTAGGAAAACTCTTTGGAAACCTACTCTGTTTTCATGTTCCTGCGCTCATTTCAACTTCCTTTCGCTGCTTTAACTTCCTCTATCGGGGATGGAATACCTGATTGCTAGGGATTAGCAACGTTCAATGTGCAGTACTAAACAAGGCAATTTCTAAATCTCAATGCAAATAAGCCAAAACTAATGCTTCGTTCAAGTTCTGTCTGTTTTCCTAAGTTTTATAGCAGTTTTTTTTTGTCGCTTTCAAGAATTGATTTTATCATCTGCAATTTGGCATATTTTTATTATAGGAAGTACCGAATTTTTATTGACGTCGTGTGTGTTCAACATTCGTAGTCGTTTTTGGGTGGGAGTTGTTTGCGTTTTTCTACAATTCAAGCACGCCCCGGTGATTTCAATTAGCTTTTAGACAGACGGTTCATATCGCAGTGTGTGCGTGTGTATCGCATTGGCTTATGTCATACACAAGGCGCGACTTGCAAAGCGTAAATTGAAAAGAAAATATTCAGGCAATTAAAGAAATTCCAACACAAAAACACATACAACACCAAATACTATATATGCATTTCAAAAGCACTGCTTTTGAGCGCTGCGCGCGCTTTAAGCTGTCGTGCACTGCTTGACGGCAAGCAGTTGCTGTTGCGTTATTGCGCTCTGCTGCGACATGTGCGCCATGCAAATTGAGCATTAACCTTTTATTGCCTCAAATTCAATCAAATTTTGTTATTCAAACATTGCTTGTCTTTTTCTCACTTGCAGACGCACAGGAAGTGAGTAATGCATCTAACGTAACGCCCCCGCCCGCTGCCACGTCCACGCCTGCGGCCAAAATTGGCTATGCTAACTATACGGAACTGTCACGAGCGGTGCGTGACTCGTTGCTGGCTCATGAGCAGCGTCAGCAGCAGCGCCAACTGCTACATGGACGCGCCAAGCGCGCCGTCAAGCGTGTCTGCTATGGTGAATTGGGTTGCTTTGAAGATTCTGGGCCTTTTGCCTATCTGGAGATGTTGCCCTCGCCGCCGGAGGAAATCAATACCAAGTTTTATTTCTACTCAACGCGTCAGCGCTCGGATCGTCCGCTAATGGAGTTGTCGTTTCTCAATATGACAGCGGCATTTCGAAGCAAGAGCAAGCGCGAGACGCCGTCAAATGTTACTACCAGCGCACCTAGTAGCGCACTGCCTGCCTCCAGCACGTCGCGTCATTTGAATGAAAGCAGCAGTAGCACTGAATCACCCAAGGGCAGCCAAAAGAAGCTGCCCTCCATAGATGATCTAAAAGGTTTCGATGAGCTGTCCGTGCGCGTCATAGTGCACGGCTTTGGCTCCGCATGTCCGCATGTCTGGATCTACGAGATGAAAACGGCGCTCATGGCAGTGGTGAGTAGACTTTACTCGAAGGTAAACCCCCTTCTAATACTTGTTCCTATGCAGGAGGACTGCATTGTCATTTGCGTGGACTGGGAGAATGGTGCCACTTTTCCCAACTATGTGCGCGCTGCAGCAAACACAAGGCTCGTGGGGAAGCAGCTGGCCATGTTGCTGCGCAACCTGAAGCAATTCAAGGGCCTGAATCTAATGCGCACACATGTTATTGGCTTTAGTCTAGGTGCACATGTGTCGGGCTTTGCCGGCGCTGAGCTACCGGGACTGTCACGCATTACAGGCTTGGATCCGGCAGGACCGCTGTTTGAGGCACAGCATCCCAAGGTCAGGCTGGATAGTAACGATGCAGAGTTTGTCGATGTAATACACTCGAATGGTGAAAATCTTATACTCGGTGGCTTGGGCTCGTGGCAGCCTATGGGCCATGTGGATTACTATCCGAATGGCGGACGCGTGCAGACAGGTTGCTCAAATCTGTTTGTGGGCGCTGTTACGGACTTTATATGGTGTAGGTGTTAATTTTGTTTTGGCTATGTTTAGTTTATCTTATGTTCTTCTTCTTGATCATACCTTGCAGCGGCACAAGCTGCTGAAGATGAAGAGGGACGCTCTTTGTGCAATCATCGGCGCGCATACAAGTTCTTCATAGACTCTGTGGCACCACGTTGCATGTTTCCGGCATTTCCGTGCGCCAGCTATGATGACTTTCTCAAAGGCAAGTGTTTTCCATGCGCTCAGGATGATGAGGATTTGGCCGAAGGTGTGCCACGTTGCGGCAACATGGGTTACTATGCCGATCGCTCAACGGGACGTGGTCAGCTATATCTATTGACGCGCGAGGAGGAGCCCTTTTGCGCGCATCAGTTTCAGCTGCAGATTTTTAACTCTTTTAATGATCTACCGCTGCGCACCATAGGCCGTTTGGAGGCCATACTGGAAGGCGACGGTGGTCTTAACGAGACCTTTGAGATATCGGAGTAAGTGTTTCATTGGACCAGCTCTGTCTGCTTTGCTTAAGCTTTTAGTTCATTTGCAGAAAGGATGATGCCGAGTTCTTTGCCGGCGATATTGTTTCCAAAATTATTGTGCCACATCCTGCGCTGGGCTTTCCAACCACGCTTAGTCTGCACTACAAGTCCTACAGTGGCTGGCTGTCCAAGGGTCTGCCACATTGGGATATTGACAAGGTGGTGTTGACTGACAGTTTCGGACGCAGTCACTCTCTGTGTCGACCCTCTACCAAACTCGGCAGCGGCAATCCGGTGCGCATGAAACTGCAGCCGGGCAACTGCGAGCTCGACAATCAGGAGGAGTATGGCGCCTATACCACGCCAGCAGCGCAGTCACAAGCCGCTGCCGCTGCGACATCAACTTCTGCACCTGTCACCGATGTGCCGGACTCGAGTGTGCAGGAGTCGGGTCTAAGCGGAGCAGCTGCTGCAGACAGCCTGGACAGCGCTGTACAACGCAAGGACATATTTCATCTGGGCACAAGTTTCAAATTGGCGCAAAATCACACATATCCGCTGGATCAAACAGACGAATTGCCCTGGCAGCCCATACTCATTAGCAATGCCTTGGACAAGGAGCCTACAGAGACAGCCGAAACAAGCCGCAGTCTTTCGTTAGATGCGCCTAGTCAGCCGGATGAGATTTTTGAGCCAGTGCTAAAGGATCGTCGTCTGTCTGTCAATCGTGGACGCAATTTGCAGGACTATGCCAATGTAGAGGAAATTGTGGAGCCTGTGCTCAAGGCTACCACGCCACGCGTCAAACAGGGCAAAGATCTGGATCCAAGCAAAGCAGAGAACGCCACTAGCAGCAGCACAGCTGCGCCAAGTAACGCTACTGCTGCCGACAATCGACCCAAAATGATGGCACAGCTAGCCGCTGGCCAGGATGAGGCGCAGACTGTGCAGTTGTTGCCATTTCGACTGGGCGAGCTTTTACAGCGTGCCGAACGTTATGCTCGGGAAACGCTATTGCCGCTGATATCGTTGCAGGCGCCACGTTTCTTTGGCTTTAATGTGACGCCGCATGATCGCGAGCAGTCCGGCAAGTCAGAGTCTCGAAAACCGCGTTATATACCACGCTACGAGGAATCGGCCTTTCTTAATACCACCAGCAACATACGGTCAGCGCAGATGCCGGAGCAGACTGCTGCGCGGCGTTCCTCAATGCAGCAGCGTAATTTGTTCAAGCTGCTGCGCGCCGATATGACTAACGGGCGGGTCCGCACGCCAAACAGACGTACGGATAGCGCAGCTGCGGAAACGGGCAGAACGGCTCAGCAGCAGTACGAGGTTAACTACTATACAAACGTATTGCTGTCGTCAGAGTCACGCTCTATGCGTCCGGAGTCGCCCGAGTATCGCCCAGTCTTTGTGGATCTACCTACATATCGGCCGCCGGCCGCCAAGGCCCGAACAGCCAGAACAGCCAAGTCGGCCAAGGCGAGGCGACCCTGATAGACACCGACGAAGGTCGTTCAGTCAGCTGTTTTTTGCTATGCAAACAAGGCAAAGCAAAGGAAAAATACTTTATGTGATATAATAATCTGGCAACCTTTTACGCTACATTGTGCTTTTTTGGCTAAGCTTGGGTATGCTTACCCCCAACCCAAACTCAAACCTCCGCTTAGAGAGTTGTACTCCTTTATGTATGGCGAAATGTAGCTGCTTCTCGTTACTCGTACCAAAACTTCTGCACTGTAAATAAACGAAATTCAAATACTATATGCAAATTCCTTTGCTGTTGACAGATTTGTACTCTTAAGTTTAGGCCCTAAGTTAATAATTTGAAATTTAAATAAATTAATAGCGTGTAACTTAAAGAGTTTGACTATATTATATAAGTGCCAAGTTTTGTATCGATAGGTCGATGGGTAAGGCAGCAATCAAGGCAATTCAGCGAAGCATACTACTAGTCCAAGATCTGGCTAAAATGGGTGTCTCGGGCTAGTCTACTTCTGTGCCTCGCTAGCTGCTCGATGTAGTGAGATAGACATTTCCAAGTCCCTGTGGTGCATGGCATTCCTTACCAGTCAGTTTCCGCAGAGTTTTATGCTTCAGTATCTGCAACTTGCTGCGATTGGACATGGCGGCGGTGCCACAAATAGCAAGTAGGAGTGACGATCAGCCTGTATATGGTTCTTCTGTTGTTTAGATAGAACTTACTATACCCCCTTGAGTGCCAGTACAGTTTTTATCGACTTTTGCTAAGCAGCTGCCGTGCCACATACCTAGGTATTCGGCTAAGTTTGTATGGATGGATGGGTCTGGGTCTGCAACTTTTCGGAGAGTAGCACACATTGGCATACTTCGCAGTGCTGCAGATCATGCTATGCTTCTCAGCCCAAAACTCTTATGCATGTGCATATACTTGCAGTCCATCGGCAGCCTCGTATTCGCATTTGATGGAGTAGAACACTTCAATGTCGGTTTTTATCGGTATAAGCAAATGTAGTAATATACAATCCAATGCAACTGTCAAAAATACGCATCGAATTCGTTTTCCACTATGCACATGATGACAGCTTCGTCATCGCGTGTACTATAATTGTACCGTTAGACTAACATATACACAAAGCGCACAATTGTGTGCAGCATTGGTGAGACACTGCTTGTGCGTACTGCTTGGCACAGCGACAACTGCTTGAAGCTTTGTTTCATGTTGGGTTGGGCTCTGTGGTGAAGAAAGAGCACCAAAATCAGTGTTGCACTGGAGCTTGCTCTTCATCTTCGTCTACGTTTTCGTCTTTCTTTCTTTCTTTCTTTCTTTCGAGCGAATTCATATGTATCATATGTCTTCAGTTTCGTCATCGCGTGTACTAAAATTGTACCGTTAGACTAATCGATACACAAAGCGCCACTGCTTGTGCGCACTGCTTGGCACAGCGACAACTGCTTGAAGCTTTGTTTCATGTTGGGTTGGGCTCTGTGGCGAAGACAGAGCACCAAAATCAGTGCTGCACTGGAGCTAGCTCTTCATCTTCGTCTACGTTTTCGTCTTTCTTTCTTTCTTTCGAGCGAATTCATATGTTTCAAATGTCTTCAGCTTCGTCATCGCGTGTACTAAAATTGTACCGTTACGACAACTGCTTGAAGCTTTGATTTGCAATGTAAGCAGCTTACCAAATTGACGTGTGCTCAACTGCTTGTCTACTGCTTGGCAACACAGCTTGCACAGTGGTCCAAAGTGGATAGAATTTGAACGCTGTTTAAGAACAATAAATACGCACATAATTGAATTTCTTTTTTTTGCATAATTTATTTTTATATACTTTCCGTTTAATTTGTTTTATGTCCATAAAGTAATGTGTGTCTGCTTGTGTATGTGTGTGTGTGTGTGTGTGTGTTGAAGTGTAAATGTTGTGGCTTGTTGTAACTGCTGCTCTTTAATGTTGCATATGTACACACATACATATAATATACACATACAGTTATTTAATAACATTTATGTTTTTGTTTTTTCAAGCTTCTAATATGCTGTTTTCTGCCCAATTCTTATACAATTTACAATCTCTAGTTTTAATTAATTAAAGTCAAATATTAAATTTTGTGCTTACGGCTTATTGTTCCTTTGGTGTGCGTGTGTGTGTGTGTGTGTGTGTGTGTGTGTGTGTGTGTTGTACGTTTGTCTGTTTGTGTTTTAGCTGCTTGTATGCTTAGTTTTTCTTTTCTTTTATATTTAATATGTATATAATAATTTTGTTTATTTTTAAATTTTGTTTTAACTATTTATAAAACATTTCATTTAGAATCTTAACAACGTTTTCATTTTTTTATTTATTATTATTATAATTTTTTCTTTGCTTTTTTTTGTATTTATATTGCTGCGGCATGTTCACTTTTATAATTGTAAATATTTTGTTCTTTTTTGTTTTAGTTTTATTAAATTATATAGTATATTTATTTAGCTGTTCTTCATAAGTAGTTTTTTCCATATGCCTTTTATTGTTGTACGCATAATTTACATGGATTTTTGTTTTGCTAGTTTTGCTTGTTGTTGTTTTTGTTTTTTTATTATATATGCTGTGGTTCCATTTTTTTTTTAAATTTATTATTATTATAATTTTATTTAAGATGTACTTTTCTAAATAGAAACGAAAAAAAAAAATTGCACCTGGGGCCTATTACATTACTTTAAGTGTGTTTGTGTCAGTGTGTGTGTGTGTGTGTGTGTGTGTGTGTGTGTGTGTGTTTAGAATATAACTAGACATACTTTCATAATTGATTCATGTTTATTTTATATTTTTAGCTAAATATTTTAATTGATTTGCCTTCATTTAGTTGCAATAAATGTTATGCAATGTTTTTCAAATTATTGTTTAAGAAAATTAAATAAAAAAAAACAGCCATAATATTCGGCGAATAGCTTTAAAATCAAGTGCCATGAATTGAGTATTTAAATTATAAACTACAAAATAAATTATAAAATTTTTAATTAATTTTACTAGCAAGTTTTTTTTTTCTAATGCATTTTGAACGCTACGCATATGTATTGTTATTGAACTTGAGTTTTTTTTTTATATATATATATTCATTTTTGCTTGATTTTTTTTTTATAAGTGAATATTTCATATATATATATATATATTTTTTTTTTATTTTAATCCAGTCTTTTTATTAATGAATTTTTAACATAGCATTTGAAAGGCAACCAAAAAGCAAACGACCATTTTGTTTTTTTTAGCATCATTTGTTAAAAATTTAAAAAATTATTATATATATATTTTTTGTGTACTTTTGTTGTTGGTATTTTTTTTGGTATTTTAAGTAGAAGCAAAGCTCAGCTTAAAGTTTTTGCGTTAAATTTGTTGTCATCATCATCAGCATTCAGCATTTCATCATCTTCAGCTTCATCAGCTTCAGCTGCATCTTCATCATCTTCAGCTTCGTCTTCATCATCTGCAGCTTCAACTTCATCATCTTCATTATTATTGCTATTATTTAAATTGCCTATTAGTTAATATGTCTATTATGTACCTCTACTATATATTTATTGCATAGACTGTACGCTTTTCAGTTTGCTTTTGTGTGATTTGTTTTTGGTATTTTTTTTTTGTTTGTTTCTGCTATGACTTCTAGTTTCTTAATTACTTTGGCAAGTTTTATTTTGTTTTATTTTTTCTATTTGACTTTTATATATATATATATATATATTTATCATATCACTTTGGGCACTTGGCGCCCCTTATGCGCTGTCTCTCTCTCTCTGCCTAGCTTCTATGCTTGCGCTCTCTCTATCTTTCTCTTTCTAGCTGCACTTGCTATCCTTGTCTCTTTGGTAATAGTAAGCTTTATCATTATTATTAATTGTAAAAGTACGCTTATCAAAAAAAAAACAAAAAAAAAAAAAATACTTGCATGACTTGAAGACGATATGTTTTTATTTTTGTTTGAATTTTATTTATACGTATATATATATATATAATTTTATATTTATAATATTTTATATTAATAATATTTAATATGCAATATTATAGCATATGATTTGCCATAACAATTTTATTGCTCAACTCTTCTTAGCTAAGTTCTTGGCTGGGTTAATTTTTTCCAAAATCAAATTAATTTAAATTAACAACAAAACTAAAGTCTATACAAAAATATATATAAGGTGCTTAACATAATTATGCGACAAAACATTTCAAATCTTTGTTTAAAGTTCAGAAGAGCAGTGTAAAGCGTAGTGAGTGAATGCTCTCTATGGCTATAACTGTAAAAGCACCGTTAGAAATGCGAATTTTCAAGCTTTTAACACTAAAGCGATTTATTTTCAAGTTCATAAGCCCAGAAATTCATGACTGTCCCATAAACTTGAGTCTCCTGTTAGAGTTAGAGCTTGCAGAATGATTCGTTATGTGACATTAGAAGCTTTTCGGTAAGCATATGCGTGGGAACAGAAGTTCCTGAAACAGGGAGTTCTAGCTGCTATTAGGCAATCTCATCACAATCCTTAGTTATTCACACCTAGCTACATGGCAACTTCTCTAACAATTCCCATTAACAAGGCCTTTAACACTGCACCCAGAAAGTTGGTAATCCATTATGGCGGCTGTGTAGATCCTAAGCCCATTCAAAACTATGACCTGTGTTGTTAACTGAGACTTCGGAAGAAGCCATCTACCAGTAGCGGCTGTTGATGCGGCTTACTGGAGCCTTATCGAGCACAGACTCTCTCAGCGGCTTCTTGCAGTGGCAAAGCTTGCGGATCCTATGCAGGAGTCCTATGTGGTTTCTACACGGAGCGGTCTTGCAGTGTTGCAGAGTGACACGGAGCCAAACCTGGAACTGGCGGAGGTGCACGGCTTATGCACGAGATCTCTGCATTATCTGCCCAATGATGAATGTGGATGCTGGTCTCAGGGTACTGGAATGTCAACGGCACACAGACCGTGCGGCGGAACGACAGTAATGCTGTCAGAGCGACACTGAAAGAAGCGTCGGCATGCTGCTAGTAGAGCAACTTTGGTGTCTATCCTTGTGGAGAAACACACTTCCCCACTGTACCCAATCCAGAACATTCAACTGCCTGGTAAGAAGTAGAGAGGTTGCGAAATTCGACTGAAGCCAGCCATTTTTGGCTAACCAGCATGACTTAGCTAAATAGTGTCTGGAAACCCGTTGGAGTCACTATTGAGTGGCTCAAGTAAATCTTACGTACAGTCATCTGTGACGTCAGCTGTGGCCGATGAACGGGGGTCGGCGAAGCTCGGCAGTAAGGCAACAAACTGTATTGCTCCATCAACTCTACGAATAAAACAGCCTGAAGGATTTCGAGTTTGGTGACTCCCCAGAACTGTATGCCGTATCTCCAGGTAAGAGCTATTACATTTCGCTTGAAACACCTGCTGCTATAGTTGAGCTTATGGAACTTTGCTCTACAGGCGCCAAATCTGACATCAATGTGCCTTGAACACACTTTTAAGGTATAAGCGAAGTTAGTTAGTGGGCTCTTTTTACCTGGTAGCCACAGGAGTAAGCTGCCGGGGATGTAGGAAACAAAGCGTAGTTATTGGCCTGAGCCTAATCTTTGAAAACGTGATGATATAGATCCTGCGGAAACTTGCAAAGTGAAGCAATTAATACGAAAATATCATCGATGTGCGCGTGAGAAAGATATCTAATATAGATATCGCCATGGCGTTCGTACATCGGTATGCAGAGTATCGGCCGAAAGATGCTACCATGGGGAGCAGCGGAAAAGTTGATTACCGCCCGTTACTTAACAAGTAGGTTGCAATTAATTGAAAGCGGTAGAGAGCAATGTTCCCTTGAGTTTGGCGAGAAGATGTGTCCGTTCAACATTCTGACTTGACAGGCTTTCCGGTCAGCGTTACAATGGTGCAGCCTTAAACCAAAGAACTGCACAAACTGTATTTGGGTCATCAAATTATGGCGATTTGTGACTTTGGGGCAAATGCAGGAGTTTTTTGGACTGCTCATCCTGAAACCATGAAATATGCCTTTTCATGTGAAACATCGAAGGCGCACGACTCGTATGCCGTCACGAAAATGTACTATGTAACGTTGTCTGTGCGCTATTAGCAGAGTCCACAGGAGAGTTAAACATATCGCTCATTTACTAGAAGACTATCATAGTTCATAGCGTGTACACACGCTAGATGGCGCCACATTCTGTCAAGTTGGCGAGCATGCACAGCAGGATGAAACGCGAGTATTTCCGATGAAAATAAGTTTAATATAGATGTAGCTGTGGGGTTACAAAGCTAAGAGAGCAGTTTAAGGTAAGAAACCTATCATTTATAGTGGCGCCAACGGTAATACTCAGTGCTGGATAAACCGGTTTGATTTGCTTTGGTTCCAGGAAGAAATCGAAAAACGGGTTGATGTTATAGACTGAACAGTCAGCACGCCGAAGCTTAAGCCGATCGCAAACAGCTGGAACGTATGCCATGACGAAAGACTACAGGAGAGTTGGAGTGTACTAGGAGAGTTGAAGTTTGACAGAGAGAACGGGAAAGCTTGATAAAATCAATGAGAAAAAGATCAGCTGATGTTGGAAAGAGCAAGGTAGTCTTATTTTATATCATTTTTGTGTGAAAAGATATATTCTTCTCTTCTACTACTACAGGTCTTAGGTACCAAGTATGGGAATCGGATAGAATAGTAGAGTAGCAAAATAAAGGTTCAGTGCTAGAAAGAAGAAGCCAAAAGTCGGCCTTGTGTCGCAGAATTATGTTAAGCACCTTAAAATAAGTGTGTGTGTGTGTTTTTTTTTTTTTGTGCCTAAAATATGACTTCAACTTTTGTTAACAACTAAATTTGCATATCGTTTACGCTTAAGGCCAAATGAAGTACAATTCGTTCGATTTAAGATTTTAGTATTTTTTTTAGTATTTAATTATCAATTTTATGTTGTCGTTATGTTTTAATTGCTTTTCTTCTTTATTCTCTTACTGTGTGCGTGTGGACGGTTTTCAAAGCTGTAAATTGATTTGCCTTTTAATGTTATTACTTTATTTTTACATATTTACAGTGTATAACTATTAGTTGTTTTTGGTTTTTGTTTTTATTTTACAACAAGCAGCAAATTAACAAAACTCTTTTTTTATCAGTCGCATATTTAACATAACCACAAACGTAAACGTATTTTTTTTATATATATATGTATATGTATATACTATATACTTTTATATAAACTTGTTTTATCATATTGTTGTTGTTGTTGTTGTTTTTACACTTGCATGTGTGTGGCTTTATGTAAGTGTGTGTGTGTGTGTGTGTTAGCTTAGTTATATTTGTTATTTTTGAGGTGTTTTTTGTGGTCCAAAATATTTGCAGTTGCTTGTTTGGTATTTTTAGTCGATTTTTTTTTTCTCTTTATAATATACTATTTTTTAAGCTCAGTTCTCAGTTGAGCAGAAATGCTTCAGAAAATACTAAATTATTTTAACGCGTAATATGGTCACATTTAGAAATTAAATTATGACTAATTGAAGCAATAAAATACTTAAGAAATTTGAAATTATTTGAGCGTCATCTCTACGAGTCATTAGTATTTCAATACTTTTGGTATTTTCGAATTTTGTGTGTTAAAATAAAGTTTTGCAGAGTTACAAAGCTCCGTTTGTAAACAGCATCATCATAAGCTCTTTGGATCTGAATTTATCGTATAGTTTTTTCGAAGCTAATTTTAAGTATAAATCTTGAACCATTATCATCACTTTTGTTGAATTTGATAGCAACGATTTGTTAAGCTCTTCTGGACAAATAAACAGTAATTTCATTGCAACGAAGCAGTCGAAGCGAAAACTGAGGCCTGGTTTGGAACTCGTGCTTTGCACGTTTGGGTACATTTTGAGAGACCAACTGTACCAGAAGGTACGATCATTGTTGTTGTAGTCAGGAAGAAGGCAGAGCGGCCGATATCTAGCAGACATTGGCATATCCAATGCTGCATGATTCGGGAGAGTTTCCTGAGTGGTTGACAGCAGGTGATATCTTCTGAGGGAAATGGAGAGTAGCTGCGTCTTTTTTTTCAAAAAGTTTATGTTTTACAATGTATTTTATAATGTATTTTACAATGTAATTTATAAGAGCGCAAACTTTGCTAAAGTTGGTATCTTTGTTGATATTTGGTATTTAAACTGAACATAAAAAAATCTAGTATTTTTTCTTCATTCGTTTTGTGTTGCTTTTAATCGTTAGTTATTCTTGCACAATTTTCGTTTCGTTAAATACCAAATTTAGTATTTGCGGCAAATGTTTCTATCTTAATTTCTCATACTAATAATAAATTCATAATACAGCATTTGGTATTTTTCTAGAATTTTCGTACTCAAGTCAAAAAAACCATACAATCAAGAATTTTTTCACACCAATTATTTTAAAAAAAAGCAAACGAAGGATTTTAGCAATTTTCTGGGTTTGATGTTAATCGTTACTAAAGAATTTGCTGTTTTTTAGAAACATTTTTGTACTTAACTTGCGAAAACCGAATAAAGTATTTTCATGATTTTTTCTTTTTTTATTTTGTTTTATTTAGTCGTTAATACTGAATCTGGTATTTTTGTAGAATTTTCGTTAAAAATCTACTAAATTTAGTATTTTCAGAGATATTTTCCTGCATAATTTCAATTTTTTTTACTCTACCTTATAAGGTTATAGGGATTCATAAATGACGTCCGCACTGTGAGGCGAAGGGGGGTTTGCTCATCAAATTTTGACGACTTGTGACTAAGAGCTGGGAGCGGTGCTTCGGGTAACAGGCGTAACAATGAGTTAGTCAAAAAAATGCAAATGAATGTCGGTTGTGTTTATTTTTGACTACGGCTGAGAAAACAGAATCCTTACGTAATACCGAATTTAGAATTTTCTTCATTTTTGTACATGTTTCGTTACATTAAGATACCAAAGAAGAGTACAGTGTGCCTTTTTTTTATAAAATTGTTTTTAACATAAAAATACCAAATTAGGCATTATTGAAAATAATTTGACGTTTTGGTATATTTGTAGTGTTTTAGTATTAAAGCTAAAAATACCAAATAAAGTATTGCATAAAATATTGCTAAAAATACCAAATCTGGTATTTTTTTAGTAATTTGGGTTTTTTTTCTATATTTGAGCATTTCGTTACTGCTGAGTACTAAGCTTTTGACTTGAAGATGAACGAAAATAAAGGCAGTCTACAAAGAGAGCAACTTAATTGATAGAGTTGTAAAAACAATTGATTTCTACGTGCAGAGTTTTGTGTTGTGTATTTTTTTTTTGTTTTAAGCGATTTTTAAGTTTTAGCTAGGGATTTTTAGTACAAACGTTGAAGTTGTTGGCTTGAAAATAGCATTAAAACTTCAAAGTAAAAACTTAAGTAATTGTAAATAACTTCGTTTCAAAAATCGTGTCTATGTATTTAGTTCTTTGCTAAAAGTCGAAGAAGAGTATTTCTATGTGTGTTTGTGTGTGTGTGTGTGTGTGCGTGCGTGGACCTAAGAAAGAAAATCTTCTACAAACTGACATATAACTTTTAAGTTTAAGTCGCTTAGTTAAATTTTATTTTAGTTTTTCTTGGTTTTTAATAGCATATTTCATAGGTTTTCATTTCATTCAGAGAGCTTTAGTTGCAGTACTTTTGACTGGGTTGATTTAGGCGAGCAATTAAAAAAATTTTTTTTTTTTTTTGGTATTTTGGAAGATATGGGCTGCCATGCTGTGCAACTCTTTTTTTGTTTTTTTCTTTTTTAATTTAAGTTTAGTTGGTTTTTAATTGCCGAGCATTTTTTGTTTTTTTTTTTGTAGCGAATTTTGCTAATTGTAATTATTGTTTTTGTATCCTTAGCAGCTTTGTTGTAAATTATTTTCTTGATGTGGTTGTTGTTGTTGTTAGATCGTTTTCCGTTTTTTTTTTTCATATTTTTTAGTATTTTTTTTAGGTTTTTTTTGCGTTTAGATAGTGGTATGTGTGGTTCTATGTACGTCTATTTGTTCAGCTCTGTCTTAATTATTTACAAAATATTTAGCAGTTTATTTTAGTTATCTATGTATATTTATTTATATTTAATATTATATTTATATGTATATAGTATATGTATATATTAAATTTATATAATTCTTGTATTACTCATTATTTAAACTTAACGGCAGTTTTGATGTTTTAGCATTTTTAAGTGTGTGTCTATGTGTGTGTGTGTGTGTGTGAATGTGTGTGTGTACTTTAAGTAAATTCAACAAAAAATTTCGGACTGGGCGTAATTCGAATAGAACTACAGTCGGATTTGCCTGATGCGCTTTCGGTTTATGTCGATTTTCACGATTACAGTTTACGCACAAACCTAAATATTATTAGTTTTCCGTAAGCAAAAGCGGAAATTTTCAAAGATTTTGCTTTGTCAAAAAGGTTTTCACGAACACGATTCACAATCAAATCTAAATACATAAAGAGCTCCACTGTTGGCATTTATATGCAGAAGCGACTGGGCCATTGGACCTTGGCTACTTCTGCGGCAAGCATTTCGGCAAGCACTTCGGCAGGCACTTCGGCAAGCACTTCGGCAGTGTCTGTTTAAGCCCCGAAGCGAACTCGGCCCTTGTAGCCTGTGGGTGCTCATGCCAGCACTACAAACTACATTCCTCTTTCCTTATAGAGAGGACAAAAGCACGAATATCTATTATTCATGATATCGTGAAACCTACATAAGCTCCACGTACCGAAATACCTGAACCATAAACCATATAGCAATTGGTACGGCGTAGTCGACTATCGTGCGGCTTTAGTAAATTTAGTATTTAATAGTATTTTCTTATGGGCTGTGTTTAAGTCGGCCTAAAAAGTTTCAAGCTTAAAAAGACCGTTGCAAGTCTATGGTGAAAATTTTTGACTTACTAGTTTTACAAGAGATTTCAAATGGGTTTAATACAGCAAAACCGTCTAGAGTTTTTGAAAGACCACATACTGATATTGTATTTCACTGAAAGGGAACAATGGGTCTTTATTTTTCAGGTCTAAAGAACACGTACAAACTCTGTATATTGCAATATATAGCACTCACTTGTTTGGCAATCTTTCCGAAAAATTAAGTTCTTCGGCAGTTACGTACTAGGCCTGGCTATTTAGCCATAAAATACCAACTCTATCGTTTTATAGTATTTTCGCGTGATTTTTGCAGAGTTAGCCCAAAAATCAAGTATTATTAAGCCATTATTTTGCTAGAGTTAGACCAGAAACGAACTTTTTGCAAAAGATAGATTCAGAAATTTCAAGAAACTTGGACTGTTTTGTTCGGCATAGAATCAGTATTTAGTATTTTCGGGAGATACGCACGTGGGCTGGTTATTCTTCATTTATGCTGACTACTAATCTATCTTTATTATGGCATTTAATTTTGAAGCAATAAACAACTCTTTCGTGTGGTTTTATGTAATGTTATACATAATATTTTCAAGCTCCACACAAAACATGTTTGGGCTTTAAAAATACTAAAACTATTAGTTTTATTTTTGGAAGAACATTTCGTAAAGGAACTTTGTTCCAATATTTTTCAATCTTACACAAAAAAAAACAACTTGGGTTCTTTAAACAATTTTGTTCAAATTCAACTTTTTGGAAGTGTTTTCCAAACACCAAAAAATACTAAATGCAGCATTTTGAATATAGCCGTAGTTTTTTGTTTTAGAGCATTTTTTTAAAGATGTGTGGAGGAAAAATTATCTTTTACTAAATGTAGCATTGTTTTTGGAAAAATGCTGTTAAAATTAAACTTTTTAAGAATCTGGCTTTAATATCTTAAATACCAAAAATACTGAAAGTAGTATTTTGTTCAAGGATTTAGAGAAGGAAACTTTTCTTTCTTCTCAAGAAACACTGACGATGTTGAGCCTTTTGAAGAGAATCGCATGGATTTGCTGGCCCTGAAATTTACTTGGGCTTCGTAGGCATTGTTGGAGTAGGCCCACACGGAGATGTCCGAGATTGTCGAGACCGACCGTCAAATTTTCGGTCGATTTAATTTCATTAGAGAGTCCAGATATACTCTGGGTTACTAGTTTCGAAGCTTTTCTGACTTGGATTTTTCCCATGATAGGTAGGAATAGGCCACGCTCCACATAGTCGGCTAGAGCTTATGCACTACTCAACATTCTATTCCGTACATTTCAGCTAGCAACGACTAAGTCTGCGAATAGAATTCATTATTTCTTTCTAGAGTTTTCCGAGAAAACGCATAAAAGCAGTTCCGACTGTACTTAGTTTTAATGAGTTTGTTTTGAAAAAGTTTTTTCTCATTAGAGCCGCTAGTTGAGTTAGCGCAAAATGCTCTTAATTTTTAATAGAAACTGGCTGGGGTTTTCTTAAGCTACGCTCATACAGGCCGACAATCGTCTTGCCGACGCGTGCCCTGAGACGTTCAAGTATATATGTTTTTGATAAACACAAAGTTGGTTGGTCAGATTGTGGCCGACAATAGGCATAAGTAGGATTGCTGCTGGAAGATTGTCTGACATTGCGGTCAGACGGTCGGCAGCTGAATCTTCTTTTCAAACGTCACTAACGACTGTTAAATTTCTTTTCTTCATCCTCATGCCCAACTGCTTCGTTTTTGGTCGTATATCTCATCGTTTCTGCAGCTTTCAACAACAAACACAACGAGATGGTTTTTACAAACTGTTTGCCATAAGCGACTGACTGACGTGATAAGTGTCTGCAGTGTGTTGGTCTAACTAACCGATTGTCGGCTCGTCTGAACGCAGCTTTGCTGTAAGTTAACTAAGTCATAATTGTGTGTAAAATTATGCCAAACAATTATCTAATCGTTATCGTTTGTTTAAGTGTATGTGTGTGTGTGTGTTTGCTCGTTTGAATTGCTTTGTTTAGCTAGCTTCTAAAGAAAGGAAGAAACTCCAATTATATTAGACTACTAAGATTAATTTCATTGTTTAGTTTTAGTTTTGTTTTTTTTTTTGTTTTTGTTTATGTTTTTTGTTTATGTTTTTTGTTTGTTGTTTGTTCATGTTTTTGTTGTTGTTGTTGTTCGTCTATAACGATTGTTAGTTGTTAATTGCTAAATTTGAACATAGGTATCAAGTAGAGTTGTGTGTCCTTTGATAATGTATGTGTGTGTGTGTGTGTGTGTTTCCTTTGGTAGCAAAATTTTCAAATAAGTTCGATTAGTTTTTGATATATTGCTTGATTTGTTGTTCTTTTTTCATTTTTCAATTTCTTTTAGTATAAAATTGTTTATGCAAGTTTCAAATATATTTTTTAAGAAGTTGTAATTAATCGGCTACTTTTTTTTAAAGCGAACTGTGTATGTACGTGTGTGTGTGTGTGTGTGTGTGTGTGTGTGTAGTATGTATGTGTGTGTGTTGGTGTTGTGTGTAAGAGTTTTACATTTGCTGTTTGATTTACAACTACTCTGCTTACTAATTATTATTATTATTTAATATTATTATTATTATGTAATATTATTAATAAAATTCTAAATTAGACTGCTTTTGATGACGTTTCTGGCATCCAACGTAACATTTCACTGCGCAAATTTCGTCCATTTTCCATTTGTTTTACTGTAGTGTGAGACAATAAAATCATATAAGTACAGTGCGACACAGTTCTACAAATAACGGGCTCATGTCAGTTGTTGGAAAGTTTAAGGCCATTTCTGAAGAACTCTTTGGCATCCAAATGCAGAGTCAGTATTGACTCATAATTAAGATATTTGAGGTTATGTACGCCCAAAACAGCGTTTTTGCTTAATTTCGTGTCTTTTCATCACCGCTTCAGCTCTTCAATTTAAGATTTGCAGAGATCGATTATTATGACAGCCAAATAAGCAGATCATTATCTAATTGTGACAATTCGCCTTATTGGAAATGCAAATTTTGTTTTTTCAAGTCCTTTTAGAATCCTAGTAAGTTTGGAAATCTTGGTATATTTGATAACTTCAATTAGCCATAACTTTGTAGAAAAACCCTAATCGTTCTATATAATGTGCCATTTCTGAGCCCGTAGTCGGATTCTACGCAAAAAAAACCTCAGAAATGAGCCTAAGCTTTCCAAAAACTGAACCATGTTGACCAGTGTAATTATTCTGACTGATTGATTCCTTTAAATTAATATTATATAAGAATCTTTCCATCTCAAGTCTTCGAATTGTTTTGTTTTTTGGAATGATACCTGCAGCAATTATTCTTTTCAAAAATGTTGCCATATAAGGCGGAAAACTGAAAAAACAGACGAAGTAACAACTATATAAAAACTCAAATCTTACTTTAAAACCTCTTTTTTTTGTTCGGCGAAAATTTGTTTTTGAACGGTTTTTGATGATGCTGACGAGTGGTTCCGCAAAGAACGGGCGTTAGGATCGTCAGCTGATCAGAAGCCAAATCGTTGGCTTAGGAACTGTCTAATTTTGGGAACGATCATTTGGCATGGTCCGCGGTAAAGGGTCAACGAAGCTGTCGTGCAAAGTCGTGCCGAGTGCCAAAATGGCTGAGAACCATTCTAAAAATAGACCGATTACGTCACGCCCTCAGATATTCTAATATAAAAATGCAGCTCTTAAAAAGCCGGAAGGTACAGTCAGAGTCCCAAAGACGTCAAAGCACAAGTTTAGCTGCGAAGATGTTTGTCGGACTTGATCGGTTCGTAGTGCTTGGGTAAACTTAGGGTTCTATCCTAAGCTCAGCATGCTCGGCACAAATGTGACTAAATCTGTCATCGGAGATGCTAACGTGCAACTGTCTCTGGTGACATGTGCGACTGGATGAACTGCCGGCGGGCAGAACTCAGTTTCATAAATACGCGGAAAGAAAAAGTGCTAGACACATATTGATGCGCCAAAGTACCTTCGATAAATATTGGTGGTTAGAAATGCTGTCGTGCTGTCCAACTTCGAACAAGAAAGGCCTGTTCAATGAGAGTACAGACCAAAAGGAAGCGCTCCCAGGAGGTACAAGAGCCTACGGTCGAGGGTGCTACCTAACAGACCTTTCGACGATATCGCCTATGACAGCATGCTCATCGCTATTCTGGACCAAGGAAACTATGTTACTAGGGAATCGTTATAGTCATTGCCAGTGACGATGCTCGCTTTGTGCAACTTTTCAAAGAGATAGGCTCGAGTCTTGGTGAGGTCTATACCGTGGGCGAAACTAGTCGCCTTCCACCGCAATGAAATCACCCCGTGTGGTAGCGGGTTCGAGAATACTGAGGGGCATGTCAAAGCTTGTCGTATGAGGCGACTAACAATGACACTGGGTTCTTTCGAGACCAGCAGAGCTACCCCAGGCCTTAAAAGAGTTGTGCGTAGGGTTTGGAACCAACCACGTAAAATAACAATTCCAATAAAAGAATGTATTTACATCAGGCCGTAACCCGATAACGGGTTGTTATAGCCAGTTAAGAAGAAGATCAGTTTCAATGCTCTGGGGTGGAAATAGAAAAAATAGAAAGTTACGAGTCTTGGTTGATTGATTTCTTTGTGTTCTGCTCCATCATCATCAAGGTGTATAAGTCGAACGCCACATCTGAAAAAGGTTCTGACAGACAAGACAATTGAGCAGCGTCCAATTTTGCGTTCAAAGGCTTTTAGGGAAAGTGTCCAAAAGTTTTGTTAGGTAGTATTTAATTCGTTGAACTGCTGGGGAGAAGCTATTTGAACTAATTTCTGTGGTGAGTCCAGTTGGATTGAACGAGAACGAGATCTGGATATGTCCATTTGCAGCTACACCCATGACCAAACTCGAAAACCTTCAAATGCTACATTTGTTGTTGCCTAGTGTAATCAAAGGAAATGAAGTAACTTGAATTTGTATAGCAAAATACTCTTTATATATAAAACTATAGACAAATATGTTCCAAGAATGTTTGCTGCAAGTATCATTCAGTCCTAACATAATATTGGGAAAATGGTCGCTAGATAATTGAAAGAATTAATATTTCGTAAAAGTAATAAAAAAAATTTCGTATAAGTATATATATATAGTATATGGGCAATACGGTGCGTCGAACCAATAAGCTTAAAACGTAGCACACAATATTCAAAAACTTATGTGTATCTGGAAACAACAAAAAGTTTGGAACCACCCTAAAAACCAACAATATCAATTTTCAATCATAACTTTGGTATTTGTTGCCCGATGGCTTGATTTCCTTCTTAGTTGTTATTCAATTATTATTAAAAAAGTGAAGGACTTAGAAATTAATCTAGTTCATGCCATGCAATGAAATTCATAGGAAAAAAGTCGATGATTTCGGGCATAAATAGCACTTAAAAAGGAAATGTACCACTCGTCGAATTCTTTACAACAATATATAATTTATAAAAATCGGCCAACATATGCCAAAGTTATATTAAATTAATTTCAAAGATTTTTAGGGTGGACCAAAAAAACAGGTTTACAGTTTCGAGGCAAGCCAATTTGCAAAGGAGAAAGCGAAGAAGAACAAGAAGAACGCTGAACAAAAGGCTATAGACGCTTCTTCAAGTGACTGACCACATAAGTTTCCCGAAGAGTGAACAATCGGAACTTAAGAAACAGGCTGACGCTTTAAGCCTTTCAAAAACATATTATGAAGGAATAGCGTGCCATTGCAACTTATCTGTGCGACTTTAGGCCCAACCTTATCCTGGAAAAGAGCCGGTGATTTCAAATCAACGCCAACGCTTTTTCGATTATCAGGCAGCGGTATACGTTGAGAAATCGAACCTTTGGTGCCCAAAAGATGCCTCAGTCAAGGCAACGCTGAAGCATGGGTAATGCCGCAGTGCTTTGGAATGTTTGAGAGGAAAATATTCCGTAAGATTGTGAGCCATTTAGGCGACAACGAGCTATTTAGCTGATTCGGTCATGTTGTGCTCATGGACACAGCTAGATAGGTGTTCAATGCGGCTGTTGAAGGAAGACGACAAGATGGTTAATCAGGCCGTCATTGGCAGCAATGGCCTGATGAAGCAGTGAAGAAGGCGTTTGCAAAGAAGAGGCTACATCAGGTAGCTCGATAAGGGCTTATGGTAACAAATAAGAGCACACCATTCAGGTAAAGCTTCCTCGAGCTGGCCGAGAAGGTATGAAAATTTTCGGAAACACATCTTGGAACTAAGTAAAGAAAGCAGCACATCCGCCAAAACTAAAGCAATTTTTGCAAGAGTAACAGCATCCGCTTGGGTGGAACGTTTAACAGCAACATCGATGGAATCTATCAATCTGCTCTTATAAAGCGGAATAAGCCGCTCAGTGAAGCAAACAACCGGAAACATAATATTAGCGAGTGCGCCAGAAAACTGTGACAGGATTAATGGCATTTTATAGTGCATATGTTTGGAAGTGCTTTGCACAAATGCTTTTGTGTTAAGTTTTCAATGTTTTCAAATATGGTATAATATTATGAGGTGCGCCCACTCTTCTTCTTGCAGCTGCCAAGTTTTTTGTGAGCGAGAGAGCGAAAGAGAAATGTGACAGTCAGTTGTAAACCGAAAATTTTGCTTCTCCAAAAAGGCATATACCTCTGGTGAACGTACTTTATACTATTACACCATGCTTTTAAAGATATTTCTGCTTTTGCGCTGAAGTACGGCTAAAGGAGCACATCTTTTAGAGTTGGAACAAACAGCTTTCAACTCTTTCGAACGAACTAAGCGAAAAGTGGAGTTGGGCCAAATCATAGTATAAGTATACTAGGTAAGATTATTCTGCCGACGATCTTAATTTTTATTCTGCTGCAAATGTCAATAAGGAAGGTTGTGTCAGCGCATGTTATTTCCTTGTTAGAGAGTGATGTCAGACAGCTGTTAACTAGTTCGATCAAACTAAATGGTTTGAACCTATAAGTTCAAATTGAAGTGCAGTGACCAATTTTAAGTTTGAAAAAGAGATTTCTGGCACTATTGAATACCCTTTTTATATAGAGCAATAATATGGTTCGTATACGAAATGGCGAAAGAACAGACTTCTGTTCAGAGAGAATAGTTAAACGTTTATAGCGAGCGCACAGAGGTGGAAACGAGTTTCGAAGCTGTAGGGAAGGAGTAATAGAATTCGAATGGTCAAAAGGAATAGTAATCAAGGATGTTTAGCTTAAGTAGTATATTAAGCTCTTTGACTCCAGCTAAAAGTAATTTTCGATGGCTGCCCAAAAGTAGGCAACACCTTTTTGTACCTTTTATAGTATGCATGTATGTACTTACTCACACACTTACCTAGTAGTCAGACGTCGGTTTCAATACTGACGGCCATTGCGTTATTATGTCTTAACTGTAAGTTATTGGTATTTCTTAAGCCATTTTGACCCGGCTGCTGTTGCTGTTGTTGCTGCAGCTGTAATTGCAGTTGTTGCTTCTCAAAGGATTGCTGCGTTCTTAGAAATGGCACCATATGGCGGCCCGTATGATCAGTCAAACCTGGTGTGGTTGCATCAATGCCATCATCCAAATCCATAATGTCCGATGACGATTCGGAGAGTGAGGATTTCTTCAAATGTTGACCTAAGTACGTGGTGTGGTTTTGGGTTGAAGGGAGCGAGTACAGAGAGAGCGTGCGTTTGTTTTTGTGGGTCAGTTCGGGGCCAGGGGGGTCGGGGGGGCGGTGGGGGGAAAGAAAGAACAACGATTAGCAGTGTGTGATACATAAAGAATAGCGAGGCCATTTGGAGGCGTTTCGTATTCGATTTGTATGTAAGTACCTAGTGCACCAGGTAAATATGAACAACTTGTAACGTGGTTGAAATTTTGGCTCTGCATCTCCTCCTGATCCGTTTCGCGGTGATAGAAGTAATTGAAATTACTGACGATAACCGGTACCGGCAGTGCGATTGTCAGCACACCAGCGATCACGCACAAAGAGCCGACAATTTTGCCCCAGAAGCCGACGGGCCTATTGCATTTTTTTTGATTGGCATTTTGATTTAATCATGGCAATTTTTTTTTTTGTTTTATTATAATCAAAGGTATTGTTTAAATGTTTATAAATAATTTTTTTTTTTTTTTTTTTTTATTGATTTATGTTACATGTTGTATACGCGTATGCACACATGCACACATATTGGTGCACATTGTATAGGCGTATACACATATTTTTATTGATTTCAATTGATTGATTGATATGAAGTAGAAGAACGTAGTAGAACGCAGTGTGTAAATAAGGTAGTAAAAAACAAGTTAAAAGTTTAAGTAAGTAAGAGTATATGTAGATACACTATATATAAATATAGCTGCTTTGAGGCTAATAACTAAGAAAGTTGAACTCAAACACAAAAGTATCGAAAACTAAAAAAAAAATGGTTATACAAAACACAAAAGTACTCAATCAAAAAAGTAGGAGAACCGAAAACGTCAGTAACAGTAACAAAATCAAGTATTAAGTATTTATGTACACATCGAAAGCAAATTGCTGTTGTTGTAGCTGTTGCTGTTGTTGTTATTGTTGCTGTTGCTGCTAAAATGCGCTTTTTGTAGTTTGTAGTTTTTCTGAATATGTTTAAACAAACGAAAAGTTAAATGTTTGCTAACAAAAAACCGAAGCTCATTGCCAAATATATAATAATATATATATAATTAATTAAATTTTTTTTGTTTTTTTTGTTTTTTTTCTGTTTTTGCAGGTATTGTACATAGAACAAACAAAATGTGCCGGCGTTTGGCGTCGTCGCTGTTAAACTTGACACAAAATGAATATACAAGTAGTAAGTAGTAGATGTAGATACTTAAAACCAAAGCAAATCGAATCGAATCGAACCGAACCGAAACGGAACCAAACCAGAACGTGTGACCGCACGACAGTAGCGACGACGATCACACCACTCCAGCAGAGTCTCCTCGGCATTGAGGGGCAGTATAACAGAGTTAAAAGAAGAGAGAGAGTTAGTTGAGTAACACATACTTGTCGTATACGTAATGTATCAAGAGATAGAGAGAGAGTTAGTATAACAATAAAGAGAGAGAGAGAGAGAGAGAGAGCGAAAATGACGCCTTGGTTTGAGTGTGTGTGTGTCTGTGTGTGTCACTTTGTGTGTGTTTGTTGTGCGTTTGGAAATAAAACTTGCATTTGTTATGTGTTTGTGTGTATGTGTGTTGTGACAGTTAGAGAGAGAGAGCGAGAGAGAGAGAGAGAGAGCGCGTTTGCACTCGAATGCGGCATTGCCTGCAGCCTAAACCCTCTTTAGTTTCAAGTAGTTTTAGTTTAAAATATAAGTTAAAATAAGTGAGTTAGTTTAAGTAATTATAAATAGAGCGACAAGTAAGAGCAAGTAAGTAGTATTTGTTTAGGCAAGTTAGTAGTAGTATACAAGTATCGAGTAAAAAGTAAAGCGCCAAAAACAACAAAAAACTTTAAAGCTTGTGTGTGTGTGTGTGTGTGTGTGTAGCACGCCTTGGCGGTGTCTCTGTGTGTGTGTGTGTGTGTGTAAGTGAGTATATGCAGATGTGTTAAGCGTGCGCCCATTTAGACTTTAACTTTTACTTTACTCTGTACGAGTATTTTTGGTATTTTTTTGGTATTTTTTTTTTTTTTTGTATCATTATAGCCTTTTTTTTTTTTTTTTAAATGCAGCTTTTGCTTTGCTTTGCTGGTACTCTGCAATTTTGTGTTTGATCTTTTTGGTTTCAGCTTGGATCTCGATTTTGATTGATAGCAAATTAACGCACATGCACCGGAATCGGGAAGCACAGGGAAACGGGACTTAGGAGCAGAAGCAGGAGCCTGAGCGTAGCCAGAGCAGTTGCCTTTAGTATTGCCTTTTCTGCTCGCTTTCGAAGCGGGCGCTAGCTCTATTTTTTGCTCGTTTTTGTTCTTGTTCTTATTCTTGGTCTGGTTGTTGTTGAAGTTGTTTTTGTTGTAGTTGTTGTTGTGGTGGTTCTTGTTGCTGTTACAGGCAGTTACAATTGCAGTCGTAGTAGAAGCGGTTGACATCGGCAGGTGCAGGCAGCTTTGAAGCATTTGGATTATTATTTGTAATATATATAAATATATAGTTATATTTTGTTTTTTTTTTTGTTTTTTTTTTGTTTTGCATTAAGAAAAAACAAACAAAAGTGTACAAATATACGTTTATCTTAGAAGAGTAGTCAATATATGTTTATATAATATAATATAATGGAAATATATATAGTAGTATAGCTAAAAGTAGTTTGTTGTGGCTGCTGCAACTAAAAAGAGCGCGCACAACAAAATTATCGGCAGTTATTGAAAAGTATCGAAAGGTATCGAAAAGTATCGAAATTTAAAGAACGTAAAAAAAGAAAATATGCAAATACCACTTGCAATTTGTGCCAAAAATAACGTTATGAAATGTATGCAGAGTGCTCAAAATGTTTTATTTTTTTTTTTTTTTTCATTTTAAAATATGAATATTGACGATATTAAGATACGTTAAGGCATAAACTGTAACTCACCGTTTAGTAGCTTCAATGTACAGCTGCTTTGTTGCAAAAAGTGTTTTGCTTTTCGCTTACGCTTACGCTTTTTTTCGTTTTTTTTTTTTTCGTTTTTTAGAACCATAAACTCAAGCAGTTTGCCTGCTTTTGAGTAACTTTTAAATAGTATTATTGTATGTACGTGCCAGAGCTACGCTAATGAATGGTACTTGGTATCGATAAATTAGTTGTATAGTATGAGTTGTGGGATGAGTACTAAGTAAGTTAAGCTAAGTTACTGAGGGTTCAAGGCACTCTAAGCAGCATGTTTATGAGTTATGGGTTTAGCTGTTACCCAAAATGTTTAGAAAAATACTAGCTACTACGCTTGAAAACAAATTTAGGGGGGTTTGTCCTGGTAAAATCAGTCGGCATCAGTCAGGCATAAGGTCACTTTTGTTGGGCGAGTGCCATACTAGTTATAAGTCCAAGAAAAATTGAAGCGCTCAAAAAGCATACTAAAATTACATAAAAGCAAGTGAGCAGCTTTAACTTAGTTAAAAAAATACCAAAATATATGCTTGTTTTTTTTTTTTTTTTTTTTTACAATATTTTTATATAGCTTTAAATCGTTAAGTTTTTTGTTTTGCTTTTGTTTTGCGTTAAGTTCCCAATGAATGTGGCTATATTTTTAAATTTATTTTTTTATTTTTATTGAATAACGATTATAAAACATTTCATTTTTAATCTTAACAACAGTTGTTTCATTTTTTGTTTTTCTTTTGTTTTTATGTATTTTATGCTGATGTGTGTGTTTGTGTAGTTTTTTTGAAATATTTTTTTTTATGTGAAGTACTAAATTTTGTTTTATTATTTTTATTTAATTTTTTTTTTTGCTGCTTAGCTATATAATTTTATTTTTTTAAATGCTATTGTTTGCTTGTTTTTTAGGCGTTTTTTTAATTGAATTTTTTATTTGGGCGCAAATTTTTGCAATACACATTAATACATTTAATATTTTTTCATTGGTTCTCGTTTTTTTATATTTTTTATTTTTTAATTTATGCATTTAAAGTATGACTGGCTGCTTGGTAAATTTTATGTGTTGTCTTTGTTGTTGCACTGCTAACTAAATTAAATTTAGTACATAAAATTTATTATTAAATAAAAAATAAATGCGTTACTAATGTTTAAGGCTACAAAAAAAAATGACAAACATTTTTTTTTCTTTATTTTAGCGTTTTTTTTTGTTTTATTATACATTTAAATCTCTATTTGCAGTCTTTGTCCTTAATAGAAATTTAGTATTTTTTTTGGTATTTTTTGTAACGGTTTTGCGCAGTTGAAGCTTTCAGTAGTGACAGATTCGATTTTTTTTTGTTATTTGCTATGCATATAATTTTTTTTTAGTAGTTTTTGTATTATTTATACATTAAATATTTAAGTATATTTAAAGTTAATGGAAAACTTGAAAGTAATTTTTCAGTTTGTTAAATCGAGCAGAAAAGAGCAGTTAAGCGTTTGCGTTTTTTTTTATTTAAATTTTGTTTTATAGTTATATTATTTCAGTATTATATTATAATTGCAAATGATTTGTAGTTAGTATTTAGTATTTTATTATATTTCATTATCGTTTATCTATAGAGTATTATAAGGGCTGGTTTACAACGATATGTTTGATTCTTCTTCATCTCCTTCTGCTTCATCTTCATCTTCTTCTGTGTTTTGCTCTCTCTTTAGGCGTGTTTGTTTAGTTTGTTATCGTTATCGTTATCGTTGCTAGCGGTTGAACCCAATGAAGTACCTTTTTTTATGATATTATAGTAATTACTTGCCAGCTGGTTTAAATTATGTACATAGAACTTGTTCCGCTACTGAGAGACATACAATCGATACTATCAATACATACAATACAATCGTCTACTCTGCGTCTGAGTTTGCACTATGATATGCCTTTGGAGTCTAAGCTGTAGCTATCGATAGATAATAAGCTATCATTACGAACAACACTAACGTACAAAACAAAGTACATTTTATGTATTTACATTTTCGGGTTATTTTCGTACTCGTTTTCTAGTTTAGTTTTGAGCGCACTAAGTGTAAAGCTAACTGTTAAGGTGAATGAGTTAAGACTAAGATCTTTTATAGACGTATCAACCAGTAAATAGTATGTGATATAGTATGTTTCAGAGGTTTCAGATAAGTGCAACAAATATTTAACTGTAACTACGAAAAGAATAAAGTGAAAATAACAGAAAACTGAAAAACAGCATAAGCTCTATTTTGGAGATGCAACGAATATTCGGCACACCGAATAGAACAAAAATGCACAAAAGAGCGTCGAGCTAGTATTAGGTTTAGCATGCACCGCGTGAAACAATCCTCTCACTAAAAGATATAAACCATCAGGAATCCCACTCGCAAACATGTTCAGGACGCTGATTTGACAATGCGAACTCTTAATTGGCAGGGTGCCTCTGCCCAGCTGGCGGATGCTCTTGGGATGTGTAAAGCAGCTATAGCCGCCATCCAGCAGTTGCGTTGGAGAGGGCAGCTGCCATATACTACATCCAAGCGATGCTTTCGATAGTTTCAGGAAAAGGATTCGATACTATCTCCAGCACCAACTGATCGAGGAGATTCGATATCGGTTTTTTTCCTAAGCGTGTGTTAAGGCTTTCGATAGTGATAGTGACACAAAGTACAAATTCGATGCCTATCGATAGTACTATCGAGGTTTTACAGCGCGAATTTGGCTGCGGATTTGCTGTTGGCCGCATCTAAAGTTCGTGTTTCATGGCAAAACTTGAATGTATGATTTGGTCACGTTTACATTCTCCAAAGCAAGCCAAAAAGTCGTGTAACGCTAAAAACTTAAACGTTTAATCTCTTCAATAGATTCAATTTGAGTTTTTGCTCAAATGATCTCACAAATTGGATCGCCAATCATAGCGACAAGCTTTCTTCTTGTCAAACGACAATTTTCGAGACACTAATTTTTTGGTCGGTAAGAAATACTCCAACACCTTCTCTGCCTTCTTTGAAGTTATTATAACACTTATGAACATAGGACTTCTGCAACAACCTCAACGAGTCAGCAACAGGAAAATTTCTTTCCTCAAGAAAATCAGATCTTGTTGAAACCGCCAATTGAGTACGAATATCGAGCTGAAATCAATTATGTAAATAAGCCAGTTTTATGCTCAAATCGTTAACACTTCTATACTCAATCATACTTATAAAGTAAGAATTGTGGTATTGAAAATAATAGTTTTGAATCAATCCAAATTCGACTTGTTTTAAGAAAAACTGTCGACTATGCAATTGGATGGTTATTTTTATGAGTGTAGATATAACATATAAATATCAAATATCCACATTATTTGGTATTCAACAGTTTAGTTGTTTTTGGTGGCGGATTTTTGACGATATATTCATTGCATCTCAAAACTGTCTAAAAAAAAGAGTAAGTTTCAAAACTAAACGTACAATATTTGAAAAATCGTGTTGAATTAAAAAATAACAATTTAAACAAAATGCTAAATTACAATTATTTACAGCTGTTACTTGTTTTTTTTTTGTTTTTTTTTAATAAAATACAAAAGTTTTTTAATTTGATTTTTGCATAATTCAATTACGTTTTTATTTTTATGATCAGCATTGTCAGTAAACTGGTTTTGTCTGTTTTTTTTTTGTTTTTGTATTGTTTTTTTTTTCATATTTTTTAGTTAAGTTTTTAGTTGTTTGTTTTTAAGTTTACAATGTGTGAAAGTATGTTTGTAGTTTTGGAATTCAATTGAAATTTAATGTTATTTTGGGTTTTTTTTTTATGTTTAGCTAAGTCAATGCTTTTCAATTTAATATTTTAAATATTTAAACATATAATAACATTTTTTATTTTCTTATTTGTTGAACACATTTATTTCAAATTTATTTAGTTTTTTTTTTGTTTGCTTTTTTGTTTAAATACTAACACGTATTATTATTAGTATTATTATATGCAGTGGTTTTGTTTAACTTAATTAAATACATATACACATAAAAAAATTAAAATTAAAAAACAAATTAAACTTTACAGACTTACGGCTTATGTATAAGCTAAGTTTAAATTAAAAAAAAAAAACTATGCTTACTTTACACTCGGCACGTTGTTCCGCTCACTTTTCCGTTGTTAATACTATAAAAAATCGATTCTAAAATTTAAGTAAAAATAAGCGAATTTCTGGGGACTTTCCTTTTTTTTGGTGTTTTTTGTTTTTTTTTTTGCTCCAAATGTCTAGAGGTTTTGCTTTTGCTGGTTTTTATCTTATAGATACACAGAGCTTGATACAATACATTGACGACATTTGTTGGTTTTTCCCTTTTTTTTTTCTTTGTTTTTCTGTTTTTGTGTTTGTATAAAATATCTTTTAATTATAATTATCTAATTTGCAAAACTATTTCGTGTTGAAAGTTGTTTTATGTACAATAGTTTAAGGCTCGCTACAATAAGGGCTGCCTGTGGATCGCATGAGAGTTACTAGAGAGAGCAGCGACTTCTATTTGTAGAACTAATTTTAAGTTGTAAAGCACTCTTTGCGCTCTTCGTAATGTCACTGTAGTGACTGAAAAAAAGTGCGATGAAAACCCACCCCTATTTGAAAGCTTATGGCAAGATTATCTTGAAGCAAAAAAAAAGATGTGAAACACACAATGGGCATAAAATCAAGTCCAATAGTACATGCCGTGATGCCAGCTCATCAATGCGCTTGAGATAAAACACGCTGGATGGCGTCACATTATAGAGGGCGTCATATTATTTCTCAAAATGTGCTAAAATTGTGCGAACGTCACGACATTTTTCAACAAAAACCTTAGCATACCTTAAGGGGTTGCCTTGTTAATGCTTGGGAAAATGTATTGTATAGAGAATGTCGAAAACTCTAGCTTTTCAACAATCACTTGCAAATCGTGACGTGACGGCAACGGCAAAACATCAGCAGAACTTGTGTTTTCAATACACCTGCTCCCGATTATAAGTCTGGACAAAACCGAACGAATGATCATAGCTCAAAGTAAGTGCGTTTGTCAGTGTCTATAGACCTTATGAGTTTAGCCAACCCTAACTGCGGGGTCTTTATACCAGTGGTAACTTTCTAGAGCTTGCAGTTTGACCAAGAGCCAATTGGTAATACGGATAGTCAGAAAGCCCGCCTTACTTGTTCTATTGACTTTTGGGGTTGCGTGCCTTTGGGGCACAAATGCGTTGCGCCAAATATCTGAGCCATAGAGGATATAGGTAGCTATCGCACCAAAGCAAGTTAAAAGAGAGAAGATATCTGAGATAAGATATCTGTACGAACGATCTAGGATTTTGCCAAACATAAATACCCACCGAGCAGGGTGTAGCGTGCCCGCTCTTTTCAATACCTAAAAAGTTGAGCCGTATGCGAAGTTTGGTCGCAAGTACCCCAGAGTGTTTCCCCTACGAGGGAGCTAGAGCGATGCAGGACCCTTACTGAGGTGGAACACCAATGGTTTCTTTACGTTAGTTCCATAACGAAAAATGGGACTTGTGCTACGATCTCAGATTTGGTCAAACTTAAATACCCATCTATCTTTGGGTTGCGTGTCCGCTCTTTTCAATACCTGAAAGGTTGAGCCGAATGCGAAGTTCGGTCGGAAGTACACCAGGATGGTTCCCCTACTAGGGAGCTCGAGCGATTCAGAACCCCTACTGAGGTGTCTAATATCCAGCAATATCGTCTATGCGACATTTTCATGCCGCAAGTTCGATCTGTGAGAGAAATCTTTATGGGATAACTGTAGGAATCTGTATTGGCCATCAGGCTGCACACAGGTGTTGGGGAACTATGGTGTTGTAAAGGGCTTCATGATTGCTATCTTTTCTTCTGAGGTGTATGTCAATGGGTAAAATTGTCTTGTAGCTCAGAGTTTAAATAGAGGCTTTGCTCTTCTAACCCTTCGCTATACGGTAGGTATTCACAGCTGGTACAAAGCATTTTCTTTTTGTTGTCAAGGCTCAAGAAGCAAATCAAGTTAGAAAATGCTAACTAAAGGTAAATGTAATACCTTCTCTGCCTCAACCAAGTTGGCGCAAAACCTACTCGTGGTGTCCCCTGGTTAGCTGTCCTATTTGCCACCCGGTGTTAGGGTAGTGAGCTAATTTGCGCAGCGAAGCCCACCCGGGCTTTAAAAGGATTGTGTTTAGGATTTGCGATCCAGCATCGAAAACCCCAATTCCAATGGAAGACAGTAAAGTTGTCGACTCTCCCCGCAAACGTGCTACATGTTCCGGAAGGGCAGAGAGGACTCCGATAACGAAGGCCGTTCTGCACGGACGGGACACTCGGACTTTAAGATGATGAAAGTAAGGACATGTTGAACTCTGGTCTCTGAGTGTTACAATGATAGCTGATTAGTGTAACATAAAAAGTACTGTGCATCGCATTGTTGCCGGACGGATTTGGACATGCGGAAAATCTGCGCAAAGCTGGCCCGAGTGCTGATTTGCGTTGAACGGAAGTTTGCTCGTGCAACGAAACCTAGGTTATGCGGGGTATGACACAGAGTCAAAAAGACAACGGTAGTTTCGCAGCAAAGGACAAATCGTAATAAGTCAAATTTACTTGTAAGTTCTGAAAAGGAGATCACCAGTTCTAAGCGCTAGCCGTAATACAGCCCTGACTTCTCAACAGCGGACTGCCTTTTATTGGCAAGGCTCAAGGAACGCTCAAGTGCTGTCCGACGCGAAAGAAAGCTACTTTGAAGAATGTTAAATGCTTGTACCGTTAGCTACAATAGATCTTTTGTAGGATCATATATATATATATAGGGAGAGAGAGGGAGATTAGAGGCATTCCAAGTGTTTTCAAATAGAGAATGCTTATTTCAGAACACCTCAATTCGACTTGCTCTATTGAGCAATGCCTACTTGATATGCTGGAAGCTGAAACTGTGCTGGATATGTTAAGCCTGCAGATCAGTTTGGACACTCTAATATGGACCCTTGGGCTAGCCCTCATTGCAGCCATTAGTACTTATTGTTGCACTTGTTAGACGCTTAGTTGGGTTTACGGTTTAGTCAAGTTTTTGCTATTCGCTCTGCTTTAAGCTGATTTATGCTTCAACTAGTAAGTGTTCTAACACAGTTAAGTTAGTTTTAGTTGTTAGTTAGTTAGTTTGCTCTGGCACTGAAATACATAGTTCGTTAAGAAATGCTATAAGCAGGAGGCGGCGCCCCCTAGTTTTTGATGAAAGCAGATTTTAGTTATATTATGCAGCAGCATAGCACGTTACTTATAGTTCGCGAAGTACTACCAAGTTTTGGATAGCCGAGGGAAAATGTTCCTTAAGGCACTGTTGCTGCGCTCTCATAAGCTCGCTCCCGTTGCTTTGGCTCGGGCGTAACGGTTCCGCGTTGGCATTGTAGTCGAAACTGGGGCTGGCTTCCGAAACAAAATGGGGGTAGTCTGTGTCGGAGTCCTTGTCGGTATGTGTCTGTGTGTGTATGTGTGTGTGAGTGTGTGTGAGTGTGTGTGAGTGTGCGTGCGTGGACGGTTCTCAAAGCTTTCGAAATGTACAGTTGCGTTTAATTTATACATAATTATATTGTGTGCTTGTTAAATATAAATCTTTTTACATTTATTTTACACATATGCATATAAGTAACTAGTATTTACTTATACTTACTACCTCTGCAGCTCTGTAACTTTATATACAGTAAATGTTTGCCTATTTCTCATATAGGTTTTATACATATATATTTTCTTTTTCTTTTTTTTTTTATATTTTACAGCTAGGCAAATGAGTATCTGCCTAGTTTCAGTCAACATTTTGGTATCGCTTGTGGTGTATATAGTTACTTAGTTACTCGGTTTGGGTCTGAACTTATAGGGCACTACAATACCAACGTGGGGGAAACTGCTCTATAGTTAGTTTAGTGTGAAAAACTGAACTATGTATTTCATATGGCTGGCCAGCGAGCTTTATTTGATTTACGAGTTCTTCGTTATAGTGTTAATTTTTTATTTTTTCTATGATTACTAGTTCATATTGTGATCCTTGTATATAATATGCGCATAATTTGCTATATGCTTCATTTTAATTTTAAAATCATAAGAGCGTTTTCTTTGTTTTTTTGTGTTTTTAAATTTAATTTATTGTAGTTTTTTAAGCTGTACTGTGTGACACGTTAACATTAATTAATTTTAGTTTAATTGCAGTCGTTTAGGTTTTCTTTAAATTAATTAATTTATTTTTTATATATATAAAAAAAATGTTTTTTTTTATTTTTTTTTTTGCTGCAGCTTGCTCATTTTTCTCTTATTTTTTTTTTATCATTTGCTTTAGTTTTCATTATGATTTTGTTATAGTATATTTTTTGTTTTTTTATGAATATTTGTACTTTTATTTCGTTTTAATTCGGGGGGATTTAAGCAGAAATTTGCAGGTCTTTGTATAAGTAAAAACGCGCATGTGGCGTATACTTTATATTGCTCAAGGTGTAACGGTTATGGTAACGGTAACGCTGTGTTGTGGGCTTAGATATGCTTGCATGCTGTACTCATAGTGTGTGTGTGTGAGTACTTTTGTGAGTAAGAACCAAGTACAGAGTAAAGTTAATTAGTAGGAGTCCCGCTTAACGGTAATACACACATACATTTATATCGAACTAGAGAACCCCCGCCTGAGTCTAGACACTGTACAATGGGCCAGCAGACAACAAAAACGGCCAAAATAGAAAACACAATCGAAACAGGACTTTCAGGCTCTGCGAACCTTGATGATTCCGAATTCGAAATCAGTTTGTGAAAATTCAATATAAAGGCATATTTTTGACGTAATTGTTTGAATTAAGCTGGGACTTTCGGATCTGCTGACTTCGAAGCCACTATAAGATACTAGAATTTGTTTTCGGAGTTGTTGATTCCAAAACCAAAATAGGATACTAGAAATTTATAGATTTATTGCTCTAAAAATAAAGGAATTAACGTCGAATACTTTTAATGAAAGCTTTCGGAGCTGCTGATTTTGAAAGCGCAAAAAGATTCCGAAAATGTAATATAAAGGACTTACTTGACAAAATATTTGTATTTACGTGCAACTTTGTAGGCGGGAATTTTCGGACTTGTTAATTCCGATAACACAATAATATTTAAAAAATTTAATATGACGAAATCATCTCTATATAGGTTTGTTGATTTTAAAATAAAGGAATTAATGTGCAACACTTTGCACTGTAGTTTTCGGAGTTGCTGATTTTGAAAGCGCAATAACGGACTGAATTGAAAATTTATTTCTATTTACGTGCAACTTTGTAAGCGGGAATTTTCGGAGTTGTTGATTCCGATAACAGAATAAAATTCTAGGAATCTAATACGACGGAAACTACTCTATATAGATTTGTTGCTCTAAAAATATAGGAATTAACGTGCAATACAATAAAAGCTTATGTAGTTGCTGATTTGGAAAGCGCAGTAAGATTCTAGGAATTCAGTATGACGGAATCCATATTGATTTGAAAAAAATTGGTTTTAACGTGCGACACTGAAAACGGAAGTTTTATGCATTTAAAAGCACAATAAGATTCTTGAAAATCAATATGACGGACTTGTTTTAGAAAATAGTTTAATTTACGTGCAGAGTTGCTAATTCCGAAAAGCAATAAGATAGAAATTTAATACCTATATATATAAAATAAAGGAAATAACGTGCAACACTGTGAACTGCAGTTTTCGGAGTAAGATTCTAGAAACTCAATAAAACGGAATATATTCGGCGTAGTTCATTTGAAAAAGCAGGATTTACATGCAATTTTGCAAATCAAGATTTTAGGAGTTGTTGATACAGAAGCGTGAAAGCTTAATTTAAGCGACAGTTTAAAAAAAAAGATTTTGGAGTTGCTGTTTCCGAAACTGCAATAAGTTTTTTGAAATGCATTGCACCCATATGGCGGAATGGTGGAATCAACGTGCAACTTTGTAAGCGGAAGTTTTCGGAGTAAAATGTGGTGCAAATCGGCTTGAAGAAATGCTTAAATTAACATAAAACTTGGTATAATTTGTACGAAAAACGAATAAGTAACTAATGAGTATTTGAGTGTTGAGAAAGATGTTCGATTTTCTTAATATGTTTTCTTGTTTTGACTGCTCTATGGCCCACTGTGCACTGGCAATTAGCAACTCAGCTTTAGCTTGTTAGTTGAAGTTCAGAGTTTAAGTTTATATTCATGTTTCTATCATAAATGGGTGATATTTTTTTCATTCTAATTTCTCTTTATATGAAAGCATTATGCTTAGGTTATATTTACTGTTTGTGACTATACCCAAAATTTATTAAACATTACGGCAGTTTTACTATTTTTGTTCAATTTGCTTCTTTTTTTTTTTTTGTTTTGATTGTGTGTCTCTGTGTTTAAAAGTTAAAGTTAAGAGTAACATCGTTGACATTGAGTAGAAAACTAGTAGTGAGTGAACACAACGACCCAGCTACTACCCCCTAGGGAGAGCTCTAAGGTTGTGTACTCGGATGAGATTTCGTCAGAATTCGAGGCTCTACTAGAATGTCTAAAGCTATCGGCACCGCTGCACTACCTTTCGTCGGGTTGCTCTGTACCTTGCAGCATCTAGTATTTTGGTATATACCAAGGAACGACTTTATCAGCGGTAGCAATGGACTCTCCCAGTGCAGCTAACGTTAGTTGTCGCGGACGTCAGTTCGGTATCCTCTTCGGGGTACTACAGGAAGCTACTCCCAACTAACTGTGTGTGTGTGTGTGTGTAGATGTTAGCATGAGTTTCAAGTATTTTGTTAGTTAACTTTGTAGTTTTTGCTTATAGACTGTACATATTTGCTTTTGAATTATATTTTTTTATAGTTGTTATTAAACTACGATTTGTTTTTCTTTTTGTTTCTTATCAGTTTTAATTAAATTAAATTCCATATTAAAACTTTTATGCTTTCAATTGTTTCGATGTTGGTATTTAAATTTTTTTATTTTTAAATAAATTTTGTTTTTTTTTTTTATTATTTTTATTATTTTATGCATTTAGTTTTTAAATAATTTATATATAATGAATCTGCGTTTTTTAAATTGCCTCAGCAATTTTTTTTGGTTTTTTTTTTTTTTTTGGGTTTTGCTAAATATAAATGTAAATGTAAATTTATAATTTAATTTAAATTTAATTTAGCATTATATTAAATTTGTTTGTTATTTGTTCTACTTAAATTAAACTTAAACAGCTTTTGTAGTCGGTTCTGGCATCCAACGTAACACTTGACAAGGCCAAATTTATACCACGTAACGTCTTTTTTACTGCATTCAGTATTTTTTTCAGTATTATTTGGTTGTTTGGTAGTTCGGTATGTTCGGTATGATTAGGCAATTTCGGTATTGGTTTTGTGTTTAGGAGTGTGCGATATATACCAAACACATACATATACAACATGTAGCACATTGCATATATATATATATAAAGAGAGAGAGAGAGAGAGAGAGAATAATATCGCGTGCGAGTGAGCAGCAGAGAGCGCCCCGTGGAGAGAAAAAAGAGAAAATATTTGAATGCTAATAAAATCGATTATATTTTATATTTAAATGTGGGATTATTTTGTTAGCGGGTCATTACTTGAGTATGTGTGGGAGGGTGTGTGTGTGTGTGTGTGTGAGTTTGTGTATATGTTTCGTGCGGTGATAGTATTGTATAGAAGAGGTAATGAGTAGTACTCTCAGTGAAGTGCAGTTAGCTCTATGAGAGAGTGAGTATTGTTTATTTGTGTCTCAACGGTAAGTAAAGATTAGTTTAATTAGCATGCGAAATGAACAGGCCTATTCCCGTTCTCACTTTCGTTAGGGGCCGTCCATAGATTACGTCATCACTGATAGGGTGGATGGGGGTTTAAGTTTATGATGACGTCATCAATTTAAAATTAATTTTTTTTATATTTTCAAGAAAAAGATGCATGTAAAAGCGTAGACGATATTTCAATCGTTTCTAATTTTAGGATCTAATATTTGGTCATCAATGTACGAAAGAAGTCTCGCAAAATAGCTCAACTTTTAGTCTGCTGGATCAAGTAGATATCGTACCTAAAAGACTTAATCATTGGGGCAGATTGGTATATAAATATTTGCAATGCTCAAATCCGACATCGGTAGCAAAATGTCCCAATTTCATTTCGAAATTACAGTTATTAGTCAAATATTTGATAGCTGATGATCCTTACAGACATTGGCATATTTAATTAATAAAAATTGGCATAATCGTGATGACGTGAAAACAAATTTACCTCATCAGTTCCGTTACACTCACTTTAACTATGTTATTAAGTGAAAAATATATTAATGTTTTTTTTTTCTTAATTTCATAATTCGTTTGATTTAACATTAAATTTTTGACATAATGACTCGCTATGGGCTGGTTTGGGCACTCACTAAGCATGTCGTTGATCACAACCATTGGTGGTTTGTGAACACGCTAGGACATTTGCTTAGCCGGTTTGCGCACTTGCTACGAAGATTGCTTGGGTAATTTTAGGGAAATGCTTTTGATATTTGCGTATTGGGAAATTTATTATAATTCCTTTTGATATTCGTCATTTGCAGCCGGTTTGTGAACTCGCTAAGACAATTAGTTGTTAGAAGTGCAACAGGTTGCCGAACTTGCTATGCTATAAGTGTAAATTGAAAGGAAAGGACGAGACTAAAGTAATTGAAATGGGGTTTGAAACCTCGCTTGAAAAGTCGGGTTGTGATGTTGTATGAACAAATGGTCAACAGAGTTTTGGGTTGATTCTAATCACTTGAGTCCTCAAACAAAAATTTGATGCTCTTAACTCAATTAGAACATTTTTGACTATAACTTGTGAGGTTAAGTTGAGAACGCGAACAGGCCGCAGTATATGTTCGGAAGGCAGTGATTTAGAGATAAACTGAATAAGTGCGAGTTTGAGAGATAGAGAGAGATATAGAGAGCAATATGGTGTGTAGTTGTATGTGTGTATGGGTGTTGGTGTGCGTGTGTGCAGTGTGTGTGAGCGAGGGGAGAGAGAGAGAGAGAGAGAGAGAGAGAGAGAGAGAGAGAGCGAGAACGAGAGCAAGTAACAGTGTCTTGACGCACGAGACGTACGAGCACTTACCCAGTAGTCAAACGTCGGTCTCGATACTAACAGCCAAGGCATTATTGTGTCGCAAGGTAAGGCTACTGCCTCCACTCGCACTCGCAGGACTCAGCCCCATTGGGCGCTCTGGTTGCTTGTAGCCATTTTGCAGCTGTAGTTGCTGCAGATGCTGCGGCTGCGGCTGCTGCTGCTGCTGCTGTTGCTGCTGCTGCTGATGTTGCTGCTGGTAAAACTGTTGCTGCAACTGCAGCGAGGAACATGACTGTTGCGGCAGCGGTGTTTGTGGTGGCAGCGGCTGCTGCGGTTGTGTTTGTGCTCCTAAATAGGGAGCCGCCGCCGCTACCGCCGCCGCGGCCGTCGAACGTCCCGGATGTGTTTCAGTGTATCCTGGCGTTGATTCAACACCATCATCCAAATCCATCATGTCCGATGAGGACTCAGATAATGATGATTTCTTCAAGTGTTGACCTACTTGTAGTTTTATGATGTTATTCAGTGTTCAGTTGTATTTGTTGTGTGCAGTTGTTGTGTTTGTTGTTGTATGCGTTGGTATTGTAGCAGTTGTAGTTAGGTTGTAGTTAGGTTGTTGTTGTAAGGTCAACAAAGTTGGGTGCAGTTTGGTGCAGCAGTGAATAGGAAGTGGCCATACGGAAAGGAGAAGGTTTGAATTGTTGTTGGCATTTGGATGGGGTTTGTGGATTGTAGTGTTGTTAGTTGATATATAATTGATAATTTGAATTTGAATTTGAATTTTGATATTTGTTTTTCGTTTTTTTTTGTTTGACATTAGCATTGGCATTGGCATAACATTAAAGAGAGCACACATATTTTGTATATAAATATTTTTTTTTGTTTGTTTGTTTGTTGTACATTAATAATATTATTATTTGGTTTTTTTTTTTTTTTTTTTTTTTTTGTAGGTTAGAATCAAATTTGCAAAACGTTTGGCGGAATAAAGAGAGAAACAAAAAGAAGAGAGAGAGAGAGAAAGAGGAGATCACACATACAGTTGTAATGTATTAATTACAAAAATGTTTTTTGTTGTAGTTGTTGTTACACACAAAACACACAGTACGTGTACGTTGTAGGTCCATTCGCTTTGTACTTTGTATCGTACATTGTACAATGTACATACATGCAGTTCAATGTTGCCACGTGTTGTTGCACACTGCACACGCCCTCGCAGCTGCAACAAAAAAAAAGATCCAAAAAAACAAACAAACAAACAGAAGAAAAGTAGCTGCTGCAGTGTTGCAATCGCAGAGTTTTAAGCTGTGGCGCGAGTTGAAGTGTGTGTGTGTGTTATAGACATGCAGCGCCCAATGTGGGGCGCACAGCTTAAAACGTCACTCTTGGGCTGTTGGTACGTCTGTATGGACACCTGGCAACATTGTCATGCTTGATGCTTGCGTTTTGCAGTGCGGTCAAACGGCCGGGCGGCAGCGCGGACGGACGAGCGGGCAGCACGGCAATGCCGCCGCACCAAAATGTACCTACGTTTGGTTTCTTTCTTCGTAAATGTTTCTATTTTTATTCAACACGAGTTGTTTTTTTTTTTTTACGTTTTCTTTAGTTTTTTTTTTTTTATACTACTTAGCATATAGTAGAGATATTGTATTATATATAAACATTTGTTGTGGTTTTGTTTTCATAGGTAGCAGGTAGTATGTGGCATATATAGTAGTTGCAGTAGTAGTAGTAGTAGTTTTTTTTTTACTATGTGCTGGTAGTAAGTACTCAAAAGCAGTCCAGTCGAATGTGGTAAATGTTACAAACATAGAAAAATGGCTGTGCACATTGTAACTTACCTAATGTACCTGGCAAATATGGACAACTAGTAACATGATTAAAGTTTTGGCTCTGCATCTCCTCCTGATCCGTTTCGCGGTGATAGAAGTAATTGAAATTACTGACGATAACCGGTACGGGTAGTGCGATTGTCAGTACACCAGCAATGGCACACAGTGATCCCACAATTTTACCCCAAACTCCGACAGGTCTGTTTTTATATTTGGTTTTTTTTTTTTTGGTATTTTTTGGTATTTTAGGCATTTACGCATATCGTATGTCAAACGAATTTCAATGCAGTATCCAATTTATAAACAGCGTGCGTTCATTTGCATATTTTTAGGCGTTTGATTTGGTATTATTTGAATAGGTATTTTTTGTAATTTTTGTTTTTTTTGGGTGCGTTTTGAACGTTTTATTGTTTAATTTTGTATTTTTGATTTTAGTTATAGATTTTTTTTTTTGGTTTGAGATATACAGATATACGTATATATAGATTTTATTGGATTGTTTGTTTGTTTGGATGGAGCGAGCGATGTTAACGAACGAACGATAAATAAAATGAAAATACAAATATATAAGAAATGTAAAGAAAAATTTATCGTATTTCGGAATTAATTTTTTTTTTTTTTTACTTTTTTACTTTTTTTTTGATTGAAAATCATACGTATATATATATAGAAATAGTATATTGTATATTATAACGAAATAATATTTTAGCATAGAGTACTTGAAAATAGGCACAACACTTAGAACGAGTAGCGTAGTAGCTTGTGGCTTTATTTTATAAGTAGAGTAGTTAGTAGTTAGTAGTTAGTAGTAGTAGTAGTAGTAGTAGTAGTAGTATATACACACACATAAGTACAAGTACATTTTATGGCATAAGTAAGTAAGAGAGAGAAAGAGAGCAAGAGAGAGAGTTAGCGGCAGCGCGCAGTGCGTTTAACAAAACTTGTTTTAACACATATGTGCTATGCATACATGGTAGAATTACTAAAGGTAAGGTAAGGTGTGAATGAGCGGGAACTAAGAGGGCTAAACGCTAAGCGCGTTAGCTGCGGGCGGCTTACGGTTACGTTAATGTTTACAAACTACGCCAATTTTCGGGGGTACTAACTATATATATATATATATATAGAGCTAAGCTGGGCTTAGTGCGCATATGAACGTGTGTGCGTGTGTGTGTGTGTGTGTGTGGAGAGCTGAATCAAGAGCAACATGCAGCATGCAACTCAAAGGAGCTCGAAAGGTAAAGTTATTTCTTAGATTTTAGTTTAGTGTTTCGGCGGGGCTCGCCTGCCCCCTGCTGTTGGTAGCACTGCTTACTTCAGCGGTCATAAGTAACGCGATGTGAGTGAGTCTTTGTGTGTGTGTGTGTGTGTGTGTGTGTGTGTGTGTGTGTGTGTGTGTGTGTTTGTGTGTGTGCTGACTAGTTCTAGTTGGTGCACAATGAAACATGTAACACTGTACAGTGTGACCACGCTGAGCTGTATATGTTAAAGTTACTTAATGAGCAATGCTGGTTTGTTAGCAAATTTGCAACAAGCAATGTTTTTTGTTGCATGTAGCACTTCTCGTGTCTGTTTTTTTTTGGGCTATGATGTTTGTTAGAGTTTTTGAAACAATATTTTTATGATAGTTTTTTCTTTTTTTTTTGTTATCGGTGAACTAAACAACGACACAACGTTACATTGATATGTTAAAAGTATAGAATTTTTTAAGTAAAAGCTCTTGTTTTTTACCGGCTTGAAAATAAACAAAGGCAAAGTCAAATTAAACAGAAACGTAAAAAATAATAAAAAAAAAAAAAAATAAAAAAATGAAACTAAAGCCTAAGTTTGTAGTCTAAACTAGAACTAATAAGTTTTGTATTTAGTATTAAACCACAAACAAACAAACAAACAAACAAACGGACAAACAAACAAACAGCGCAACGAAACAAATTAAGAGACAACAACAGTTTAATTGCATATTAGAAATAGTTTTAGTAGTTAGAAGTAATATAAGTTTAGTTAATATAAGCTGCTGCTTGTACTAGACGGCTGCTAGCCTGCATTTTGGCCAGTTTAGCACATATTCATAATGAAAATAGAAGAATAGAAACTTAAAAGTTTTGTAAGTGAAACTGAAAAAACGCTTTGGCGCACGACGCTGTTTAAGGCACATAAAACGTACAAACGCAACATGGTAATAATCATAAACATAATCAACATAGGAATCATAATCATAATCATAATCATAATCGTAATCATAATCATAATCATAAGAGTTAGAATTGTATAGATTTGCATACGTCATGTCACCATATCCAACGGTGGTCATGGTAACGACAGCCCACCAAAATGCATCGGGTATGGACTTGAAGAAGGAATTTTCGCTTCCAGCTTCCGCAAAATAAACCGCCGATGAGAAGAGTACGACGCCTAAAATTGATGGGAAAAATTGCTTTGCATTTCGTTGCGACTTTTATAGGCATAATATTTTATATTATTTTTTACTCATATTGCTTTTTTTTTTTTTTTTTTTTTTGGTTCAAAAGCCAATACAAGTCTTAAAAAGTTAACAAAAACAAAAGTTATTTATATTCCGCTTAAACGATTGTCCGATTTAACTGCTTGAGGTTGTTTTTAGTTACAGTTGGTTTTACGTCCTTTCGTCCCTGTTGAACTTACGCAGTTCAAGTCTTTGTGTGTGTGTGTGTGTGGTGTGTGTGTGTGTGTGGGGCAAATGCGCTATATTCGGAACGGAGTTACGTTCCAACTGCAGCTCATTAGCAGCTGCTTTGTTTTTGTAGTGTATTGTTGTTGTTGGTACTCAGACCTTAAATAAAATGACTTGTATTTTTTGTAAAATGAATTATACTCAAAAATTGTTAGTTTCTCTGGCAGAAACTCACGCATTCAAGCATTCCCAAGCAGAAAAGTTCGCTGGGCATAGGAAGTACCCTGTGTTATGGCGCGGCTTTTGTTTTACAAACTAATGGAGTTGTGTTGCGTTCTGTTTAAGAAATCAAGTTGTTGAAAATCGATCGAGCAATATGGTGATATTTGGGTAGAGTAACAGCAAGAGACACAGAGAGAGAGAGAGAGAGAGACAGAGAAAGAGAGACAGCGAGAGAGTGACGGAGATGAGTACGTAAGGTTGTGATTGACAAAATTCTATGAAATGATTCATCATTACTTTTGCTTTAGGTGCTGCACTTTGGCTAGTTTCAAGATATTCTGCTTGGGCATATAACAAGTACTTAGCTAAGTATTCGAGTACGAGTACGAGTACAAAAGAGTATGTGAGTACTGAGGGTATACCGTGAAATCAAACTGGACGAACGAAATGAATCACATGAAAAACAAAAAAAAAATCCAAAAAAAAAAAAAACAGAAGAAAAACCAAAAAACATGCCAAAATGTGTTAAATAATGTTAAGAGCAGAGCAAAACTTGATGCCGCACATGTTCACATTCAACGTTTTTTTTTTTTATTTTAACTAAAAAAAAATAAGTAATTTTGTTAATAATTTTGAAATCAAAGTAAAACAAACAAAAAATTTGTAATTAAAACCAGCGCAAATTGTTGGAACAAAGAGTTACACTAGCAGATAGCTAGATAGAGAGAGAGAGAGAGAGAGTGACAAAGCAAGGCAAAAGAGAGAGAGAGACAGAGAGAGAGAGCGTTTACAACGATAAAAAACAACGACGTTGATGATAACACATTATATATCGATAATTATCGTTGCTCATAGCATAGTTTTATGTTAAATTACTAAGTTTATTATATAGTATAAGAAATCAGTTACACTGTACACATACACATACATATTTGTACATATTTCTGTACACTGTACAACGTGGGTTAAATGTCGCACAGGTAAAGCAGCGCAGAAGCGAACTAGAGTTACTAGAGTTAGTAAGCTATCGAACTTAACGATAGAACACTGCTTCGAAACGATACAAAAGTTAAGCTAGAAAACTATCGAGTTTACAATCGTGCTATATACAATGTCTACAAGAATAGCGCACTGCTAGCCTTGGTATCTGTACGTTTAGGCGCTTTTCCGTGCGCAGGCCGGAATCTGTGATGATCCAGTTGCTGTTGAAGGAGGGGCATTCTACTAAGCTTCCTGGTTATAAACCTAATTACCTTAGATGGTTGTAGCAGGGAGCAAGATTCTAAGTCTTTCTTCTTCTCGCTTTGGCAACATAACTTCGCGAGCTTGCTTTCTTCTTGCTTTTTAGCCCGCAGTTTAAGGCGATAATCGTGACCATTTTGGATGCGTTCTTCAACCGGTTAAAGTAATAGCAATCGATAAATTGATTGACTTGACGAACTGCGTCAACTTTCAGTTCTTTTTAGCTTGGGACATAACCAAGAATAAGACTGCTAGTTACTCTGTCTTTAGAGACATCATCCAGACTATCGGTTAACACTGCTTCATATACTTTTTGGCGATTCCTCCCTCATGAGATTATCCAAAAAATAATGTTAATAATATCTAGAAAAACGCAAGTAAGAGCATTTGTGATACCAATGTCTTTTGTCCGCACGTCTGTGGCGGTTAGGACTGACGAATTTTGTAAAATTTGCATACTTACATACACTTTTCAGACCTTTCTTCTACTATTAGCTTTTAAAACCGCATAAGATACACAAAAAACCTCCAAATTTGGTACTGATTGTCATAAATGATGTCATAAATGATGTCAGCACGGAGTACGAGAAATTTGCATAAAATGGTGAAGATTTGTTCGTGTAAGGCTGGGGAGTTGGAGGGTGCTCCGAAAAAAGTTACGTTTCTATTACAAAGTCAAGAACTGCAATTGAAAATAGGGTATTTTTTTGTTGTTTGTGACGCCACATCAGGGAGCGATCCCCCAGCCAATTGGCCTGATTTGTTTCCCAAAGAAATTTGTAGCAAAATGTGACTAGTGAAATACAATCTTATCTTTTCTATTCTTGTAGATATGTCAATATATGTATCTTATTTACTTCAGATAAGAACGATATTTTGATATTCCAACTCAAATGTGGAGTAATACCTTATGGCGTCGCTTGAGCTTAAAACCGATTTGTACGTTATGTACGTACATGCCGTGACGGTAGCATATAAATGGGTTTGAGATGGCGCAAAGATGCTTGATAGATGGCGCTACGTAATGCCAAGTCATTACTTATTCGTATTAGAGCGCTTGACGTCACTGATTCTAATTTTACACAGGAGCGCACTATATAACATAGTCGACCAATTTTAATCAAAGTTGGCACAAATGTGCACAAATTTCGAACTACACAGCCACACGAAAAATAAAGAAAAAACTGTATATATGGGCGTAAGACCATGTTTATTACACAGGTTTAAAAATGACGTTCGTATGGCCTGAGTCGTGTGGTCTGATTGGTGTAGCTTCATTCGGGCGGCCTGATTCGTGTGGCTTGAATCGGGCGGCTTGATTCGTGTGGCCTGAGTCGTGTGGCTTGATTCGGGTGGCCTGATTCAAGTGGTCTGATTCGTGTGGCTTGATTCGGGCGGCCTGAATCGTATGGCCTGATTGGTGTGGCATGATTCGGATGGCCCGATTCGTATGGCCTGATTCGTGTGGCCTAGTACGTTAGCCCTGATTCGCATGCTCTGATACGTGATACGATGCCGTAATAGCATTGTCTACAGGAGAGCGCATAGCGTATAGGAGCTTCCACAGCACGCGAAAACCTAAGGGAAACACAAAGCATGGTCTCAAGCGCAGATCCGAAAATTGTAGTAATTTCTGTTTGGCGGTGCTATGAACTTTTTCAATAATAAAACCATTTCAATAATTCACATCTGTCGGGCATGCCGTGATGGCAAAAGTTCCTTTTTTGTATTGTTTCTTAAGTATCGATAAACGATAGTTTTTTTTAATTTCTTAGCGCCTCAGCTGTAAGCGTTACTTCTATAGCAAGAACAACAGTTGCTTTTCGGATATGTTAGCTTGATGAGTGTGAGTGTGTGTGTGTGTGTGTGTAGGTGTGTTTTTACATATGTTTAAGTGTGTGTGGGTGTGTTTGTAGATGCATTTATTTTGTACATTCTGCTAGTTATATCCGAGTTAGAGAGAGAAAGAGAGACAATACGTTACACATACACACACAGCTTCAAAGAACGAGTGGTAGAGTGTTAGTGAGGTAGTATTATTAGTTTTAAAATTTCAGACTTTTTTTTCGATATTACACAACTTTAGTTAGAGTTAAATGGTCAATTTCACAACACACAAAATCACACAGATAGAGAAAGACAGAGAGAGTGAGAGAGAGAGAGCAGAGATAGACATCAAGAAATTGAGCAAGAGACAACTTTAGCGTTATGTAACATGTAGCGGGTAGCGAGTAACGAGTAGCGAGCAGCATTAGGAATTAGGATAATGGAACTTGGGTTATTATAGTAGGGTTTTTATTTTTTTTTTCTTCGGTGAGGAACGGGTGGTTGCATAGCTAACAGGTAGCCTTAGGATTTTTAATGTAATGTAAGTAAGTTGTACCTCATATCACCATATCCCACCGTAGTCATGGTCACAACAGCCCACCAAAATCCGTCGGGTATGGACTTGAAAAATGAATTCTCACTGCCAGCTTCCGCAAAATAAACCGCCGATGAGAAAAGTACGACGCCTAAATTAGCGCAAGATTTGAGGCATTATTAATTTTGTATTGAAATTAGTTTAGGTTTAATTTTAGTTTTAGAGCTAGAATTGCTAATATTTCCCATTGGCGGGTGTCATCTTTCATTTTTTTCTGCTTGGGAATTCGAGGCAGCTCACAAAATTTGAGGCACGCTTTTACCTTTAATTAAGTCATAATTTACAAAACAAAATACATAGAGTTTTGTGTGTTTAAACAAAAAAAAAAAAAGGAAAGAAAAAAGGCGCAAAAGTTTAAGACTCGTTCGCTCAGCTGTATGTACAGCGTACAGAGTATATATTGAACTAAGTACTCAAACTTAGGCATCGATATAAAGTAACATAAAAAGTAACAAAGACAACCTACTTGTTTGGTATAGTACACAATGTGTGTGTGTGACAATGTGTATAGTATAAATGGTCTTTTTTTTGGTATTTTTAGTATTTTTTATATTTTAAAACAACTACAAGATATACATAAAATATTTAAAACATTATTTTTTTTGTTTTTTTGGTTTTTAAATTTTGTTTTCCATAAATGGATTCAATTCGTTTTACGCTACTCTTTCGCAATTGTTCAAATCTTTACATATATATGTATATATATAAATATAAGTAGTAAACGATTTGATTTTTTCAAATGTTTCTGGTGCAGAAAATATAAAAAGGTGTGAACAAAAATTTATGAAATCAAAGAATATTTGTCAAAATACGTTAGATACTACGAAAAGTTAGGAGTTTAGAGTTAGGTGGTATCGAATGTTGTGTGTGAGTGTGTGTGTGGGTAATCGATTTATACTGATGACAGTTATATATGTTAGTTACATACTATGTGGCTGTGTTAGTAGTTGTGGTGTGTGTGTTTGTGTGTTTTTGAGTGTTTCACATAAATAGAGCGCAAAATATTATAAATCGAAATAATAGTTAGAACTAGTAACAAAAGTAGTTTTAGTGTTAACAAGCTTCGGAGCAACCGAAGTTAAGCTGCAACAATGTTGAAAATAAGTGAGAACACTGCAGAGTTTGCCGTGTAGAAACTAGAGTATCTAATAAGGTGCTCTATAGAGTTCGCTGTGCCGAAAATAATCGAAAAACGAGTGCTTACCGAAGTCGTGCCAAAGCGCAGTTAAACTAACGATAGTTTTGTTAGTAATCGATAATATTGCTAGTAACTAACTAGTAACTATTACTAGTTCTCAAATATATTTATGCACATTGCATAATTCTTATCGCCATTATCGCCAGGTATCGATAGCAAAACTAATCTCATTAACTTCTTCAAAAAAAATTGCTTTCGCTTGTGAAACTCATTTGCTTACTTTGCTTAGTAAAAAAGTTGGCAATTTGCTTAAACTTGCTGCGATACTCGATGCTTCTGTAAAACTGTATGCTCAGCCTTTTGTTAAGGCAGTTTCGCCTTCTATTGTTTTTTATTGTGTGTTTGGAGTCTTGTTCCAAAAAGAAACACACACAACAAGCAAAACTATCCTTGCGCAAAAAGACCGATTAGTTGAAGAATATTCCATTTAGTAAATGGCATTTAGCTCTATTTCAAGCAGAACTGTAATATTTTGGGCCAAAATCTGAATCTTTGTATAAAGATTTCGAGTGGTGAAGTCTATTATTGGAACTAACAGAAAAGCTGAGCTTAACAATTTTGATGACTGTCAACTCTTTGGCCGAATATCAAATATCACAAAACGAAACGAGACCAAAAAGTGTTCATATGAACGGTGTTTCTATTATTTTTGAAACCACTACACTGAACTATGCGGCCGAATATTGTTTATGTGTCGGTATTCCCAAAGTGTATCTTTGAGCCGAATAGTTAACGAATTTTGGTTTTATTTTAATGCAAATTTAAAATTGTTGTGGAATACTCGTAGCATCTCTGATTTGTATAAAAAAGTTTACATTTTCGGCCGAATAGACCGAATACTTAACCATGGTATTTTTTTGTCTCTTACATCGGAATATGCGTTGAATCTCTAAATACGATTACGACTTTTTTTTAGCTATAAAGCCCAAACACTGAATAGTTGCAAATATACATGGCATCTCAAAATTTGTATGTTCGAGCCGAATGCTTTGAATATTGAAAAGCCAACCTAAATTCACTGCAACTCTTAATTTTGTAAGCATTTTAATTAAAGCGCTCAAAAACGAATAGTTGACGAACTGTGCTTGCAACTCTACATTAAAGGCCGAATGTTGCTTGCATCTTTAAAATATACACAAAATTTTAATTATACAATATATTAATAGTTATATAACTTTAATACCGAATATTCCTTGCTCAAAATTTGATTGAAAGTCTAAAAATTTTTGTAAATTTTTATAACTAAAATTGAATTATTGTGCCGAATACCTCAAGCTGGCGAATATTCGATTGAAAATCTCAATTTTTTATTAAGAACTCAAATTATTTTTACCGAATAACGGTTGAATTTTCCTCGTATCCCTAAATTAAACACACAATTTTAATTATTGAACCACATAGCCATATCACATACTAGTTAGCGAATATATTTGTTGTGAAATTTCATATTCTTTGTTCAAAACTCTCATTCTTAGATCGAATAAAGGCGGATTATTTCTTGAATTTCAAAACTGCATAGTTTGGAAATATTCGTTGTAAAATCTGCAGAATCCAAACTTTAATACCGAATAAAGAACAAATCTTCTATGCATCTTTATAATATACGCAAAATTTTAGTTAGCTAAAGTAATTGTTGCAAAATAACAGAAATGATTATTCTTACACGAAATAATGGCCGAATATTCCTTGTATATCTATAATATAAGCAAATTTTTAATTATTGAATATCACAAGTTTGCAAAAGTAATTGTTGTAAAATGTGAAAAAGCTAATTCTTACACGGAATAATGGTCGAATATTCCTTGTAACTCTATGACATAAGTACATTTTTAATTATTGTGCCGAATACCACATAGTTAGCTAAGGTAATTGTTGCAAAATGCCAAAAATGCTAATTTTTACACGGAATAATGACCGAATATTGCTTGTTTCCATTTTTTTATACCAAATAATTGCCGAATACTCGGTTTCAGTACGCTATTCGGCTTAGAATATACACTTTAGCGTTGCAAACTTTACGTAGATTCATAAGACTCGTCGGCGTTACGTTCCGATACCGTCTTTTTCAAGTATTTTTCAACATTTGGCTGCAGCATATTGGCGGAAAAAAGCACTGAAGCGCTTGTCATATAAAGAGCACAGTGAGTTTGAATTGTATGCACCTGGCTTGATCGACTTTACTGAATTTATAATGCTATATATGTCGTTATGTAGTTTATAGATATCAATGTACGAATACGAGCTATTTTTATATATTTTGTAGTTAGTTTGTAGAGATAAACATGAAACTAGCTATGTACTCTGTACAATACGATATAATACATACTATGTATATATAGGTATTAGATGTATGTATATATATATATATATATTTATTTAATTATATAGACTACTCTACGGCAAGACAAATAATGGTACAGTTGATGAGACAGAAATTTAAAGGTTAACGGTAAACGAAAGGTGTGGTTAATGGAAGTATCCGAAAACAAAAAGTAAGCCAAAAGGCACAACTCTTACAATGGCAGAGTTACATACATAGAGAGTGAGTTATCAGGAATACTATGTCTGTCTGTCTGTCGATATTTTGAGTATTTTCCTGTTTTTGTTTAATATTTTTGGTTTATTTTTAAAGTTTTTTTCATTTGTAAAACTACGCTAAACTAGATTAGTTATACATTTTTAATAGGTGCATTTATGGATTGTACAATATTTATATTTATTTATATAAAGACTTGCCCCTTTTTTTTTTTAGTTAAAACAAAACAAACACAGAAAAAAACTAACAAAGAACAAAAAAAAAAAAACGTTAACACAATCAAAGATAAAAACGAGAAAACTAATTCAATATATTGTACATATATAGATATTATATCGATGTAGAGGTATTGGTATTGGTATTGGTATAAGTATGTGTGTAGCATGTATGTGTAGTTGGTAGTGTTGGATATTACGGTATAAATATAGACGACAGTTATATAACGGATACAACAACAAACTATAAACTATATAAACTAAAAGCCAACAAAAACAAGGCAAAATGTTTACAACAAATAAATGACGTCGACGAGTCAACGTTTACGGTTATGTTTACAAAACACGTTTACAGTTACGATTTACGGTTACATACGAACAAGTTGAACATGATAGAACATGAACAATAAATACAATACAATATTATAGTATTATAGAGATTTAAGTGTTTTATAGTTGATTATTTTCATCATCTTCTTCTTCTTCTTCTTGTTTTTCAATTTTCATCTTTAAGGTTTGGACAATGGACGCATAGAAGTTAACCAATTTTAAGGCATTTAAAGCGCAGTTTGTGCAATGCCCTGGGCGCTACTTGCAGTCGAAATTCAAGAGCATAGAGCTTAGAGTTATAGACAGCGCTTCAAACAAAGAGAGCGCTTCAAAGAGAGAGAGAGAGGCATTCTTAAGCAGGTGACCTTATGTGCTGGCACTGCCCAACACTGTTGAGTAGACCATTTTCAGATTTATTTCCTTTTTGGTCTACTTGAGTTTGAAATGTGCGTACCTGTTTAAGTATGCCTGGATTTTGGCTAGTAAGTATGTAGCATTGTGATGGAGAGAGAGAGAGAGTTTACTTTGGCTGAAGCGACAAAGCTTGCACAAAAAGGTTGAGCTTGTGATGATGGTATAATAATAAGTAGGTAAGATTGAGCTGCCGACTTGAGTGCCCCAAATCAAACTTCCAATTGGCACACAAAAGCGCAAGTAGCAGATCGATCTTACCTTGTTATTATTTTACCAAGCTTGTGACACATATGCGCAAAGAGAGAGCGAGTTAGATAGAGAGAGCAAGCAGTTTCACATGAGAGAAGATTAAAGATGGCAATATAGTTAGATCGTTGAGCAATACGGATATACAAGTTGAAGACTGTAAAGCACATAGCACTGAAAGAGAGACAGAGTTAAGAGGTAAGTTTCAAAGCAAATCGGACATAAAAGCGCCATGTATAGGTTATAGCTTTAAGATTAGAGTGAGTACAATGCGTACGTCGAGATGAGAGAGAGAGAGAGAGAGAGAGCGAGTTGTCATGTTAAGTGTGTTAGCTTAGACAAAGCAGATGGTATTTGCGATAAGAGTGATTCGAATCAAAATTTCAGCTTTTATAGTAGCTATAAGTTGAAAAAGTTCCTTTACTTGGGTTCAAGTTACGCCTTGGAGCGCAGCAAAATGCGTTTGCACCTTAAAATTGCTCACGACTATGCGCGGCATACATAAAAACCATAGAAAATGCGTTTTTACTTTGTCAAAGTATATCAGGAGCAATAGACTAAAATTCGAGTAAATTGATTTTGATTTCTAGCCAAAAAAAAAAAAAATAATGAATATTCATATAATTTATCGGGACTGAGACTAACGCTTGGGGTGTAGGAAATACGATACCAATATCGATCCCAGCATTAAATACATAAATATACTAGTTTATATACTATATGCTAAGTAAGTACTTAGTAGACACAAAGGTGTATAGTAGTGGTAGCATACGTAGTGGTTCTTTTTGTTTTGTTTAAATACTATTAAGATACTAAAAGCGCCTAGTATTTTTTAAGTACTAGTTAAGCTATTGAGTTTTTGTTTAGGGTGCATACTAACTAACTAACTTTATAGTAATTTTATGGTATTTTTTATAGTTTCTTAGTATTTTTGTTGTTGTTCGTTTTAACCGCTGCTTTAAACGTAGTTTTACTGTATACGTAATATATGTATGTAGAATATAATTAGCATAAACTATACGTAAGTTAGCAGTTACTTTACGCTACAATTTTACGGCTCTAATTACACATACTATTGCATATGTAGACTGCAGCACTGTAAACATAATAGTTGTAGTATATATATATATATACCTAAAGACCTAAGTTTTAAGTATTGTACCAAGTACGGTTTGTAGGCTAACAGACTAGCTAACTAACAGACACATAAGTAAGGTATTTTTTTTGGTTTTTTTTTTTAGCTTAAAGCTGTCTTTGCTATTGGTGCCAGGCTTTAGCTTGCGTGTGTGTGTATGTGTGTGTGTCTGTGTGTGTGTGTGTGTCTGGTGTCAACAGCAAGTGTAAAATACTATTTATCACTTTGTCGATGTGCTTAAATGCAAGCCAAGCTTGTTTGGTATTTGGTATTTTTTCATTATTGGTATTGTTAAAATGAAATTACAAATGAAAATTGTTAAAAAGCATAAAAGTTGTTATACTTTTTGGTCAAAATCAAATATCTTATTGCTGTTTAGTTTGGTATTTTTATATATATTTTTTGTTGTTGTTGTTTTTGTTGTTGTTTGGGCTTGGTATTATTTTGTAAGTTGTTTGGACATGAGTGGGAAGCATATACTTTTCAAAATGATGAGCTTTAAAAAATGTGCTATTTGTTGGTTTTGACTTGAAATAATAATATATTCACTTTTGTATGTATCTTTTGTTGTTGTTTTAAGTTGGTTTTTTTTTTTTTTTTTGGTATTTTTTAGAAAGTACGTTATTGGTCAAACAGTACGTAAAATAGCTAAAACAAAATTTGAGAGCGCAAGTTTTGTCTTTTGTCTTTGTTTTGCAGTTGATTTCATTTTGTTACAATTTAAGGGTATTTGGTATTTTGGTAATACATTTGATTGTTGTTGTAACTTACCTATAAATAAGAAAAATATAAGTAAACCTAATTCCCGCATTGAGGCTTTCAGAGTTCGTCCTAATATTTGTAAACCCTTCGAATGCCTAGATAACTTAAATATTCGAAATACTCGAACTAATCGTATCACTCGTAATATTGCCAAGGACATAGCCTGATTGGATGACTTGTCCTAAAAATTTATAATTTTTTTTTTTTTGGTTTTTGATATTTGTTGGTATATATATAGTAAATAATGTATATGTAGCATATATATGCATATATGTATATGAAGCATATATACACATACATGGCGAAAAAGTGTGTGTTCAAAGGTGGTTTTAGTGTTGGTAAGCGTACTTTTCGCTTTAGTTAGTATTAGCAGTATAGTAAGTATTCTATATATATATATATAACAATGATAAGAGTTAGCAGAGAGTTAAGAGCACAGGCGCATAATAGTAACGGAAGGCTAAAAACAAGGCGGATAAACCCAAAAACAAAAAGGAATACAAAACGAAAATCAGTTTGGCAAACAGAGTTGGGAAGCGGCGCTTAAAGTACGCCTGATGAAAGCAATTTCAAAAGAGTTGTTCAACACTGGATAGTGGTGCTAAATCATAGAGTCAGCTAGTAGCTTGTATTTTTTTTTTTTTAAGTACTTATGTTACAAATTTGTTAGGTATAGTTGCTAAGTTAAAACCAAAACAGGCAAGCAATTGGCTTAAAACAAAATGCTAAACAAATAAGTAACTAAATTTAAGTCGTACCGCATGGGAATTGTTAGTATTTTTTTTGTTTTTTTTTTTGGTATATGCAAATAAAAACACATGAATCAACTTGTTTCGAATACACTGAAACTTATTTTGTAGCTGTATTGGGTGCTTGTATGTGTGTGTGTGTGTGTGTGAGTGTGTGTGAGAGTAAGTGATTTTTTTTTGGTTTTTTTTTTGTAACATTTGCAGTTTTGGCCAAACAAAATTCTCATACCTGTGGACTGACTGGCGCTTTTGGAAGATTTAACGTATCCTCCTCTTCGGCAACGACAGTCGCTAGTGTTATAAAGTACGGAATGATGGCGATTATGTCGATAACATTCATGACATCCCTGCAGAAATTTAATTTGTTCGGACATGCGAGGAACCTGCACGCGCATAATATTTATATTTATTGTAATTGACGTTGTAGTTGTTGTAGTTGTTGTTGTTGTAGTAAACCGTGTCAAATGGTTAGAGACAGCGAGAGAGAGAGAGACAGAGAGAGAGAGAGAGAGGGCAAGAAAAAGAAAAGGCAAAACCGATAAAGTACAACAATTTTTGTCATTGTCGCTTGTCGTTAGCTTTACAGTTAGTGCAGTTTGTTGTTGTTGTTGTTGTTGTTGTTGCTCATACCTGACAGTTAGTTCAAACGTAAACCAAATAATACATAACGTTTCTATAAGGAAGAAAGGATCTGTGATGTCAGGCACCTCGTCCTCCTCGATTTTTGTGCCATTTGTTGTTGTATTGAACACCTATAAAATAGTAAGCCAATTTTTGTACATTAGAGTTGCCAGATAGCTGCACAATATGTAGGCTTGCATATACATATAGTAAAAAGGCGTAACTCATACGAACCTTGTAATGCTTAAATTCGGGTAATGTTTCTAGACAAAATATAACAATTGATAGCAATATAACAAATACACTAATTATGGCTACAACTCTGGCGGCTTGTGAACTCTCCGGGTACTCAAAGAGCAACCAGACTTTTCTTTGTTTCTCATTATCCGGTAATGGTCTTTCTTCCTCTTTAATAAAGCCTTCATCCTCTCTGCATGAAATTGAAGAAAATATAAACAAGTGAGTTACATTTTATGAGCATATTTTTTTTTTGGTTTGTAAGTACATTTTAGTTATTATTACTAGAATTTTTTTTTAGTTTATTTGTATTTGGTATTTTAAGCAAAATTTTTGATTTATTGGTTTTGGTTTTTTTCTTTTTTGCATTTTTTGTACAAAGCAGTTTTGCCTCCAACTTTAGTTTCGCAGAAGCAATTATTAGTATTATTATTAGAAACCCAAAAGTGCAAAACATAAAAAAAGTTGGTATTAAAAAAATACTTAAAAAGCTGCTTATTAACTGCTTAATTCCGTGAAATGCAGCTTGCGCAAGCAGCGTGTGTGGTATTTTTAGTATTTTTTCGTTTGTATTTTGCATGTATGTTTGGTATTTGTGTTTTAGTATGTTTGCCTGCACATATCACATAGTGTAGCGCTCGTTTGCTTCCTTGCCGCCGTCGCCTTTGCAGCACACACGTGCAAATACTGCTCTAATGGCCATTCGGCTTTCACGGACCCGGCCACACTGCCCCTTCTTCTGGCCGTATGAACAAAATTTTAAGCTGGTGGTCAAGTGATTAATCTTGCCGTCAATTTTCACTGCTTTGCGCTGCTTTTGGCATCTCATAGCGACACGTGGCCTATACACACATACACACATACATGCATACATAAAGATATACATATCCAAGGTAATGGCCAATTAAGGTTGCGACTAACGGCAAACAAAATATGCGTTGCGGTCGACATCAATAAAGGTCTTCTACAGGTTCTCGTTTCTGTCCCAATGTCAGTCGCTGTTCGGCATTGTTTGTATTATAGATAAGAAGAAAGAGTAAGCTTAACACATTCTTTGCTCTCATATACCGATCTCAGCTTTCTTCCTATTCTATAGCTTTTTATAGCGAATTTCGTTCAGAGAGCAAATCGTCAATGTGCCAGAAATCTCTTTGAGAGCATGGAAAATCTAACAAGTAAGTGATTTTTTTAAGAAAACTCAAATGAAAGTCTTGGCAAAACCGTCTTGAGATATCCGGCACACCCCTGAGTATAACCATTCTCAAACCCCTTACTCAACTTATATGCAGACGGCCTTTTAACGAAAACTGCAGCCTAACGTATCATACGCTTCTGTAGTTACGTTGAAGAGAAGGAATAAAGGCACTACCTCAAGAAGTAATGCACTCTTGACGGATGAGCTAGAATTTAATAACATATAATGAGGGAAGGGAATACGGGAAGAATGCCCGCTGTCGAAATGCTTGCTGACTTTGTTGTGCCAAATGTGAGGTTGAATCGGAAGTACAACGTGGCATTTCCCCGTCTAGAGAGGTTGAGCGGCGGAACAACCCTGTCTGTATAGTAGACAAAGAATGGGTCTAACTGGTTTTCATCTTAATGAAAATTAAAGCTATTCATGAGCGTCTGGCAGCTTGCCGACGGTTCTCCAAGCGGAAATCTTCGCAACCTCAATTTACGTAACCTCAAAAATCAAAATTTTCTCGAATCTTGTGATATAGCCAAAGTGCGAAAACGGTGCTAGCAAATCCAAAAGGGTTTCCGGTTTTGAAATCAGCGACTCCAAATTGAGCGGAAATGTTGCATAGTGTTATTAGCAAATATCTCGTTTCATGGGCTGCAAATTTGAATAGCATAAAAATCTCTACAAAAATGATGTTGCGTAATATTGTAATAAAGAAAAAAAGTAATCAAATCATTTTCAATATTTGATTTGAGGCCGTTGCTTATTGAAAATTTGCCTTGCTTTCTACGTATGTTGTGGGGCTTACATATGTACGTGTGAATGAGTGATGCCTTGTTGTCTGCATGAGTGAGTGTTGTTGCCTGCATGAACTACAGTCATTGTCTGCATGTACGTACATATGAGTGAGTGTTGTTGCCTGCATGAATGAGTGTCATTGTCTGCATGTACGTATGAGTGAGTGTTGGCGTCGTTGTCTGTGGGTGTTGGTTGGGGGCGTGTCTGTGTGCCGTGTTGCATGCCTTTCACACTTGTTAAACATTTTGCTGCTACCAATAAACCAAACCGATTTACATTTAATTAATTGGTTAAAAGTTTCTTTTATTGTTTATTGCTTTTTGTGGTTTACTTTTGGATTATTTGATTGGAATTTGAGTGTTAGTTTTTGTTGTTGTTTTTAAATTGATGTAGTATGTGGGCAACACGCTTACCTGAATTTATTAATTGCTTGATCACCTAATTCATAAAATTTTATTTCTTCACTAAATACGTCTAAAGGGACATTGACCGGTCTCCGTAGTCGGCCACCTGTGAAATATAGTGTATAAAATGTGTATGTGACGTTGATGATGATGTTTGGCATATACAATGAGTGATGCATTGACAAAGATTAAGAAAAGTTTATTGGTTCATTGTCATTGTTGTGTGTAGAGTAAAAAAGAGCAGAAATATGTTTGGCAGGTTAGTACAAAAAAAAGTTATGTATTAGCTTGAGTAAATTGTAAAATGTCGGGTTTGCTTACCACTCTGATAATAGTATAAAATCGCATCGAAGCTCGGTCGACTACGGTCAAAAAAATATTCATTTCTAAGCGGGTCAAAGTACCGTAATCTCCGAGCTGGATCCCCAAGCAGTGTGTCCGGGAATTGATTTAGCGTACGCAGCTGTGTTTCAAACCTTAACCCGCTTACCTACAAACCCAACAAGTATTATAGGCATTTTTAGGACAATGTTTGTGCGTATGTCTATGTGTATAAGTGTGTGTGAGTGTGTGTGTACTTACATTTATAACTACTCTCTCGCAGAAATCATGATCGTGAGGAATGGGTTCAAAGTGTTGTGGTCCGCCACCAAAGCCATGACCAGCCCCCCCTTCTTCGTCTTGACTGCTCAATTTGGGCAAAGACCTGTAATTAAAAATCATTAAACAAATTCGTTAATATTGTTAAGTAGAGTTTAAGGTTTCTTAGCAAGTATTGAACATAAACGATTTGAAACTTTGTTTAGTTAGATTTTTTTATGCATAAAATATTACAATATAAAGTGTACTTTATTTTGAAAAAGTCACGTAAGGTAATTCTCCAGACATAAAATGCTATATAAACTAAAAACTTTTGACGTCACGGCATATGTGAACTATCGAAAATGATGGTTTTTTAAGATGGTTGGTAAATCCTTTTTCCTTTTCGACATTAGCGAAAAATCATTGGGATCGGTAGTTAGGTTCACGTGTAATCACTCACTGAAACTTGAACTTTCTTATAAAATAGGAAACATTTTGAAGTCAAATTTTTGACTAGCGTTTTCTGCAAATGTAAACAACGTCTTCAAAAATGAGTCAGTGTAGTCACGCTCTTTAGTTTTTTAACACATTCTAGTGTGGTGATACCCATAATCTTTAACATTGATAGATATGTCTAAAAGTTGTAGGAATAGAATCTGATGACGCATTTTTTTTTTGCTCTTTAGGCTATCTTGGACTATTCACCGTTTGGCAAACACTGGGATTCGATAAGATACAGTGAGAGTAAGCTTTCCTTTGCTTAGAATTGGGCCAGAAGATTGACAGTTATACAGACAAAAAATTTCAGGCCAAAAACATTTGCCTTACTGTTTTTTAAGATTAGATTGGTATTTCCGAATCCGGGTTTTGAGCTTTTTGCTTCCTGTTTAGCTGTCTACTTGTTATTTTGCTTTTTCTACGATAATGTGTTCTCGTCGAAAATTTCTCTATCTCATAGAAGTGCTTCAAACTCCAAACATACTTTCAATGGTTAATGAACCAATGGAAATTGCACATCTCAAATTTGAAAAAAAATTTGTCAGCCCTTTCAAAACTCTTCCAACAAATGAGTAACAGCTCATAATCGATGGCAATGGCGTTGCCTTTCGTGATTTCAACAAGCTTGATTTCCAGATTTTGAATTTGAATGTCAGCCACTGTGGGTTTGATATGTTCCGAAAATTCGTTTGCATAGTTTATGGATTAACGAAGGCCGAGTGTACTACCAAATTTTCGGAGTCGTTGCTTGTTAAGAGCAAGGGCAGATTAGATGATAAATATGAATGCATCTGTCATAGCTTTTTCATGTGTATTCATTTTTCGTCCGTAGGCGCTTCGTCTAGATGACCACTCGATTCGTCCTACCATGCTTAGACCGCAGGTGACTCATCTATTGCCAAGCTTGTCAGACGCACTACAATAACAACCGCATTCTAAGATCTATACAGTGGGGCAACCTGATTGTCGTAACATCATCGGCCACAATACATTATTGGATACATTTGTATATATATAGATAAACTATCAGACAAACATCTCACGCCTATGCTTCAACTTGACATAGTGTGGCGCCACCTAGCGTGCGCATATGCTAGGGGGAACAAAACAACAACAACATGCACTCACTTCTTTTCCCACTCACTGTTAGCATCTAAGCGTGAAACCACACGAGCGTAACATCACAAGAGCATCACACCACTGCTGCATCACACCATAATAACATAAAAACAGATCAACTTTGCAATGGAGCATGTGTTGCCAAAGGTCGGATTGCTTTGGAACGCGTTCATTTACGTAGAAGCTCCTGGTAGAGAAGAGCTCAATGCAGCTGTTGAAGGAAGGCCAGTTAAAAAGAAGAAGAACGAATGCTTTTCATAACTACTCTCATAGCAAAGCAAATACAATTTTTCATGTGTGCCATGAAAATAGACCAACAAAAGTTTTCCCCATTGTGTGCTCAACTATTGTATATAGATATCAAATGCATCTAATGGATACTATCTATTATTACTATTGTCGTTGACTTTGAGTTGGTATCCTCATATTAAACTTAAATTTAATGTTGCAACCTCAACATTTCGTGTCTTGTGTCCATTGCAAGCGCCACAGGCCGGAGGGCAATATATGTTTACACTTGTAATTGAAATTGTATTGCAATCACATATTTTAAGGCGCGACACACACAGCATAAAGATACGTCTGTATAAAAAGCACTTGGCAGTGTGCCCAAAAATGTAGGAAAAGGATTTTGTGCGCCGTGCTGTAAAAAATTGTGGCTCTGCTTACTTTGAAATGACAAAGTTTAAATACTCTTTTTCGGCAAAGTTTTTCTTCTTCACAAATTCGAAACATACTTCTTAAACTTCGTCAGTCTTGATAAATTCTAACATCAAGAATAGATTTCATTCTTTCTGTAATCTTTTTACGTTGTGGAAAAATTTAAACTATGACTGAAAACCCAAACACTTGTTACTGCATAATTTGAGTCTTTTCAGCATATGATTTTTTGATATATTCAGAATTGAATTATTAATCCAGTAGTTTCTGTTATATTATCAAAAAAATAATGTTAACTTGCAAAGTTTTATTGGAAAATAGCACTAAGAAGATCAGGTATCAATAAATTTTCTTTTGCTTCGAACAGAAATTCGATCTTTTTTTTGCTTTCCATAAAGTCCAATGCTGAGAATGAGTAGCGCCCAAAAACAGCACTCATGGTTCAGACACGCAGCAAGACGGGAAATGAAAGAGGTCTGCTAACCGTAGATGAGATTTTTATGAGATTCGTAAAACGCTGGGAAACGCTAATGGTTGATATCGCTCACATACTTTAATCAATAAGAACTGTAAATTGCTAGATCTAAGTTTAGCTCAGCCATTAGTACAGAATTAGGAGGTGTTCTAGAGATCTCTAGATGCGTTTGACTTAAGTTTCCTTTATGATCGATTTCTCACGCTTTGCACGATTTTCTCGAAGTAGATTTCGGGCACACTTGTGTGATTGTGTTGTCCTATGGACATTTTATAGATTATGCAGAAGATCAATAAAACAGCTTTGCTCGTTCTTTTTATATTTAGAAGTAATTCTAAGATTTCTGGTTTCCTCTACTGATCACTCTTCGTTGTAACGGCAGTGTGCTAATGTGTTCGAAGGGTTCCGCCCTCCCAATGAAATATTTTATAAAGCGCCTGGAGCGTTGACCTATATCAGGCCGTTACCCAATTATGGGTTGTTGTGGCCAATCTGGTTTGACGTTAGTAACTTGGCATACCGGTTCAGTTCTGCCTATAAAGGATATGATCATTCGTGCTCATCAGCTGTACAACTTCCATACGTCATTCAAGCTTAAATCCGTGAGCTTTTAGCGCATTTATGCCAAAAAGCGAGCACGATGTGTTATTGCGCCAATTTTCCTTGAGATAACTTTGGCGTTAAGTGAATTAGCTCGTACAGACAAAGTCAGACATGGGTATGATGACGTTGATTCTTCTTCTTTGTTTGCTTAATCCCTGTGGGTTTTATGTGTGCTTTCCCAAACAATAGTCGACAATGCACGGAAAGTGCTGCATGCACAGTCGAGCAGGACAAGTACGTTCTGGCCAAACGACTACATGGAGGTAACCCAACACTCTGAGAGGCGTTCGACTGCAGAGAGCGGTTAAGTAAGTCGAGTAACTAGGTAACACGTCACAGCGGTACAAAGCTCACAATGCAAAATGTTCAGTTTAGCATCAACAATTGTAGGGAAACCCATTGACTCAACGTCAATCCGAGTAAAACCACTCTGACTGCTTTCGTTCGGAAGCGTTAATTGCATGAACTAAACCTTCAACAGCTGAAGTGCTTTGAAACTGATGCTAAGCTGACTAGGAGCATACGCATAGATCCAAACGTGCCATCGGTCCCGCTATTGAACCCTGATTTTTATGCGACTTCTGCTGCAGCTTGAACTTGGGTTCCATTACATGGCCTTAAAAGCATCTATATACTGCCACGCCTCCAGACGGACGTTACATACAACAGTGCAAAACGAATAAATACGTCTGGAAAGTGTATATCCTTAAAAGGAGCAGAAAATTCATTTGCTTTAGTTTGCGCTTATCGCTGATAGTGCTACCTTCATTGTTGTTCCTGAAAATTGGCTGCTTGCCACAGTGGCATGTGGCATGTTGCCTACTTTTGGGCGCATGCCGCATTTTATGGCGTTTCGCTTTTTCCACGCCATTTTGGCGTGCATTGCATTTAATTAAGCGTGTAAGTGCATCCAGGGTTGCCCATCTGATGGCTGAAGGGATGCCACATATATCTGTGGCTCTGCACGTGTGTGTGTGTGTGTGTGTGTGTGTGTGTGTGTGTGTGTGTGTGTAATAAGCGGAGCACATAATTGCATGCTTGATGAGCCGACACACTGACAAAGTCACACAAATACCGTTGGCTAGTGCTTCAATGGCACAAATGTCCATAATTCAATTTACATTTGCAATACTTTTGGGTGTGTGTGTGTGTGTGTGTGTGTGTGTGTGTGTGTGTGTGTCTACTGATAGGCCCGAATGCCACCTAATTGTTTTTCAAGTGTTGCGGCTTTGTTGCATATTCCACTGCGCCTGACGTCAGCAGTTGCCTATATAGACACAATATCTATATATGCAACTAACTGCATTTATGTACTAACTATATACTACAATGTGACTATGTAGTTGTGCTGCTTTTTGTTAACAATTCTTATCTATGCAATGATTGTGGGCGTTGTTCTAAGGTTCCGAGGCCAAGTAGTAGTTCTTGATAATAAACACATTTCATTAGCATCGAAATGTCAACAAACAATTTGAGTCTTGAGTTCTGCGAACTAAGCAAAAACTGCAGCACACACACACACACACAGCGGCTGTGTTTATCTATGTAAATGTCACTCATTCACTCAATCTATGTACATCAAAGCTGCGCGGCGGCACTGGGTCTGACGCCCTCGTCTTGCTGTCTCCCTCGCACGGTACTCTGTCTCACTCGCTGTCTCTTGCACACACTCAGTGGGCATGTATATAGGTCAGCGGCCCTGTGCTTGTCCTAAAATCTGCTGCGATGACGTCATTGTGCTGTCTTTTAAAGCCGCCTGAGTACGCTTTATACATACACACACACACACACACACACACACACACACACATTTACCGCTTAAGTATATAGTACACAATTATACTATATACATATATAGTCAGTCGTGTATATAGTTACCATGTACAACTCGACCTATTTACATTGCAGCACTTCCGCATTTCGCCATTTGTTCCGTACAAAAATGCATGTCAAATACAACATGATTATGTGAGTGTGCGTAAATGCACACCTATGTGTGGCTATGTGTGTTATCAGTGTTGCATAAGGCCAAAAACGTCTCTATTGAAGTTCAATGCAATAGCATATATCAAAATCGAAGGATAACTTGACACTGGACTCTGTTGTGGAATAAGTGCTAAAGGCAGCACATAATAGTTAATGAAGTTGCACGCATTTTCTTTGCAACAAAGTTTATAACAAGTTTAAGTTTATTACAAGTTTTGCCTCAGTTTTCCATTACAAAGTAAGCGAGAGCGTAATCTAGCCAAAATGCAGCTTGACCTTGCCTTACAAAGTAAGCGAAGGTGTAATTGGGTTCAAAATATCATTGTCATTAAATTACAAAGTAAGCGATTGGATAATGCGGTAAAGATCTACTCATTTTCGCTTAAATTAGTAAGCGAAATGTCTCGAAAATGTCTTCTATCCTTGCAATAAAAATTGTAGTTGTATTGACTAACCACATTGAGTATTTTTGTAAACTTAATGCAATGAGAACAATTGTAACTGGTAAGCAATGTTTGGTGGTTTTGAAAATGGCTTCAACATTTGAAAATGTACTTCTCCCCGCATTACAGTGTAAGCGAAAAAGTTGAGAAATCTATTGCAGAAATAAAGTAAAACATTGAAAATGTCCTTTGCAGAAGACTTAATAAAAAAACCAAACTGTAAAAATTCGGTGCAAATGAGTAATTAATTTTTTAATTTGTCAAACTCGATGAGCAAAAAAAAAACCTTGTGTTGGATTATTTTTAGCCTGTTGTACTGGCAGAAGAATCGCTCTCTATTCAAATATTACCGATTAGCCTTTTGGTCTTTTTTTCGCTAACTGTTCATCAACTGTTCTTTGTCTTGTCTGTGTGTATACTATTATGGTGTTAGTCCATTTGCTTATCCATTGTGATGCGATTTGTAACGAATCAAAGTGCAGCCCTTTTACATTCATAGATATAATTATTTATATCTTTTAATAGAAAATCATTACTTTTAATTAAATTATAAATAAATATCGATAAACAATGCACAGTTTAGCTCCTGTCGGATACCAACGCTCGTCCAGGAGAGTGAGTTGGCAGTGCGAACGAGAAGAACAGGGTTGCCAAGGCGAGAAGCAAAAAAAAAAACGCTTGGAGGGTACCATGTTTTGGACGAGAGATAAAAGCAGTTTTCGTGTTGGCAAACATTACGAAGGTAACGGGATTAAGAAAATCATTGTGTTTTCTTAGGACTAAATGGAAAGGGCAGGACTAAGGGCATGGTAGAATATTAATTTGAATAATCCTAAGATTTAACTAAAAATGAATTGAAGCAACAAGCATGAAATGCAAGATTCTAATCGCAGACCCAGTCGCTGCTAACTGGAGTCCAGCTGACAAGCTCCTTCTCGTCAAACCAGAGAGCGATCTCTTTGTTGGTGGACGCTACAGCGTCAGAGCTATGGATGATATTACGACCAACCGGAATGCGGAAATCTCCGCGAATGTTACTGGGCAATGCGTCGGCTGAGTTGGTGGCGCCAACATTTAACGGCCGGTCTTAACAATGTTCAAACAGTCCCAAAAAATGGGAAGCACCAACAATTCCTTGAAAGCCCAGGTGAACTACAGGGCGATCAATTTGAAGCCTTCTGCTCAAAACACTTAATAATTTTGCCGACGAGATCACGCTGGACACCGTCAGGCTTAACCATGATGAAAGTGCATTCCGTGTTGGCGGCCATTGCGAACAAGAAGAACTAGAAAGTGGTAGCTGGTAGTGGACCATGAAATCACGATAGAGCCAAAAAAAAGGTACAGTATCGTGACAATATCCAAATAATGCAGTTAAAATCTAAAATAAAAATAAGATTATTTGATATGCGTAGCTACGAACATCTTTCGTTTTTGTGTTTATGAAGTCCCAGATCCTTGCCTTTACCTTAACCATGCTGACGCACAACCTCCAAGAGTTGCCACCTGCTTCCTGCTCTAGTTCACAGTTAAAGGCCATGAAATATCATTTCAATACAGCAGATGGAAAATCGCACAATGTTATAGAAGTTTTGAACGTGATTAGGATATACAAAGATGTGAAAATGTTGTTTTACGCATCCATTGCAGAGACAGTTATATTCGGTTCGAGTTTTTTAAGTATTTTCGGATTAGTCCCAAACATTTATTCATGTTTTCTGGTCTGTTTCAAAGGCGCTTGTTATAAATATATGTGCATACTGATTTATTTGATGCCCAAGTAACGAAACCTCAACTCCCAAAAAAAAAAGAATTGGCCAAACGTGCGTAAGTTAGTATTAAGAATTGAAACAAGATAATTGTTTATAGTTGGAGACATTAGTGTAGGCCATAATGGCTTTACTTCCGCGTGGTGAGCGGGTTAGAGAATACCACCTCAGTAGGTCATAGCTTGTCGTATGAGGCGACTAACAATGACACTGTGTGCCTTAAAAGGGTTGTGCGCTGACCAAACCCTGCGTAAAACCACAATTCCAATGAAAGAATGTATTTACATCAGGCCGTAACCCGATAATGGCTTGTTATGGCCAGTTAAGAAGAAGACAATGCCTTGTGCTAACCAAAGCTGCGCTCAGAACTGTTCAAAAAGTCCTACAAATTATTCCATACAGGAAGTCCGATAATCGGATGTTCATCAATCCCACGACACGAACCATGCCCATTTGATGGTTACAACAAAAAGAAAAGCATATTATGTATATACTTTTTAAAAAGTAGGCTATGGGCTATTGATCTGCTGGGACGAGGAAGAGCAAGAACTGGTTGACTAACTGTTTTTGTAGGCTCAAGTAGCATAAACGGATTGAAAGTCTTCTTAGCTTAATCTAACATTGGTTTGTACTTTGTCCAACTCCTTAATATGAGTTTTCCCGCAACGAATATATATTATATAAATCTGGAAACTTTTTCCCTGGCCACAACTTGTATATTACAGCAACAAAGTCATACTCTAAGTGCCTTTGAGTCCTTGCCGCCTATGAGTCCGTTAACTACCGATTAAGGATATCTGGTAAATTCCATTCTACAATATTTTGCAACTATAATCAGTAGGCAACTTTAAAGAAGCTTTAAAGCAGCAGTGTATTGCATGAGCTATCAGAAACACGTAATATCAATATGAAAATGTGCATTTAACTCTGCTTTTGCCCATTAAAGTACTTAGTCTTGTTGGCCGATTATTAATTGCCATTCATTATCAAATTATCTGAGGCAAAAATGTTGCGCCTTAAAGTATGCCACATATGTGTGTACATACAAAGCAAGTACATATCGCCAACAGCTGAGTATTTGCCAAGTGAGTATTCTGTGTACTGGATTTTGTTGTTGTATTTGTATTTGCACTTGTATTTGTGTGCGCGTGCTTTGTGGCACGTTGCTGGACTTGTCTTATGCCTATTTGAACTCTCTGCCACACATGCAACATACATACAGAGTACATGTACTTATGCACATACATATGTGCAGTATTTATATTTGTGTGCGAGTGTCAAGAGAGTCATGTGTCGGCATGTTGGTTCGTGTTTGTGTCAATTCTTGCCGGTCAAGGCAACAATCACAGAGACAGACACATAGACTGTCTCTCTCTCTCACAGACTCACACACACACGTGCTACTGTAGCACTCAACGCTATGCTATTTTTAGCCACAACTGTGGAGCATCTGTACAGTTGAGTAAAGAGAAGCAGCAGCAAAAATAAAAACTCAATATCGCATATATAGTAAAGGAAGCACATTGTACACCGCAGGACAGAGTTATAGAAACAGCTGTGTTTATCCACAGCTGTAACTCTAAACGTTGATTGCATTGAAGGCAAGTCGATTAGTGAAGACCGGTTGCAACTTTTCAAAATCGACTGTTGCAGCTTGTGAATAACGGGATTATTCATATAACGCTTTGAATATATGTAACTTTGTATATCACTCGGTTTTGTTTGATTTGTGCCATGTACAATTTTGTGCAGAACGCTTTATAATTTTTGGTATTTCAATATATTTCGTGTAGTTTTTGTAAAAAAGTACTCATTTAGAAGTGAAGCTCAACACAAAGTGTGTCGATTTTGTCATCCCGAAACAATAGGCGATAGAGCGAAAATCAGCGCGCATAACTTGCAAAGCAAATACTTCTGATTGTATCTCGTACAGTAGTTACCAAGATAAAATTAAACACTGTACATAAGAGTTTTGTAGTTTTTTCAATAGCGTAATATCGAGCCCATCGTAGGCGATATCGATACAATTTTTGTAGTGCGATTTTGCTACAAAAAAGGCCTCAGTCTCGCCGATTGTTGAAGGTTTTTCGTCCATGCGCATCTCGAAATATAAACGTCAAAACTCTGCCAGTTAACTGTTGCGTCTTTGCATGCTTAGGACGCTCCGGCGTGAAGTGATGCAGCCATGTTTCATCTTTTACGTACATGCCGTGATGGTGGCACAACAACTTGAGATGCATGCTAGAAGGCGCCAACTTATACCAAATCGTAAACCAACCAAAAGGGGTAATGTAACGTGCAGGTGTGTTCAATTTTGCAAAAGCGAGTTTTGTAATTTTTGAAGGTTTGCAGTGTTTCGAATTTGATCAAACTTGGGCTTTTTCTAACTATAAGTTTTTCGATAAAATTCAATTTCGATGCTTTTGATATGCCAGATGTGCCGTGACGGCAAAAGTTTTCGTATTTAATGGTAATTTAACGGTAATTTCTGAAGTATTTTTATGGCTCTATCACAAGTCCTATCACCTCATATTTGGGGTTAAGTACAAAAATTCCTCGTTTTTGGCTACTTTTGAGGTTATGTACAGAGTGCACAAAAATGCTTTAGATATAATGCTAAGCTTTTCTGCAGCTGTACCATGTTGATTTGTGTGATTACATTTGTTTGTTCCGAAGTGCAAAAATTGATTTTCGAGCCCAAAACGTACTTGAAAATCTGTATACTAAAAAGTTATACCGAAATGTTGAAAAGCCCCATGATCTTTAGAGTGAACTTTAATGCCTAAGAGTAACATGCCAAACAAAGTTTTTGACATGACTTATGATTAAGATGAAGATTACAAGTTTCACGTATTATTGAACATTCAAGTAAAGAATCACTCTTAAAAGCATATCCATGTATCCATTCACGTATTTCCAGTCTCTAAAGCATGTTTGGCAAAAGAAGAGTTTTCAAACCGACTAAATAGAAAAACCATTCTAGCTTATGGCTAGCGGTTTTCCGCTGCTGCTTGGAACTGTATCTAACACCTAAGTAATTTTCTGCTTAGTTGAAATGAAAATCTTCTGTCTAGTGGCCTAATATCAAGTATTTCTTCAAGTGTAGGCAACTGTACTATAAACTATATCAACATTTCGAGTGGCATTAAAAGCCTGAAAACTTCATTAAGTGTGCATAAGACAATTTAATGAAATTTAGCACTTTACTTGAGACAGCTTCTATTCTATTGAACGTGAGTGTATCGCTGGCATTTACTTGCATATGAATTTTATGGCCAATTAATATGGCATTTTGCTTGGCTGCACGGCAGCCGCTGCTCGTAGTATTTATGCAAATTAGATAGTAAATATTTCGAGTGGATGCATGGACGGATTCACGGATGCAAGGATGGATGGATGGATGCTCCAACTCGACTTGGCAGCTGAGTTCTGCTCTACTCTGCTCAGTTGACACCAATTGACCGGCTGCCTTGAACTGTAATGCACTGCAGTGCGACAGAACTGCATCCAGCATGTTGCAGCTGTTTACACAAGGGTCTCCGTCTCCTTGCAACACATCGCATCCTCATATCGCTGTTTATGAATGCATTGCGTGTGCTGTGGCCAGTTAATCAAAAAAGCGAGAAATATAAAATGGTCGCTGACAATAAAACTGCCAACTGTACACGCAGCGCATATCAAATACATAAAGCGCTAAACAGAAGCAGGTATATTTTACTTCAAGTGCATAAAATATACTTCCCGTAACTAATTAAAACAAAGAAATTCAACTAATTTGCAGTATAAATAACTTTTATGGCCAATTTAAGAGTTGCCAGTGTATTTTTAAAAACTATACGATTTCAGTTTGGGTCAAAACGGCAGCCAGGTCTCTAACCGCTAAAGGAAGTACCCAACCCGATACTTGAGGAAAAGCAGTACTCTGCCGCTTCTTCTTCATCTGCGTCCACGCAATTACAGCAGAGATCATTGTAACAACGGCTGATCATCGTTCCCTGCCAAGAGAGCAGAGCGCAGCTCTTCGCCATAGGGATGCTTGTTCCCTCTCTCTTTTAGGAAGGAGGGAAGCAGTAGTACCTCTCCGAACTCATATCTGACTAAGAATGAACTGTTGAGCTAGATTATGTAGAGCTATACGACGGCTGATATGGAGTTCAGAAATTTGGTCTACCACTATAAATGTTCATGTGGCCTGAAACGTTATAAGAGCTTTTGAGACTAACTAAGACTTGCGTCTGGAACACGCTGCAGTGCACCGGAGGACTAAAAGTTCTCTTTATAAAGAGCTATTTTGAAAAGACGCCAGCTCTAATTCGATTGTTCTGCTTTGAGAAATGCGTGAAGCAAGCCAAGGGACCTGCCCGGCATTAGCGTATTGAAAGGAGTGCAGGGCTACTATGCTGCAAACAAAAACGTGTTTGACTGCAATAGAGGAGTGAGCAAATTCTGATGCTATGCTGCTATTTGGGTCTCTCGGTCGGCATATTCTTTTAAGAAACTTAACCCTAGAACGTTCGCAGTTTTAAATTTCCTACTGGGCTGTTTGTGAGTTGCGCATTCACGAAACTGTAGTAGCTTAGCTAGTATTTGTCTCTTGCCTTTTGACTTGTCTCGCTTAGAAAGTGACTGCTGTTCTTAGCAGCAGTTTCTTGCTTCGATTGGTGTGTGAGAAGCATTGATTGAGCGCGGTCAAGGCCGCATCGTGTGAGGCGCAGGCAAACACTAGTGTAAGTAATAAATGTAATAATGTAAGAAATAAATGAAATCTCAAAAAAATGCATTGACGAAATAACCGTACCATAAGTGAATGGACGTATTTTATTTAGCAGAAGGGGTCGACAGTGAAGTGTGGCATCCGAGACAACACTCACCAACTACACATATATTTAACATAACATTTTTTTTTGTTCACTGAAAAGAGGGCACGAAAAATAGTTCCACATTTGGTCACGTTCGAATAAATTTTTTGTGTGTCTAAATTTTAGTGCTACTAAAGTGATTTTCATTTCAGGTAATAAAAGTAAAATAAAGTGTTTAACTTTGAATTTAACGCAAGTCACGTTCGATAACATGTAAAAACACCAAGCAAGTTATGTTTGCGATGTGCAACGAAGCGAAATTTTCTTTAAGCTTAGTTTTAAAAACCAAAATCGGCTGAGCGCTAGGAATCAACTTCCTTAGAACTGCCAATCCATAAGCTCGACAATGCTCAAAACGTACAGATAAACTGTTGGGTCATACTTAAAAGAAAAGTTTTTCTAAGAACTTTCTCGCCATTTTATTGAACATTTTCGGCATTTATAGGCGATAAATGAGCGACTATGTTGTGAATAAAGTTGCGAAATTCTTAAATTTTATATGCTACTAATAGATCCAGTTCATTTCGAACTAAAGTTTTGCCATTTATAAATTGTGTTAAATTAAACTGTTCTATGTAAGTGGAAGGCATGTGTGTGCATAGAAATAAATGAGTATTATTTGAAACGACGGAAAGCGTTGGAAGGCGGTGCGGTTGTTGTTCACAGGCAATGCTGACGTCATAAACGGCATTCAGCGGCAAAAAAACAAGAAGAAAAGGAGCGCAACCTGTGAATGAATGAATGTCTGTGTGTGTGTGTGTGTGAATGAGTCAGTGTGTGTGTGAATGAGTCAGTGTGTGTGCTTAGTTCTATTGCAATTGCCGCCCAGTGGCATGCGCCAGTAATCCCCAAACTCGTTACTTAAACGCCCTCGCCAGAGTGTGCATGTGTGTGTGTGTGTGTGTGTGTGTAAGTGTGTGTGTGTGTGTGTGTGTGTGTGTGTGTGTGTGTGTGTGTGTGTGTGTGTGTGTGTGTGTGTGTGTGTGTGTGTGTGTGTGTGTGTGTAAGTGTGTTTGGCGCTTTTGTGCTCACTCGCTTGACAGCAGCTTGCATTTGCCTGCTGTTGTTGCAGCAAAGTCAAAGTGACAGCAGCCGCCGTCGCCGCGTCACGCAATGCATTCACTCTCTCGCTCTCTCGCTCTCTCTCTCTGTCTCTCGGCTTTTGCTCGCTCACTCTAACTTTCTTAGCATACTTAGCGCTGCAGCATTGCGGCAACACTGCCAATGCCGTGTCGATTGTCGAGCGCATATTGCCGTGTCCGTGCTTCGATTTATCTCAAGGCATTCAACACACACACACACACACACACACACACACACACTTGCACCAGGATACTGAAAGACTTTTGTTTTGTTTGCATGCGAGCGTGCTTAGCGGCGCATTTTTCACAGCGTAATCGAATCTAGAACTGTTAATTATGCCACTCAACGGTAAATATCAGGGCCGTAGCTGCTACTTGACGCAGCTGTTTCTGCTGCTATATTATGCAAATCCGCTAAATTATTGCAAGTGTCTGCGTGTACGTGTTTGTGTGGGACTTTAAGCAAAATGGCTGAAAATACATTATAGCTAAAAGTTGATTGTTGCAAGTTGCAAGTTGCATGTTGACCTTGACTTGACTTGACTCTGGCCAATAAAAGCAACAACACAAGAACACTGCTCAGAATCGGCAACGAAGTTGCAGTTAAACTCTAGTTGTTGCAAGTTATTTTTGGCAGCAACTTTCTCTGTTTGGCCGTTATTGTTGTATTTTTGGCTTAGCATTTCAAATAAATGCGCTCAGGTAGCACTTACTGTAGTTTTGGGGGCAACAAGCAACAAGGCTAACGGGGCATCAAGGGGTTAAGGCGTTTCACACAAAACTGCGCTGCATGTCAGGCATTTTAAACATGTTCCGTTGCGCCCTGTTCAAACTTTCACAGTGCTCGTTTATTATCCGGAGAGCTGCTAGCAAAACAACAGCTACAACAAAAGCCGCTAGCAGCAGTAAAAGAATAAAAGAAAAGCCGTTAAGAGCGCCATTTACCAAAAGGGGCAAAATTAAGTTGCCGAAGCCGCTGCTCCCAAACAGCAAAAGCGAAAACTTTTTCCAAGTGTCTCAAGTGCCTTCTTGCCCTCCTCGCCACAACCCTGACCAACAAACCCGAACTTAGTTTAAGGACAACCAAGGGATAGCAGAGTTCGCATTTCTATATTTAATTTGTACCAATTTTTTGGCATGGGTTCTTGCTACGTTTATGCAGCGCAGAGATACTTGCATATGACAAAAAAAAAAAAAAAACGCGATTTCGATCCATTGTAAAGTAATGTCACAAAATTGGGTTTAAAAGCAAAAGTTTCTCCGTTGCTATAAACTATATTTTTTTTGCTTTTCAATAAGCTTAATGAAAAATCAATACAAATTTAGTTGTTTAACGAAAAACTTTTATTTACATATACATAAAAGGTTATTTGCATAAATTTGCTTCATAAAAATGTTTTCTTTTTGCTTTGAAGCATTTGCATGATGCAAACAGCTGATTTGCATAAAAAAGGCAGGTTTTTGCGTATAAAATTGTTTTTTGCATAACAAGTTTGGTAGTTCGAACATTTGCATTTGGTATAAATCAGGGATGCAAGCCGAAACTGATTTCGGATACGGTTACGATTAAGGTAGTACCGGTACTACTGATCCGGTAAACGCTTTCGTTTTTCGATATTATCGATTACGATTCGAGTCAACGATAATTTTTTCAGCTTTACGGTTATACCGTTTCCTCTACAAGAACCAAAGCCCATGAAGGTAATAGAGCAGAATCCTGAAGCGTAAAAAAATTCAGAATTTTTTGTGAAAGGCGACTATTTCCAAGGTAGTGTACGTGTGATGATGTTTGTGTTGCTCTCTCCGTTAGACCGACTCACTCGTCGCCAAAATTGGGAAAGGGGAAAACCAAATTGATCGCTTTTTAGCAAGTCGACGGAAAAGGATTCCACTCTATTATTGTTCCAATTAATGACGGAATGTAAAACACAACACGAAAAAATATGTATGCTTGCAAAGAAAAGAACCGAAACCGTACCGGCATAAATATATCGCTTTAAATTCAGTTATTTCGGAAAAATTACAAAAGATTATTGTGATTATTGGTTTTTCTTAAATAATCTATTTCGGTACGGTACGGTTACGGTTTTTAAATTCAATCGTTTGTTTCGGATAACTGTTACGGTTTGAATCCCCGGTATAAAAAGATAATTTGCATACAAAAACTTTAGGTTATTTGCATAAAAAAATGGCTATTTGCTTTAAATGCATGATTTACGCAAGATTTGATTGAAAAAAATATTTAGGTTTTTTGCATAAAAAATGGCTATATTCATTTGAAACAGCTATTTTCAAACATTCGCATAACACAAAAAAGGTAATTAGCTTTAAGTTCATGATTTGAATAAATATCTGACAAAGGAAATAGACAAAAAAGTTATGACTAGTCTGAATCTCGAATTCGTCGATTTAGGGAAGAAAAGGCAGTGAACTACCCAAAAAAACCGAAGTTGGTCTTTATAGTTACAGTTTAAGCATAGAATGCGGAAGGGATTGTGGTGTAGAAACTTGCAAGTACAATAAATCTATTTGGCAGTGTGCAGCAGCAGATCCAATGAAGCCGAGAAGAAGTGCATTTAAGAGAAAAACTCCATGACAGATTGTAGGGTTATAAATAAAGGCATGAATTCGTAAGCGGTAATCGTAAACTCACATCGCAAAATTGGACGGACAAGAGCAGCATATAAGATAGATACCAAATACAAAAGTGTACAGTATAGCCTGTTATATTTGGTACTACTTATATTTCAGCAGAAGAAATTTTTGAAAATTCGTTGGTCCATAAATGCTGAAGTCTTCAGCACTCGTCTTCCGAAGCACCAATTCTGTTCAAATTCAAATACCAATTAAGAAACTTCTTCAGAAAGGCATTAGACAGAAGTAAATGTGCCAAATCATCATCTTCACATCAGCGAAAAAGTGGCATGTTGAACACATCGCCAATTTCACAGATTTCCGTAACTAGCATAGTTTTTTTTGGATTCCCATATAAAATCTGAATAAACTTCAGTAACGATTGCTGGACATAGGAGCAAATGATGAAAACTACAAGAATATGAACTATAACTGCAATAAATTTAACATACGCTGTTACTCCATTTAGGTAAAAACTTCCTCAGAGACAAGTGCTATCCAATCTGAATACTGAGTAGCAAATCGGAATTAACCCGGTGTTCAGAATTTCTACCTGAAGCCATCTCTCAATCCAAATAATGGCGATCGAGCAAGTACAATATAAAATTTGGAGCTTTGATCTAAGACACCACACGTTTTGGTGCAGAATCAATAGTTTATTTCGCTCGTTGGTCTTAAGGAAATCAGCTCTGCCGAAGCATATGCAGTGGCTGAGCAGCTCGGTTGGAGCCTTAGCCCTTGGCCAAGCCATCACAGTGCCATGCGGCAAATCAAGAGATGATCACCTGAAGAGCTTTGCCGTAGCGAACTTTGACCATGACCCATTTGGGACATAACGCATGTCTGGCCAGCAACTACGCTCGTTTTCTGTGCCGTTTAGAACGGGATCTTCACTTTTTGGTGGCCATTCTTCGCATGAGTGCCGGGTATGTTTGCCCAAAATAGCAGCGTTAGTGGCCGAAATACCATCCATTTGTGACGACGGTAAGGTCAACACACTTAAAATGAGACCAGCTTTAGCCGGTTAACATAGCGAGTGTCACTCCAAAATATTACCCACTTCGCGATCTAGGCAGCAAGCTCCATTTGTCTGCTGTTGATATCTTCAAGTTGAAGAAAATCGCCAATTCGTTCACGAAAAACCCACAGACACATACGCAGACATGCATAAACGTGAAAATGTTGATTACGCTTTTCTTTGACAATGAAAAAAAAAAACAACAACAAAAGGCGTGAGAGAGAGAGACAGAGAAACAAAGAGAGAGAGAGACACAATACGTAACTGTACACACACACACACACACATGAATAAAAACAAAATGTCAGCCAAAAATGCATGCCTGTAGTTGTGCATGTGTGTGTGTGTGTGTGTGTGTGTGTGTGTGTGTGTGTGTGTGTGTGTGTGTGTGTGTGTGTGTGTGCTCATTGTTTGCTGCCTTTGTTTGGTGCATTGTTTAGGCGCAGTCTGAGAATTGCGAATAGCAGAACTGAGAATTCTGCTGTTGCTGTTGTTGTTATGTTGTTGACGTTGCTTGTCGCTAGCAGCAGCTGGGATCAAAAGTCAAGAACAATGACAGGACAACAAACAACAAACAACATACAACAAACAACATACAACAACAACATAAACAGCAAAGGCAACGGCAACGGCTACGGCAACAAGGGAGCACAGATAGTTGAAAAGTCAAGTTGCAAGTTGAAATATGTGGCAATTGTTTTGCCTTGGCTTGTTGCCCTTCCAAATGTACGCTGTCGTTGTTCTTGCCACCTATTGTTGTTGCTGTTGTTGCTGTTGTCGGGGCATATCAGCTCGAGAAAAGCGAAAGTATGTGCACGCATTTCAATAGCATTCCAATCAAAGGCTCAATAGTTTATTTGCTTCGCCTTTCATTAACAATCAGCTGGCAACACAAAAGCGTTGCCATATAACCATAAATAGTCCGAGCATACACACCAATACACTTAATATATTGCACTAATACAACGATGGAAGCAACTGTATCAGCTACATTTGTGTAGCGTCGTTCCGTTTGGCGACGCCATCTTGGCCATCATTGTCATCATCATTATCACTGTCAAACTGATGTCAATTCATTGAGACGATTACAGGATATCGTCAAAGTCAAAGGATATTGTTATGTCTTAATGCATGTCTTGTGCAGAAGCATTGTTGTTGTCACTGTCACTGTTGTTGTCGTTGTTGTCGCTCAAGCAACAATCTTAATGATGATGCCATAGCTTTGTGTGGCTAACAATTGGCGTTTGTAGCATATGCCCTTCTAAAGGTCATTAACATTTTGGTCTATCGATTGGCATGCAGCATCAGCAGGAGCAGCATAGGGTACGCCCCGTAATATCCAATCAAAATGTATATGTATAACAGAAGGATTAGCATCAAAGAACAAGTTGATTCGTTTGTTCTTTTGTCTGTCTGCGAAATGTGTAAGTTTTCACATTGTCACAAGAACGTAAAGCTATCATAAACTTATACAAGTTAAGTGTTGAATTTGAAAGTAAAATTACATTCCCAGCTTGGCATATCGAAAATTTGTCATATACTTTTTATCATCATCCATTTATGACAAAATCGTGTGCACTTTATATTGATATATTGTCATAACATGACAAAAGTTATCCTAATTTGACGCTTTGACAGAAAATTTAAGGATGACGGCAAGTTATAAATTATGCCGTCATATGATAAAAGTTGTAATATAATAAGACAATCTTAGATTTAAAAAAAAAATTAATTGTCTCAGTCACGTTTTGGTAATATATTGCAATATCGCCATACCTAAGATTCAACTATAAGCTCATATGGCGAAATTGGGTATGTTTGCGGCCTTTTAAAAACGCCTTCATTCGATTTGCCATATCGTCGTAATTGTTTGCATGGGCGTCGCATGTGGCGTAAATGTGACAAATGCGGCTAGATGACAAAATCTGCTTTCACCAAAATTATGCCACCCTATAACAATATGTGTCATTTACTATGACAACTAAAGGTTTCTTTAAAATTATGCCATCATATGTCAAAAGTTGTCATATAAAATTACAATTTAAGAGTTTCGAACAAATCAAAAGAAAAAACACATTTTGTCGATAAATTTTCATATTGCCATATATAAGACTACGCTACAAGTTCACACGCCAAAATCGGTTGTATTTACTTAATTGCTCTTGAGTTTTTTTTTTTGGCATTATCAACTTAATTGTTTTTCGTATTAACAATCAATTTAAAGTTGCACAACATTTATTATCATTCGATTCTATTCATCCTCCATCACAATGCGCTCAAAGGGCTTTGGTTCAACCCTAACCTCAAAAATCATCTTATCACTTGTCTCGGGTCTAAATTTAACTTTAACCCGAAAAAACATCTCAAAAGAGAATCCAATATAAGAGAAAAGATAGTTACAGAGTTTATGAATCCGAAAGTTGTAAAAAGAGTGAGTTATCTAATTTTGACGAAACAACTTGGGATTTGGGTGACTTTTTTTTAGTGAATTGGATGATCTGCCGACAATTCTCAGCGTTTTAAAGCTGCCTTAATTTTATTGTTGTTGTTTGCGTTTAAGATTTGTGTTGGTTTGTGGCTGCTGATGTTATGTTCTGGAAACTTTTGGAACTTGCCAGCCTTGGCCAGCTAGTTGGTTTATCAGTTATTGAGCTTCGCTGTCTATCAAGCGTTAAATTGGCCATTTTGTAGTTATTGTGTGTGTGTGTGTGTGTGTGTGTGTGTGTGTATGCGGCAATTGACTATTGGCCATTTTAACACTCACACTTGCACATATGCACAACTGTTGTGTAAACTCACACTTACACACACACAGGGTGGCTCAGGTTAGTTGTTGTTGTAGGCTGCCATTGTCGGCAGCAGCAGCCAGTATGTGTGTGTGTGTGTGTGTGTGTGTGTGTGTGTGTGTGTGTGTGTGTGTGTGTGAGTGTGCTTGACATATGCACATTTCACACCCACAGATCCGCACACACACATACACACACAGGCACGAAGCCACAATGTGTATGCCTCTATGTCAGTGGCAAGCTGAACCCATTCATATTGCAACATGGCAAAGTATAATAATGCCAACTACACACATGCAACAACAACTGCAACAAATGCAACAACGACTAAAATAACACCATATGACAGACAAAACGAAAAGCTTGCCACATTCCAGCAAATTAGAAAACGCATATGTGAATGTGAAAATGAAAATGAAAATGCGAATTGAGAAATGTCTGAAATAATGCAAAACGACTGTCGCTATGCAATGAAAACTTTTTATACTTTCGCACCTACACACATAAACACACATATGCAGCCACATGGCCAATTCATTTAGTTTTCCAAATGTATCCTAAGTTATTCTAGAAATTGAATACATGCACAAAATCATCCTCAACAATTTCCTACACATATTTCTTTTCAACGAAAACAGAAACAAAGTTTCAAAAGGTTTCTTTACCTGTTTATTTGGAATACTTCATTGGACATCCTAACTTAACATCCTAAGATAACCCAAAACCTTAACTCAGTTGGTTAACTGCTGACACCGTTTTCGGACTTAAAGAAGATTACATTTTTGCATTTATTGGCGCTTGGATATGACATTTCATCAAGTTTCATTTTCATCAATCATAGTTAAATTTGTTAGGAGTAGCTGCCAAACAACTTTCGGAGTTCAAGATATTTTGCCTTATTTAACTTTGGCATTTCACATTTCCTCCAAAATCGTTTGCATGCCCAACATTTTGAAGGAAAGGCTTGCATACAACTTTAGGAGTTCAACTTTTTAACCAAGTGCGGCACATATTTCTAAGCAGTAGCTCTCTTAGGTTAGGTTAGGTTAGAACGGCTGCCAGGCTACCGTAGTATCTCGTTTTCACTTCTTCCCCGCTAAATCACAGATCCAAAAACAGAATCAGAAAGGAGACCATCCCGCTGCAGCAATAAAGTCTGCAATCTTTTTGGGCCTTATTACGGACAGATTTGCAATACTATTTAGGAAGTATCTGCCTAAATGTCCATATCTACTCCTGCAGAGAGCCGGACAAGAGCGGAAGAGATGCTACACCGTTTCAACCTCTTCATCGTCCCAGCAGCTCCTACAGAAATTATTGAAAGGGACCCAGAGCCTTTCCGCATGAGCGCCGATCAGTCATTGTCCCGTGATGGCACGTACATCCATAGAACACCTCTCCCTGTTCAGAGAACAGTGTTCCACTGTACGTTTTTTATTTATTTTAGGCCAAGTTTGTTTGGCTACCCGGCAATTAGCCACATTAATCCACTTTTCCATGGATTTATGATCGAAACAATTTGTGAAGCTTACATGTGGCCATAGGCATACTCGTGTCGTCTCCTTCTAGGGGAGACAGAGCGGTAGTACCCTGTCTGGCAAGCTCGTCAGCTATATAGTTACCCTCGATACCTCGATGTCCTGGTACCCATATCAGGCTTATAACGAACTGTTGGGCCATCTCGTGTAGAGACATGCGACAGTTTGTTACAGATATCGAATTTGACGACATTGAACCAATTGATTTAATGGCCGCTTGGCTATCAATATATATGTTAACATTTCTCAAAGAGCTACCCGAGTTCTTTAGGTACATTAGTGCTCTATTTATTGCAATAACTTCCGCCTAGAACACACTGCAGTGATCCGGAAGTCTAAAACTGTGTCTTATATTTAATTCCCCCGAAAAGACCCCACCTCCAACCCAATCATTTAACTTGGATCCCTCAGTGAAGAAGTTGGAGGCATCAATAGGTCCCGGGGTACCAAGGGAGGTCCCTACCTGGGATGAGAGTGTTAAAGGGTGTACGGGAAAATTCTACCGGTACTCAGTAGTCAGTTTTAAGAGGGACGGACATGTTTCTCGTTAGTATGGAGGAGTGACCGGAGCTACAATTGTTCCAGCTGTTTGAGTCTCTCACACGTATTGCCGACAATAGAGCAGACGCCTATCCTGCAAGATTCAAAGGTTTAATGTTTAAAATAGACTCAAGGGCAGCGTTTGGCGTGGTACGAGCCGCCCCTCCTATTACTGAAAGATAGGTTGGAATCATTTAGCTTGGGGGGGACAAGCCGTGGAATTTTGTATTTCCTCGTGAAGAGTACAAGGTCAGTTTTTCCGGATTAATACTCAATGCACTACTAGCTGCCCATTCGGACAGCTGTCTCAGTTTACCCGTAGCTCTCTTACAATTTTTGGAATTGAAGAGCCCAAAAATTTTGCAGTTGCATAGAATCATTGCATTCCTTTTGTTTCTCATTTAATTGTCCGAAACTTGGCAGCAGTAGCAGCCATATAATTTTCGGAGTTAAGCAGCAAGGAAATTTTAAATTTTTCATGTTTCAAGTTTCTGTGTAGCAATATTTGCTCAGTTCGTGATTATGCATGCGTATACGTAATATCTGACATTTAATTAGTTTACCTCGAGCATATTATTAAAATATTTCCCGCTAAAAACGCATTAAAAACGGGTTTAGACAGTGATAAACTTTTGAATAATACAGTTTGAAAGTGTTCCATTGTTTTAGAAAATTGCGCATACGCAGCGTTCACATAGGTACGAACTGTACATGTATAATTTGTAAACAATTTTTGCAACAACTTTCCCATGAAAATTGTTTGAAATAAGAAACCATAAACAGAACACAAGTAACTGTGGTACGAATGCTTTTCGTTCGAATTTTGCAATCATCATTTCCATGACAAAAAGAGTACAAATTTCGATTGAAATAAGATCGGATCAGAACACACGTTACTAATTCGAAATGCTTTTGTCGCCATTAGGCAACATTTTCAATGAAAATTTAGTTGAAATTTAGTTGGAAATGTCAGACACTTTTCAAATGTCATTGCAATTTGTTGCATTGTCAGATGAGTTGCACTATTTGTTGTTAGTTTAGGAAAACTTTCAAATCTCTAATTGGATTTTTAGCATCTCATTCAGTAGAGTCCGCAGCTTGCTTATAATTATCATCACATGTGTAAAAAGCTCTGTTTAGGTTCTCCATTTTCACATAACGGCTCATGAACAAACAGTAGAGTTGAGTTAAATGAAAATTTAAGTTGTGTTGAGGAGCTCAAGCAGTTCCTCGCCTCATTACTGAGACTTGGCTACAGGATGATATTTGCATCCATTGTCTGGCTACAAGATGCAGCAAGCGTACCACCACAGCAATGGACTAAGAGGAGTAGCGTCGGTTCTAGTAAAACAGGACATATCAAACGCCTATTATGCACCTGTGAGGACGACACTCCCACAAATGGCTACCACTCAACTTGCCACAAGCTTAGGAGAATTAATAGCAATGGCCAGAAAATAAATTTCATAGGCTCTGGACAGCCGTCGTAGATTAAGACCGCAGAACAGCGATACTCGAGTCAACAAAAAAAAAGCACTTTTCCGAGATAATCTAGAAATTTCGGGATGCTGAGAATAAGAAGGATGATTCTATTGATCGAGAGTCACAGAAAGCGGTGAAGGGATGTCATGCTATCTTACAATGTCTTAGGATTAACGCTGAAGGGTACATTGATGTACTGACGACTTTTGTAAAGCCTCGAAGGAAAAAATAGCCACTGGCAGAGGATACGTACTCCTGTAAGACTGCAAGAGAGACTTAGTGGGGTGGCCACACCATGCAGCCCAGATTGCGATACCTTTGATAACTACCTATTGGGGCGTTGTTAAAAGGAGGTTATGACCAATTCGGACAAATGGGAAGTAAAATGCGAATGTAGGTGAACTGGTAGTCCAAGCCCAAGCATACTATGAGTTTCAAGGACATATACTACTTCCTGTTCAAGGGTTGCGACGAATGCCTTGGACTTTTGGAAGAAAGCGCGCTGGAGGCGTCTGTAGCTGTGCTCTACATTATGCTGGAACCCGATAACTAGTTGTTATGGCAAGTCAAGAACCAGATACTACTCCTAAATTGTGTTTTGCGAAGTGCTTAGTTTTATGTTTGAGTCTTCTTTTCGGACTACTATTAAGATGTTTTGAATTTTCAGCTAAGAATTTGAATGAATTTTATGCAAACTAAAAGTGTATTAGGCTAGTAGGTTTTTTGAACACTCCGAATTAAGTACATATATTCAAAGAAGAGTTGCGAAATGGCATTATCGATTGTACTTTTCGTAGTGCTTATGTGTAAAAGGAAATTTTGGGCGAATTTCAATGGAAAGAAACATACTAAATCCGACGTTGTGCATTCAATAAGACTATCGATAGTCTTTTTATACGCTGTACACCGACAGTAAAAGGGTATTAAAGATTTGTGCAATGTAAGTAAAAGACAGAGATAGGCGTGGCAGACAATATGTTCTTATCATTAAATCAGTCTGTATTATTGGGTATTGAAATTTATATCTTTTTTTGCACACATTTTTGGCTATTTTCATGAAAATTCTGTTTGGCCTAATAGCCTGAGCTTTTCGCAATCGATAGCTTGCACAATCGATAGTTTTGCTTATATGTTAATCGGTTCCTACTCGTAGCTAAAAACATATTTACAATATTTTCGTTTTTTCAAAAATATTTTGACGTTTCGCTTTAGATATCTTGTACTATCGAAAGATTTGTCTGTATTCGTAGGTTAAGATGTATTTAATTAATTTGGGTCTTTCTTCATATATATTCATTCGATAGTTTACATCACACTTCACTAGTTTAATGATACTTTTATGGAAGTGAAAAAAACGTTACTGACTACGGGACTTCCCCCCGTGTGGTGAGCGGGTTAGAAAATACCACCTCAGCAGGTCAAAGCTTGTCGTATGAAGCGACTAACAATGACACTGGATTCTTTCGAGAACAGTAGGCCTTAAAAGGGTTGTACGTAGGGATTGGGACCCACCACGTAAAACCACAATTCCAATGAAAGAATGTGTTTACATCAGGCTGTAACCCGATAACGGGTTGTTATGGCCAGTTAAGAAGAAGACTAGAACTGTAAACTATCGACAGTACTAGCGATGTATCGAGTTTTTTGCTTTAGATAGTTTAAACACACGCTAATACGCTTCTCCCTCTGAAAGTTATACGACAATTGCTAGTAGAGTTGCAAAAAAAACGGATTGTGTTATCGATAGTATCAAATCTTTGCGAACCGATTGTACCATCGCTTAAAAAAACACGACTTAGCTTCTAAATGTTCGTGTTCTTTTGTGTTTGTGTGTTTCGGTCTTTTGTTTGTATTAGTATTATTATTATTATTATTATTATTATTATTATGTTTTTACCTATCACGCAGAAGAGGGGGCGAGGCATTTGATAGATTTTCACCGCTTAACGGTTGCTCCTGGCGCGGTCGTAGAACCGGTGTGAGGCCCCATCTCTCGATGAAATCGATGCGGGAAATGGTTGAGGACGAGCAAGTTGTTGGAATTTGTAATTTCGCCAACTTTTAACGAAAGCAAACACGAAACCGCAGCACGGCGCTCTCTCTATCTCTCTCGCACTTACTCAGTCTCTTTGTCTATTATTATTTTTATTTATGTATATTATGTTTATATACAAGCATATGCATATATATATAAATATATATATTTTTATATATATTTGTACTTGATATTGTGTGTTTTTTAAGCGTTAACTTTGCGTTTTTCCAGCGACTGCGTTTGCGGTCGCTGCGCTGCTTTATGAAGTCTCGCCGTGGACATTTTCCTTAAGTTTTTCTTTTGAAAATGTGCTTTGTTTTTTTTGGCTTTTATTTGTCTATTATGTTATATGTTTGTAAAAAGAGAAGCACTTTGATTTGAAGACTAAAGAGAAGACTTGAGAGAAAGTTGCGTGTTTTTTTGCACGTTTGATTTAGTTCACTTTCGATTTTGAGTTTTAGTTTTAAATTTTGTTTTTTTGTTTTTTAGTTGTTTTTGTTAGCTCAGCGGCTTTGTACTAATTGGTTGTTGCATTTTGTTGCTTTTTGTTGTTGTTGCTGTTTTTGTTGTTGTTGAGCTCTTGTCACATGTTTGTGTTGTTTTTGTTGCAGCTGTACTTTGGCAGTTTGTTGCATTTCATTTTATGTTAAACTTTTATAACATGTTGTATAAAATTTGTATTCTGTTGCCATTTTGCGCTTTTTCTTACTTTTGTTCAGATATTTTCAATATTTATGCATAAATTCATGGTTATTAAACAAAACTACAACACACCGACACACACACACACACACACACACACACACATGCATAGACGCATGCGAGCGGCATAAAAATAAAACTGGCAATTTGACAGGCCAACAAGTTGTAAAATGGCGACCGGAAATAGCAAGTGAAAATGTTAATTTCCGCTTTTAGGCGCAGCCTATACATACATATATTTTATGTATAGCACACAGCACAATATGCCACACACACACAAATACACTCACACTGACACACATTCATATTCATATATATATATATATATATATATATATATATATCTATAATATATATATATCTATAATATGTACATATTTGCCTTTTGTAAAAATAGACATAGGCAATGCTTATAAAAAGCCTACAAAAAAGTGTGTGTTTTATAGAACAACAACAACAAATACAGTTGAGCTTCGTTATAAAGGCGCATTTGTGGCATTTGCCAAAAGTTAGTTCCATAGTTTGTTTTGCATTGAAGACATCGCCAAGCACCTGCCCAAGTATGCTTATCACATAAGCTCTCTATTGTTAGGATTGTGAAGTTCTTGCGATTGTTTTTTCTAAAAGTAATCAACTTTTGTACATAGTTTAGGCATTCTTAAAATGTCTGGCTATCTATCAGTGCTAGAAACACTTGTTGTTCTCTTGAAGTTATACAAGTCTACTGCATCTTTGTCTACTGAAAACCCAGTCGTTGATGTACAAATCCCATGCTAGTAATACCGATAAGGCGTCTAAATATCTTTCAAGTAGTTCTTGTTATGCTTCAAATGATTAACACAAACTCTTCTACGCTGTGGTATGCGAGAAATCTCTTCTAAACTTATTGCAACCTAACAGCAATATATCGTTTAGAATCTATCTTGAAAGCTTCTGATTACCTGATATTCCAAGAGCTCTCAATGAAAATGTAAGTAAAACCCGTCTTATCTGCTTAAAGCAATGAATAGATTATGTGCTGATAAGTGATAAAAATCTATAGAGTAGGGATTGACTGAAGTATCAGTGTGTGACTTTGCTATTAAATGAATTTGCCTATATGCCATAGATAAAATCCACCCCACAATTAAATTCGCTTAAAAATCCGTCTTTCTGATGTCTTCTTGTTATGTTTTCTACACTTCGAAAACCTTGACAAATTGCTTTTCGCCTGAAATTCGGTTCAAACAGCTAATTGGCATAGTGAGAAATCTCGCTTTTCGAGCGCAAATTCGATTGAAAAAGAGTGGCATTAACACGTCTGATAGAAATGTCTGCCTTTGTTCAATTTGTGAATTCGACTGTTATCAAATCTTTTGAAACTTTCATTTCAGCAGCCTGCACTATAAATGTCTATGGCTATCTGAGTTTTCCATTTTCCCATAACTGTTCATGAGGTAAGCCCAGAAATGAAATGCGAATAAAGTGACAGCCAAAAAGTATGCTATGTTTTTGCGTCGACATTCCTTCCTTCTTGCCTCCCCAACTGTCCCTCAATACAGGGTAGTCAAGGTATTCCCGCCACAAAAACCGCCTCTTCAAGGTCTCTATAAAGGAAGGAAGGGCTCAATAAAAGACGAAATCTCTCAATGAGGCGTTCTTTTACCATTTCCATATACACTAATTATAGTTGATACGCAAAAGTAACGCTAGACTTATAACGGCTATCCATAATGATTGCGCTGCCATACTATCCTCAGCATCCTGCGTACAAGAAGCGGCGGATGACTTGCAGCAGGAATTGGAAGAAGTAGCAAAATGGGCCAATCGATTGAAAATTGCAGCTAAAGTTGGGAATGGGTATATTATTCACCTTCGACGCTCCGATGTTGGGCTAATTCCTAGTCAATTTGAATGCGTTTTGAAACTAAGGCTGAATATGATCATTCCAAGTACGAGTTTGTCTTAAAAAGATGTCTGTCATTACGGCAAGTTGCTGTTGCATTGATTCACTCTCAGACCTTTCAATGAAAATAACTCTCTAAGCATTCGATCGTGCGATCTTACGCAAACATACATACAAGACACATTCAGATTCTTCATTAAGAAGTTTGACTGTATTATTTGGCCAAGATGCTGCGACTAAGCAAGCAGAGCCAAAGCGTAAGCAGGACAAAAGGCGTGACAGCGAGCAGTTTAGATGTGGTAAGAAGAGAACGCGAATGAGCGAGAAAGCGCTTGCGAGAGCAGCAATGACAACGGGGCCAAAAAAAAAAAAAAAAAAAAAAAAAAAAAAAACCGCTGCAGATGCCGCTGGCCATTGCAAGTCAACTCGTTCTGGTACTCGTTCACCTTTGCTCGTATTATATTGATTTTCCAGATGATTTTCAGCTTAATTATTTGCATTTTTCATTGAAGTTTTGCTCACTTTGCTGTGCCGCTCCCTTACGCCCTCTCTATCACTCTAGCTGTATCTGTATGTGTCTTTCTCGCTTTGTTTTATTTTGATTTCACTTTTCTGCTGGTTTTGCCTGCTGATTGCTTTGCATGGCTTTGCCATTGCTACTAACCTTGAACCTTTTGGGCCACACACACACACACACACACACACACACACACACACACAGAGACAATGAGTACAAAGAGGCGCGCAAAACAAATAGCAACATTGATGCATACATACATACGGTCACACTAATACAAGCACAAACACTCAAAGCTAAGCAGCAGCCGCAAAAAAAGAAGCTGCCAGCGCCAAAGCCGTACAGGTAGGCCTCACCAACACGCACGCACACACACACTCACACACACACACACGCACACACATACACACACACACATACACAAGCTAGCTATAAATATAACAAACGGCATATTCATTTCGCTTGTCTTCATTTTGGCAGCAGCAGCAGCAAAGTAACGGCAACTTTCGCCATTTTCTGCTGCTGCTGCTGCCGCTGCTAGTGGCTCTTCTTCTTCTTCTTATTCTGACATTCGCCCACATTTGTGTGCTGTGCTTGTTGTTTTTGTCGTTTGTGTACGTAATTATTTTTTTTGAAACTTGCAATTTTTACGACATTCGCTTGAATGCGCTTTATGCCTTTGCCCCTCCTGCTACCTACAGCCCGCACATGGTCTAGTACTAGCTGCTAGTGCTAGGCACACACACACACACACACACACACACACACACACACACACACACAGACACACAGCTGTCACTTTGGCATTGGCAATGGCGCCTGCTTATTGAGTTGTCTAAGCGCATTTGTTAAACTGTCAGATAGTTGAGAGATCATCAAGTTGCCGCTGACAACGCACACAGACACATACAGACATACAGACATACAGACAGATGTAGCCGTAATGCCGATTAAGTCCATGATACGCTTGCCGCATTCATTTATCAATATTTCAATATTTTCTCGGCACTTCATGGGCAGACGTTGACTTGGGCAGCGGCGCTGTGCTTTCAAAATGAATAAGCTAGACAGCTCGAACACACAGTCACACAGACGCACACATGAGCAGTTTCGTTAATGTTGTTTGGCATCGAATCGAATTGACAGTTTGAAGTTTGTTTTATGGTCCGCCAACTTGCCACACACACACACACACACACGGTTTAAACAATTAGGCACACACACACACACACACACACACACACTAGCACAAGGTGTCACTTTGATTTCACTTTTAGCTACTAGGCATGTTCAGCTGGCGCACATAAGTATGCTACACGACAATGTAATATACATAGAAACCGTCGAGGCAGTACACACAAATAAGATTACGCATACGCCTCGTTGCGCACAGGTAGAGGAAAAACAGCAACAACAAAAAATCAGCAAAGAAAAGAAAAGAAAACGCTAACGAAAAGAGGCTTTAAGCTTTAGTTGAATTGCAATTGGCATGTTTTCCAGCGCCATTTTCCTGTTTTTCTAGTTGTTCTTGGTTATTTTTATATGGCATTATCATCATACACAAATATTTCAAATTCATGACTGTTATTTACTTTGCACTTGGCCTGGCTTAATTATTTATAATGCAGCATTGGTTTTACATCAATATTATTGTATTTTATTCCGTTGATTTGAGTTTCATTGCATTACACTTTTATTTTTTTAACACATAACTCACGCACAATTCGTGACATGTGAAATTTTTTTATATATAAAAAAACAAATTATATAGAACAAAAACTGCGCGAAGCTTGGCTAAAAATGCGCCAGCAAATGTGAAACACGCACGGGACGCGGCAGAGCAGAGCTCAGCAGAGCAGAGCAGCGCAGCGCAGAGCAGAGCAGCGCAGCGCAGCGCAGAGCTCTCGCTGTGTTGGCGAGCGAATGGAGCAGCGCAGCAGCGCTTCAAATAAACAACAATAAAAACAACAAACACAAGCAAAAAGTATCGAAACGAAAAAAAAAAAAAGCTCATAAGCAGCAAGAACGAAACGACTAAAGAAAACGACAGCAACAGCGACAACGATGACTAGGACTTTGCAGGCAACGCACAGTGGGCCAAGTTGCAGTTTTTGCAGTACTCAAAAATTTTAACTTTTTCAATGTTTCAAGAGCTCTCTTCCAGTTGTTTAGGTCTTGACAAACTTCAACTCTTTTTTTTTTTTAGAACATTTTTTAATTTATTTGTTCATAAATTTCCATCATTAACTGTTGACTTTAGAAATATAAAGCAAATATAGAAAATGTTTAAAAGTTTAATGAAAGCTACTACTAATCTGAATCTCTGAGCCGGAGGCTGAACTTTTGAAAATTATCAGTTTCTGATCACAATGCTTGAAATGTGTGACTTTACCTAAGAAGAAGCAACATAAGATAAACCATCGATATAATTTGCAGCATGTGCTTCTAGGTCAGGCATCGGCACAGAAGTTGCGACAACTTTGCTCTGCTCGGCTGCAGTGACTATAATGCTGCCGATGTTTTCTGTCGATGCTGATCTCTGCTTTACAGTATTATGCAGTTATTTCGAGCATCTGAAGTGCTTTGTAATTCATACATTTTGTACTAGCAAAGAATGCTATATTTCCTATAACATCAACGCACCTATTGTTAATTAATTCATTAAATTAATGTTAATGTCATCTGCTGTTCAGACAACCTCTTCAAACCTTTTAAGACCTTTTTCTTAAATCTCTTTCACTCACGATCTATTAAGCTAGGCTTGAAAGCTAATTTATCATCAAAAGTGAGATATCTATGTTTTTGGAGTTTTGGAGATATTTTTTGCTGTTATGATTTTACTGCTCAATGTGTCGAAAACGCCAGCATAGGAAAATGCTCCAAAAACATAGTGTGAAATTGCATTTGGTTACACCTCCCTTGATTGGAACAGGTTGATTCGCAGTTTGGGATCCAAATAAGATCATAATTGACTGTCTTTAAACTTTTTTTTTTTTGGCAATCAGTCAAACTTAAGCTGTAGTCCAATAGGCAACAAGTCTTCGACTTGCAAAGTTAGGAGTAAAAACGATACTAAATATTGTCAACAGAGCGAAAGAGCACAAATGCTTTTAGCACACTGTAGCAAAAAACAACGTTTTTGGTCACATAACCCCAAGTAACTCAAAATATGACACGATGGGTTCACTTTGACACCGGATTCGGATTTCGAAGCTAGACCAAAAAATACTATAGAAAATTTAGACCATAAGTTATCGACGTTGTTCGAAAATTTCGGACAAAATTGTATTAGTAACGAAAGACATAATAATGTGATATTCACATTTATTGAAATATAATGATTTGCATACAAGTACCTACGATTTCGTCATATGTTTTTTTCTTCGTAGCTGTTTTCTATGTTTTATATTCATATTTATTGAAATTCTAAAAATTGAACGAAATTTTATGGGGGCTGCCTTGTGCTATTTTTTACTCCCAAAAGTTATCTTCTTTTAAATAGTTTTCAATATAGTTCAGTCTTCATGTGCTAAATATTAGAGTAATGTAAAAAATAAGAATTTTACAGACTCCGAAATTGTTGAATCGACCACGTTACAATCTTGTGAATTCTACAAAAGGTCTTCTAAGCAAAGGATGAAATATGATCGTTCAGTTTTAGCTTGAGATTCTTTGTAACCTTGGATACGATATTTGAGCTTATTATATAAAAGGAAAGGAAAATTAAGGTATATTTTTTAAATTGACGAAATCGGCGCTCAGTTCTAAGCACTTTTGTTGTCAAATTAGCGCAAAGCAAATGCTGTTTATGTTTTGGGCACAAATTTACAAATTTGTGCCATAATGCGACGCTAGCAGCGACGTCCAGCACGGCAGCGCAGGCTTGCAAACATAGCACACATAAAACGTGCAAGGCGCAATCGAAACGAAAGGAACGAAATGAAACGAAAGTAGTAGCAAAACGAAACGAACGAAACAAAGCGAATCGAATCGAAGCCAACAAACGAACGAATGCTAAGCAAAAGCAAAAGTGTGATAAAGTGCAAAGCAGAGAAATTAAAGCGTGTAAGCGTTGTAACGCACGCAGCACACAAATACACACCCACACACACACACACACACACACACACACACACATGCATAGCAAGCATGCGTCTCTTTTGCGCCTTTCAGTATATGTATAAAACAACACCAACACCAACACACAGAAATGCCAACGAAAGCGCATAAAAGTGTTGTAGAAATGACAGAGAATGAAACAGAGACAAGGTGAGAAAGCAGAAGAAGAAGAAGAAGAAGCAGCAGCCGCAGCAGCAGAATAGGACAAAATGAAAAACGCCGAAGCGGCAACGAGTAAAACGGGCCAAAAGCTTTTGACCAAAGTGACCCCAGCGCTCACGCCCCACTAAGCGCCGCCATGCCGCACCACCACGCCAGTTGGCGTCGTCGTCCTCGTCCTCGTCATCGTCGTTGTCGTCCTCGTCGTCGTCGTCGGCCATGCACAATGGGAAACTTGTTGGCGGATTTATGCAACAGACACACATACAAGCGCGCTCAGTGTTTGCAGAGCGGTGCCACACGAAGCACTTCGTGCTGCCTGCCACAAGCACTCGTGGCATGTTGGCAACGCACATGGCCCATAACAGCAGCCAGTGTTGGCGTGCGTGCGTGAGTGCGTGCGTGCGTGAGTCCGTGTGTGTTGTGATGTTGTTTTTGGTGTTGCTGCTGCCGTTGGTGTTGGTGTTGGTGTGCGTTGTTTTTTATGCCATGTCGTTTATTTGGCTGTATGTCTGCGCACACCGTTTCGTTGGTGTAGAAAAGAATGCGTGACAAGCAAGGAACAGCCCACAAATAACCCACGAGAACGCTGGATATACAGTACAGTCGCGATACAGTGAACTAATTAAAACCAAGGGTGTTCACAGTACCAAATTTGTTCACTCTATCGATTCGAACATTTTATGATGTGTTTAAATAACATTAAGCACAAATCTAGTCGGGATAAGCTTCTATTTATTTAAAAAAAAAAAAAAAACGTAATTTCTAATTTTAGCAGAAAGCAGCCTTCATGGTTCATATTTCATCACATATCATCGCATAAGTTAACTAATTTAGTACATAAAATTCATTTTTATTGAAAAGCATAACATAAAATTCAATACATGAAAAAGATTACGTTTAAAGCTTTTTAAAGAATGCCGAGATTTCGACCTGTTTTTGATTAAAAACTAGGTTTTTAGACTCTTTAGAGTTGATTAGCTTAGATTTGTGGTGGGTGCGATGGCTCATCAGAGAAAGATGAAGCCTTGCCCATTGTATACTCTTTAGAGTAGTCAATGTAAAAAATAATTTGTTCACTCTTACGAGTGTTCACATAACCGAGTGTTCATTCTATCGCGACTCCACTGTACTTGTAGTAGTATATAAATGGATGCCGTTGCCTTTTGCCATTGTTATTGTTGTTGTCGTGCTCATGAATGTGAATGCGCATACAGGCATATATATATATATGTGTGTGTGTGTGTGTGTGTGTGTGTGTGTGTGTGTGTGTGTGTGTGCGTGTGTGTGTGTGTGTTGGACATCTTCAACAAGAACAACCAATACAACTGTGTTTGCTGCCGCTGCGATAAAAACGTTTGCCATTATCGTTGTAGCTATTATCGGTACCATCGCTAACTCAGACCTCCCCGTTTTTACCGCCCCCAACTAGCTGCCCCTTGCAGTGTTTAGCAGCTGTCAGTTATTTTTCCAGCTCTTTTTGTTGTTCGCTAATAATTGTTGTATTACTGCCTCCGCTCGGTAACTCCCTACGGGCCGGGTGCGCCTCGGACATTTCCTATTTTTCCACCGCTCTCCATACAAGATGCTCTAACCCTACTCAAAAATTTCCCTTTGCTGTTTAACTTTTCCATTATTCTTAGTATCTTTGTGTCTAGCAATGTCTCTCAGTGTGCTTTTGCACACAGGAAGCGCATAGCTTCAGCTATTAAAGCGATTTATCTAAGCACACGTGCATTTATAAGCTATAAAGCACTTCCCTTCGTTATGATTTGATTCGTTTTAGTTTTAGCTCGATATTTTGCAAAATTGGTTGATTTTAGCGCGGTATTGTTTTAACTGTTCAGTTTGGACATTTCTGTTGGATCAATTGTTATAAATGTTATAACTTCCCTCAGCTTTGAATGTGCTTACTACTGCTAGTGTTCTTGACTTTTCAACGCTGTCATGTTCAGCTCCGCTCAGTTCCGCTCTCTGTATGCTCTGTGGCTTCTCAGCATTGAATTGTTTAAAACATCTGGTAGCTATATGTATGTACCTATGGCTCAAATCTCACAAAACTGTTACAAAATCGACTATTTTTTTGTTATAGTTTCTTAGCTTAGACACAATTTTCGTACAGCAATAGCTCAACCCTTTTGGGGCCACCATGGTCTGAGCAGACCATATGACACGAATCTTAACAAATTTTTGTGGCTGAATATTGAAGCTGTTTAGCTCAACAATATTGCTTTATTAGAGAGTATTTAAGCGTTACGTAGGATACAAACCGCTGTGTGGTGAACGGGTTAGAGTATACCAGCTCAGTTCGAAGTTTGTCGTACGAGGCGACTAAAAATGACACTGAGTTCATTCGAGACCAGTAGAGCCACACCAGGCCTTAAAAGGGTTGTGCATTGGGTTTGGGAATTTGAGCGCCCTACAAAACAATGATGAACTTTAACCAAAACATTCCTCTAATATATGTCTAATATGTTTGCAACTTTTTTGGGAAGGAAAATAGGTACAGGGTTGTCTGCAAAATTACCTACAAACAAAGAAACTATTACTCATCGTAGCAGAATTGGCTTCACGTGCTTCTTGTATGCTCTTTGTATCCAGATGTGCGATTTCTGAAGGGACTTGGATCGTAGCTACAGAATTGGCGAAAGGCCTGTTTGTGGAGTCATCTTTCACAGTAAAGATGATAATATTACAAGAATTTCACGGGCAACCAGTCCCAAATATTTTGACAAGACTGGCGAGGTTTCCCAAATTTGAGCCTATCGATAGGTGGTTAACACCAAATTGGTCAAATCTTGCATCTTTGCCTATAAGCAATCGACTTATGGATCTTCGAAGACAAATCAATTGCAATAAAAGTTGGTCGCCGATGCTGCAGTTCTTAGCAAATGGTCGTCACTTTCTGCTCAAAATCCGTAAAGGTAACTAACATGTCATTAGAGAAACGTAAAACAGTCAAATACCATTTCTGTGCCAACAGATTTCGATGCATTAAGGAAAACCAACAGCCAAATGCGAGCTCTCACACATCGGTGAGCACCCAAAACATCAAACTGATGGCTTCTGGCGTTAGCACCGATACGGCAATTCGAATTACGGGCCAACAAGAAAAATTTTGCAGATCATATTGATGCGTTTAGGAGGCACCTCTTTCGAAATGGCAAATGTGTCATGCAAATTGGTTTAAGCGTATGTAAAGGAGCGTATTTTAAAAAACCCTAAAGTCATTTTCCATCAACTATCTTTGTTCTTGTTCTCTATTAACAAAACATATAAGGCAACCCTCGCATTCAATTTTTTCTCAGTTTGATGGAGCATCACACACGGCATTGGAATTCGTCTATGGGACATATGCTGCAAAATGCATTTTGGGGTCTGGCAACACTACGTCAGTACAGCTTTGGCCTATTCTAGTATTACACGAGTTTAAAGCTTAATCTTTATATACTACATTAAACATCTTTAAACAGCTTATTAAAGATTCATATTGCACATACGCCAGATTGGCCGATCAATTACTTGTGTTAACGAGCTGCACGGAGCGCCTTCTGTGTTATTGACCGGACCGGACACTTTTATAAAGTGATTCACTCAACATGAGCGAGGTGTATACTCTATCCCTACATAGTTTCCACGGCTTCCTACGCGAGTCGGATGGATTGTGTCAATAGAGAGCCTCTATTGCAAGCTTACTCTGTTTTTGCACTATTTCTCCTATTTAAACTATCGTTTCTCTCGTTTTATGGAAAAGGTTGCCAGAATGCTAGGACTGGTTCAATCCTCTCTGATGAGCCATCGCACCCGGCACAAATCTAAGCCAGTAAGAGATATAGCATCTCAATCATCTTAACTTTGATATGACGTTAATAAGATATCTTTTAGCAGACGATCAGGTGAAAGGCGAGAAAAGAGAGTGCCATGTGTAATTAGTTGAAGAAGTGGAACAATAGCGTGCCACAAGAGAATAAACAGATAGAGTTTAGAAAGAAAAGTGAAGTTATAGCTTAGTGAATAGTGGTCACCGTGTTGCCAGATTTTCCAGAAACCTCATGCTTAAGTTTGCACAAGTGTCTTGAAAATGCTTGAAGGAATTACAAGAGAACTGAAGAATTATCTTAAGTCTGCATAAGTACAGTCACGCCTACACTGAACGCAGTTATAAGTAAAGAGCATAAAGCTGCGAAATCTCATCTTTTCCTAGAATGAAATGGAACGCAGAGCAAAACAGCTGTGTGAATTACAAATTCAACCCAAGCTGATGGTATATGCCACAACTTTTCCTTAGGAACTTGATTGAATAAAACCTTTCGAATTAGTTTATTTTTAGAATACTTGCAAGCTTACGAATGCCCCACGGTGTTTGCAACTGTTGCATGCAAATTGCATCAGCTGTTTGATTTAAGACAGTGGTCAGCAAAGTCAGCAGAGACGTCGGCAGCGTTTAAGTCGCTGCAATCGTATTTGTGTGCCAGCAGAGGTAAGTTACTATTAAACATGTATATATACATATACAAACATTTTTGCAGTTGCCATTGATAACTTATGTGCTGTTAGTTTACAGATTGTAAAAACTCAGTGTAACTGTTTGTACACTAATGGGCTATTTATTCCTTCACCTGACAAATTTTCTTCACAAGTTTTCACCTTTGTTGTCTTTCACGAAAATAATGAATCCATTTTTGTGCACATCATTCAGAGCGGAAGCCTTGGCTGTGACGATAAAGGCGCGAATTCACAGTGCTGCAGCTAACCGACTGCAGCTACCGATGTGATGTTCTAAAGGTTTTCAATGTTTTGGTTCGGCAATTATATAGGCTTAAAGATAAGTGTTCACTATCGAGGCCCTGGGTAAACCTAGAGCTCCAGTATAAAATCTGGGCGTAAATGCAAATCTAACAAAGTAAAAATGCAGTTAATCGTATTAATTTACATATATAGTTGGCATTTTACGAAATTTGGAAATGTTTGTCTATTTGTGCAATGATTTTTGCCACTATCCCCACAGGGCGAAACCCTTTTCAGTCAACTGAACAACTTTATTATATTGCTTCTCTCTTACTTCTAGCTTCTAGCTCTTACCCTAGTCGCTTTTTCATAGAACAGCATTTTCAAAAAGTTACGGCTTTAAATAGGTACCTTTATCTATAGTTGAAATATATGACATAAGACTTTTTGGGTCTTATCGACGTTATTACGACATATAGTGGCATTTGTAGATTCAGTGGTCACCAAGTGGCGACCCTGTCTCTTAGTTCGATAGTGTTAAAATCTATTTCTCTGCAAATCCCTTTGAAAGATTGCTAAGGAGCTTGTTTTTTCACTTGCTTTAGTTCTTGCGTAAAGAGTCTTGGAGGAAAATTTCTCCATGCAATTTCTCATAAGCTTACTAAATATCGGGTGGCAACTAAGAGCCGCAGAAAGCAGCAGACTCTTGCAAGATCGAGAAATAGCTTTGTTAACAGCATTGTTTGGGGAGCAACCACGCTTAATTCAGGATTCCTTCACAATCAAAAGTAGACAGTATATCAAATGCTCTCCTACTGCCCATCGAAGAGCGGCAGTAGCAACCGATTAATTGCATTCTTCTTGGCAGTTTACTAAATTCATTTCAAATACACAGCCCTAAAGAGCTGCTTCTTTGTAGATACGATATAGTGCAAGGAGCTTAGGTTATACGATATTCTATCTTATATTCAACAATAACCATATGAAGCGAGGGAAGATTTTCCCGGAAAAATTGACGTCACAAAGTAAAAAATTCTATTTTTCTTTGCTAAGCCGATTAGTGATTTCACATAAGGGAGAGCAGGGTTAGTGATTCTAATTCTTTAATAAACAGTTTTCTAAATTTGACGGGACGAAAATCAGTTGACTTCTCGGATGGTGAAATTAGGTTTATTTTATGGCAAGTATGACCGAACACTTTGATGGAATATGTGAAGCCCGCATGTATAAAATGTTTAAATCTCTAGGCTCTCTCGTGACGTGACATATGTTAGCGCCATCTCAAGCTAGTTGATATGCTACCATCACGAAATATATATATGTGGCATACGAGTTGGTTTTACCACTAAAACTAGTAAAAGTGATGAGAAATCTTAGCTCTCCACTTGATTACCGGCACACTAACTACCTTTGGTATCATCGATTGGAAGGGGCGCGCGCAAAACAGAGACACCTGGAGAAGAGATTTACAACAGGCCGTAACCCGGTAACGGTTGTTATGGCCAGTTAAGAAGAAGAAGTTCTTCCATAAGCGATATGTCGATAGCAACTGAAAAAACGTTCGTGAACAGTAACCAATACATGTAAAGACATCTCCATATACAATACAGGAATTTTGTTTTTTTTTTGATTATTTTACCTGTGATTTGGCAAAATATGTGAATAATACGTATATGTCGCACAACTTGTCAAAATTCCCTACACAATGATATAAGTTTCGCCCATAATTGTTGCCATATAGTTGGTGAAAAAGGTTGAACAAAGTTTTCTTAGCCTATTTGTATAATAGATATACCGTGTAATGTAGCCAGAACACATAAAGCTAAGGAAAAATTAAGCACCGAAAGTATAATACTCATCCTGCATTTCTCTACTTTCTAAATATATCTTAAAAAATAAAAAACTTTGTTTAAAAAATGTGAAATTCTTCTTTGTTGTCACATACGTAGTCATAGGTATGACTAGATTTTCATAGCTGTACTTTATTTGGCCGTGCATTTGCTTCAACGACTTGGAGAGTTTGAGTGGAAAATTGGTTTGAAGGAAGTGACAGACAGACAGACGGACGGACAGACATGCGTTGGCCACATTATGTTTTCCAGTCTAATTGTTAGTACTTCTCGTCTGCGGCACTGCCTTGAGATTGCAGCGCAACGGAAATACACTGACACAAATGCAAAATGTGCGCACGTTTACGGTTACATTAGCAAGAGCTCTTGCAACGGTAAAATCTCACGCTAAATGGCGGCGTCGCGAACAGCTGCAAACCCGTAGTTAAATAACAAGACTGCAAATAATTAAAGAGTTATGGTAAGTTTTAAGCAGGCAAGCAACAAAAAGCACAAAATAAAAAAACACTAAACAACAAACAACAAACGATAAACGATAAACGATAAACGATAAATAATAAATACATACAAGTCTATCAAAGTTTCTGCATCGGCTGTCATATTTAACGCACGGTTTTCGTTGGTAATTTCAAAATTATGCTTTTAAATATGTAAATTAGCAACAATTATATGGCTTGAACTTGAAAATTTGCGGTTAAGCGGTTTGTCATTGACTGAAAAATCAATTAAATTGATTGATTGATGACCTTCAAAGTGAAACAGTTAATTAATTTGAATAAGTTACAGGCCAAATCACACATGCTTCGACTCTCGCCACCAGCGTCTCTCTGTGTGTGTGTGGTGTGGGTGTAAGGCAACAATGTGTGGCATCAAATTATGCAGCAAAAAAGTTTTATTTTTATTTTCCAAAGTCATCCATCAATTTGTCAAACGAATCATCAATAAAATTAGCTTGATCGTTTTATGTAAAACGATTTGTCAACAAATCTTAATAATTTGCTCATCTCACAAAATGTCACACCACGCTGCGTATGTGTATTTACATATATGAATAATCGAATTCATAATCGCTTAGTTTGTGCTTCAAACTGTACATGGAATACAGTTATACAGCTCTACAAAAGCTACTTTTAAGTATTGATTTGAGCCGGAAACCGTTTTTATGCGCATTTCAGTTCAACAAAACACAATTTCCAACCAAATAGTAAAGGAGAAAGATAGGTTTTCTCTATCTGTCTATTTTGTATCTTTTTTTTTTAACTGTCTTGCAAATATCTATATTGTAACTATCTTGTATCTATCTTCTAACTATCTTTTGCCTAACTTGTATCTATCTTCTATCTATCTTGTATCTATCTTTTATCTACCATCTATCCATCTTCATCTATATTGTATCTACCTTCTAAATATCTTCTGTCTACCTTGTATCCATCTTCTAACTATATTCTGTCTAACTTGTATCTACCTTGAATCTATCTTGTATCTATCTTATGTCTATCTTGTATCTACCTTCTAACTATCTTCTGTCTACCTTTTATCCATCTTCTAACTATATTCTGTCTAACTTGTATCTATCTTGTATCTATCTTGTATCTATCTTATGTCTATCTTGTATCCATCTTCTATCTATCTTGTATCTATCTTCTATCTATCTTCTATATATCTTCTATTTATTTTTTATCTATCTTCTATCCATCTTGTATCTATCTTGTATCTATCTTTTATCTACCGTCTACCCATCTACCATGTATCTTATTTCTACCTTCTAACTATCTTCTGTCAATCTTCTAACTATATTCTGTCTAACTTGTATCTATGTTGAATCTTGTGTCTATCTGATACTTATCATGCATCTACCTTTTATCTATCTTCTATCCATCTTCTATCTATCTTCTATCCATCTTCCATCTATCTTTTATCTATCTTCTATATATCTTCTATATATCTTCTATATGTCTTCTAAATATCTTCTATATATCTTCTATACATCTTCTATATATCTTCTATATATCTTCTATGATGTATATCTATATATCTTCTATATATCTTCTATATATCTTCTATCTATCTATATATCTTCTATCTATCTATCTATCTTCTATCAACCTTCTATCTATAAATGCCGTTCATTTATATCGCAAACACTTTGACGGCTCAACCGATTTAAGTTATTCTTTCAGGTTGTTTTGTGTATAGTACATAGTTTTTCGAAAAAGATACAGCCAAAAAATTAAAAAAAAAATCGAACATTTTACTAAAACTAAATCGGTTGCCTTTGCAGGACAAGCCATAGGTCACAGGACTGTAGGTTGTCGCGGTCAGTCAAATGCGTGGCGAGCTGCACTGACGACTAGTCGTATTGGCATGATCGAATAACGTTCGAGAGCGACTGATAATAAACGACTAGCAAATAGATTCGGAATGCAGTGAAGTGGTGTGGTGTGGCCATAACATCTCGTGGAACGATTAAGAAATCGATTACAATGCGGATATATCAATAACTATTGGAGAAGGAAGACAAACACATAGAGGGAGTCGTTAGGGATAACAAAGGAGTAGACGAAGACGAATAGGTAGGTGACATAGTGGAACGCAAAGTGCAATAATAAGTGGTAAAATATATCGATATTCGATTCGAATCTGGCTTACAGCCCTGAAACTAAGCACATTCATTTTTATGTATTGTTTTTAATTATAGGCCATAGATGCCCCAAAACTGACTCCAAAGTGAGTCTGAAACATTAAATTAGAAATAATAAAAACCCAGGAGTACCAACTTCTTTGAGTGGACAAGAAATGCATGTCTATAAAAGATATCTATAAATTGAATTTATATTATTCACTTAGGAAACTACATAACTAAGAAATTCGCTAAGAAAAACATAGAAAAGAAACGCAAATCGATCTCGTAAAATAACCGTAAAATTTTTGATAAAACTGGTTCTTTATTGTTGTTTACCAGATTCTAAAGTAAAAGAAAAGTCATTTGGAACTAGTTCACGAATTGAAACAATCGAAACGTAATCGGCAAGCGTATCTATTAATTTTATGCCGAAATTTCTTTCTAATTGACATGAAACGCAAATCAAAGTGAAACAATATGTTATAGTAGTAAGATCAAGCAAGCTTATCGATAATTTTACGCACATCTCCGAGTCAAACAGTTACGAAACTAATTTCGTTAAAGCTGTAAGCTGTAATGTAATGAAGTAAGATCTATTACAGCGGCTGGCAGCGGCACTAAAGAAGTTCGCAGAAGTAAACGTGCATCAGTAGATAAGTTTTCAATGCATTCCCTGGTCTTTAGTCTTTAGCCAAATAAGTTCTTGGATGCCAATTCATACCTAAATTTGTACAGTGTATAACTTTGGTTTGTGTTTTCAAGCCACTGATTCTTCATTTACTTCAACACTAAGCGCTTGGCTGGGGAATCATTCAAATTATGTTCATATCATTTAACTTTAAAGAAAATTTGTTATATGTTCGTCATCCAATTTCAGCATTGAAAATGCAGCTCAAATCTGGTTTGTTCAACTTGAATTGGCTGCAAATTAAGTTAAAAACTGAAAACAAGTGACTTTTTTTTCATAATAACGCCAGTCAGTTTCAGTGCTTGAAACAAGTGCAATTCGCTTTAATATAACGAATGGCGAGCTGTGAAATCTTAGCGTTGAAAATCTATCATTAGAGTTTTTGAATAAAGTGAACAGCGATTTGAATTATATTTTGAGATTTTTGGCACATTCGCCAATTATATTTTTTTCTTATATAGACATAATAGAACTGCTTCAAATCCCAAAAAAATCGCACTTTTCTTACGACTCTTTGCCGATTTATCGAAACCAATCTATCGTTGCTTCAGAAAGATGTTGGATATCGTTGGAAATCTGTCATGTAAGTTTTTTATTGACTAAAGTCACACATTCCATTCTGTCTTTAGGCTATTTCATTTGTAGCAACACAGTCAAAGTCACTTTTTCGGGCCCCTTTGACGATAAGCAGATGTACCCTAGGCCCCAATTCTGCTTGGGCCTGCACATTGTATAGGCTGCCCAAAACGTTCTAGTTGCCTTTTATTGTCATTGTACTTGAGCCGGAAAACTTTTACAGTTTTGTTCGTTTGATATGGAAATCGCTTAAACTAAACTAAAAGTAAACTTACTTCTTAAAATAGTAAGTTTTAAGTTGCAGTTTAAGTTTTCGCTAAGACTGGCAATCGTTTAAAGCAGTGATGGTCTATAACTAAATGCTATAAAATGACTTAAATTGTGCAGATAAGTCATCTGGCGCTGCCGACCACTGCTTTAAAATAACTGCATAATGAATGCACTCATATGCTATTGTCTTATGTTACAATGCGCCCAACACTGTGCATATCGCATTTCCAGTTAATTGTTAACACAATTGCCCAAAAGGCACTGAGCCCTCGAGCCAGTCGGGCGTATGCGTAATATGAATCCCAAATCCTTTTACAAAAGCTTTTCATTAAGCAATTTGAATTGTCATGAAATTTAATAGGAAATTATATTCGATTTTCACTTTATGTCGTTGTAAAACTGACACACTGACACACACACATACAACTATCTAGTACACACATAAAGAGATAAATTGCTGCAGAAGCGAGCCAACAAATTGCCTTTGGAATGTCCTTAAGAGAAATATGCTCGGTAAATTGTTGTTGCTGTTGTTATTGCCAAAGGGTAAGCCATTTTTACAGCGTTGTTCGCAGGTGTGTCTTTGTGTATGTCGATAATGGCGACGTTTGCTTTTTATCTATCTTGTGTTTTCACTCGGCCATTTTATTTTTCATATCTGTGTGTGTGTGTGTGTGTGTGTGTGTGTGTGTGTGTGTTAGAACAATATGTTGTCAATGTTTTTGAGTGTTGCCATTTTTATTTAGTATATTTATTATATTCTTGTTTTTATTTAGTTGTTGGCCTTGCACAAATCGCCTTTCAATTGTTGCATTTGATTTTGTTGTTGATTATTGAAATGCCTAGCATGCCATTGGCAGCCCATCGAGTATAGAGCATTGACCAGCTCGCGACTCATCTCACATCTCGCATCTCAGCAGCATTTCGATTTTAGCTTTTCTCTATCAACTGCTTGCTATATGGGAAATGTTTGCACGCATTTTTATGCCAACACGCTTGGCATATTTTAGCCTACTCTCTATACATATATATATATATTTATATATATATATATATATATATATATATGTACAAGAGCATGTCTTGGTTGTCTTGACGCCTTGTTGTTTGATATGTCAAGGTTAAGCGCATGCGGCAGTCTGAGCAGGCCGAGGATGTGTTCTGAGGTGTTGCTGCTTTGTCGGTCTAATGGCCAGCTAGGCTGGCGCTCGGGGGGCCAGCGGGTTGCTCTGAGGTTTTCCTTTTTTTTGGTCGCTAGCTAAGGGCAGTTTCAACAGCGGCTTTGCGCACTTTTTTTTTGTAACACGCGCGCATAGTTATGAAGTATTATACACAATTTTTACGCTCATTGTTTCAGCTTTTGTTATGATTATGAACTTCACTTTGTCTTACAACAACAACAAAAAAAAAAAAAAAATTTAAAAAATTGCATTTTTTTTTTGTAAAAAAAAAGTTTCAAAAAATATGCCTTATACCAATTATCTGTTTTTAGCGCTATTTGCCGTTCTCGTTTGTTGCCTGTCTTTAGCGTTATCCTTTGTGTACACACACACGTGCGCCTTGGCGTTGGCGAGTGTTTCTCGTGCGGCGCGGCGACAGTTCGAAGTGAAACACACGGTGCAAATCACTGACTAACTGACTGACGACGACTAACTGTGTCTGAGTTACTGTATGCTACTGTGCGCCTTGCCGTTAGTTTTAGCGTTTTCGGCTCGTTTTGTTGCTCGTCGTTTCGTTGGCCGTGTTCCGTTTCTCATATTGTTTCCGCGTCTCTTGTTGATGCTGCGCGGCCAACAAACAGCAGCTGTGCTGCAGCCGCTTTAGCAGCGCAAACAGCTGTTGGCTGTCACGACGCGACGCTGCGCATTTCCAGTTTTTCAGTTTTCCAATTTTCCAGTTTTCCAGTGTCAAGCTTAGCTTTGGCTTTGTTTTGTTTTGTTGCTGCTTTTTATCAATGAAAAAGCTTTTCAAGCCCATGTGCGTGCGTGTTCCATTGCCACTCGTGCTCTATACGCTTTAAGCTATTTATATAGTTATGCATTTGCTTTGTCCTTGCTTTTGTGTTTACTTTGTGTTTTTTTTTTTATATTATTTTTAAGCAAATGTTGCCAAAAATAAGCAGCAGCTAGCGTTGTGGCCGGCGGCAGCGCTGGTATGCAATGGCATGAAACACAGCTGAGCGCAACTGTCAAATTGACTGAGCTTTTTCATGGAAAGGAAGCTGGAAACTTTATGCATAGAGGGCGCGCCTGGACCGGAAGCTGCAAAAGCTTTTGGCCAAAAGCTCAAAGATGCCGCATTAAGCAGAGCGCTCCAAAACAGTGTCAAGTGTGGGACAAAGTGAAGCAAAGCTCGGCACCGACTTCAACGACAGTGGCCTAGGCCTAGGTTCGGTTCGGTTCATGGCTTACTGCGGCGTGTTCAACCGTTTTGGTCACATGTCTGACACCTAGACCTTGCGGCAACTTAGCGGCCGCCCCGAAATAGAATTGATAATCAACTTATGCCACTGACCAACGACGTCATATCGTCACATTATAATTCGTTCCACCAGGTGGCCGGTGGCCAACAAGGTCATAATTGATTTACCAGCATATTGTTTACACAGATTTTCAACTTGGACATGTTGTATCCCAGCACTGCAGCCAGCTGACAGCAGCGGTGCGGGGCTTCCCCCTTCTGCCAACCAATGCAAGGTTCGTGCAAATATTCGACAGCCCCAAATTTATTGGCGACATTTTGTGTAGCGCTTCAGCTGTTTACCTCTGACGCTTCTTGTCTATTTTTAATATTCATTTGCGTTCATTTCGCTCTTTTTGTTTTATTCACTTTATTTTTGTCAATCGATTGACGCAGTGCTAAAAAATTCGCTGGCCATTTTGTGGTGCACAGCGAAAGCCTAAAAGTATGCCACGAAAAACAAAGGCTACTTCTGGCTTCTATTTGTTGTGGTGTATTTTCGTCTTGGAGTTGGCCAATGACGTAAGCAGCATTTTGGTGGGTCATATTGTGCTCCATTTATGCTAGGCTGATTTTGTTAAATCATTCAGCTTGATGGTCTAAAACGAGCAAAGTTGGTAACGCAATAAACTTAAGCGCAAGATCACCCAAAAGCCCCATACCTTCGGCACGTGGAGTGGTATATAGCTTAGCAGAGGAGGAATGGTTGTATTGCAGTGCAGGTCATCAAAGTACACTGATTTCTTTGAATTGCAGGGTAGTCGCATTGTAGCTTAGTCCCAACTAATGCTGCCAGTTAGGAGGTCGATCTTTCATTATAACTCTTATTGACGAGCTGCATATGACAAAGTGTAGTGCCTGCAGCACTCTTGTTCTTCGAGAAACAAGTGCATTGTACATAGCCACATAGAGACAGACAAAGAGACAGACATTTGTAAGCCGACTTCCTTTGTCGAGCTCATCCTTTTGGTATACACCTCGTGGAGTCTTACTCATTTTCCCCTTGGTTTTACACACAACAGCGTTTTGCAATAACTTAATATACTGCTTGCCCTTCAGGTGCAGGGTAGCATCAGTAAAAAAAATCCCATAACATAACTGTGGTCATAAGCCATAATAGGATAGGTGCGTTTTTTGAACTTCAAAGTTTCAAATTACTATAGAAGTTGAGATATTTTACAAATTTTTCATTCTCAATAACTCGTGAGCCGCTGAACCGATGTTCATAACATTTGGGTACAATATTGCATTGGATATGGAGATTTCATTTTGGAAAACGTTTTCGACATAAACCGAGTTGTGTTCTTTCTCCTCGTAACCACAGATATGCATATAATTCCCTAGTACAAACACTTGCATCATAAAAAAAGTTCCCTTCGAATTCGATATTCTTCATCAAACGATTAACAACTGAGTTGAAATACATCAAGCATAGTTTAATGAAAAAAAGCCGATGTATTGCTGTATTCAATAATCGATTCACAGCAAGCGAAGATATCGGATATCACAATATCCAATAGGTGCATCTGTGTTTATTGAATTATTTTACGTGCATTCAAACCAAAGTTTTACGGTTTGTGCTCTGATTCACATACAATTTACTTCGAAATATCTAAAGTAGGACTGTCTCAATTGTGAGGCTCATATTTCGTGATGGTTAACATCTTTGGGCGCGTTTTGACAGTACGACCATATCGTTTGTGATTTTCATATGCTGTGACGGCATCCATCTTTTGGTGCACTTTGGCGGTGAGACCTTTTTTAAAGTGACGCTCATATGCCGTGACGACAAACGTCATTAATAAAATAGAATTGACATTATGTCATCTCGTCTGTAACGCACATAGGCCGTGACGCAAACATATTTTTTGATCCGCCTTGGCAGTGAGACCGTCTCGTTCATGACGCTCGTATACCGTGATGGCAAATGTCATCAATGAATTTTAGTTGGCATTATCATAGACGCACATTGGCTGTGATGGCTTTATTAGCTAGATGACGCCACATTATGCCGTCTCGGCTATGACGCACATATTCTGTTTTGCATACATATTTTGATCCGCATTGGCAGTAAGACCATCTCGTCTGTGACGCTCATATGCCGTGACGGAAAACGTTATCAGTAACATTGAGTTGGCATTATCATAAACACACGCTAGATGGCGCCACATTATGCCGTAATGTGACTGCCATATGCGGTGTCGCATATTTTGGTCCGCTTTGGCAGTAAGACCGTGTCGTCTGTGACGCTCATATGCTGTCATGCAAAGAAATTGAGTTGCCGTTAGCGTAGACCCATCTTATCAAACTCTAACATCCATGTTTGTTGTAATAATATGAGACTCTACGATATCAAATATGTAAGTTCTTAGCTTGTCGACTTCTATGCAATTTAGCATGCGAAAATGTTTAAAAGTCTGGTCACAGACTTTCTGCTAAGCAGAAACTCTCTGAATCTCTTAAATAGATTCGTGCCCAAATGAGGTCGATTTCGGTGTAGTGAATTTGGCTATCTTTCGCACTCTTTGTAACAACAACAAGAACAGCGAAAGCTACAACAAATAGACTTAATTTAAACTCAGCTGAATCAAAAGCAGTTCTCTCCGCAACCAGCAGGAGCTGCAACTGCTTTGCCCTTTGGCGGCAATTCAAGCGACGCATTGAATAAATTTTTTAGTGTCATGTTTTACATTTGTACTCGAATCCTTTCCGGAACCTCCTTCTCTCTCCCTCTATCTCTCTCTCTCTCTCATGCACAACTTGTATGCACTGCACTTGCCAATACCCTCTCTCTCGCTCTCGCAAATCTTGTGTTTTGGTAATGCATACTTTTGGGGGCTTGAGCGCGCTCGCTTGTTAAGTTGAAAATTTATTGCACTAATGGGAGTTACGAGAGAAACAATTAAATGGAAAATCACGCTCATGAAAGTCTGCGAATGCGAAATTTTTATGCTTTTGCAAGATTTGTACAGCACTTGCAACTCGCTGTTGCGCGACACCTGCAACGCTGCCCCAAAATGTGTCACGACAAGGTGGCCTCCCCTGCGGCGGGCCCCACTGTACTGCTTGCTGCCCTATAAGAAAAGAACATATACAAATTGCAAGTCAAACAATTTAAATGGATGACACTCATGAAACTTTAATTACACACGACCAAAAGCCAGAAAGAGTCGCAAAAGAGCGATAGAGTGCGAGATAGAGCGCAAAGTGAAAAAAAGTCAAAGCGGCCAATGAATGACAAAAATAAATTAAAAACTGTCGCTAAAATGCTTTCCCCAACTCTTAGCCGCAGCTATACGGAACTCCGAGGCTTGGGCGACATTTCCGCCACTAATTCCTGATTGCCACCACCTAGGCACCCATAGATTGTGCCCCGAGTTGAGTCTGGGTCTCACTGGGTCTGTCCTATTACAACTTGGCCATTGCATGGCCATCCATAAAATATACGACCAAAGGCATGTGATATATGTTAAGAGACACGGTGCAAGTACAGTGGCAGCTCCTGAATGACGACTACTTTTCTTCCTCAACCAAATATAATACCATCTTTAGTATTATCTAGTGCTATAACTAGATTTCTCATAAGCAGAGACTTTTCTAAAACTAACACTTGTCAACAAATTTGACCTCCTTTTGAGGCACTTAGCTAAAAAATAGCTTTTTCGATTAATTTTGGCTTGCTGTTTTCTTAAGTACAGTTTTCGAACCGATTTCGAAAATAATACCATTTTAAGTTACGAAATCAGCCGAAATGGTGAAGTTATTAGGGATAATAATGTATAATCTGCATTTTAAAATTAAACAAAGTTTTAGAGCAAGTCATTTTTCTATCAACTCTAATTATTTTTGTTATATTTTGAGCGATTTCGCTGAAATGCGTCTTAGATTGCGAATCAGTGAAGGAATCTGCCCAAGCAAATCAACGTATTCGGGAAAAATAGCACAGAACTAGTTTGCTACAGAATTTATTAAAATGTACAATTAAAATGAATATTTCTAAATTCAGGAGTTTCACAATAAAGGTTTCATTTCATGGCCGAAATCGACATTCACGTTCGAGAAAAGAATAAAATTACTTATTAATAAAAAAAATGCGATATCTCAAGCATTGTGCTAGAAAACAAAAATCGTTAGGCGAATTCGCATATAGACCCCTAAAATGAACTGGAAAGGCAGTATTTGAGGCAGTGGCTTTTTTTTTGTTGTACAGTGTAATTATTTGGCTTTTGGCTTGAAAAAAGTGAGCTTAGTATGAGTATTAAATGTAGTTTTTTTTTAAGTATTTCTTGATGTGTCACAATACGAACTCTGTATTTAATAAATTTTTACTTTTCCGCAAAAAAGTATTGGGATTGGCCATAAAAATAAAATCTCTTCTTTATGTTCTTCGACATTTTAAGCACTCTGACATTTTTTTCCGGCGATTTGGAGATATTTTTGTGTTGGATATGTTTTCAAAGGGTTTCCTATTTGAGCACTCTATTCGATATAGTTGGATCGCCAGAGGAATAATAAGAGTAAATCATTTTCCAAATTTTTTCTTGCATTTTGTTGTTTTTAGTTCTCCTAGCTAATTTCGGTTGTTTTGATAAACGTGCGGAAAAGCCTGAGTTGGTTAACAACTGTTTATTTTTGTTGTAGATATAGCTTAATTTTTTCTTTTGGTTTGAAAAAAGTGAACTTTTTGTTTAAATTGAAATTTTTTTTTGGCGATGTTAGGATACAAGTAATATAAGCTCTCTATTTAATTAAACGTTTTGGGAATTTTGGTTTTTTATTTTTCAAGTATTTTTTTAAGTATTTTTCGATAATATATTCCCATAACGTTAGAAGTCTTGCTTTGGTATTTTCAACGGAAGAACAAAATGAGCGTTTGCCATGAGCAAATCTATATAAATTGTACTTATAACTTGCCTATCGTATTAACTTGTATTATACCCATTTGGTATTATTAATACCAGTAGTAAATTGTTCTTTCATGAAAATGCTGAGTTTGAGTAAAATAGTTGTCTAACTCGATAAATAGTTTTATAAATGTGAATCATAAATATAAAATTTAGCAAATATTTCTGCTTAGCTAAACTTTACGAAAAATACTAGTTTATATGAGTTTAATAAAGAGTGACAAACGAGATGCAAGCTCTGCTGAGTTCGTTCATACGCCCAGTACTTTAAGATTTTTGGTAATAGTTTGGTATTTTTTGGTATTTTTTTGTTACAATTTTTGCTTGAAATCAGCATGTACTTATAACTTGCCTATCGTATTAACTTGTATTAGACCCATTTGGTATTATTAATACCAGTAGTAAATTGTTCTTTCATGAAAAGGCTGAGTTTGAGTAAAATAGTTGTCTAACTCGATAAATAGTTTTATAAATGTGAATCATAAATATATAATTTAGCAAATATTTCTGCTTAGCTAAACTTTACGAAAAATACTAGTTTATATGAGTTTAATAAAGAGTGACAAACGAGGTGCAAGCTCTGATGAGTTCGTTCATACGCCCAGTACTTTAAGATTTTTGGTAATAGTTTGGTATTTTTTGGTATTTTTTTGTTACAATTTTTGCTTGAAATCTGCATGTAATTTACGTGTATTTACGATTCGGCTGTGGTATTTTTTTGCGCTCTTCTGCAATACTAAAAATACTAAAATACTAGACAATTGAATTTCGTTGCTGTGTATACGTAATAATGGTAATGCTTGGTAACACTGTATTATATTTCGTATAGCCTTTATTTATATAGATATAATATGTATCTTTTTGGACGCTGGATTGGTGCAAAAATTTGTGCAGCACAGCAAAACAACGTGTACAATTTATGACGCAACTCCTTCTCGCCCAGCTACAGTCCTGGCAGCATTGGCGCCAGCCAGGAGCGGACCTAAGGACCGCATAGGCAAAGCTTGATGGGCGCTGTGAAGGGCGAGTAACAGTAAGAGTAATAGTAGCAGAAACTTGCGAAAAATGCGGCACGAAGTTGATGCTGCGTCAGCGCCAACGTCGGCGTCGGCGTCAGCGTCGGCGTCAGTGTTGACTGTGTTGCCAGATTGTCTTGGTGTTCGTCTTGAGTTTGGCGGTTTGCTTTTAAATTGCATGTCACTTCCGGCCGCATGCTAACTAGTAAAGTCAGTCTGTACGTGTCTTGGCTAACTGTGCCTTGCCCTTGTGTGTGTGTGTGTGTGTGTGTGTGTGTGTGTGTGTGTGTGTGTGTGTGTGTGTGTGTGTAAGTTTGGATGAAATATGAGTCGCTCAACTTGGCCTTCGATTTTTCATAACAATTCTGCATTTGGCGCTTGGCACTTGGCTCTTACAGACGCGCACAACCCGCTAGCTATATATATATATATATGTGTGTGTGTGTGTGTGTGTGTGTGTGTAGATATTTTGGCTACCTTCTGTATGGGTGTGAAATCAACACGGCTTGTTAAAGCTTGATTCATTTATTTGGCGATAAAGTTTTTACTTTTGCCTGCAAGTTTGGCGTACTCTCGTGTTTGCACTTTTACTTTTCTCATAGACAAAATTGGCTTGCTCTCATCATCAGGTTACCGATAGTATCTTCATCGACAGCAGTTTTAAGAGTTTGCCTTGCAGCCGGCACGGTTCAATTGAAAGAAAAGTGTGTTGCATAAGTGCGGGGGCTCTCATGCACATAACCTCAATTTGTAATGTCTATAGCATGGGGGCTTTCCCCGGGGCACAGATCTAACTGGCCTAGTCTGATGCCTTGCTTGTTACCTGCAGCAACTGATTTATGTCGAGAGTCGAGTGCGTGCGTGTGTGTGTGTGTATGTGTGTAGGTGGCTGCCACTATTTAAATGTGTGTCATGTTAATTTGTGACGGCTCAAGCTTCGCTCAGGCTATGACTCGTCGTCCAGATGCCGTCACTTTGTCTGCACTTGCACTTTGAAGCCTGACAGTTGGCAGCTTCAGTTGACTACTTTTTGGCTGGTGCATAGAGAACACGCTGCTGCGCTCCTTCGACAGCAAAAGCGTCTTTGTTTTTGTTGTTGTTCAGTCAGTTGGATGGCTGGCTGGCTGGCTGGCTGGCTGGCTGGTTGCTTTGATGCATTTGTCAACGTCATTTGTTGCACTTGCGAGCTTGTGTTTTGCCGAGACGCGATGTGATTGGCCGCTGCCATTTGCGTGGCGCCACCGCCAAAAGAGCTCATTGAATCATTTACAGTTACAAATGAATGCGCTGCAAAGCTGTAAATTAGGCAAAGTGCATTAAAATTATGCTCAGACGAAGTGTCTTGCACTTTTGTGCAATATTAAGTATACGCAGTTGTAAAATTTGTCAAACTCAAGGCGCTTTTGGAACGATAATGCAAATGGTTAACTGACTAATTTGGCTCTGGAGTCGCAGCAAACGTAACGTTTTATGATCAATTTTCAGTCGATAGGCAAACAAAAAGCCGTTTTACAGTAGCTTGTCTTAAACTTGTCATACCTTGTTATAACTTTAATTGGCAAATCAAATTGTAAACAAAATTGACATTTCGATTGCTTTAAGCTAAAGCAAAAAGTTCTGTTATCGAATTTGCTACGAAAAACTTTTTACTTGCGATTACACTGAGCATTGATAACTTGCATAAATTTTGCATCCTGTGATAAACTTATGCATATCCTGCATTTGACAGGCTTAAAACTTAATGCAAATCGAAAAAATGTCTGCTCTCAATTTGGGCGAGATTTCTTTTTTAACTTAATTGATTGATTGACTCAATGCTGCTTGCAACTCGACAGCGCTGCTGTGTTGATGTACATGTTGCAGTAGACACGCTGCTTAAGCGGCAACTAACAAAACTTTTGATGTACATTTTGCTCGAAAAAAAAGTTTTGATGAATTAAAATAGACTGAAAACTGCTAAGATTCATTTAAGCAATAGATTGCCGCCATGTTAAATTGCTGTATTTTCATCGGTTCGTGATGAACTTTGCAAAGCTTCTACTTGCCTGTCTTTCAGTTAATTCATTTACTTGACACGCTTCCTGAAAGTTTGCCACAGTATCTGCTTTATATTTCGAATTCAATTTGTGTGAACATATACAAAGTTGCACATTTGTGTGGCTTTATGTAGAAAAACAATTTGTGTATCTTTGAACAAAGTTGCCATTTGTCTGGCAAAGTTACAATGTCACTCTTTTAACTCTACTTGTCGTTGTACAGCCGCCACCTACGCTCGAGGTCTGAACACTAACTGTGCCAGGTGTCTATTATCATTATCCAGCAACGAAGTTTCGATGCTGTTGTACCCAAATTCGCCCTGAAAAAGCGCCCAGCATGAAGTTGAAATAAGAACCACAGTTCTTGCTCGTTAATTGTCCAAAGACCCAAAAAAAAACCTCCGCCATTTGTAAGTACTTAAGGTAACATTCACTTGACACTCGTGAATTCAATTCAACTAACGATGTTTTAACTCTATAATATACAATTTTTTATTTTCCGCCATCTTTTTATGCCTCTTATACTTGAGCGCACTCTATAACCTTTTTAAATGTGCTTGTTTTTTCTGTGTCTGTTTTTTGTTTTCCCGCTCGTTTTCATCAATAAGTCAGGTTTTCATTGGAAAAGCGCTCGACCACAACTTGTTCCGACTGCGAGCAAGTGGTGACTTTAGTGTAGGTGTTACCACTTCTCTATTGCTTGTTTGTGGACCAACTTCTTCAAGAATATCGGCTAGTTCCATACAGTTTGCACCAGAATACAACATGTTCTGGATAGGAATGTTGCCTGTTGCAAGACACAAGGCTGAGTAAGACCAACTTGGTTATTTGTAGTCCAAGTGACTTGTGATCTTGGGGTGACTCTTAACTTTAAGCTAACCTGCCAAGTACACATTGAATGAAACACCAAATGGGCATAACCCGCTTACAAAAACCTGGAGGCCCATAATATCAAAGGCATTAGTGGTTTGGTGGAAGAGAACAATGAACCAGTGTCACTCTGCAGAAGTAGGCGTTGCGATGATGTCCATAATGACGAGCTGGGATTTGGCCAGCTGAGTCAAAAGTAAGCTGTTCTCAATGCCTGATGACAGTGTTGTGCGAAATGTGATGTACCTACGCAAGTACAACGTAAGATTTCGCCCGTGAGCGAGTTGGAGCTATCAAAAACTCTTGCTGAGAATGAGATGACTATTAGTTTGCTGAAGGTTTTTCCAAGCGGAAATCTTTGGAATTATTTTTGAGAGGGATCTCTAGTGACAGTCAGGCGCTATAGAATAGCCTTGGGACACCAATCATGGTGGGTATAAGTGTGAGTGTAAGACCCAAAATGATTTCACCTCATAACAGAGTTAGTCTAGATTAATGAAATGCCAGATGAACTGGCAAAGGATCAGCTTCACAGCAAGTAGCACTTGAACTGATAATGCAGAGAAAAGCTGTTAAGAACACGTAACTAATCACTTTATGGAAAAATCCAAACTAAAGATCTTTAGATATATACTTTGTCAGCAAAGGAAAGCTATGCGAGTTCTAGTTGGTTTTACACGTTTCCTTAGGCGTTTCTGTAACACTGTCCGGCCTTTCTAATGTAGGATCAATTGAGTGTCGGAACTACTTGAACTTGTGACTATTTTTTGTATATTTTCTTTGAAAGCAGCGTTACTCGGTAAGATTTTGCCTCAAACTTGTTGATTTTATCATGATCTATGAAATGATCAAAAGTACAATCATTTTGATTCAGTATTTTTGAGCATTGCAATCTGTTGCGCGAAGTTTAAGAGCAAGTTTGAAACGCTAAACGCTAAATTGCTAAACGATCAAAAACTATCTGAACTTTGAGCAAGCGAAAAGCATTTGAACTTGAATCGCAAATTATGCGCTAGAAAGATATTTTTTCGAAAACTTAGTCCTAACAAAGTGTGTGTGCAAAATTGTTTCAATAGTCTTCAGTTGATGAACAGAAAGACAGGTATGTGCAGACGTGGTTGACTGGGTATCTTCTCTAAAAGGGTGCTCTTTTTAGGGTATTATAATTTCCGATGGCCAAATGTCAAACTTGACATGTGTTCTTGCAAAGACTTGCCAAACGAATAATGTGTAAAAAGTCGATAGTATTTGGACTCTGTGCGCTCTTTAGAGTCAATAAGCTCATGAGCTGAAGTGAGTGACCATCTGAGACGCCACACAAGTTAAGGCAGAGTGACCTAACCAGCCATAATATGGACGATATTGAAGTTTTGTTGAGAGCATCGTTCGCCGTCCTCTTCGTCCCACTGTTCTTTGTTTTTGTGCGTTTATCTGGAATCGCTGGCTATACATTAGACTAACATTATTCGTTGATTTCGAGATACGACTTGAAGTTCTCGAAGAAGTGAGACAAATGCAACACTTTTGTGGTGAGCAGCGCTGAAAGCAGGGAGAGCGCTTGAGTAAAACTGTAACGCAAATCAAGTGCGACACTTTTATGTTGAGCAGCGTTGAGAGCAGCGAGAGCGCTTAAAACGTTCAACAAATGATATTTGAGTTTAAGTTTCAGCTTGCTTTTTTTTCATTATTCAGGGTTATTTGTGTTAAGGTAGAACTGTAATGGAAATCATGTGCAACACTTTCGTTTTGAGCAGCGCTGAGAAAAGGGGAGAGAGCTTGAGTAGAACTGTAACGGAAATCAACTGTAACACTTTTGTGCTGAGCAGCGCTGAGAGCAGGGAGATAGCTTAAAACGCTCAACAAATGATATTTGAGTTTAAGTTTCAGCTTGCTTTTTTCCCCTATGCAGGTGTGTTTGTGTTTGGATAAAACGGAAACTTTTTTAGTCCAGCACTCAAGTACCATGTTGCACTTGCCACATGAAGTTCCATTGTTTGCGAGTTCTCTAAATGCACGATTTAGACAAATATAAATGTGCTGCAGCTATAAAAAAAAAGCGTCGCAAAAGTATTTTGCAGCTGCAGCAAAAAACGCTACACAGAGCGAAATAAGCAGCAGTTTGCGAGTACTTAAAAGGCGAACAAAGCCTTTTGAGCACAAATTGCTGTGAGAGCATTTGAAATGAGTACAAATTGTACTTCAACTAGCTTAAAATTTGTTTTAAGCTTTTCCTTCACAATAATGAGCATGTTTTAATAGTTATGAAAACTTGTTATTTGACTTGATTGTCTGCTGAGTTTTTCGCTCTGTGTAGGCGCTGCTTGGTTTACATTTTGCCGAGAGCAATGAGCAGAGCGTGTGCAGCGAATTAAGCTGAATTACGCTGATAATTTGTTACGCCTCGTTGTCGCGCCATTATGTACGCTGTTAGCTCGTAGCTGCCACGCCCCCCAATCCCGCCCCCTGACGCGTGCAACTCCACTGACACTAATGCAGTCATATTGAAGTAGTTGCAAGTGGAAATGTCCTTGAGGCACACACACACACACACACACACACACACACATGTCGGCAGTACTTATCCGGCGCCCAAGCCAATTTTGGGGCATAGAACAAAATATAACAAGTAAAACCGTTTGCTGTTGTTCTTTAGTTGTGAGTGTGTGTAGTTTTTTGGGAGTTACTGTTGCGGGCGAGAGCGAGAGAGCGCTATGTGACGTCATTTGACACACAAAGCTAAGCGCTGCTCAGAGAGACACATGCTTTAGTTGCAAGCATGTGTGTCAGTTGCACAAAAAAAGTGTAAATTGGTGGGCAGCCATTGCAACTGTAGCTGCCACATGCTGCTGAAGTAGCAGCAGAAGCAGCATTTTGAGCATGTTTAATGTAATTACCAAAAGGCTTTCAATGCGCACGGACATGAAAGTCAGCGTCAGCGTCGGCATCGGCGTCAGCGTCGGCGTCGGCGCCAGCGTCAGTGCGTCGCTCACATACACATTGACACATTGAGCGTACGTCCATGTGTTTGTTGCAACTGCAGCTGGCAGCTTGCCAAATATCATTCTATAAAATACGAGTTTAAGCACGAGCAAAAGTCCAATAAGAAAACTTTCAAATGCGCACTGAGCACAGACTAGCACAATTTTCTTTTTTCAACTTTTTCTTTTTTCAATTTTTTTTTTGGTATTTTTTTGGTATTTTTTGGTATTTTTTTTAAACAACAATTTTCACCAGTTTTGCTTTCTTGCCGTTGCTTTTTTTTGTTTTGTTTCATTTTTTGTTGGTATATCCCACTGGCCGCAGCAGTCGCAGCCACGCCCAACGCCTTTTTAAGCCTGCTTTACGAGCTGGCCTGCTGCCGCGCCTCAAGTGCCATTGCAGGAGCAAGTGGCAACAGCATGAGAGGCGACAGGAGCGGAATGGCTGCCTCGCTGGCGCCCTGCACTCGGCTAAAATAACATTTTGGCTTGTGTTTTTTTTTGTGCCATTTCTGTGTCTTCTTGTGCACTGTGCACTGTGGAGATAGAGCACACATACACACACATACACACACATACACACATGCATAAATGAATATGTATGTATGTAGATTGTGTGTCTCTTGTTCAAGTGCAACCCAAATGTTTAGCTATGTTGTTGTCTTTGCTGCAGCTGCAGCTTTTTTTTGTTGCATACTTCTAGGCTGAGCCATTTACTTTAGTTACATTTATTGCACATTTAGCTGTTTGTTGTGTTGTTGTTGCTGTTGTTGTTGCTGTTGCTGTTGACATTTTTTGCAACATTTTATTTCCCTTTACAATTGACCGCAACAATTTGCAATTTATCGTAGTTAACAAAAGCAGCCGCAGCAACTTTGGGACAAATCAGAATGTTTAGCTCATAAAACTGACAATGAAAATTGTGCACAAAGCATTTTCCTTGCAAGTTTATGAGCGTTGCAGCTTGCAGGTTGGCTTTCATTTTATGCTTTTCAGAGTCCTCAATAGCTCAGTGGCTTTGGTATTTGGCTAATGGGATTACCGGTAGCAGCATTTTGCTACCAATTTTGGTTTACTGCATGTTGCAATTAGTTTTGCACAATGTAGTCATCGAACTTAATCGCATCTTTGCGAGTTGCATCAAACAACAAATGTGTCTACCAAATGTATTTAGAGGTAGACAGCACTAAAGATTTGCCACGCCACTTTGACTCATTCATACGCACTTACAATCTGTCAAGCAATTTGAAAAACGCGTGCACTGCTCGCGAAATCCCTTGGACAAGGCGGCACTCAGAGCACAGAGTCACCAAGTAAGCCCTTGAGCCGTATGCCAGCTAGCTTGAGCCTGCAGAGTTGGAGCATAATATTGGAAAGGAAACATGTTACAAAATGCTGTTGTCCTTTTGGAAAGTTGATGGCCTATCGTTGCGGTCTGACAAGCGCCTGAGTGCATGAACGTAGACGAGTTACCAGGAGAGTTTAAAACGCACCTGGCTTCATATGCTGTAAAATTTACTTTACTACTATCAAGGCTTTACCCGTAAGCTGCTGCCTGTGGATTACGTTCTTATTCAATGCAACACAATGGAAGTGAGCCGAACTTGTTTCAAGCCTAAGCCAGGGCAAGCCGGAGCAGCAGCTTGTCTCTTAACGGTCAATGCGCCTATTGCCAGCGCTATTCAAAATACTTGAGAGAGTATTCTTGGAACGCCTGCTGCCAATAACTAAGTACGACTTCCTAAATTCCAGACCGCCCGCAGGTATGGTCAGTCATATACCTCAGTGTTTTAAGAGGAAGCAGTACTGCTCAGTAGTGTTCGTAGATATAACATAAGCCTTTGGCCGTGTATGGCATGAGTCACCGCTATACACATTTAAAAGCTATCTTCCAGCGCCTTACTACTAGATCCTTCTATGCTTGAGTTGGTAAAGATGAATTTCACATAAGCGGCGTAAGGGTAGGGGTTCCTCAGGGCACTGTCCTTGGGCCCATACACTATACGATCGTATCTAATGATATCGCTAAGCATGTTGCAAATTCGTGTACTTCTTTTGTAGAGTATGAGTATCTGTGAACTGTCTTAATTGTGATCCATCACGACACCTACAAGGCTTATAGCAGCCAGTCTTATTTTTGAAATAAACCTTATTATCTGCGATGGTTCCAACTGTTCTACTTCAGGTATCTATAGTTTATACCCACTCAGGAGATGCGTTCTTCCGCTCACCAATGCATCATATTCAACGAGTATATTGTAAGGACGCTCCTAGCGTTTCCCACTTGTGTTCGCTGTTTGTCGCATTCGATAGCAAACAAACCCATGAGCTCCTCCTAATCCTCTCGCCGCTGGCATGGTTAATAGGGTTGACCCTATGCATTATGCTATCCCACCTGTTTCATATCTATATAACCTATAGGTTGGATTTCGATTGCATTCAAACTCATGTGCAAATTTCGATAACACTGTCTTCTGTTTTGCAGCAGCATTGCCAGTACTCACACATTTCTGTAGTAGTTGCCTAAAAAGACCTGTGAGAATTACGCATGAGTGATACTTCGTACGAAGTGTCGCAGGGATTTCGTGTTGGTATTGGAGTTGGAGTGCCTGGCCTACTCCAGTGTTCTTTAAGTCTATAATGTCCAGTAAGTATGCTATGTTTTGTATGTTAGTTACAAGTTAAGTTTAGAACACTTCTTGAGCTCTTCTCTGCGTTTAGTAGTTGCTTTACAGTCTAAAACAATATGACTCTACTTGTCTGCAAGTTCATTTCCGGTACATTGCTTTATCTAGAAATCTTAGGGCGATCAGATTCTGTCGACTTTTGGGTTGCCTGAACCAACCTATCATATCAATCATCTCTTCATATGTGAAGATACTCTGATTTGCCATTCCATTACTGCGTAATTGTACTTGGTATGAAAGTATCGTAAGTAGTTTTTATAATCCAACAAGTTATTTCTCATTGGCTGCTTACAACCGAGTGATCTCGGAACACTAAAAGAAGCCCTTAACCTTTTGGAGTACCACTAACTTTAAAACGAACGAGCTTGCTAGCAATTAATGGGACAAAGGTTAGATGCTAATGTAACTATTATTCCAGTTTGTAGTAACGTTTTTTCCAGCTTAAAGTTATCACTGCAGGTGAAAAGCTGCTTTTAAGATTTAAATTGAACATAATCTCTGCTTCAAATTTAATATTGAGCATAAAGCATAATGAGCATCAAGCAGTTATTATGGCATTTTCAGTATCGAGCAATAGATATGCATAAGCAAGGACAAGCATCTTTGCTTGAAATGTAATATTACTCATACGCCTTGAGTTAGCAGAAGATGGAAAAATGTCACTATTATCAAATAATTTGTAGAACATTTTCAGAAACGACTCTGTTTCTTAGCTACTTATTATTTTTATTTTTTTTAAATAAACGTAAAGGGCATGTATAAGTAAGGTCAAGCAACGTTGTTTGAAATTTAATATTAATCATACGCAGTGTGTGCACTGTACGCAGCCTTATTAGTATCAAGTAGTTTTTATAGAATTTTCAGTAACGAGCACTAGTTAATAATGCATATTTTGTCTATAACTTGCAGCTGCCGAGTTGGATCAAGTTTCGGATAAATAGAATTAATCTCCGTGGACATAACAACCTGTTTCGACAAAGTTAGAGAGAGAGTTAAAGAGCATTTAATGTCTCTAGCATTTGGGTCTCCGAGATCTGGGTGTTCATTTGTATGCACAGACACAGATGTGCTTCTTTCAACCGCTACATAAGTCCATGCTGCTCACAAATTCTTTTGACCCCGAATCTATAGTACTGATTCAAACGACAAAGGAATTCGACTTATGTCGTGTATAGCCTGGTCTATTTATGTTTAAATACCAGAAGAATCATACATAATTGAACCCTTTGAAACCGTGCCTCAGACAAGGCGACCGCCTTGCCGGCGACATGGACTTTGTGTTGGAGTGTGTGTTTTGAAAGACCGGCTCTCTTCTATACATATAGCACAAAGTTGTAAAGAACATAGCTTCCGATTTGCCTGAGCAGTTTATTGTTGTGCTCTTCTTGGCCAACCCATTCATCTGCATTAAGAATTCAGTCGGAAAAACCAAAATGCCCCACATGATTATAGATCTGTAAGAACTGGAGTTGTTGTAGCAAAACGCTAAAGGAAAACGTCGTTGAATGGAATCTGCCTTGTCTTCTTCGAATAGAAAGACGCGGCAGTTGGACACTCGGATTGCTGTTAAAAACTATAATATTGATGTTGTCAGGGATTTCGTCTACCTTGGCACCACTGTCACAACGAACTACGATGTCAGTGGAGGATTGTGCTCGCCAATAGCTGCTACTTTGAGCTGAAGGAGCAGGTAGCAGGCACAGTAACTTTCTGTGGTATCACGAAGTGCTGAAAGGCTCCTCCGCATGGAGGAGCTAACTGGCTATTACGGCCCGTCAAGCAGAAGAAGAAGAAGAGCAATATAACGCTGGAACTTCTTTTCTTTGTATACCAACGTCTTACGGTGAAGCCTGACGTTCTAGCATTCAATATCCTGAAGTAAGATGCGAGCTCTCTAGCTCTCTCCGAAACACAACGTCCAGTGTAGGGTATATTAAAGTTTGGAGGATTCGCCAGGTCTTTAGTAAGTGGGATAAGTGAAACAATGAGTTTGGAAGTGATTTGCCAGGCACAAAATAGCTATTTCTAGAGTTGCAGTTTGGTGGCGTTTCCACCAGTCTAAGCTAACACGCTAAGAAAACAATTTAAACAATATCATATGTTATTTGTGTATCGTAATTGGAACTGGAAAGCGTTAGAGATATAACTTTTATATATATATAGTTCTTTGTATTATCAATATAATAAGTAAATTCTGTTACCCGTCAACGGAGGTGCGATGCAGCTGCTGTTCGCGTAGTTGCAACTTGCGCTCGGCAATCTTCTTCTGCTCCTCCTTCTGTTCCCGTTGCTCGGCTTGGTGTTGCTGTTGTTGTTGCTGCTTCTTGCGGTGCTGACGATCCTCGCCGAGGCCATAGAGGCCGGCAACCGCAGCCATGGCAGCTGCCGCTGCTGTTGGCTTTGCTTTGCACTGATTGTTTGATTGACTGTTTGATTGACTGATTGACAATTAATACTTTTGCTTTGCGAAATGCTCGTTTGATTGATTTGCTTTGCACTTTGCGCAACTTTATTGCATTGCTGCGCACATTGATTTGTTGCAAGTTGTCAAAGTTGCCGTTGTTGTTATTATAGTTAACTGTATTTTGTATAAGTTTGCACCGTTAGCCGCCATTTTACTTTGCGATTTTCAAATAAAAGCACGTTAGTAACATTTCGTCGCAGTATTGACAATAAAAGAACTAAACTCAGACACTCGAACCGTATTTATATTTCCGCTCTTTGTGTTTCTTTCTTGTTAGCAACATTTTCCGTGTGTGCCTTTTGCCGTGCCTTGATAACCAATCAATATAGCAGCAAACCAAAAAAAACCGTAAGAAAGTAAAAACGGTAAAAACGAAGTGCACAAAAAGACTAAAACTAAAGGTCGGCGCCAAGCCAGGCCAGAACCAAGTCGGCACCAAGGCAAGAGTCAAGTCGCGGACGCCCTTTGCCAAAAGGCCAAAGACGCTGCTGCTGCTGCTGCTGCTGCTGCAACGGCACTTTAACCGTGTGCCTCTCCCCACGCTCTTTCATCAAGTTTTTGCAGTTCTTTGTTTACCACTTTCTTTTGATTTACGTTTTGTTTTCGTTTTGTGCAACTTCTGCCATAAGGAAAACCCAAATCGAAAGAAAAACAAGCAGCCGAAGCCAACAATTTACCGCAACGTCAAAAAACGCTACTCTACACCTGACTCATGCTTAAATGCTAATTACACTGCAAGAAAGACAGGCTCAAGTTCAAACAGATGGCAACAATTTGAGAGGTATACCTATTAGCATAAAGATAGCACCAGAAGACTACGATCTTATATTTCTAATGCTAAATTAGACTAGGTAACAGGTTCCGTTAAATTTGGATTCGTTGTATTGGAATCCGGCAATTTAAGAGTTATACCTACGCGGCATTGAACAGTTATTTGAAATGCCTTTTTTTTACGTAAGAATTACTTCTCGGGTCCTACAATTTACATAGGCTTAAGAAAATCATTCAACTATGGAAGAATTCTTTTAGGATTCTAACAGTTCTATTTAATGGACACTGTAAGATGAAGAGATACTACCGAAGTAGAATTTTTAACTAATATGACTTCGCAGCTCGCTAAATAGCGATTGTTCGAAAACCACACTAAAAAGTTCAAAAAAAGTTGACTAATTCGAAATCAATGAAACGACATCTTTTAGCCAACGGCCTTCCATTGATTTGTAGTCTTCTGTTTTGGCGTTAAACAAAAATTTGAAAAAAGACTAAAAAAATTGTTTGTGCTTGTTTTTAATTTTGAACAGAACTTAAGTAGCACTTAATTTAGAAGATTATGCTGTTGAGACATAAGCAGCCAAATGTGTGACGTGACGGAATATGAAGTTTTTCAATGCAACTTGTGTATTTGCATAAGATCTAGAACAACAGCACTTTAAGATAACTTATTAAATGAAAAATGCGATTAATTTTTATTTTTTTATTCTAGCTTTAGCATTATATGTGACGTGACATACGTTAGGTGGCATATTTTTATAAGCTTTTCATTTATTATTAAAGATAAAAATAATTTTGTTGTAAAAAAATGTCGTTCAGTTTTTGGATTTTTATTCCCGCTTTACTATTATACGAGATGTGACACAAGTGACGTGACATAAGTAACGTGAAATATTTTTATAAGTCTTTAAGTTATTATTAAAGATGAAGCTTATTTTGTTGAAAAATGTATATAATTTTATTTTTTTTAGTCTAAGCATACGTCACGTGACGAATTTTTATAAGTTTTCAAGTTATTATTAAAGCTAAACACAATTTTGTTATTGAAAAATTTTCAAAATTTTTTTTATTCTAGCTTTCGCTATATACGTGATGTGACATACGTTACGTGACATATTTTTATACGTTTTTAAGTTATGATAAACAAAGATGATAATATAATAATTATTGTTTTTGTCAGACAGATATGAGTGCAAACTTCATCAAGACATGATTTCATTTTGAAGTAATTCTTCTTATCACGCAAACTGTGTTAAACTTTAAGCTTTGCACATCGCCCCTTAGGAGCCAAGGAGCTTTTGCTCTTTCTTTTTCGATAGACAAGTGTTCTGTTCGATGCAGTGACTTAGCTTGAAATGCATTCTTATCAGGGAATTACCTACTTCATAAATACTGTATTTTACCGCAGCTGATTTCCTGTTTTGAGTGAACATTCAGCTACCCAAATCTATTTCAGTCAAGGCAATTAAAGTGAACTTTATTTGCACAACTTTTCTGCAAGTGTATGCGAGTTGTTGTTACTTTTGTAATTGCGCTTGTATATAAGTTGGTATTGTTTTTGGATTTTCGTTGTAGAGTTGCCGATTTCCTGCCTATAACAATTGCATGTGGCGCACATGGCAACTCAGACTTGCATTTACATATGATGTGATATATGTGAGTGTGTGTGTGTGCCGTTAGAAGACTGACGCGAAATTAAACAGTAAGTGAAATCGTTGCATACTCTTAGGCGTTGCCTACCGAACCATGTCATAAAAGTTTAGTTTATTTGCAAAAGTTTCGGCTTTCATCTGGCTTTATTTCGCTCGGGGTTGACATAGAGCAACTGGCAGCTGGCAGTTGCCAACTGACATTTGGCAGTCGGGCTTTTGCTGCTTGGCATTTTGGCAGTTCGGCAGTCTGACAGTCTGTGAGGTGCCCCAAAAACTAGTCAAATCTTTTGTATTTGTGCAGAAATCAATTAGCACAAAATTCACAACAAATGCCAAGCTGACTGCCATCATTTTCTTTGCAGTTTATTTTTGGCAATTTGCACATACGAACAAAGCGAGTGAGTTTAAGAGGGAGACATGAAGAGACGGCTTCATGCAGTTGCATGTGTTCCGGTCTATGTATGTGTGTGTGTGTGTGTGTGTGTGTGTGTGTGTGTGTGTGATCGCAGCACACTAATGACATTTTTGTGTTGCATGAATTGGAGCCTGATGACGACGCCATAAAGTCGCAGGAGTCGACAATTTTTTGACTGCAAATTGATTTTTGTTTGTGCTCCAAGCAAAGCAGCTCATCAAAGCGCTTACACACGCACATACACAATAACAGAAGTTTTCTTTGTTTGCAGCGATAAAAATCTTGTGCGCACATTTGTATAATTAAAAAGTTATCAATGAGTTTTATTTAAGGCATCGATTTGCCTGTGCTCTGCAATGTTAGTGACGAACTTAGTTCGATTTCGGTTAGTAGTGAAACGATTTTTGGCTTCAGAGCGGTATTTTCCGTAAAACTCATTGTTTTCTTTGTATCGATACTTTGTGGCGCCATGGGCTTTATCATGGCTCTACAGGCTAAAGGTCTTTTATTTTGTTTATTAGGCTCACATGTGACTTTTTGAATTTCCCGCGTTTCTACCATATACCATCAACTACCATCTAATCATAGAGTTCTATAGAAATTTGAGCAAGCTTCTTGAAAAATTCTTCTCAAAAATGTAAAAACAAATACATTGAGCAGACCTATTGTAACTAAGAAACTTACAAGTTAATAGACAAATTTAAATTTTATTTACGTCAAATTAAGAAAAAGCAAAGGTTAAAGGTTGTGCTCTTATTTTCGTACATATGTATATGCTAGTTTTCTAACACTATTTTCTGGACACGGATAAGTCGCATTTTTTGGTTAAACACCGTACTCCTAACTCTCCGAGTTACATGTATTCATACGGACATAGCTGTATCAATTCAACTTTTGCTAAATCGCACTTAGAATATGCAAGTTATACAAGTTCTGCTCTAAAGTAAACACGGCTTCTTAAAAAGAGCTACTCCTGTTGCTCGAAAGCTGCATTCTCCATTGACAATGTGTCTAAAATCATGCATTAAAGTGACATTTTCAGTAGCGGAAAAATGAAAATTTTATAAAAAGCACATATTCAGGGGTACGCTAACAATCTCTAAACACTCTCCAAGATATTGGCACATTGACGAATGGAATTCGTAACGACGAATTGGAATTGGTTTGAACAAGCTTCTTGCATGGTACAACCCTGATTAAGTTTTGTCTCAAACTTGGTAAAAAGTTTACCGAAACTCATCAATTGTTGAAACAACTTTGTGATGATTCATGAGCGGTTTAAGCGATTCAAACAGGGTCGCGAGTCGCTGGAAGACTTTGAACCTGAGAGTCAGTCACAATCGGCGATTACAACAGAGAGAATGCGCGTCAATGTATCGAAAATAAGACAAACGCTACTTAAAACTCTTCGAAATACAATTGAATTGCTTCGAAACATCGATTTAACGCATTTTTACTAATCAGTGAAACGTAAGATTTGCACGTGACTAAAAATTGTTCCGAATTCAAGTTTCGCTAGACATCATTAAGGAAGCAAAAAGTGCCTAAAACTTCCTTCCGGAAAGAAGAACACTTTGCAGACAATGTTGATTTGCTAACTTTATTTGGAAAAGTTGGTTGGTCAGCGAGCTTAGAAATGAGTCTCGATTGTGAGAATTGCTGTATAAACTCAGCAGGAGACTTTTTTGAACCAAATAAACTCAATTTGAGAATTGCAAAATTTGTGTCATTATTTTTGGAAAATGTACGTTTACTTCGTTGCACAACTTGTGCACGTCTCCAAAGGAAAACAAATTCAGCTCAATTTTAGTTCACAGTCCGAAATTGATGCATCTTCAGAAGATTCGCTACAAAAGGGTACCAACCAAACTATCAACTCTGTTGGATGCGTTACAAACGGCTTGACAAAATGACAATGCCATTAACGCTATCTAAAGAACATAAACTGTGCAAGTGAAACTGTAAACAGTGGCAGCTAAAAGTTTATGCACCACTTGTATATCAATGTGTATTACGTAAGTGCGCAACGCAACAAACAACAAAATTGCATTACGTCAATGTCAAACAATGTTACGTGTTGTTGTTGTTGTTGTTGCTGTTGCTATAATTGCAATGACTCTAAGTATATCATAGCGCTTTTAATTTCCATACAAATCAAAATGGCGGCTTGAACAAACTGAATGAATTGAATATGGCAATACTAAGCGACAACCAAGCAAGCATGCAACACAAACACAAACACTCACACACACACACATACCGTATATAAACATTCAAAAGTAAGCATACATAAGTGTATGAATGTGAGTGAGTGTGTGTGTGTGTGTGTATGAATGTGAGTGTGTATGAATGTGTGAGTGTGTATGAATGTGTGTGTGTGTGTATAGACTCACTGGTAGTATGTGCGTTATCTATCATCAATGACTGCTATATATAGACATACATACTTATCTACACATGCTCGATGCGTGACAGTTCCACCCACTGTTAATCCATGGCTGCAAGTCTATATACTATATGTGTACACACACACACACACACACATATATATATATATGTGCTATACTATATACATGTTTGTTAGCCAAAAGCGATCTGTTGACCAAAATGCAGCTTAGGCAAACAATAAATCAAAAGAGATATTACAGTTTCCATTAGATATCCAGAAATTCCAATCGAACTCGCAGAACTGTTTTGCCTGTTTTTGAAATAGTTTTTCTTTAACTGAGTACTTGTTATACCGAAAAAGCAAGTAAACGGTAAAAGTTGCACAATTGTGCACAAATATAACTTTTATCTGAGTTTATGCTTTTCTATTTTGTTTATTTTCCAAACATGGCAGCACGACTTCCCAAAATTCCTTGAACATATTATGGCGCGCCTTGGGGTTTAGACGAATATTTGTTATTACGCTCGTTTGGTGTTACATTTGTGTGTGGCATAAATAATTTTCATATTATTATTGAATTTTTCTCCAGCCGCTTTTCTAATCCCAAACCGGCTTCGATTTATCGAATGCTACTCATCGAAATTAAACCGCTGCGATTACAAATTGTAAGGCAATAAACCAATGTGAACTCTTCTTTGATACTATTCCAAAAGAATTTATTGATATTTGTTGATATTTCCACACATTTTAAAGTTTAACAATTTTGCGTCAGTTTTGCAAGTTTAGAACAAGTGCTTCAAAGAAAATTGCTGTTTAGGTCTAGAAAATCCAGAAGCGACAAAAGTTGGGGGAGCGACTCATATGCCGTGACAGAAAACTGTTATTACGTTTGGTTGGAGCAACGCTTGGATGGTGTTACGCATGGATGGTGTTACGTTTGGATGCTGTTACGCTTGTGTACTGTGCCAGCAGTGAGAGTGAAAAGTAAAGCATAAACGCATATGTTAGATTGTTAATGTTACTTCCATGCTAGCATAAGCGCATACTAAATGGCGCCACATTAGGCCAACTTGGAGGCAACACACTGCTGAATGTTTCACATCTTTCGAGCGTTTCGTGACAGCTGAAGATTCTATGCTTTGTGTGCTGCTCTCTCATTTTCCTTGTCTTAAGCGCTGACAGAAGTGAGAAAGCGAAATGTTCTCATTAGTTGTATAACGCTTGGTAATTTTTCGTATACAAATATAAGTTTAGGAAGTCTTTACACAACACTTTTTGGTGGCTTGTTTGACGTCTTAGATACATTTGTGCCAATCTTTAGTGTACTTTATGGCTTCGGCATGGAAAGTATCACTGAAAGACTTCTAGACCAACTTACGCTAAAGGAGTAACTATATATAGCCATAGCCAAGCGGCTTAATATCGTCTAACTCGATAGTTAGATCTCTGCAAGAGATGGCTCAGCAGTACCTTATGAACTTGATATGGGTGCCGGAACACTAAGGCATAGAGGGATCAGACAGCATACTATAGCTCCCCTTCCCCTTGATGAAGAAGTTACAAGTATACCCTGTGGCGACTTGTAAGCTCCATATTAGGAATTATTATAAAAATAACCAAAAATAGAAAAGTGTGACTAACTTGGCCGGATATCGACTATAAACACACAATAGAGCTATGTTCCCTTGACCGGGAGCGATGCTCTGATGACGTTCTGCTCCTTTGAACGAGTTTTGCAGGAGCTGCTGTGACGCGGATAGGGAAGAAACGTTTGAGCAACGCTTCTGCTCATGTCCAGCTCTGTTTAGACGCAGCCTCAAATATCTAGGCTGTCAGTTCTTGAACAGTTTATTGGAGCTGTCTGAAATCAGAACTAAATGGATTGCAGACTTTATATCTAAATCTGGATGGTCTTCCCTTTGATTCTGTCTGCACAGGAAGAGGAAAGGAGTAACGGGCCGTAATATGGCCTAAGTCTGTCACGAAATATGTCTATCCTAACCTAAGCTACGCTTAAAGAACAATAACTGGAACACGTTAAAACCTGGAATGCATCAAAAAGTATCTGAATGAAATGTATGTGAAAAATTAACTTACAAATCTGTGTATTACTTCAGAAGTAATCGTGCTTTGCACCAAAAGTTAATGTAATTCTACGGCCAATAAGTGTGTGTAAATACGACAAGTTAGATGAAAACGCTTAAATAACGACTAGCGGAATCGCTTGGCTTAAAATAAGACAAACACAGCGAAACTTCAGTTAACGCCTTGCGAAAGTTAATTAAAAATTTACAATATTTTCAATGTTGCAAATGTGTTCAATTCGTGTTGTTTAGACGCAACATTTTTGGTGTTCTACTTTTTGTAGCTCTTAATAAGAGCACTCTTAAGTGCGAGTGAGAGGGCGCGAGACTTACGGAAATCATCTGCAATTTTCTCATTCAATTCGCTGCGAAATTGTACGCCTTTTATTTGTGCCGGAGTGCCAGCTCACAGTTTTAATTAGTGCGTGGCATCTCTCTGTCGCTCTATGCCAGCCACACAAACAGTCAGACATTGTCATTATCTAAGTGGTAGCGTTTCGCTGTTGTGTTGCTACTTTAAAATTTGCTTCCGTGTCGAAAATTAAGTTAACAATGCTCGACAGCTCGACAATAGCCATGTTGGCCTTCTCTGGTTAGGGTTATTATTGGGTGGCATTATAAGCCGTTATATGGCTGGCTGGACGGCCTATGGCTATTGATTTATGCGGCGGTTGCACTTTCATTTGCATTTTACACACATTACACATACGCCTAGTTGCAGCTCAGCTTAAAATGCAATGTCAAAGACTTGCGTCAGTGACAGCGTCACAGCAGCGTCACAGCAGCGCCACAGCAGCGCCACAGCAGCGGCAGCGGCAGCGTTAAGCGCATTAGGCAGGTGAGCGACGGAGCTGCAACATATTGCACATACGCCCAGTTATCTAAGCCAGCAGCGTTGCAAGGTCAGGGCCAGGGCCGAAAGCTGTTCAAGGCTTAGCCTGATGGCGAGACAGTTGCAACAGCAACAACAATTGCTTCTACATTCAATTAAAGCCGCAGTCCGTAATCATCACCAACATTAGCATTAAGCTGCTGCTGCTCCTATTGGTCCCGTGTCCAGTGTCCCGTGTCCAGTGTCCAGTGCCCATGGCATAGGCGCTTGCAACCCGCTTGTCTCATTATTAAATTAGAATTAACTAAATTAAATGAGTGCTTCTCGTGTGTATGTGTGTGTGTGTGTGTGTGTGTGTGTGTGTTGAAGCATAAAATGCGCGTCGAAGCGCATCCAAGCAGCAAAATTGTACGCGCTGACCCAGCCAACCGCCAACCTCCAAACCGTGCCCCAAACTTCTGCTGCCCCAATGAATTTAACATTCGTGTCGCTTCGCTTTAATTGAGTTGCGCGCTAATTTGAAAGCACGGACACGGACCCGGAGCGGCCTGCAAAGCTTGGCAACGCGTTTCAAGTTAAGTAGCCGTATTTCGCTCCAATTTTTTTTTTTTTTTTTTGGAAACGTGCTTTAATGCCGCAATTTTGCCCAAATTGCTGACAGCTTATGATAACGTTAAGTGTAGGTAAGCATATCTATATTTAACCTGCAACTGCCTTGGAAATTTTTGTGAAATTTCTGAATTTTTTCCATAAATATATGACAGACAGCGCCTGAAGTTGCCTGTCGCTTTGATGCATTGGTTGGCAACCAGAAGGTAATGGACATTGTCGCACTTTTGATTTGGTTAAAAACACTGCACATTAATTATTGTTAATTTTAAGAGCAGGGAAGAGTAAGAGTGAAAATGCATTTCGCAAACATAAAATAGTTTACTTTTAAAAGGCAAATGACCTTATAACCTACTTTATCCATACAAATATATATACATATTTTGCAATTTTAATGGAACTCACAGAATATTTGAGCGATGAAAGATTGATTTTGCATGTTTTAACTTCGTTAAATATATGTTCAAGTTATGCAAAATGTGTTAAATCCAAATTTTAATAAATTTGAAAGGCTTGAATGCCGTGAAAAGTTAACTGGCATCTAGATGTGCTCTAGGTAAGAAATGCCAATGTCCAGGGCATTTCGCTCTGACAGGAAGTTGAATGTTTTGGCTCTGAAACTGCTGTCCAAATCACGACAGAAACCATGACTTACTGACACCTCAGGATGGCACAAAGAATAGAACGCAACACGAAAAGGTTACGGAAAAGCAGATTACGCAGTGCTTACATGGTACCAACTTTAGTAACTCGATCCACTGCCATTGAGTACACCAAAAAGGAGTAGCAGCGAAACCTCTCAGGGTGGAGTGGAAAACTGGTAGTGAAAGTAGAAAGTTGTTGCGAAAGGCTGAAGTAGATAGAAACGGGACTATATTGAACTATAAGAGTATCCAGTACCTCGCCTAGTCAGATGATATCGATGTCATTGCTTGTACAAAGCGAGCAGCTAACAGACCCTGAGAGAATCTCCTAGGTGTTGGGTCTGTTCGTAAATAAGATGACATGAGACATATGTTTGCCTCGAGTAAAGAGATGCCATAGTTGAAAACTCAGATTAATGTTGAAAACTATGCCTTTGATGTTATCCAGGATTCAGTTTAGCTGAGAATCGCTTTTGCCAGTAGATGTTAGTATGGTCACAGCAGGAAAATGTGTATTAGAGAGAGTGATTTATTGTCGCCAGACGAAACTAATATTCTAAACGTCTAACGTCTTCATGACGCAGTCTAATGAAGACACCCTTGGAGTGTTTGAGCGGAAGGTACACCGTAATGACTCTGACATTGAATGGAGCAACGAACTCTATGAGCTCTACAATGACACGGACGTAAGCAAGCAAATTAACATCAACCAGCGGCTCCGCTAGCTAGTTTAAGTTGTGCGTATGGATGAAGAAACTCCGAGTAAGGTCTTCAATGCAGCTTTTGAAGTAAGGCGACGAAGGGACACGTCATGTCTACAGGTTGAAAGCACGCCAACTACCTTTGGGATCACCGATTGGAGAAGGCGAGCAGAGTTGCTCTTTATCAGGTCGTAACCTGGTAACGGGTTGTTATGGCCAATTAAGAAGAAGAAACGAATAGATTTTAGATAGGAGAATTCCCCGAAGATTGTTGCTGTTATTCCTAATCGACAGCTTTTCGACTCTTTCGAAGTGCGACAGAAAAAACTCTGGCGTCGATACTCTTTTTATCGGCAATACACAATGTGTTGATTGCCACCGCTTGTACATCAGATAGATGAAATCCGACAGTTTTCCAAACATGAACATCTGCGTATTTCTGGTAGTAGTCGAGAGCTACACCGTGTGGTGAGGGGATAAGAGAATACCACCTCAGCAGGTCAAAGCTTGTCGTATGAGGCGACTAACAATAACACTGGGTTCTTTCGAGACCAGAAGAGCCACCCCAGTCCTTAAAACGGTTGTGCGTGGAGCCCAGCACGTTAAACCACAATTCTAAAATGTATTTACATCGGGCAGTAACTCGATAACGGGTTGTTAAGACCAGCTAAGAAGAAGAAGAAATCGAAAGATGTATCTCTTGTAGAATTTCTATTTAACGGCTATTATGATCAAAGCGAGGCTCAACTTAAGTTCAGGTGCTAGCACAGGTAGTCAGATTTCTGGGCTACGCAGCTGCCGGAATAGCTGGAATACAGACGAATCTTAAATGCAACGTTGGAAATCATACAATGGCTGTCGCTTGAATAAAACCTTACTCTAAGTGTCAGAAGTCAAAAGAGCTGTACATTTTCTTTGGGTTTATTTTGCAATATATGAGAAGCAACTTCACAGACAGCTGTGTGCGATGTTTGCAGAACACAAATCGTTAAGCGGTCTACGCGATTTGCAATTCTTCGAATGTTCAATAGGTCTAATCAGCTTTTTGGGAAAACTTCTTAGTCTATTTGTATGCTGTTCCGTAAAGTACTGAGAGCTGTCTGTATCTATGAATATCAGAGACAAAAGTCTCTTTTATTTATGCTACAATTTATACTCTAGACAATGCATGTGTGTGAGTGTGGGTTTCTGTATGTGCGTGAATAGTTATTTACATGTCGACTGGGCTGTCTGTATGCCTAACTGACATGTAGGCAATCCAAATCGAATAGAGAAATTGCCTAAACCAAACGAGGAAAAGCATTTAGTACAAATACAAAATTTATCGATTACCGAATGACTGTGAAAATGCCAGCACAGAGAGCAAGTGAAAACTAAACGAAGCATACGTGAAAAACAGAAACAAATACAAAAACAGCAACAACGACAGGAAAAACTAATGGAAATGATAGACAAGCGCCGACAAGTGCCATGTCCACAGCAATGTGGCTGCTGCCCATATTGAAACCATTGGATATAGGTTATGTGCATATGTTGTTTTTGTTATTGTTGTGGGGTCAGTTGGACATGTTCTGGTGCCATATCAAACAAAAGGGGCAAACCGCGAGAGCTCCCCGAGGAGTTGCCGCCAAAAGCCCCTTTGATTTATAGTGCAGCAAGGAAAAGTAGAAGGTGCATCGCAGTGTGTATGTGGGTTTTGGGTTTTGGGTGTTCGTCAAAGCGCAGGCAACGGTTTGCACGGCTCAAAAACATACACTGCTCGCTAAATATTCACACAAACACAACAGACAGACCGACAGACCGACAGACTGACTGACAGCAGATCTGCCCCTATAGAGTATATAATTCTATGTTTTACATACATATTTTATACGAGGCTAATGTTGTGTAAACAAAGCTGCAAAAATGAAAAATAAAAACAATGAAAAATTGCTGGAAAATTGTGTAATAGCCATTGCATAATATTTATGACCGACTATGCATAAATTTGCCCATTGTAAGTGTTCGTTCATCGGGGATACTCCGGAATGGCCACATCCATTATAGATGTTTGCTGCTTTATGCTAGCACATTATAATGTTGTTCCGAAATTGCTATTTAACTTTGCTATTCTGGCGCTTAAAGCAGCGGTCGGCAGCGGCAGCAGCGTAATGTTCGTTCTTGAAACAGCTCGCACATTGCAGCGTTTTGAGTACTGCCGACCACTGTCTAGGTAGAAAGGTACACATAAGCTGACGAGCACCCTGCACATATGTTTTGGAAATTCATTGAAATTCTTTTGCTGCCATCGTCTAAGCTGCCGCTGCCGCTGCCGACTGTTGGCTTAGAGTTAGCAAAACGCTTCAAAGTAAGTAGCAAAAAAAAGTGTGTAAACCTTAAATTATAATCCTTTTATTGTTGAAATCTCTCTGTGCAAGTCTTTTTCCAATTACTTAGGAATTCGGAATGGGTAAACCGTTTGAATGTCAATATTGATTCGAGTGTTGCACGTATTGAAAACTTATGACCCGATACACACAGCACAGTTCGTTCGCAGCACACAATCAAAATATTTTGATTTTACAACGCAGGTTGGCCAATCGATTGCAGTGTGTATGGGTGGACACTATACTCTTTATCTGCAAGTCTGTGCCTATGAGTGCTAGCACTCTGGCTTAGAAGGCTTAGTACACCGAAACACAAACACAACTCTGATAGCCAATGCCAGCTCCAAGAGCTCCTCCAAACACGAGGAGCATAAGCCTTTTGGTATTGTATCATCATCATTCAATATTCCAACAGTATCGCTTTCGTTCTATGGCACAGTTTTCTTTCCCTGTCTCTATGTTTATTATCATACTAGAGAGAGAGAGAGAGATGCGCTAACATTAATTGTAAGACATTCGCCAGTTTTATGTTTATGAATCTTAGTAAAGAAAATACATTGTTCTTTACTTTTGTACTTTAGTTCCACGAACTAGTTCAGAACACGCGTTGAATGCGTACTATTGCACTTTGCATGCACAGCCCATGCGGCGAACCTACGTCTTTTACATGGCAATGACCTAGCCAAGTGTCAATTGCTCCAATTACACTCTTTTTGCGCTAGTTGGCAGTTAGTCTGTTTTCGTGTTTTTGATTAGAGACGCCTGGAGGAGAGATTTCCGTTAGGCCGTAACCATGTAACGGGTTGTAATGGCCAGTTAAGAAAAAGAAAAAGTGAGATAGTCGGTTTCATATGTTTCAGTCGTTTCAAAGCGTAACCATGCAGAATTCTTGCATAACGTCGATCATGGTAAGTGTAGACAAGATTCAACCTGCCGAGACTGAAATGAAAGATAAAAAAAGAACAATAGGCCGCTGCCGAACCCTGTCAGGGTGTTGCGAAATGCTCCACTGAATGCTGAGTAACAAAACAATTTGTGAAAAAATCCAATCCATATATCTTGTCCGCCAGAAGTGGAAAGATCTGTGAGCTCTGCAGCATGTGTTGCAATAATACAGGTTAGCATGTGGCCAATATGAGTGTGCCGACTTCTGCGGGCTTTCTTGAAGAGAACGACTCGACTGAACAGTTTCAATGTCATTGCAAGGACACTCTTCAGACGAGTGAGGTATGTACTCCAGCATGAGCTTTTACGCAGAGGGCCCGCCATTACAGTCTAATCCATTTCCTTATGCTGTTTTTGCACTTCAACTGTTCTTTCAGGTTTTCTTCAACATCCTTCGATGAGCCATCTCCCAAACACTGAAATCTAATCTAATCTAAGCACCAATGAGCTTGTGCTAAATTGGTAAACTATTTTATATGTGTTATATGTACGTCTCGCATAAAATCTGCCCTAATGAGTTCAGCAAAAGTTGCACAGTGGTCTGAAATCAAGCACAAATTTCATTTTGTTTTTCCTTTTTTTTTTTTGGCTTAATTTGTGGTTGCAAATGTTGCTTTATTCCGTATCGCCTGCTGAGTAGCGCTGATAAAAGCGCTGCAGTTATCTAACCCAAAAAACGAGTACAAAATTCTAATGGGCCGCCAGACAAAGAGAAATTGCTTTAAAGTGCATTTTAAAAATGGTTGCACAATAGACACAGAACAAATTGCATGTCACACGGTGGCACAAGGTGCTAGAGCGAGATAGAGTGGTGGCAAAGGTGGCAGAGGTGGCGGCATTGTTGGCCGTGTTGGCAACATGCAACTTTTTGCGGAAACTTTAAAACGCGCCAAAGCTTTTGCCTGGCTGCCATACTAATATTGTAACTAATTGTCGTTCTTTTGTATGGGTGCCGAAAGTGTCTATATATGTGTGTGTGTGTGTGTGTGTGTGTGTGTGTGTGTGTGTGTGTATCTCGCAGAGACAGTGTTAGTGTGTTGGGCAAAAGTCAAAGAGATTAAAATTCGTTAAAGTGCAAAGGTTACACAAAGTTGACTTTTCACTTGTTCGTCGTCATCGCTTTTGGCATACCTTCAAGTTTTGGTTATTCTGAATTCATTAGAAGTCCAACTCTTATGCCGAAATCTGTTACTACGCTTGGATGGTGTTACGCTTAATTGTTGTGAGAGTGAAACGAAGAGCATGCATGCTAATGTTATGTTGAAAGTATAAATTATTCAAACATCCAAAAACAAAAGTACCCCATCAAATTTTATTCTACTTTTCTCTACTTAAAGCTATTCACATAATAAAGTTTTGATTTTGTCAATGACGTCACAATAGTTTATATCGATTACACAGGTCTACAAAATACCGGGTTCATGTCTGTTCATGTTGTTGGCAAGCTGAGGCTCATGTCCGAAGTAATTTGCTGCGTAGAATCCAAATCCATGGTTAGAATTGCCCATCACGTCAGGATTTTAAGATATTTGAGGTTATGTACCCGAAAAACGTTTTTTTTTTCCTACTTTTGCGATTATGCACAGGATGCAATGATCGTTTATATTTGGTCGAAATAATCGATAGTACTGATCATAGACAGCATTTGTTGTCCACTAATGCTGCTCTATAAAAGTGTCTTATAAAGATGATCGAAACTAGGGAACTTGCAAAAAATTAACGAAAAATACTTCCGGTCCGAAATAGTGAGGTGTTTTGGTACTTACGGATTTAAATAAAAAATAAACGCTGAAACTGTTGAACTTAACATCATGAAAGAGAGATTTTGAAGTATTTTTAATGTATTCTTTCGAAATCGACAAAGAAATTACATTACATTACATCCCAAATCAAAATATCTTGCTTAACAGTGATTTTTCGATATCATTTGTTGAAAGATAATCAATGACATTGGAATCACAGCTGAAAAAGTTATAAATGCTTTACAGAAAAATGCCTCGAAAGCTCAAATTTCTTTTTTGGAGTTGTTTTTTTAATGGTCTACTGAACTTGACTTATAGATCTAATAGATCGCTTCATAAGGCCCGCAGTTCCACTGTAGCACCGTGTTATCTATATCACTTAGCTGATGGCATCTTTAATATTTTAACAGTTGATGAGTTATTGACTTTTAGAATAGTTCTGCCTCAAAAAGTGGTTTATTTACAGATTTCGTCACTTAGTATTATTATAGTCCATCTTTGGGTTCTATAAAAAACAGTCCTCAAATTAAGTTGCCCGAAATCGTAGATTTTTACCAAGCTCGTTCTAACGATCAGTTCGACTTGTAACCGACTGGAAACCAAATTCTCCTTTATCGTTTTGTTATTTTCCAAAAACACATCAGAATAAACGAAAATACTGAAACTTCCATGCGAAATTTCCAAATGTCTTACAAGTGAAGTGAATGCGCCTCTCAATCACATTTTTTCTTTCTATCTCTAATGACAGGTGCTAGGGATACTTCCAAAAGGGTTACATGTAACCGCCTCCCTCTCTCTTTACACTACAAGTTATAAGCAATTTCAAGCACACTATGATGATCGAAGCGTAACTGAGAGCGAAAGCGAGAGCGACACTTTTGAAGAGTATAGATTTGGAGAGCTATCGCTTCCTAGAGTGGTATTATTCATTTACACAGATTTTAAGTTATTCCTTTCGGAGTTTTAGTGGATTATCTGTGTGAATACAGCTTTTTAACGCCTGTATTCTAGTGTATACGCACTTCGGTGCCAGCTGCTTTGGCTGTTTTTGCTGTACACGCAGCTGTTGGCCTTTGTTTTGTTGCGGCATGCCACGTGGTTGACTGGTCGGCAAAAACTTGCTCGGTTCAGCTAGTCGTACAACGTTGGTGGTATGGGCGGCATCCCAGTGGCAGATAATTGGCCAGGCCGGTTGTTGTGGGCAGACACCGAGAGACACACAGACAAGCAGACAGTTGGACTGACAGACGGCGCATTTGGAGCCCGGCTGCTAAGACTTTCGTTAGAATTGGCTGGTTAGAGGCACAGTTGTTGGTTGCCACTTAAATGCCGCACTGCCACGGTTCATGCCACCCTTTGAGTGTGTACGTGAGTGTGGGTTAAAAATTGCTTTGGAATTTAAGTCGGTTATCGGCATTAACCAGACGTGGGGAGACGGCATGCCATTGTATCTATTGCCTGCAATTAATTTACAACAATTGTTAGTTTAAGTGCATATTTTAGAACAGCAACAACAACACTGACACTCTGTGCCTCCTAGAGACTTGATGTGTGTTGGGTGTGATGGCTCATCAAAGAAGGTTGCGCCATTCCTAGTACTCAGGTCGCCTTGCCCCTTGTGCCACGTTGTCTCCTAAAACAGCCACAAAAAGTATGCAACACTATTTTGTTTGCATTACTTGTGTTTTTGGAAGGATTGCAAGCACACAAAGTCTAAAACACACACACACCGGACTCCCTTTGAGCTGCTGCACTGTTAACTCGAAGCACACACAGAAATTGCGTATATGCAGATATTGAGTATACGCAATGTGTACTCATAATAAATGTTTATTGCTTGTTTAGAAATGATTTTGTGTTTCTTTTATAGTTTATCCGACAGTAAAATTTGTTGTTTACGAATCATTTCAAATGCAATTAAAAAAGGAACAAATGTGGCATAGTTGAGAGCAGAGTTCCAGAGTACAATATTGTAAGTCTATGCAGTTGGGATAACACGGAATCGTGCTTTTCGCAAACCGCGAAATTAATGTGAGTCATTCTTGTGCTACTCGAGTTCTAGCTGTTCACTGGAAAATCAGATATTGAAACAACTCAACTCACTTCCTGCGCCTAAAGAAACAACGCATCAACTGTTTTAGTGTCCCTAGCTCCTATCTAGTCTCCGAGATCTCGGTGTTCGTCACAAAACATGAAAATGGTGCAGCGTGTGTCGCTTTTTTGAATAGTGAAGTTTAAGCCGCTTTTCACCGCTTTTTTCAAAAGATATTAAGTTGTTGTGCCAAGTTTTAATTTTCTACAGTGGAAAATGTGACTGTAACTAGTTAAAAAACTTCGAAGAGTGTTGAAAATTTGGTATTATAAGAAAAGTAAAGATATGTCTATGCCGAGTTTGATGATTGCAGCTTAAGGAATGTGTTGCTAAACAGTAAAATTGTATCTGCTGTAACTCTTTACAGCTCTTTTCGCCTTGCTGATTCAAAAACACTAAATTAAATTGAGGAAATAATGCATAAGACAATAGATGGCGCTGCTGCATTTCAACTTAAACACCGTTCAATCGATCGCAAAACTCATATAGAACGAAACGCTTTATCTTATGTAATCGAAGTATAGGATCAATACTTTTCTGGGAATCACTGGTAATGTTTAGACCTGGGAATTGATCCTAACATTATAGTTCAAATGGTTTCCAAGATAATTTGAGATGTGGTCATGTGCAGATGTTATGTATTTATGTGGTGATGTGGTTATATGGTGATTTGGTGATATGGTGATATGGTAATATGGGGATATGGTGATATGGTGATATGGTGATATGGTGATATGGTGATATGGTGATATGGTGATATGGTGATATGGTGATATGGTGATATGGTGATATGGTGATATGGTGATATGGTGATATGGTGATATGGTGATATGGTGATATTGTGATATGGTGATATTGTGATATGGGGATATGGGGATATGGTGATATGGTCACATAGTTATGTGGTGATATGGTGGTGTGGTTATGATATAGGGAATAGGTGATACAGGAAAATGGTAATGTGGTGATATAGTAATATGGTGGTATGGTTATATGGTTATATGGTGATATGGTGATATGGTGATATGGTGATATGGTGATATGGTGATATGGTGATATGGTGATATGGTGATATGGTGATATGGTGATATGGTGATATGGTGATATGGTGATATGGTGATATGGTGATATGGTGATATGGTGATATGGTGATATGGTGATATGGTGATATGGTGATATGGTGATATGGTGATATTGTGATATTGTGATATTGTGATATGGTGATATTGTGATATGGGGATATTGGGATATGTTCACATAGTTATGTGGTGATATGTTGGTGTGGTTATGTGTTGTGATGTGATGATATGGTGATATAGGGAATAGGTGATATAGGAAAATGGTAATGGTGTGATATAGTGATATGGTGGTATGGTTATATGGTGATATGGTGATATGGTAATATGTTAATATGGTGATATGGTGATTTGTCGATCTGGTGATATGGTGGTGTGGTGCTATGGTGATATGCTCTTACATATAGTAATTTGCTGATATGGCAACATAGTGACATGCTGACATTTTGATATAGTGATAAAGTAATATGGTGCTATGGCGATATATTCACTGTGACTGATACTAATATGGAAAAAAAAAGATAAATAGTAAGAGGAGAGATAGCTGTCTACAACTAAGGAGCAGTTGCGAAACACTGCCAGTTTAGAAGTTCAACTGTAGTTACACTCGCTGCTGTAGGTTTTTTGTATTGTATGTTATTGTTGGCTAATACCATATAAACTTTTCGATTCTGCTGTCTGAAAGACAAAAACTCGACCAGACGCGTACAGTGGGCAACCGAGGGGGCGTGGCGACACACAACACACAGGGGCTAACGGCGGCAAGGCACTAAGACAGCACACAAACAAACGAAAAACCGGTAACAATGTTGCCAGTTATTAACATTTATAGTTGCGTGTCAAGTTGATTCGAGATACGCCGGCTTGGGGTCTATTTTTATGTGTATGCGAAATGTCTGCAAGTGTGAGTGGAGGGTTCCCTTCGGATGTGCTAGTTAAAATTAGTAAACTGACAGAAACTTTGCCCACTTGGAGCAAAGAGACGCCTATACGCACGTGACTTTGAAACTTTGATTTTCGATTTTCAACATTTTGCGGCTTGATTTTGATGAGCCAAGAATGGGCAAGCTGGACGTTGAGCAGGAAAATAATGATGACAATGATGACGATGATGATGAGGATGGCATGTTGATGATGCTTGGGAAAACATTTAATAAACTTTGCAGCACGTAGCATGGCCTGCAGTAAGAGGCAACATCGGCACATAAACAACAATAAACAGTTGAAGAGAGAAAACTCAAATGAATAGTAGTAGACTTACAGTTATAAGTTGCCTAAAAGCGCTACACGAGATGCACAAAAAAAATGGCGACAAAACATTAAACTACATATAATTTGGAGAAACTCTAGAGCACAATTCAGTAGTTTTAATGGGTTTAGTCAGTCAAATGTATGATGGATCTGATGCGGAACAGTTTTTAAGGCTCTAAAGGCTCTGGAGTATCTGTGTCTGCGTTTTTGTGTGTCAAAATGTCGCTACATTGTGACCAAATGGACAGAGTACTAGCTCAAGGCCAGAGCAATCGCAATGACAACAACTTGGGCCAAGAAGGAGGAAATGAATCCGAAAAGAAAAACAAAAACGAAAATGAAAATATTCATTAAATTTGCAATTGTGTGAAATTTCAACTATGTCACACAAACAAACAAAAAATAAGAGAACTGTCACTCGCTACGAAAGTTGCAAAAATGTAACATTTTTAGCCGAACAGCTTAATTTAAAAGCGAGTATGTTTAAAATAATAAACTAATCTCTTCATTTGCTATTAAATGACGAACACAAAGCGAATAGCTTTCTATAACAGTTTAAAAAAGAAGTTAAGCCTAAATACAATGGTATTTCCTTAATTACTTTGTGAATTTTCAATCCATTCGTGTGGCATCAATAATATGTCGAGTTATATGTGCAAATTGCGCCTGTGGGCGCTGCTAATACAAGTATACATGAGCGTAACACCACCCGAGGGTAACACCATATAAACATACATACATACTTATTCCCAATTTGAATTCCAAATGTAGTTTAATTAGCTAAGTTTTAGTGCAAACATGCAGTATATTGACGAAGACATAAAGGTTATGCTCTCCGGCCATAACTTTTGATGGGATTATCTGACTTGATTATTTTTGTATATGAAACACTAAAGAGTGTAGCTTTACAAAACACCGCTTATCTGCGACGCATTCTCTAAAAGAAACTTGGACACCATGATGAGTGACGCTAGCTATTGTAATTTAGTATTTCGTCAAACTTTCCGTTCTGCTGAGTATGATGATAACACAGCACATAAAAGCGGCATACCTGTCAGTCTTATCCTCGAGGCGCGTCAACTAATCAAGTACTGTCAAATTTTGGCAAAAACTCTCAAATCCCATCGATTTCGTGACTGAATGAGCACTGTCTGGCGGCCAGCCACCTCAGGACCTTGTACCTAAACCTAAATTACACTTGGCTTTGCGTAATGCTGGCCAATATCAATCAAAATCAATTGAACTTATCACGCAGAAGGCACAAAACCTTGCTAGTACGTAACAGCGATCTGACCGTAACGTGGAGGTCCACAACTCATGTCAGTCTAAGAAAAAATTCACAAAAGTATACAAACTAGTATAACAAACTCATGAAAATACAGAGGCTTTCAATGCGAAGTTGTCCCAAAGCGGCACTGGATATTCCTATAACTCCAAATGAAAGCAACGCTACTAAGAATGTCGGAAGTGTATGTGACTAGAAGGGGACACATACATAATTAGTACCCATGAAGCTGACAAACTGTAAGAGACAATTTCGCCGCTTCCTCAACCCAGGCATGAAATTTCTACTGAACACCATTTCAAGCGGAGCTTCAGCAGCACTTTAAGCAACAAACGAGCTTGCAAAGCCCTAGAGAAGAAGACTATTAGTCTTCCTTCATACTTTCCTATTGAAAGGTATGACAAATTAAGGAACAGGACTTGGACTTCTGGGGCATGGGCGCCAGCGCTATAAACCTAAATAGTAAAGACCAGCATAAGCGAAAAACTAACTATCATATAGCCAGAGCAGCTGTACAAACTAGAAACGAAGTCAAACTGTAGCTTGGTCACACCAACATTCCTAGAAACATGCGTACCCATTGATAGGGCCGAAGCAGACGAACCACAAACTGGTTAGAGCTTCATGCAACTCCTCTGCTGCTATGACTTAAATGGGCTCAAATAAATATCACAATTGGGAAAATATTCGCTGGCATTACCAGCTTCAGTAACACAGTTCTTTCCTGGCGAGAAGAAGAATTTCTCTACTAGGTGGCTTAATTGAAACCATACCAGAAATTTAGATTAGACTTAGTTATATAGAGCTGACAGGGGAGTTGTATGCTCTGTAGAGGATAGATCTTAAGGGTTGCGGTGCAGTAAATCACAACAATAGAACATGAAAAGGGCCATGAAGGTCAAAGTTACTGCTGCATCTACTTAGAACAAGTTTGGTTATAAAAGGGTCAAAGCCAAGACTGCGTTTGGCTTTATTTACAATTGAAGAGATTAAATTGGAGATTAAAACATAAATTAGAGTCAAAATGCACACCTAAGTCAGAAACTGTAGAGATGCGTTCGAAGGGAACATCATTAATAAAATAGACAGTCTCCTGGTGGCCAACCCGACAAAAAGACATAAATTTGCATTTTAGGGTATTATGAATAGGCGAACAGGGCATTAACATCATGCTATAGAAGAACGCTAAATGAAGGATGTCTTAACGTCAAACAAAGCTTCACATCGTCAGAGCATACATTAAAACACGACAACTATACACTATACTAGGAAGGTTATTAATGAAAAGCCAGAAAAACAATGGGCCCAGGAGGCTGCTTTATGGAAACCCAGAAGTAACCTAAACTGTTTTAGAGAGTGAAGACCGTTAAGTGACTTTCTTAGCTCTGTTAGTTATATATGACTCAAGCCAATTCAAGAAAAAGTAACAAAAACCAATAAGATCTAACTTAAGAAGACATTGGCTATGATCAACAGGATCGAATGCTAATCAGCTGTTATTATTACTATTATTATGATAAGATCGGCGAGTGGCTAAAGTGTATTAGTTTGTCTTTATATTTGATCAAAATATAGCATCATAGTAGTGTTTGTACAGTTACTTTCTGTTTTCTTCTAGTCTATATCAGTTTTCAATTGCTTTATCTAGACTTTTTTGTATCAAGGGCATTGCCTGCTGCTTGTGTTCTAAGTGGAAATTTTATTTGTAATATTTCCCCCAAGAGTTCAAGGATACGCGTCGAGGCGGCTACTTGAGTCACCAAAACAGAAACAACACGGAAAACCCCAAAAACCAATTGAACAGCAACAGAAATTGTAGTTAAGTTATGCAAACAAAAGCGCGCACACACACACACATCTACACATATTGTGTATGTGTGTGTGTGGCAAGTGCACCTGTATGCGGCACGCAGCAGTGTTTTTGCTGGTGTTGCGTTGCCTTTGCTCACATGACTCGAATGATTCGTTCAGATTTTACGAGCAACACTCACACACACTCACTCACACTCACTCACACTCACACACACTCACACACTCTTGTTTGGCAGCTGGCTATCCAAGTTGCTGCTTGGCGCAATTTTTATGTTAATTTTTATTGCTTTCTGCCTGCTCATTTTGATTGTCCTTGCTGGCCATTTTGTTGTTGCTGTTGTTATGATTGTTGCCATTTTGTTTTTGCCTTGTTTGTTTTCCGTTATGCGTCGCCATCTTTGTTTTGTGGTTAACGCTACGCGTTGCTCTCGTTGTTGTTGTTGTTGTTGTTTCTGGTTGTTTTTTGGTGTTGCGCGTTCTCGAAAGCTGCTATTGGAATTAATTTATTTTGTTGCTGTTGTTGTTGTTGTTGTAGCTGCTGTTCACTGTTTATTTACTTTTCCTTAATTTGCCTGCGGTTTTTGCTCTGTGCTGCTGCTGCTGCCCGGTGCTCACCGCTCTAGCCGCTTGTGACCTTTGACCGCTTGTTGCTTTCACCTGGCAGCCTTCTATGGAATGTTTCTTGTTGTTTTTGTTGTTGTTGTTGTCTATTGCCATTATAATCTGGACAGCTGCAGCCATTGCAGCACACACACACACACACACCCACACACATTGACACAGCAATTTTCATTGCCACTCTTCAAGTTTTTTTTTTAGCTCAACACTTCAATTTGGGGCATGGTCATTGCTGGCAAGTGTAGAGTGTGGCCAGTGGCTAAATGTGGCTACTGCAATTGCCGGGAATAGCCATTAAAGTCCCGCAGCCACTTCGTTTCCAAACAACTCAGCCAACAACAACAATAAAATCAAAAAAAAATTGAAGGTCTTAGAAAAAAACTTAGTTTTTCTAACGAAAATCGCTCTTTTTAATATGCTTTAAGGCGATTTGCCTGCAAAAAATGTCAAATTTGAGAAGCACGCCTTTCAGCTGGAACGCCAACGTGGAGCTCAAGTAAACGCATTCCTACAAATGGACCTGCCAATTCAGACCGTACGGTCTAAGGAATTTGTTTATGCTCAATAACATTTAGCATGCGATACTTCGTCTGGCACTCTACCAAAGGAGTGCAAATCACAATGATTTTAAAGCCTTGGCAGCCAACTACTTCCATGGCAGAGAGTATTGGCAACCGCTAATCTGGCGACCATAACACCAGTTCGGGCTGAGCGGCTGCAGCATTTACTCTACGCTACTACTTTGGAGCGTTTTTAGACATTATGCAGGTCTCCGACCGACTTCGGCACGATGGTCTATTATAAAAAATCAAAAGTTCAATATCGAATATTAAAATCGACAGCTACAGAATTTCGGTAAAGGGTGAGCTGTCCGACAGGTGACTCAACCAAGCTACGGTTCCACAAGGACAGTGTTCTCGGTCCCTACTTAAACAGAATGGACATGCCGCACACTATGATCAATACGGGTCTCTTCATGTGCTCAGCTATTAGCGCTCAAGAAGAAGCTGTGGCAAAACGTTGGCCCAGTCAGTTCAATAAAAAACGACGTTCTACGCTCAATTTAGACGGAAAAGTAACACCTATTGAGCCTAACTAGGAATCCAACTTGATCCAAAACTGAACTGCGGCCAACATAGAGCAAAGCATACTCTAAAATCGCATACTAGTGCCAATCTGTTGTAATGGCATCCACGTCTGTGATAAGCGCAATTGCGGACGCCCTGTGACATGTCCGTATCCGCAAACTGCACAAGGATATAGGCATTCTATTCGTGGGTTCATAAAGAAATAAACCGGCCGTTGTGAGGTTCGCTTAAGCGAAGTGCTCGCAGAACTTTTATAGGGATTGGGAACCCACCAAAGATGCTATAAGGTTGCTATATATGGCTATAGGTCTTACGCTTGAATGGTGTGACGCTTGTGTGTGCTGTGCTAGCAGTGTGCGCGAAAAGAAGAGCATGCATGCTTATGTTTGTTTTTTGTTGTTGGTGATTCGCTTACAAAGCGCTCTAAACAAATAGTTAAAATTTGTTGCTTTTATTGAAAACGAAACGAATTTAAAGATTTAAAAATCAAATTACACCAAATACTAGATAAATTGGTTTTCTTGGTATTCCGCATTTGTGAGCCTTTTAGCTGGAAAAGTATTTGGTTTTACCAATAACTGTTTTAAATGCATGTTGTGCATGGTTTTCGCATATAAATTGGAGATTACAGATGACAAAAAAAGAAAAAACATCATTAATAAATTACTGTTGCTGTTATGTTGAATTTTGTTATTAGCTGGCCACACTGCGCATTCAAAAGCCGCTTTTCTCAGTATTGTGCATTTGTGAGCATATTCCCTGGAAAGTATTTAGCTCTACAAACAATTCTGCTGCTTCGATTCTGTCCAATCTCTACATCAACTGGAATTTACAGTTGCATTTCAGATGTATGGGCTTTAGGCTATTCGTGGGAAAAGCAGCAAAGGAAACATCAAATGCATTGGTAATTACAAGCAACTGCAGCTTTTCCGGCAACAGTACGCACATTGTGATTGACCTACGGGCATCAACTGGCAAGCCGGCGGGGTGTCACACACAGCTGGCATGCCAGCTGCAATACATTTCCCATTGAATCATCAAAATGGAAAACTCTAGGATATTTTCAAACTCACGCAACAGCAGCAGTGCGACAGACAGAAAATAAGGCGTCAGAGGTTAGGTGTAGTGCTGGAAAATGCCATGAGATTTGTGAGCTATTTCCCAGATGTTTGTTGTGCTCTTCTTGTTGTGTGCCGTTGTTTGTTGTAGCATTTTCCGATTTTCTGCTTGATTTGCAAAGCATTTGACGAGTCGTAAAAAGCAAGTCGTGCACAGTGGTAACAACAGGGGGGGCAAGCAGAAGACAGCGCATTGGAGGCCAGCTGCTTTTGGCAGACTTAAACCATTGCTGCGTTATTTTGAGATATTCAATTTTATGATTTTTATTCGGTTTTTTGTCGTTCTTTTTACGCACAGATTTCTTGGTGCTGCTATACTCTTTCGAAAAAAGAACGTTTTCGTTTAAGCACCCAAGCTCATCGCAGTTAAAGATGAAGTTTAGAAACCTCTGCAAATTTAAACAGCTGCTTTAAACTTCTCTCAATCTAAACGCAACCGTTATACGGTGAAGAGCGATGAATGAGCGATGTAATGACAACATGCAACCAAAGGGACAACGTTTTGCATTGCATTTTCATTAAGCGTGAAAGAAGAACACCATTTTGGTTTTTCGGTCAAGCCCTTAACTGCAAAAAGCTAATGTGCCTTTCAGAATTTTCCCTAACGCTTTTCAGCCCCTAATTTCCTAATTCTGCATTAAATCGAAACGACACTGGACATTTACGTTTTGATGGCTTACACACATTGGAATTACAATGATTCTCAAGAGATGATGATAGATGATGATGTCAGATAATGGGTGATGATAGCAGATGACAAGAAAAGGAAAAAACGTGTCCATTAATAAGTTGTGTCAGCTTTTTAATGGGTTTCGTTGAGAGATGATGATAAAAGACGATGATAAGAAACGATATTGAACAAGATCAAGGGATAATAATTACAAAGCGATGAGTGCGCTTCATTAAATAACGTCAGCTTTTAGCGGGTTTTGGCAAAGAAAACAAAAGACAAGTGTTGATAAGAGATGCTGATGAGAGATAATGTAAAAGATGATCAAAAAGAAGAAAAAAAGAAGAAGCGAAAGAAAGAGAATGGAAAATATAAGTGATGATGTTGAAGATGATCAAAAAAAAAAAAGGAATAGCGACAAGTTTCCTTTATTGTATAAGTTGAGATTTTCAACGGGTTTTAGCGAAGAAAAGAAAAAGGTGATGGTGTGCAGTGATGATGTTAAAGATGATAAACAAACAGATCAAAAGTTTCTATAATTTTAGCTTTTCAGCAGGTTGTCGGCGAAGAAAGGCAAAAATCGATAAGTGTCAGTTAAAGTATAATGTGTGCTTTTCAGCCGGTTTATCGGCGAAGAAAGGCAAAAATAAGTGATCATGTTGAGAGTTGATGTTGAGAGATGTTTATAAGAGATGATTATAAAAGATGATGAAAAAAAAAGATATGCTTCCTTTGTGGAGTAATGTCAGCAAGATTAGATTCGTTCTGTGCCGTGGCTGTGACGGCTCATCAGGCACTCAGTCAACTTTATGCCATACTCGATAGAAGAAGTTAGGAGACTGAGAGGAAAGTAAGCAGTTGTGAAGTTGTCTGCAAAGTGATAGTAACAGGCTCACGTCCTGCCAATCTCGCAACTCCCAAAGTGTATTGTCTATTCGTTAGCTCTTTATGCTTTTTTCTATGTATCTTATTTTATTTTTTTTTTTTTTTGTCCAAAAGGCCCAGCTAGTTTTGTCGTAACATATTTCGCTTGTGCTGCCTTTCTTGCTGGCGGCATCGTTTGAAGTCGGGAGCATGAAACACGCTGTTCTGCTCCGTTCTGGCCTCGTCTGGTGTGTTTGGCTTGGTTTGGTCTCGGGTTTGGTGTATTGTGCGCCGCGCTGTCTGAAGGATAATGCGAACAAGTGGATACAAATGTATGACACGATAAAGGCAAAGTGCAGTCAGTTAGTCTGAAAGGCGCTCTACACTCTTGCTGTCTCTCTCTCTCTCATCGCTGTCTCCCTCTTTATCTGCTCTCTCTCTCTCTCTCTCACTTTTAACGGTACTGTGTTAAGGCAGCTGTCTGCCAAGCGTTGCTCTGTCTTGTTACTGTTTTCTACTTCCGCTTCCGATGTTGTTTCATTCTTGTTGTTGGCCTTTTGCACAAATTTGAAAATAATTTACAATGTTGTCGTAAACAAGTTTGCTTTGCATATGAGTGTGTGTGTGTGTGTGTGTGTGTGTGTGAGTGTGTGTGACTTTGCCACCCGCTCTTATGCCACAGCTCAACCCACTCCGCCGGAAGCCTTTCAGCTCGCTCAGGCACGGCCGTGTGCATATGTTTATGTAATTGCGAATTACGCTGCATCACAGTGCGTATACTTGACCTTCAAAAATTGGCTGATCAATAAATGTTGTTCTGTTTGCCATTGTTGTTGTGGTGGCTGTTGTGGTTGCCTGTTTTATTTCTACGGCTTGTTGAGCCGTAAAACGAGTATGCGCCATGGCAAACAAATAACAAATAAAGAAAGAGAAATGAAATGAGCAAAAGAAAGAAATGAATCGAGTGTCGGCACAGAAGTCAGCCTGAAACCGAGTCGGAGTTACATATGTGGCTGCGCGTGTGAGTACAGTAAACAGTCGCAGAGTAAAACTGAATAGCTATAAAGTTAGCATGAAAATCTCAATATTTTTCGATTATTCAGATTTTGTCAATTGTTATACAACCTAGTAGGGATAGTACGTATCATTCTTTTTATATATTTGTTTAAGATGCCGTTTCAAGAAGATTTCGGCTTCAAACGGGAGTTAAGGAAAAAGATGATGCAGATGATCAGAAGAATAGCACAAATGTGCTTCTTATAGAAAAAACAATTTACTCGTACCTAAGCCTTAGATATTGAGATTATATAGAAGATGATGGAGATGATCATGGAGAAGATGATTATGATGAGGAATAGCATATAAAATGTGAACTTGATTGAGTAAAGCAAGTTGCTCATAACCTATCGCTTGAAACATATTAAGATTTTACCTTAAAAACAGAGATTTTCAGAAAGATGATGTAGATGATCATAGGAAAAGCACATAAAATGTACTCTTTTTTGACTTAAACAATTTTCTCTTACCTTAGCGCTTGAAACACATACAGATTTTGAGATTATATAGAAGATGAGGGAGATGATGATTTGATTGAGTAAAGCAAGTTATTTCTTATCGCTTCAAACACATACTGATTTTGCCTTGAAAACAGAGATTATGAGAAAGATGACGTAGATGATCATAGAAATAGCATATTAAATGTGCCCTTACTCGCGCTTTACTCCTACCATAGCATAAAACAGAGATAATTTAGAAGATGATGGGCATTCTAACTCAAACGGCTCATATCTAGGCCATATGGCGACTTAATAAGAGGACTTTATCTGAGCCAGACTTCTAACTGGGGAAACTTGTACTATTTGTGTTAATGGTAATGCCTATTGCGATTTGAGTAACTTGTGTATTAAGGTTAGGGCAAAATTAAAAATTAATGATATTAGCGAAAAAACTATATTAGCTTAACAGAAGAGACCCAAACAGATAAAGATGAACGAAAAGGTGTTAGTTTATATGACAAGTTTCTCTAATAGATACGGATGACCGCCAGATGCTCAATGCATATGAATCATTTTTGCCATATATATAGATGAAGATTGAAGAAGACAAACAAAAGCTTGCGAAACTGGCTTTTACCATGTTTTCTGGAGAAAAACCATTTTCGAGCTGCTTAACCTTAGCCTAAGAAGTCCAAAACGAAAGTGTTTACTGTATTTCTGTGCAAGTTTGTAAGCATGTGTTTGCATTATGTTTATTTCCAATTAAATCACGCAGCTCACGTGCTACCTACATACACCAGGAAACACACATACACATATGCACACAGCCATACAAGTGGCGCACATGGGAAGTAACGCCGCAGTGCGTAACTTTATGTGAATGTCTTGGAGCCGTAGCTTCAAGGATGCCAAAAGATGCGTGCCCCGTGTCCTTTGGCAGTGTGGCCAAAAATGTCCAAATCGAGCCAAAAAACACAAAATCTAAATGAAAATGGAAACCGAAAATAATAATTTTTTATAAAGTGTAGAGTCAGCAGCAAACACACTGAGACAGAGAGTAACTATGAAAGAGATAGACAGAGAGTGAGAGACAGCGACACGACGCACATGTGACCGTTTTTGGATATGAATGCAGCAAAAAACAAATTATACAAACGAGACCCAACTAAGAGATAGCTATAAAGCAAGACAGGTATGAAATCTACGAAAAACCATCAAAATGGCCGTGAAATTGCATGAAATTGCAGCAGATTTGTGATAACTACTAAAGGTCATTCGTCAAGAAAGTTATCGAATATTCGCTCATTCATCAGTTGGTTTTTCTCATACTAAAGCACGCTTCTTCTCTTTTCCCATATCATCTCATTTCTCTTGTGTAATCAAATTTAAATAAAAACTTTTCAACTCTTTTTATCAATTATCTTTTCGTCTTCATACAACGCACAGCTGCAGGAGCATCATATATATTTTTCATTTTTCACTTTTCATTTTTTTTTTTAATTATTCATTCCAGGTACTTTTTCTCGTTTACCACGTAAACATGAGTGAAATGCAAATTTTTTATATGAAATCAAAATAACCATGTTCTAAGGGAATTTGATTTATTCAGTGTGAGCTGCAAAATGGTATTGTCCTCGATACTACTTCATTTGGAAAGTGGCACTGGGAGATGGTAATGAAGGTGCAGCTTAAGTCCATTTTCTACAAAGAAAATACACCACAAACGACTTGCTTTCAAAGAATCCTCTCAAATGGTTTTCATAAGTTGCTTTACTTCTTTATATTCGAATTCGACTTGCAACCAAAATCAGCCTTTATGACTTCTTGCCAGCTTCTCTGTGCCATTACTTCAATATCTTGTTGTAATCGCAATCATTGCTTTTCGCTGTAATCTCTCACATTTGGAGGAAACCTATTTAGATGTTGCCATCATCAAATAGCAAAACTTTTGAAAACTTTTATCAGCTTAGCCAACATTTTTTCTTGTCGAACATTTATTGTTAAATAGGAAATTCGATGAGACTGCTTTGTAACTTTACGTCATTTGGTTAAAATAATGTGTGAGAATTAGAGATCCGGCAACTACACATTGTTTCCATTTAGCCTCAGAAATAGATGAGAATCTCTCGTTCTAAATGCTTGAATCATTTGCCGTTCTTATTGTAGGCTTTGACCAACTTTTTCATCATTTCAAGCTTGATGTGAAGTGGTGGAAGTAGAAATTTTTGGAACTTGCTGTGATGATAAGGATCATGGAATCCTTTCTCAGGTTCAACTTATTTGCTATTATGGTAGGAGCTGGAATATAATTATCCAAGTAAGAACTATGGCTAGTGGCGAAAAACTATCGATATAAGCGAAATTTACAAAAAAAATCGATATTATCAATAGTGCTATCGATCATTTTGCGGCTCGATCTCTGCTACTGCTCAAGCATAAGAAGCATGTTTCTCTCATGAAACCTGATTGTTGTCCTAGTATCATAGCTAAAATTGAAATCCTCAAAGGTTTGCCATTTGTGAGTGGCTCAAGAAGTGCTTTCACATTGCTACGCTTCGATTTCCTCATTTTCGAGTGCGCTTACGGCAAAGGAGCGTAAGAATTGCAACTCCTTAAACGATAAACATATTTCATTTCTCCAAACTTTTCTCTGGAATCGATACTATCATTTGTCATGGACAAGCAAATCTTGCGGATAGTCATTATAAACACGATTCGGAAGATTTAAAGTTCGTTTACGGCTTGTTATAGCCAATCAAGAAGAAGGAGATAGGCATTTTTCACAAGTAGTTGCCATTGTGTAAAAGTGAATTCTTTTGTAGAATTCGTCTTGATGGAGAGCATACCTTATGAAAGGATTTCAGCGCCAACTACCCCGATTTTAGACTGCGAGCGTATTGTGTGAGAGATCAAAGCTATGCGTGAGAGCAACGAAGAGACCTATGAGTGCGGCTAAGTCTTAGCTTTGCAAATACTAAGGAATACCAGAATGGGGGGAGTCGAACCATCATTTGCCCTTTTCAAAGCAGCATTTGATAGTCCGTTGAGGGATCGCACATTGTTAACCTGCAAAGTTAGTAAAACCTTGCAGCATTACGTTGACCTGAACACACAAATTCGAAAAGGACTTTATCAAACTTTCTCGAAAAGGCAATGCCATCTCCTGGAATCTCTTCAACTTTGCGACAGAGAGCGAGAATGTAACTATTTTCTATAAAAGTGTCCTGTTGCTTGGCTATGAAGATTCTATGAACATCATTGTTAGTGTAGTGAATCTGTTTGGTTGGGTGTGATTGTAAATGAGAGCAAGTCAAAGTACATGTTTTCTTTGAGCATAGAGTCATGGCGCTTCAACTCTCAGATTCATGTTGAAAACTATGCTTTTCCTTGAGGATTGCGACTAACCAGGCACCAACGTCCCCACAAATAACGATATCAGACTGAAGATCTGGCGAAGAATCATCTATATGAGAATATAGTCTCTATAAGAGGCACTTCCTGTCCGTGTTGTTTTGTGTCGCTGAAGCATGGATGATGACGTTGTCATACATAGATGCCCGTGAGCGTACTTGAGCGGCAAGTAAGATCTTTGGCTCTCTACGCATTGGCTGTCGCATTTGATAGAACAACGAACTCTGTGAGCTTTGCCATATAAAGCTTATGGATGATTAAGGTGCTGGGAGCAACGCGATAAAGGTAATGTCCTGGAAGGAGCAGTTAGAGTGCGCACTAACTTACTAACTATGGTAACACGGATGGCAGAGGGCGTGCGCACATCAAGCCGTAACCCAGTAACGGGTTGTTATGGCCAGTCAAGAAGAAGAATAGGAAGTCAGTAAGACGTTTCGCAACTGGTTTAAGCAGTTTTGCATTAAAGAATAGTTTTTTGACTTCGATTTTGGTTTCGTTTTTACTTTCTATATGTATTTATGGCACTTTTGTTATTGCATTATCGTTTGCAATGATTTTTCATTGATCTTGCCTATAAAACACGGTAGAAGCGCTTTTATTTTATCTATTCAAACATTTTTTTTTTCTCTTTTTTCATAAATGCGCATGCAAAAACTCGTTGAGTGAGGACAAGGTTAACATACAACTATATAATTTAATTGAATTGCAAAATGTTGAAACGCTTTTTTATGGGCTAATTAAACCTTTAATTTGCAACTTGCTGTCAAACGTTGCTCTGTCTTAACACTTTTTAATTGATATACGATGTAAGGGTCAAGGCTAGAATAGTTTTATTATAGTAAAAACAATAATCTAATAAATATAAGTGACTCACAATCATACCAAGTTAGCAACATTTTACGATTTGCACAGAAAGTATCCTATGCATCCTTGTACTGCGGGCCATTCGAATGAATGCAACTTTCTGCTTAAGAGTTGCTATAGTACCCAGCCCATAGCCCTCTAAGTATCTCTCATATGTAGCAATAGTTCAGGTGTTGCAAACCGCAACGTTTCATGCCACATGCTTTCAGTGCACATTCTTTCCTCGGCATGTGCCCAATTTTCGTGCCACTCTACTAAATGGGATTTTCAAAAGCTTTTCATGAAATATTTTAAAAACCATTTAAAAATGTATTAATTATTGTGTTTATTTTATCTTTAATTTAATGCCAGCTTTGAACTATTGAATGTGCAATTTGTTCGTGAACAAATGCAAAGTTTTAACTTTTAAAATCTTTGTTTGTCTTAATTGGTGTATCTAACATGAACATAAAACATGCAATTTGCTCAATCAATTTCGTTGTAAGTGCAGGAACAACTTTTAAACTCAAGATTAGAAGCTTTAGTTTGCACTTAGTACATTGGCTTAAACTGGCTGGCAAGGCAGCGTTGTATTCAATTTGAACTGGGTCAACGTAACGTATGCGCAATTTTCGTTTTGCTAATTTGCATTTGCAATTGTTCAATGAAATCATTTGAGCTACTTATGTAAGTGGAGTTTGGCTTCGTTTTGGCCAAGAATCAGGCAGCTGCTGACTTAAGCCAACGAGATTGGCCAAAACAGTAGCAGCTGCAGCTGCAAATTAACTTTGCTTTAAATATTAATTAACTGCGTCCACAGCAGCTGCATTTATCGCATATGAATGCGATACCGTTACGCACGGGAAGGTAGGAAGACATGCAAATGCGCAGGTAAAATAAGTAACGGCATTTGTGGGCCAAGCCAGGTGTGTAAGTGTGGCTAGTTAGGTGCTCGCCGTCCCGCTTGTCAAATTGTCACGTGGAGCGGGCAATTATGCTGCCAGTACCGTTAGCATTTACCGTTACCATTAACCGTTACCTTTACCGTTGCCAGTGCATTAATTAAGGTAAACAAACAAACAGAAGCAGCTAGAGCAGCGCACAAAGGCAGCTAGCAGCTAGCTCCTAGAGCCACTTTGCAGCTGCTTCTTCTTCTTGTTGTTGTTGTTGTTGTTGTTGTAGCTGCCGCTGCTGCTGCTTTCTTTTCGCTTGCTTTGGCTCTTATATTCAAATGGAGCTTTTGGCAAACTAACGGCGCTTCATTAAGTTTACTTTGGGCGCAGGCACAAAAAAAAAACACGAAGCACTTGTAAGCGCTGCTGGTTTGGCAAATAAAAGAAAGCATTGCATACTTTTGAGGCGCCTCAACACACACACACACACACACACACACACACACACACACACATACTAACACACATACTTACACACATCAAGGCAGGCGCACGGTTAAATGGCTTTTTAAGTAAGTTTAAACACCTTTTAAATTAAGTTTATAGACTTGGTGCTCGTAATGCGGCTCACGGCAACGACCAGAAACGGCACGCACACGCACACACACACAGACACGCATACACTGAGAAAAAAAAGTGAAAAAAAAAAACATAGTTTATACTATATATACATTGAATATAGAAGCATGTATATAGAAACATACGTTGACCGCAGATTGACGAGGCAGCACGCACCTGCATTGAATGCTATCGAAATTTTTGTGGGCCACGCAACGCACGCGTGGCTGCGGGCAAGCGCGAGAGGCGGCACAAAAACGGACTCTATGCTAAGCGTTGGCGAGCATTGCTTCATTTGATGAAGCCACAACTCCAACTCTCCACTTCAACTCCAAACTTCAAACTCCAACTCAAAGTCAAACTCAATCTCAAACTCCAACTTTAACTTTAACTGAAAATGTAACAGTAACAGTAACTGTAACTGACTGACCAACTGACTGACTGACTGACTGACTGACTGACTTAGGACGACACGACGACGACAACGCTGACATCCGCCGCCTGCCAAACGCGCAATATACGCGGCGGAATGCTGTATGCGAAACGCGGTACGTTGTGACGACCTGACTGCGACTGCGACGACTGAGCGCTGAAAACGGCGCTGCTAGGCCAAAGCCAAAGCCAAAGCCGACGCAACGAACAACCGAAGTAGCCGTAGCCGAAGCCGCAGCCGAAACGTAACGAAGTGCTACGAGCAAAAACGACGACGACGACGACGACGACAACGACAACGGGCAGCACGTGCTGGAGCCTAGCGCCTGCAATGTGGGGAGCATGGAATGCAGAGCAGGGGGAGCCGGGTTGGAATGGAGCAGCGGGTCGCCAGCAGCTGCTGCCGCTGCTATGCAGCTGCTTGCTGCAATGCACTCTGCGTGTTGCGTGCTGCGCTGCCTCGAATGTTGGCTTTGTCTTTGGCTTTGGCAGGTGCTGCTGGCGGCCAAAAGTGAGACCAATACGAAAACACGGAAAAAAATAAAACTAAATAATAAAAAATAAAAAAAAAATAAACAAAAAAAAAAAATAGAAGCAGCTTAGCTGCTAGCATGAAAACAAAAACAACGTGGAAATAGTTTTTTTAGTGGCACTTGGCACGAACATCCAAAAGCACACCGAGCAGTGGCAGAGCAACAACAACTACGAGTGTAAGAGGTAGCAATATAGAATGTGTGCAAAAGACTGAACATGGCTAAGCAGGCGGCACTGCCATGGGTAACCCGTAGCGGCGACAGTCAGACCGGGCAACGGGCACCGCACCGCATCGCATCGCTACCAGGCCGGGCCGGTCCGGGCCGGGCCGGGCCGGGCCGGTCAGTGAGCAGTCGACCGTGCGGCACGAACCAACACATGGCCACACACACTTATGCGTGCGTGCGTATGTGTGTGTGTGTGTTGAAACAAACAAACGCCAAAAGCATGAGGCACAAACCAAACGACAACCAAATGAAAGTAGGTGAAAAGCGCACACCGAAAAATGAAACAAAAACACATACACTCGAAAATCGAATTGTAAGAGTGACGCGCGGCAAGCGGCAGTCGCAAGGCGGCGGGTAACAACGGCAGCTCGGCCGTTGCGGCGGGGTTACGGCAGTACACTCGCTCGGTTGTCACGAATACTCGACAAAAAATATAAATGGAGTAAAGGAACCACAACACAACCACAGCGCAAGCCGCAAGCCGCAGCTACAATGTCGCGGAGTCGCGGTAAATGGACGTTCATAGGCCGGGCAGGTCGGTCGTAGAGGGCAAGTTGGGAGTTTTGTGTAGTTTACGAGGCTACGCTGCACGTTTGCTTGGCGGCGGCAGTCTGTTGTTTTCGGTTTTTTGTGCCACAGCAGCTCAATTATTTATATGCGCTTTAAAACCCGTTTTAATGCTTTGGCCCTATACATGTGTGTGTGTGTGTGTGTGTGTGTGTGTGTGTGTGTGTGTGTGTGTCTGATAATTATAATATAAGTCTGTGTGGCATGTTGGTGTGTGTCGATGTGTGTGTGTGGCAAGCCATTCCGTGCAACGCTTTGTGTCACGTGCGCACTTGAACGCCCTGGCCAAGGCGCGCGCCAACGCAGCGTATGAGTAATGAAATTATTAATAAATAAAAGCGCGCACACACACACACACACACACACACATGTGCGTCTCTGGCTGTGTCTTTGTTCATGTGTGTGTGTGTGTGTGTGTGTGTGTGTGTTTGTCTAGAAGCAGCAGCTGCAACATTTGCAACTTGCAGAGCTGCGGCAGTGTGACGCCATTGTTTGGCCAGTTTTACACCCCCCCACCAAAACGTTTAACCCTTACTTACAAACACACACACACACACACACACATGCACAACACTAACAAGCTCAAGCTTAAAGCTTCTGCAATGTTTTCACACTCAGCTTGGCTTAAATGAGCGCCAAGCTTCAAGCTTAGACAAAGCTTTAGCGTTTAGCACAGACACAAACCAATTGTCCGCATTCATGTTACAAAGCGTGTGTTGTGCCGCTAACAAGCTTCGGCCAAAGCTTTGAAAGCACAATAAAGCTCAGGGTGCGCCAACTTGAATGCTCTAATAAGAGCAGTCAAGTTGAGGCAGGTCACGTGTTAAATGACACTCAAAGGGCGCTTTTCGTTATGCCGGTTTCAATTATTAAAAACTGATCAAAAGCTTAATTCTTAAAATTGATTTGTTCTGTTACGTTTGAAAGCGAAAAATGTATGTTTTAAAACAGAAACCAAGCAATTTGCTGAAATGTATGCTATAAAAGTGCGTATTTTTTGGGTTAAAATCTTAAGAATACTTGGACAGACGTGCCAGTGATTTTGCCAGTAAAATCATAACTTTAAAGTTACACTTATGCTACATATCAAGATATATCAAGTGGTTCTTTAAAGTCACTATTCATTCATTTTATAGTTTTTGCGTAAGTTAATTAATAGAATTGGTAGCTTTGTATAGTTTTAAGTTAAGAATTTATTTTATCTGAAAACCAGTAAAAATTGCGAATAAACGGCAGTCGATATATTACGTCTTCACTATTGTTCCACTTTTGACATTCCCTTTGTCATCATTATCACCTCTTGGTACCTATAACTTCTAAATTTGAAAATTTTCCATTGGAAAATGCTTACAAACAGATCGGACTTATCAAAAGAGCCGTAAGCCTAAAGTCTGAATCCCTTTTAATTGTATGCTGCTATAGGGTACAGGGTATTCCACTTACGTGGACCGTCTCAATGATTGTTATGGTTAGTTGCTTTGACAAGGTCAATGTACAGAAACATAATTTAATTCATAAAACTTCACTTAACATTGAATTGTCAGCATAACACGATTAATCGACTATTAAAGTTCGAATTGATAAAAAGTACAGCTGGTAATCCTATACGTCTGACCAATTGAACGAATCAACGGAAGCATAAAGTTCCTTCACTTTATCATCACTCCTCCATTGGAAATGCTGAACTTGGAGCAGATTTCGATAAAATGTCTATGATTGATGACTTTAACATGAACTTTGCAGAATCCAATTCTAAACCTAAATACAATCGTTGCATTCTGCTTCAGGCATACTCTTCAAACATTTGTGTATAACTTAAGAACTTATAGCTTAAGTTTGTTATATACACCATACATTAAAGAAATTAAAAACATATAGCACAACTTTTTTGAGTGCTCTGAGCATACAATTAGGTTTTTCCGGTTTCTTCGGCGAGTATTTCTAGCGAATTATTGAACACTCGACTTTGCTTTCTTCGTCATCTTTCTGTTGAGACTCTCGTGAGACAAATTTTTTGTAAAACAAAGACCTTACTTTTAATATAATCAAACCTTATCATCGTGATCATCACTTTCAATCGAGGCCAAAAAGTGAAAATTTGATTCGGAACTTGTTCTAACTGCGATGGGTTCCAAGAATTCAAAGAATTGCAACAAAATAAAATTGAAATACGATTTTGATTACGCTTATATCATAGATGAAAATGTTCAGGTGGAAAAGGTAAGTAGAGGAGTAAGTAAGTAAATAACAGAAAGTGTTATTTGTTTCTAACTGGAAAATTCATACAAATGGCTCGTGTTGTAATGGAAATACAGATACGGGAGCTACGAGGACTAATAGAAGAAATGAGGTAATGCAGAACACATCTGCGGTCATTATTTCCGGTTGTCTGTGTTGCGAAATACTACTCTGCATTGAGTTTGGGATCCACTCACTTTTAACGAAACTATTTCCTTTTGGCAAGGATATATTGAGCTAATAGCAAGACATCGAAGCAGAAGTCTTGTTCTAGACAACCCCAAACGTAAGCCTTACTAGGTCACTATCGAGAGATGAGGAGGGTGTTGAGAAAACCGGAGCAGACAAAGACTGAGTAAGAGGAGATCGAGCAGGAGCAGATATGACGTAGCACTTAGCGATGCGACTTCACGTGATGTGGCACCATTGATGTCAATCATTAACGGTATTACCACTGAACAAGCGCTTCATAAGATGTTTTACAAAACAAAATATTATAGACTTATGATATTAGAGCCACCCCTGGCCTTAAAAGGGTTGTGTGTAGGGTTCGGGACCCACCACGTAAAACCACAATTTCAATGAAAGAATGTATTTGCATTAAGCCGTAACCCGATAACGGTTTCATGGCTAGTTAAGAAGAAGAAGATATTGCGTTTTGCACCACAGTACATTTAGTAACTAAGTTACGATTCGCAACTGGTTTTAACGTGCAATCCATATGAGTCTTATATAGAATTGATTAACTAACGTTTTCTATGTGTACCGTTTTAGAACCGAAAAAAAACATACTTTAGCACTCGAAAATGGTCTCATAAAACCTGAAGATAGTTTTAGAAAATATAGTAACACTTACAGCTAAGTAACTTTTTGAATTATTTTCAAAATGGCCGACACTACGCTTTGGTCAAACGCATTAAGATGTTCGAGTTGTCGAACTTCCTGCTGGACCTTAGCAGAGCGCAAACTTTATGGTATTCTTGTTGTTGTTTTTACAAGTTAAAACTTAGGCATAAAACTGTTAGGCGGTTACACTTACCTTTATGTAGATACAAAGGCGTATTGTGGGCGTGGCAGAACACACAGTAGGAGTAGACATAATGGAAAGGGAAAAAAGTTTTGCATTAGTAAAGTAATTGTAAAGACATATGTGTGTGTGTGTGTGTGTAACTTTGCAATGCGGTAAACATACATAGTAAATACGAGGGCTGCAGTAACAGCCGCTAGAGGATTACAGTTAGGTATAAAACAAGAGCTGCAAGCGGCTTTAACAACTTTTTAACGCTAGACTAAGTACTAGAGTGTGCAGCAAGCCAAGGCAATAAAGCAATAACTGCATACTGGAGGCAGCTAAAGCAAGCAGGTGGCAACTGTACCTAACCAAAACAAGGCAAAACACATTAGCAGACTGAGATTAAAAACGTTTTACAATAGATTATTTATTTATGGCTAGCTACAACAGTTTTTCAATATAGATTATTCACTTATTTTAACTCACACACACAAATACTGTAGCTAGAAGTAGATCAAGGAAAATGCACTTGGAAAAGCGTTAAAATATTTAGAAGACGATGGCACGCAATTATGCTTCAAATGACCCCTACCTGAGTCATTAAGGGTTAAAGGGCAGCCTAAATGTTAAGAGAAGCCAATTTCTACACGTAAAATAGCTTCCTAAAAGTGAAGTTTGCACTATACTTTGGTATTTTTTGGTGCATTTTCATAACTGCATGTTGGTATTACTTTTTGCCATTAGGTTTACTTTGCCAGATTTGTAACAACTGGTCGTTGGTTTTTCTTCCGCTCACAGTTGGAGATAGCGAAAGATTCACAATTGTTAACCGATCTCGCATTTTCATTTTTTGAGACTTTTATTTATCTTTGGTTTACTTACCCGCCAGCAACAAGTATCATCTGCATGTTGGTATTGTTGTTGTGGTCTATGTTGTTGTTGTTGCTGCTGCTGCTGCCGATCCCGGTTTAACGTACGCGCTTTTGTGGTATGTGTGTGTGTATATTTATGTAAGATTTACATATGCATACGCATACATATACAACATTAGTTTTGGCTGTTTATCATTGAATGATGGCTGTTTGTGTTTTTGTTGTTGTTGCATTTGTTGCTGTCGTTGATGTTTGTGCTGCAGCAGCAACATTGCCTCACTTGCCACATGCAACAACATGGCGGCCATTGGCAGTTACAGCTACACTGCAGCTGCTATTTACTTGTATTTATTTTCTTATTATTGTCGTCGTTGTATTCGTTTTTGTTGTTTTATTTGTATTGTTTTCTTTTTTTTTCGTTGTCTTAACATTAACATTTGGCTTACAGTTTATACTTTGGCATCACTGATTTGCCAACTAACTACCAAAGGGATAGTTAACGTTACAGTCCCGTAAGTTGTTAGCCATGTTTATTGCTTATTGGAATCACTTTCAAATTCTATTTTTATTAGCTGTAAATCATTTGGTTTCAATTAGAATGCAATGCTTTGGTGCGGTTTGGAACGCCATATCTATATTTTTAAACCTAATTTCATCACATTCATGTTTTATCAGAACACAATATTTTCCGCTTTGTTAGGTCAAAATATTTGCTTGGCTTATCAAAGAATGATTCATATTGAGTGAATCGACGATATCTATCGGACTGGTATCGAACACATATTTGTCACGTGCCCGGGACTCTATTTCCAATAGAACGCATAATAAGGAACTTGAGCCGTTCCAACATGCAGCTGCGTGTAACGTGGCGCCATCTAGCGTATGCTTAGCGCTGAAGCAACGACGTGAGCCAAGCACACAAAAGCAAGTATGCAAGCTTTTCGCTCTTTTGTGGGCGCTTTTAAGACAGCGCGTATCTGAGCGCAACACGAGCGTAACATCAGCCGATCGTAACACCATCCGTGCGTAATAACAGATTTTCCGTAAAGTATAATTGGAACACCCTTTGCAATTTCTATACCTTTATTTACAGAGGAGGAAACCTTAAACATTGCATTAAAAGGCATTAAATTGAAAACTATAAGAGGAAAAGCCAAAGTAAGCATAATTTGGAAGCACTATTTCGCAAATACAACTAGCCATATCTCGGGAACTAGTGGAGATAGAGCAAAAAAGAAACTCAGTTTTGAATTGCTGAAATCAGTGATATGAGGGTAGTATCTAAGGTGAGGGCAATTAAACACCTGAAGCTGTTATTTCTAAAACTAGATGAGCTAGAGTGAAAGTAAGCATAGTTTGGATTCACTTTTTTTCAAATTCAAACAGCCATTTGTCGAAAAATTGAATCTGTATCTAGATTAGTTTTGAGTTGCTGAAAAAGCCCTTAAAAGAGAGGATTTCTGTGAAATTTCCGATTTCCTGCTTTCAATTTACACTGGTATTTCAAAATTCAAACTTTTTCAATATACAAGGACTCCTTTCGGGGATCATGTTTAAAGTATAGAGGCAGAACTATCTCGCTATTATCTATTTTTTTCGCTAGTTTCAGTAAAAAGTTGCACTACTATCGGTCGTACTATTGATAGTACTATCGTTTCAAAACTTCAATAGCTAGATGGTACAATCTATAGTTCTTTGTAATGAATTGGTTGTCTTTTGTGGGCATTCCTATCTATTTGGTGTAAGTTTATTCAAGTTTATTAGAGGAGTACCGCTTCATGAAATACTCTAAATTTCGGAGAACGATAATGAAATCATAGGTTTAGTGGATGAAATTGCAAAAGTAATATGTCAAAAGCCTTTTGACGGAAACCAATGAGTATCATTTTGAAACTCATAAATATGCTTTGTTGTATACCCCAAGCTATCATTCAGTAACCCTATGGCAACATCTCAAGCTCATCGATGTGCCATTATCACGGCATGTAAGCGGCATACAAATAAAAGTGCCCAAATCGACTATTGGCGATAAAGCATCATCGAAAACAAGGTCATACCGGCAGGTTTCCGAAATCAATCGCGGCTGCTTGTCGCTCTTGGACAAATTTCGTGAAGTTTGTCAAAAGTTAATTGTTGCCGGGAAGCAAAAATCTTCACATATTGTCAGATTACTTACAAATGCAAGATCACTCAAAAGTAGGTTCATCTAGTTGGAAGCAGAGACAAGTTGATAAAATACAGCCGCTGACTTAAATCGTCACATGACAACGAATGAGAGAACACGAGACAAAGTCCCACAAAAGTTGCTCTACTTTTAGAAACTATTTTTGTCAGATTGGTTTAAGCCAAAGCAAAATGCATGTATCTTCATATAAGCAATTAAATCGTTTCCGATATTTGTTATTCCTATCTAATTCCGGAATATAAAGGAGAACACTCGTATGTATCACATCATTTGCTTAACTAACAGCGTGTTCGAGAAGTGTTTGACGCTACATGTTTTTTTGGAGTGTGATTCAATTGAAGCTATGGCCTGTTAGTTGAAGTTTTGGAAAAAAAAAAAAACTATTCGTTCGTATAACTCGATGGAATTGGCTGTAATTTCAGTTCGATGCAACCAAACTAACGAGCATCGATAGTTGCCCTGAAAAGTTTAATACGATCGAGTTTGTTTAGAGTTCGTATGAGTCGTATCCCCGATGTTGGACCAGTTCAAGCTATCTGTTCCCTAACAAGTTTTGATAGATGCTAAGGTATATTGGCAGAAAACCTCTCAAGTAGAAAGAACAAGCTGAAGTAAGCTGAATAAGCTAAGAAATTTTGATATTTTTTCGTTTTTCGACAGCTCTATGTAATATTGAGCGCTCAAACGCTCTGTTCCAACTTCTGAATACGCAGTATTCATTTCAATGGGAGAAGTAGGCGAAGGAAAACCAAGAACTCTCTGCTGTACAATTGCTAGTCAATATTGTCAGTAGGGCAATGGAAGATAAGATGTTCCAAGTACGTGGCTCACTACAGAGCACATTGCTAGCACTGAGCTGAATATCTAGTTAGCATGATATGTAAGAACTTCCCTAACCGTGTTATCCTTACTACGGAAGGAAGCAACATGCTATTTTTGCTGGCGTGCCACAGGACTCCAACACTCTAGAATGTATTTTACGATGCCGTACTGCACCTGGGATTTGCTGACGACCTTGCTGTAGTCGCTCTTGCATAGGAACTGCCAGGTGTTGATAGCAGCATCCATACAGTGATTAGGCTAGTTATTGACTCACTGCGACAGACGCCTCGTAAAACGGAGGCAGTACTTAAATTTGTTCCAAGCCGGCAATACGCTCTCTAGCTATTTGTAAAGGCACTTGGGTAAATGTCGGGAATGTACTGAAGGGCATAAAGGCAAACATTGGAGCACCTAGACAACACAGCAGATGGAACAATAGCAACCGGTCTATGGTCCACTCTGCTCTAAGTATCAGAAGTTTGGGTACCTGACGTGCTCTAGACGTGGGTGTAAGGCAGCATATTGAAAAAGCGTACTTGCACCCACCGCAGGGTCTAAATGGACCTCTGCTACTCGCAGGTTACTCGCTGGCAACCGCAGCTATGTCGTTGAGAGACGACTATGGCTAGGTGACAAACTTTCTCCAACGGCGCCTGGACGATAAGTTTGATATCTGATATTCGTTCGTGGGTGAGTAAGAACAATGTGCACAAATCGACATCTATATGAACCAACTGCTGAGGGGAACTGGCTTTTTGAAGTCCTTTTTGTATGGGTTTAAGCATGAGACAAATGAGTTTAGAAACACTAAACAGAGAAGACGCTGAGCATGTCTTCCAAGATTCACTTTTGAATGAATGGGAAATGCTCAGTCTCAGCATTGAAAAACCATTCATCGTCACAGACTTGATGGATATGCCACTTAGTTCGAAAATTAGCTGGTTTGCTATAAGCAACATGACAGCAGACATGTGTAATAGAATCCTTGCCTAAATGATAGATGAGAACATAGGTGTGTCATGAAGCATTTATACTCTGGAGCGCTAATATCCAGGTCGTACCTTCAAAGGGAAACGAAAAGCAGTTGGTTGATTTAGTGAGCAAATCAGATCTAACACGAATGCGGCTAAGAACAAAACATTCTTGCCTAAACTTTTGCGAATTCTAGGGTAACCTTGCAATCAATTCAACATGCAATAAACAACTCCTAGTTCATGCCGCACTTGGCGTTCGAAACTGCACCAAAACTAGTTTAAATAGGGTTCAATGATATTGTTTTATCAAATTACTAAAATAAATGCTGCTATAAGTTAGAAGTTATAAGAGTATTCATAAACTGCTATTGTTCTACATTTCGGTTTAGCCATTCGCAAGCTTCTAGCAGGCTTTCTCATGCTCAGATCCAAAATTGCATACTTTAGGGCTATAATTTTCGGCATAACATGCGTATACTTGATATTTGAATAGCACTATTTTGAGTCTTGCAATTACATTGCCTTTGCAGTTGTTGTTGTTGTTGCTGTTGCTGTTGCATTTGTTGTTGTAAGTTCTGGTTGTCGTTCTTGTTCGCACACGTTTATTTCAGTTGCACGATGTTGTTGCTGAAAATTTGCCACATGTTGCATACATTTATTGTTGTTGTTGCTGTTGCTGTGTTCATTGTTGCTTATTTATAGTTTATAGTTTGATTTGCTTATAAGTCACTACCTTTTAAGTTAAACTTTATTTATTGCATTATGTAGAGTGCATATAGACACACTCACACACACACACACACACACACACACTCAGACAAATATTAATCGTTTATACTGCAACGACATTAAGTTGTTTGTTTTGCTTATTTCGTTTCGTTTCGTTTCGTTGTGTTTCACTTTCACGCGTTTCTACTCTCCCACTTGGCCCAAGGTCGTAACGGCTAACATAACGGGTTCTATGCATATGGTTGTCTTGCTTGCACACATGCTGCGCCCAATTGCCGCGCACAGCTGTTGGCTTGCCATAGTGAACGCTGCTGTTACAGCTGTTCGCTGCTCGCGTCGCTGTCGCTGCCAGCAGCACAGCAGCCACATCTTCGATTGGCAAACAATGTACGACAATTTAACCTGCATCTAACGTTAGTTGCAATAAAGTTCACAGAACTCAAACACATCACACACACAGACACACACACACACACACACACAATCACACACACACACATCACGTAGTAGTTGTGGCAGCCGCAGCGTGTAACAGTAAATGAGTTTCGCACAAGTTGCCGTCACGTTTTTAACTGATTCAGGATTCTAGGCGCCACTAGGTTAACGCTTGGCTTTTGGCTCAATTTTTATACGTTTATTCTTGGCTTTTGCTGTTGCTGCAGCATTTTAATTAATTAATTAAGCAAATTTTTCTTTATTTATATACGTGTGTGTGTGTGTGTGTGTATTGGTGTGTTTACAACTATGCCGCGTGTATCTTTGTGTAATTAGAAAATTAAATATTACGTATACGCCAAAGCAGCCGTGTGTTCAAACTCCCTAAGGCATCGCTACGCATACACGCAGACAGACCGACAGACAGACCGACAGACGGCCAGACAGACACATAGACAAACAGACAAAGCGTGGCGCTTGCATATTGACGCTTATATTTGCTTAGCCGCTGACAATTAAACAGTTAGTCACTAGCTAGTGGCTATAATACACAGTTAGCTAGTTAGTTATTGGCAAAACAAATAGCTCGAAAATTGGTTAAACTTTACTGCTATAAGGCTAAAGCGAACTGTGAACACATTTTATGCCCTACAACTAACGTTATTTTTAGTTCATTCAGTTTGAAAACTACTTGCAGTTTAACTGTCTCTATAACTGTCTTTATGGGCGACAAATTGACAACGCTTTTTAACAGAATATACAGCAAATAAACCCATAACTGTCATTCAAAGATTACCAAAATTTGAAGTAATTTTGGCACTTGGTCGATAGCTTGACATGGTTTTCGCCATAAACTAAGAAACTGTATGGCGTAAAAGGCACAAATCTATATGTACAGGCAATAGAAAAAAAAAAATAAAACAGTCATCAGACATGATTGCCTTACACTGAAAGAAACTGCCGGACACACTACTTACACGCACAGTTGTACGAGGTATAAGAAGTTCGTTTTAAAGCACATTTCAGTTCTACTAGTTCCACAAATCATCTACTTTTAAAACATATTAAAGCTTTACTATCACGAGAACGTGCAATTTAACATTCTTCTTCGATTAAATGACGTCAAGATTATAAATACAGTTTTAATTATGACGTCCATTTCAATGGAGTATTGTCCAAGAGCAATGAAAAGTCTTTTTTTAATAAAAAAAAACTCATACATATATCAGAAATGCCAAACTTTCGGTCTCATGAACATCTTTTTTTTAGTTTTGCAATTTTGCAAGATTGGATGTTCAGGTTTCGGATCAGACTGTGTTTTTGGTATGGATCTGGGTTGCCTGAAACTTCTCTAGTTGAAGCTAACTTAATAAAATCATTGAATGGAATAAGCATAGGTGTCTGAGTTATAACTGTATAAGACATTCCCACAAAAAACATCAAAGATGTAAATATTTTGCCGTCGTTTTTTGGGCGGAAATCACCAAAAATTACTTTTCGGTTCTTCGCTACGAGAAACACGAACAAGTTTCTTCAGTCACAAAATAGAAAATTGTAAATGTTTCTCATCAAACATCAGCAAAATCCGTAAAAGTACGCTAAGTTAAATGGACTGCGATTTCTTTATAGCGATTCGAATAAGAAAGCATCGCTCTAAAATTTAATTAAATGATTTTAGTTGTAATCAGTTGGTAAGGCCTCAATTAAAGGCCTATGTCTTCCGGTAAATTTTGGATCACTGATTTCGAATCCGGTTTAGACGCTTTTGTTCTAACTTTATTCGATTGCAAATTATGGGGCAATAAACTTAATTTTTTTTCTCGAAATTTCTTATTTTTTCAATCAAAAACTAAAAATTTTTAGTGTGCTATTTTTGGATGCGATAAATTGATTTCTTGCGAATATTTCAATAGCAATGAATGGCAAAGTATTCGACAATTTTTTAAAATTAAAACAAAAACGCCGAAGTAAAACATACATTTTATAGTAAACTTGGGGTCGCTGAAACATCTCTAGTTGATGCTAACTTAACGTCAGAATTTTGGTATAACTTAAAAAAAAAAAAAAACCAATTCCGGAAGCCGTTTTGTATTATCTAGAACGATTTTCGAAAAATTGAAAAATTGAAAGTCAAATTACAGATTTCGAAAGTGACAAATCTTATATTACTCGGGACCCTTGTTGTCGATAGAGATGAACTGTAACTCGAATTAAAGGTATTTAAGTCTCGCTTCAATGGCTTTCGGACAGTTTTGGTCTATTTTAAATCAATTGTGGATTACAAAGCACTGAAATCAAAAAGACCAAAAAAAATAAATGTTGATTCCCAAAAAAACATGTCAGTTTTTTCCCTCGTAGTTGGAAAACTAATCATAAAACTGACTTCGTCCGATTCGCATAGGATGCGTTAAGGGAGCCTAACACTGCATGTTTATCGTTAATCGATTGTTTTATACTTATGCTTGGTGTTCATTTTATAGGTAACTGTTTCAATTCCGATGAGTGTTTCCTTTTATGTCTTGCCAGAGGAAGAGACAGGTCCAAAAGAGAGAGGACAAAACGCTGCAAACTATCGTACAGCTAAACAAGGCATGAAGTATATCTTAGATTCTACGGGAGAAAAATGGACCGATCTACCGAGGCAACTTTTCCAAATTTCTTCTATCAGCTGTCAAACATGAGCTCTCCTTGTGCCTGTTAGGAATAAGTTCTTCAATTCGTGACACAAATAGTAACAATACATTGAAAAATGGCTTTTCTTTGTTATAACTTGCAAGGTTTATCTTAAACTCTCTCAAGAAAAGATTTGCCTGTTCAACCTTACAAGTTGAACCGTGCTTTTGAAAGTTCGTTATGTTTTAATATACAGTTGAACTCTGCAACGAACTTGATCACTTCCTCTGACTCAGTGCGATGAAAGAAAATCTAAAGATTGCTTTATAAAGTCTTTGAAAACTCCAGCATTATTTAGCTATAACTACATAATGCTTTCGTATTACACAGGTCAGTGTAATTTTTGAAATTGGCTTCTCCATAATAGATGCTGCTGGCAGATAGCTCACATTTTAAGGTCATCAAATCATCAAAAAAAAGCAGCTCTCTCTCCAAATGGTTACGCTTTAAACGTTACTTCAGCGCATGTGAATCCCCATTTGACTGAAAGTTCATTAATGTCCGAAGTTGGCTTTCTGAGATCATTTCTTGATTAAATCCATAGATTTATTGCATTTTTTTTTCAACATTTTGAAATTTTCGGAAACAAAAGAAACTAGCAGCTACAACGAAGTTTGAAGCACTATTAAAGGTTTCATATAAATAGCTTTACAAACTATAAATAAAACTCGGTTGGAGTCACTCCTATTCAAGATGGCAGTTTCAGCACAGCAGACAACGAAATCTGTCAGAATTATCATAATATGTAATACTTTTGAACGCCTATTTATCAAATATTAGTCAAATATATACCGTTTATTAGTTAGTAGAACGCTTCTGCACTGAAAAATAAGATTCTTCGCGAACAACTTGCATATTCCATAATATTCCAGTCAAATAAGGGTTTAACCTTGGCATAAAATATGCTGCATTTTTTACACATATTTTCGTTGAAGCCTTCTATGAGTTGTGTCAAAAGCCGCAATGAACCTCGTGTCAAGCTCTTAAGATATTCCAAGTAAAGGATAACGAAAACTATGTTTAAAGCTATTACCAACTTTTTAGAGCGTAAATCTCAATAAAACTGATGTTAGCCAAAATTTTATGGAATTAACTGTCAACTTTGAAATATCTCTAAATATTTATAGACTCTAGATTCTTGGAAAAAAACTACCTAATCCTCGAATGAACTCTTCTTGTATTAATAGTCAAAGAATATTCTTGTTTTTCCATACTTCATTTTGTATCTCTTAAATCTAATATGAGACGAAAAAGGTTAGAAGAGTAAACTTCGAATTCTTGTTGAAATTTTTGCAAGAATTCCATGTTGTGCGAAAAAACAGTTAATTTTCAAAATCTCAGCAAATTTTGGAAACCTTTGTATTAATGTCTGCTACTATGGAAACATTTGTAGTTAGTAAATCAAAAACAATACTTCTGTACTTTGTACCTAGAGTTTGAAATTTGTGGCGAAAACTTTCACCCTTGTCTGCATACATCATCATCTTCTGCAACTTATAGAAATATGGTATTTAATAGCGGATACAAATCAATGTTTTTACACGAAAACTATCTACAATAAGTTGTAAGTAGCTGAAAATTAGCTTGTCAACTATTTGGAACTCATTTTAAGCAAGTGCATTTCACTCAGAACTAACTCGATTAGTAATAACAATATTAATATGGAGTAGTGCCGGGACCCTATGGATCTATTGTGTTTTCTATCTAGCTTAAAGCGCTCCCAAAATTCCTATCTCTGATAAGTATTTCACTATTTGGGATGTTTCTATTTGGGCTGGCATTGAGAGTCTATGCCCGCCTAGGAGGTTCATTCTGCTTCGCTCCATTGCGTCGCTGCCGGCAAGTACATGCCGCGACGACTCTTCCTCTTGATCACAATACCTACAGGTGTTAGAGCTGGTGATGCCTCAGTTTGCAATGTCCAGTGAGTAGCCCAGTCAGAATTCTGAGGTCGTTTTTGCCTAGTTGGATTATCTTCTCGATTTGTAGGACACACATGAATGCTTCAAGGGGCAGCCTGTCTTCGGACTGTTGCGATACAGGCCTTCAATCAGAATCCGGAAATTCAATTCAAGCAAGGAATTCAAAGCAAGAAAGTTTCACTTAAATGCTTGAAGCATGAATGGGAATGGAGCAAATTGGTTCTGCTACAATAAGGCAACAAACTGCTGCAGCAGCCCAATACCTGCGAAGGATAGGCCCATTTGAAAGTTCGATCGATTTACTTCGATAAATTAAGTTTGGCTCCAAGTAGACAGCGTGTGGGAAAAACGAAGCGATGGAATGCAACATAACTAGCAAGTAAAACATCCTAAACGATATCTAATTCAATGGACAGTAGAAGATTTGCAGCGTGAAAATCGAAAGCGGTCAAGAGTTGTGCATGGATGTTCCTGAAGCAATAGAAGAATGACAGTGTTTCAGTAAGCTTTCATCTGGTTTGAAAAGCATAAGTTAAATTTCAGCACAAAACGTGGTACTAGAAATACTTTATTCGCCCCTGAGTGCCCTCCTAATATAGAACAATGCTTTCAGAGTTCATTGTGCACTGAACTGCACACTCCTTCTGTCGACACACAAAATATTCCATCAGATATTTCATATACAATATTTGTAAGCTCTATAGTTCCGCCTTGCCATGACGAAGTTAGGATCACAGAAAGCTTGCGAAAACAAACGAAATGAATGCTTTGTTTTCGTTTCGTTTCACTCAGTGCAGAGAGCAATACACAAACGAAACACAGAAAAGATAACGGTTTTGTCTCAGTTATGAGCGCAAACTAAAAGAGTAAACCAAAAGAGCTTAAATGATTTTGCTGATCGTTCCGCTCATTTCCGGAACTTCATTGGTTCTAGTTCTTACAGCAAAGCAATTGCCAAACGTTTTGTGGCAAATCATATGTTCCAAGGTCAAAAATGATTAGGAGCAATATTCGTGTAGAAGTCCGTACCTCTGTCCGTGTTGTAACCGCTTTCTCAGAGACTATAAAAGTTAGAGCAAAACTTTTGATGCGAATTTTCTGGGAAATTCGATTGTCGCATCATGTCGATATCTCACTACCTTCCACTGTGACATAATTTCACTTACACACACCATTAAAGTTATCCAATCGAAAGCAAGTTCTACTATACACTATTACTGTGAATGTATAGTGTAAAAATTACCAAGATCATATAGGAAGTTTAGAAGATAGAGTTAATGGCATGTTTTTTTCCATCCGCCCAAAAACTGCAACAAAATTTCACTTTGTTAGAGCCACCAAATTTGGTACATAGACTCAACAGCACAATGTTAACATTTTGCCATGCCTTCGGCTATCGCTTCGGCCATGTCAATGTGAGCACAAGACTTGTTTTAAAGCTATCTTGAAATTTACACATTTCTGCTGCCGCTGCCGAGCATTGTTTTGGCCTTTATTGATAAAGGCATAAGTTGCTTAAAGAAAACAAAAAAAAAAAAATACAATTCTTGTATATGTAGCATGTTGGTTTTTGCCGCAACCGCTTAAGGCAATTTGTGGGAAATTCGTATGAGGAAATGCAACTATTCCAATTTCATAATAAATGAAGTTAAAACTAGGTATGTCAGTTTCCAGTGTGACCAGATTAAAAGCAGTAAATTGAGAATTTTGAGTGGTAAGATGTTATGTTTGAAAACCACAAAAAATTAGCACGCTTTTGACCCAAATACATATACAGGCAAAAGCCAATGTGATGCGAAAGATTTACAGCATTTTTTTAAGACAAAGCTTTCTGGCTTGAGTACTTGATTTGACCTAAATATCAAGCTCAAACATAATAGATTTGGCACGGCCAAAAGCTGTGTGGCAACCCTGATTGCTTTGGTTGCAAATTCCATTTGATTTTCGGTTGAACCCGTTGACCAACCTGAAACTTGGTATATACCAAGCATTTATTTTTCAATTTGTCTAAAACTGCATAAAAAGTAACCACAAAATGCATTGCAATGTTGGTTTTTCCACCATTTTCTTGTTTTTTTTTTTGTTTTTTTCGTTTCGTGGTAACGGATATTGTTTACATTTAAAAACCGGGTTAAAACTGTAAATGTAGCCGCAGCCGCAGTGACAGACAATGGCAAACAAGCACACACACACACACAGACACACACACACACACAGACAAATGTGGAGCGTGACACAGCTTGTTGTTGTGGCTGCTGTGGTGCGCCGGTGGTTACAACTCATTTTCACTTCTACCGTTAGTTATTTTTGTATTTAAGCGCAGTTTTTTTTTTTTGGTTTTTTGTTAAACTTTAAGCTGTTTTTTTTTTGCAATTTAATCATATAATTTGCTGTAGCTCGTTGCGTATACGCAGCGTATACGTAATAAATGCCGCGCACGCGGAAAAAAAAATAAAACAACGTCGATGCCGATGCCGATGCCGATGTTGCTGGCGCTGTCGCTGTCGCCTGCGCTGTCGACGCGCTTGTTTCAATGCCAAAACGTTCCATACACACAGAGCAGGAAACAAATGCTGCATACGCCAAGGCGTAGCGTTTTCCTGATACACACACACACACAGAGACGAGCGGAGACGAAAACAGTTAGTCGCACCGGCTTTGGCAATGTACTATTGTAACACTGACATACTGACACACACGCACACACGCGGACACACACACGGATATGGTGTGTGTACTATGGCACATTTACTTCGACATACGCAATATTGGTTTGCTGACCCACGTGGGACTATGGGCCCGGAGCGGGCAGCGGGTGTTTGGCTTCAAGTATGTAGCGATTAGTGTGTATTTTGTTGTTGTTGTTCGTGTTTTTGTTCGTGTTGTGGGCGATGTTGTTTATGGTATTACATGTACAACTATATTAACTTTGCATTTGTAAAATTTATGTGGCTTGTTTGAAATTTAATTAGTTTTGTGTATGCAAATTTCATGTTAATGAGTGCGTTACGTTCAACTTTCGCAATTTAATTAGATTTGTCAACACTTTAGCAAAAATACAAAAAAAGAACACACACAAGCACACACATTGAGTGAAGTTTTTGGTTAACAGCAACAGCGTTTTTTAATTAAATTTCAAGCATTTTTTTTTTAGTATCATTCTAGAAATGTTTAACTTCTTCACTACTTTCTGTATTACGCGCAAACTGTGAAGAAGCAGCATTGACCTACAATTGGAAATACTCGCACTATTACAGCATTTTAAATGAAGCAGGTATATAAAATACAACACTGACACTTGGAAAAAAAAAGACAGAAAAAAAACAAAGACAGACATTAAGACACAGACAGCGGAAAACGCGGAAAACGCGGAAAACAAACAATTAAAGAAATTGAATTTTAAGGACGGAATAGGCACAAATAATGCGACGTTTGGAGCAAAACACACAGCGACAACGACAACTTGACGACAACGAAGAAGACGGCACAGAGACAACGGCAGCAACAAAAACAACGCATAACAACAAAGGCGCTTTCGCATGTTTCAGTTCTCAAAACGTTTCAGGCAGCTTCTTTGCTGCTGCTGCTGCTGCTGCTCTGCTGCCGTTGGCAAGAGCAAGCACAGCAGCTCGCGAGACAGAGAGAGAGAGAGAGAGCGAGAGAGCGCGCGCGTCAAAGAGCGTCAGCGCGCGCCAAAATCAAGCTGGTCAGCCGAAGTGCACACACACACACACACACTCAAACACTGGAAACAAGTGGGATGGCACAGCGAGCGAGTGCGTATGTGTGCGTATGTGTGTGTGTGTGTAAGTGCATGGCAGAGCGGAGCAGGCGATTGGCACGCGACTGAGTGACTGCCTTTGCTGCGCTGCACAGTGGCTCCAACGCACTTCTTTTTTGGCGAAAATCATAACTTAATCCTTAAGTAAGAAGTAGTTTTTCAGCTTCTGCGATACACTGCGATAAATCTGTGAAGAGAGCGTGTTCGATATTATATACACCAAAAGTCGTTTACTTGCACCTACAAAATCTGCTTATTGCATAATGAATCGTTAAAGTTTTGAAAATCTATTGACAAGCTGTTTGCCGTCTATTTTGATCTTAGTGTACACACGTTCGCTAGATAGACAAACTTTCGATAAGGACGATTTGTTGAATAAGCACAATTTAGAACATGGAATTTTTCCATGACATGCAAGCATAAGACATTTGCAGCATATAATATCGAAGTTTACTATCGTTTTTTTATAGCTCCCTCTTTTCACAGTGTATCGCAGAAGCGTATATCTCTGTAACTCAAAAGTTATGATTTACGCCGAAAAAGAAGTCAGTTGGAACCACTGTGCGCTGAGCTGTTGATGATTTTGATGATGATGGCCAGCATAAGTTAACTGTTTGACCGTGTGCCTGTGTGTGCGTGTGCGTGTGCGTGTGCGTGTGTGTGTGTGTGTGTGTGTGTGTGTGTGCGTAATGAGCCAACAATTCGATGTCGTCTGTGCGCTTCACATGGACAGCACAACAAGCCATTGGTTGACTTTGACTTGACTCTGACTTTGAGTGTTGAACAACGTCGTACGCATTGTTGTCGTCTTCTGCTTCTTCTTGTTGTTGTTGCATTCACTGCATTTCTGTTTAACTCTTAACTTGTACATCATTTATGTCGTAATTTCCTACTTAATCCGTTTATATATATTGTTTTATGTCATTGTTTTATGTAATTCCATAGCGTTGCCGTACCTCCTATAATGATGGCATGAGTATGAGTAACAATTACAAGTAAGTAATTAAAATTTCGTTCGTGCGCGTCAGTCGGCGACACCCGCGTGCGCCGTTTATGCAACTGGCAACGTGGCAACTTCAACATTTTCACTAGCGCAGCCATAACACTCACCGACTCGCACACACACTTACATATATTTACTAACACATGTATACATATACGTTTAGACAACAATAGTTTTTGATTTTGAAACGACAACAACAACAACAACAATGCTAAAACCGCAAAACTAAAACCAATGCCGAAAAATTGATTGCTTAAACAGCTCAAAACATGTAAGTGGCACTTTATTTGAGCGACAACGACGAGCGTATACGCTATGCGTAGCTAGTGCTTACTGTGCACACACGTTGCAGTTACACTTCTAACACATTTTTATCGGGCAGTGTATAAAAAGCCAATGCAATGGTAATACATAAAACGTTAAAAACGGCTTTGCGGCTATATTGCAGCCACATTTGTTGCATTTGTTATTGTTGTTGTCGCTTATTGGCATTTTAGCAGCACTTTGGGTAAGGGCATCAAGGTGTCGCGGTGTCGTGGCAAAGCCAAGTTGCACGTTGTCTGACTTAACTTTTACTTTTATTGCACTCGCAATTGCTTTCAATGTGCTTGTTGTTGTTCCTGCTGTCAGATTACACAATGCTTGGCATTCACACACACACACACACACACACACCTACACACATGTATAATTATAGCCAGCTGCTCCACATTTATAAAAGAGATATGTACCTCGTACTTATAGCCAGTCATAGTACTTGGCCCCTTCGCAAGGTGGCGGCCTCTTCTTGCCCAGAAATGAACAGACGCGACCACAAAGACAACAACAGTCCTCAAAAAAACAAAACACGCAAAATTTCTAATGGCTGCAGAGCTACAAAACAAACTGACACATTGATAAACTGTCCTACACACGCCTAAGTACAGTGAAGCAAAAGTGAAATATATGCATTTACGTTGTAAACCAATTTGCAAATTTGATTTGTTGTTTCATCAGCTTAAGGTTATTTTGATTGAAATCGATCAATTTGCAAGCTTAAATATGCATTTATAATCAAATTTAGTATTTGCTGGTTGAAATGTAAGCGTAAACTTCTCGGAATTTCTTGTGCATGAGAAAATGGTCAGAATTTATGTTTTTATACTCGAGTAGCAGTGTAACAGAAATTACCAGAATTCTTGGAAACGATGTTTCTGTGGAATTTCGAGCTAAAATTGTATTTCAAGTAAAATCCGGCTTACAAAACGTTTCGTTGTGTGTTGCAAATCGTTTGAAATTATTTTCACTTATTTCGACTTTACGTGTTGCAATTACGCCAAAATATCGTAAAGTTCTTGAAGTTTTTATTGTCATAAACGTTTGAAGAGCTCTCATAGAAAGTGCCGCATATACGATTTCCTTAAAATGCCTGAAACTAAGGTTCACATTAGTAAAACCGCTCTGAAACGCCTTGAAACGTAAATCAAGCTGAAACACTTTGGAGTCATAGCCTATACAGTGAAATGGCAGTTTCGCACTGTGACGATGTCTGACGCTGGGCTTAATCTAAGAAAGCATTGCCTACAAGATTTGTTAGTTTCGGAGCCACTGTTGCACGCTGATGCTGCAAGTTTGGTGAACTTTTTTTTGGCATTGTTGCACTTTTCTTTTCGCTCGACAGTGTTCGTGGCATAACAACAAACAGCTGTTCGGCTGCGACTGTTTACCCAGTGGAAATGATTTTGCCGCAAAGCTTAGTGGTGCAGCTTAGCGGCAGTGTAATGCAAAGCTGAAGCTTGTTTGACCATCTTAAAAGCTTCTTTTAAAACTACAAGCAACACGCATCTACTTCCAGTTAGCAATATTTTCCAGCGGAACAGCAGCCCTCATAAACGCACTTACATGTTAACTGTGAACATACATAGGTGTAGCTTGTATCTTAAGCGAAGATAATTTAGACTCCCGTTTAACCCTACTGTATTTACTCTATAGAATTGAGGGTAAGGTTAAAAACCTAAAGTATACTGCAAATCGTGAGACAAGGCTTGTCGCTTGGCAAGTGACAAAATGTTCCTAAACAGAGAAAAGCTCCAATATAGAAAAAAAAAACTAGGGATAGGTATAGCTCATATAGCACGCCGAACTTTCTTCGTGTGCTCACTAGACACGACCGAAGGTCGTTCATGTTCATGTTTTATGTGCTCTGTTGCTTTTTTTTTCTTTTACTTTCCCATTGTCTTCTTAACTCTTTCTCCTTCTCTTTTACTTTGCCTTTCACTTTTTATCACTTTTTCTTTGTCCTCCTTCCTTTTCCTCCTCTTTATATTTCTCCTTCTCCTTATATTTCTCCTTTTCCTTCTCTTCTGCCTTTCTTTTACCTTTTTTACTTTCCCTTTCTCTTCCTATCTCTTTTTCTTTCTCCTTCTCCTCCTCTTCATAATTCTCCTTCTCTTTATATTTATCGTTTTCCTTCTCTTTATATTTATCTTTCATTCTCTTGCTCTCTCTCTTTCCCTTTATCTTTTACTTTCCCTTTTCCACTCCTTTTTACTTTCCCTTTCTCCTCTTATTTTTTTTTGCTTTCTCCTTCTCCTTATATCTCCCTTTCCCTTTATTCATTTTTCTCTCTCTTTCGCTCTCCCTCTCCACCTTTCTCTTTAATTCTTTTTCTCTCCATCTTTCTCTTAATCTTAGAAATATTTCTGTATCTCCTTTGCAATTGTCAATAGCTATACAAAAAACCATATTACTTTCTGAAAAATACAAGTTTTCTAATTAAAAAAAATCATTCACAGTAATTACAGTGTACAGACTTTATGCTTACATAAGTTGATTTGTGGCAGTGCATGAAATAGGCTTTTTAAATGGTATTTGTTTTTTTTTGTTTTTTGGCCCTTAAAATGACTGGAAAATTCATTGGCTACATAATATTGGGTCATACACACACACACACACACACACACACACACACACGCACACATCATTGCAACATTTAAACTGCAATTCATTTGCGTATCAATTGATTTTCCATGTGGAAAATCAAATCAGTCGATTGCTAGCTGCATTTTCAAATAATTTCATTTGCATTTTCCTCATGCATTTTACATTTTCCTCTTTTAATTATAGCATGCAACAAAAACAACAATAAAATGCACAACTGACATTGAGTGAAGAGAGATTAGTTTGTTGGAAATGCTGCAAAAAGTTTGTTGTTGTATTGAGTATATGATGAGGGTATGCCTCTTATAAGTACAGTCGTAGTAGCTCGAAAACTATAAGCTAAACTTCAAGCCTAAAAAACGCTGCAAAACTCTGCAAGTATTTGCTAACACGTTGATTTCTAATACCAAGCAAATGACAGTTCTGAGCTCTCAGAATCTGAGCGATTAAGAACAATTTCTGATGATTTCTTAGATTTCTTAAAATGGCTTGTCAGTGCGTTTACCAACATCATCATTTGAAGAGTGATAAACATAGGCGAAAGCGCGTGCTCACATAAATTGTACGGCATTTGGACGAAAAGGGATGCCGGACAGCTTATGGCTGACGACAGATGTTCCGGCAGAGCAGAGCGTAGGCAAAGCACAAGGACGTAAGCACTTCTCAGACAGAAAATGAGATGAAATTGAGGCATATGCTGAACTCTGAACGACGATGTATGTAATATCCCTTAAAGTATCGAAGATTTCGTCATATGGATGAACTCTCTTGGCTCTTGAAGCTGTGCGAAAGTGATTCGAAGTGCAGGTTTCATTCATTCGGACTGAAACATGGCAGTTTGCCGTGTAAAGAAAGTGCTCATCGTTTTTAGTGCCAAAAAGTGCCAAAATGGTTCCAATGCACGACACTTGACGTTATCACCATAATAATGCGGAGTCACGGAGTATTTGGCGAAACGCAGTGTGCCAGCAAGAAGGGAACTATATCGGAACTTTGTTGAGAAAAATTTCAAGAAAGGTGTTTTCCAGAATTTCAGTTGATTGTATCCGTTTTTGCTGGACTTATTCAACTTTTACTTTGGTGTTACTTTGGCTGCTGTATAAGAAATACTGAAGTGACTGAATATTAGTCCTAAGACCGAAAGTTGGGCTTCCGAATCCTGCACTCATTTGGAAGCAAATTGTGTCAAAAGACTTTTTTTTTTATTATATTTTATGATTTCAGAAAGTGCATATGAGTGCATAGAGCTTCGAAGAACTATAAATGGCTATAGTAATTCGAAATTTTCGAATATTTTTGAGACGAACCCGAACTGGTTGGTGTGAGTTGCAAGAAACCTTGAGAAAGAAGCTATCAACTCATATGATTTAAATGATTAAGCATATTCCAAATCTAATTTGAATATTTTTGTATATAATTCAATTCAGAGCTGGTTAAAAATGAAAGAAATGTGCAAGATTGTATATTTATAACACTTTTAGGAGAAAAAAACGATCAAATTTAGGAAACTGAATTGACGAACATGATGAACTTAGCTCTTTTGGTTTTGATAGATACACGAGCAGACAGACAGATGGACATGGCTGTTTTTTTTGGCATATACTTACACATGGAATGCCCTTTGCCTAGAAGGTGTGTATATGAAAATAATCTAATTTTTGTTTCTAAAAACGAATATATGTCAAAAGACAAAAAAATTACTTGTCAAAGTGACAAAGTTCAAAGTTGAATAACTGCCAAACTAATTAAGTCTACACTTTGTCACTTTGCGAAATATTATATGAGTAGGCCGAAAAAAAAGAGAAAAGTATGTCCTTAAAGTGGACCAAAAAAAAAAAAAAAGGGACACAATATGACATGGAAAGTGGCTAAGAAATTGGTATATTTACATTTTGTCCAGCTTAGCGACAATGCCGTGATAGATGAACATCTTTGCTGGCGGCTTGGTGCCAAAACTCCACTAAAGCGTAAACAGAAGTAGATGCGACCCGTTGCCATCAAACGCAGTATTGATTCCACATCGGAGGCAGCACACAGCACACACAGAACTCAAAGGGACACTTGCCACCCAACACAAAACATTTAAACAAAAAAAAAAAAAAAAGAACAACTCTTTGTACTAAACACTTTTTCTTAGCATGTTTTAAATGCTGCAATTTGCTCACATTTGGGCCAAAACATATTTTTATGGGCCGTGCTTGCTAGCACTTTTAATTAACAGACTTTCAAATAATATGCGACACTAGCACAGAACATTAAAAAAAAGTTAAGAAAATATAAAACTATTGCCGACTTTGGGGCGCATTTGCTGCCACGTTTCCGTTTTCTAGTTGTATGCCACGCCGCGCCGCATTGAACAACTGCAGCCAAACATCAACCAAAAACCGAAAACCGAAAACTGAAAGCTCAAAACTGAAAATGTTTTGCAACCGAAATAAAAACTAAAACTGCAGCTCGCAAATGCTTCCCAAAAGACACCAACAGCAGCTGCGGCTGCAACTGCAACAGCAACAAATGCAACAACAATAACAACAACAGCTGCGTCGCAGAAGCAGCAGCAAAGCAGCACAAATGTTTGTCACCATATATCCAGAACAAGGGGCGCCGCGGGTGCAGGCAGCGCTAAAATAACAACAAATAAACAAACAAAGCGCATGTAAAAATGCCAACAACATGAGGCAGCAGAAATTCCAAAAATTTAAAAAAAAAAAAACAAAAAACTGCCGCTTTTGGCACTCTTGCCACAGCGCTTACCCTTCCCTTGGCCAATGTCATCGAAGCACATCAGCTGCAAGTAGGCAACTTTGTAGAGTATACGGAGAAAGGGCAGCAAAACTGTAGCAAAGGGCCTAAAGGGCAGCAACAACAACAGCCGAAAGACATTTTGCTGGCAGCCGCAGGACGAATTGCATTTTGTCGCCAAAGCCAAAGTCAGCCAAAGTCTGCGCCAGCTGCAGCCCCAGCAGCTATGTCGACGTCGGCGTCAACGTCAGCGTCAGCGTCAACGTCAACGTTGCTGCCATCAGCAGTGCCCTAGCAACACCAACAACAGCAAGAAAAACAACTATGGCCACTTGAGTGCCCCATAGGCCTAAGCAGTAAAGGGTGTTCTTTTTTTTCTTTTTTTTTAAAGCAAACTTGCAACTAAACGAGAAAAGCCAGAGTTGAAATGAACTGCTGCTGAACTTAAGCTCCAGCACAAGCAACAAGAGAATAGAGAATAGAGAGAGGGAGCAAAGCAGAGCGAAAGAGATAGAGAAGGAGAGAAAAGAAAAAGAGAAGAGTGGGAGAGCAGTAGAGAAAGAGTGAGGCAGAAAAGGAAAGAAGGAGAGATGGAGATAAGGAAAGATGGAAAAAAGAAGAGAAGGAGAGAACGAGAGAAGGAGAGAATGAGAGAATGAGAGCAAAAGAGAAGAAGCGAAGTAGTGAAAGAGAGAAGGAGAGATGGAGAGAACGAGAGCAAGAGAGAAGAAGAGAAGGAAAGAAAGAGAGAATTAGAAAAAAAAATAGAGAGAGAAAAGGATATAGTGAGAAAAGGGCAGAGGGAGAGAAGGAAAGAAAGAGAGAAAGGGAGCAAGAGAGAAGGAGAGCAAAGGAGAAGCAGGGAAGGAGGAGAGCAGAGAATAAGAGAAAGAAAGAGCTAAGTAAAGAAGGATAGAAAGAGAGAAGGAGAGAGAAAGAGAAGGAGAAAAGGAGAGAAGAAGAGAGGGAGAGAAGCAGGGAAGAAGAGAGAGAAAGAAAAGAAAGAGAAGGACTTTTGAGAGACAGTGAGAAGTAATGAAGAAAAAAAAGAAAAGGTAAAAAGGAGTAAAAAAACAAAGAGAAATTGTTTGGAACACAAAACGGGTCTTTGACAATTGAAGCCACTAATCACTTGAAATCGCGGTACAGCGGATGCATCTACATCTGAATCCAAGTGCATAGGAGTCAAGTCCAAAAGCAGATAGAAGCCTGAATATCAGATAATGAAGTCGCAATAAAGCCTATTGTAGGAACTTGAAAAAACTCTAAGCTGCCACGGGTAACCATGAATCAAACTATACCTGCTGGGTGGGCGAAGAAAACTCTTACTGAAATAAATCACAGCGATATTTCCGCGAATGAGCTCTCTTACCAACTAGCAAGAAATGGTGCTGCTGATACCTCGATCAGAGCTTTTATGTGGCATTGCAAGAAGAAGCTATTATAAAAAGTGACCAGATTGGGACGAACCACAGACTGGAAACTGGCCCATTCTAAAGACGTGCTGAGAAACGTAACGCACTTTTCAAGAGCCTTTAAGTGTATGTTCGTAAAACCTTTAGCCTGAAATAGTATATTTGCTGTCTTACTTCAATTAAAAAGTTACCCACTTTTGGAGATACATCTCGAATGCTTGACATATACAACGAAGGTCTGAGTCGACACCTTATTGTATGTTATTTAACGTCACGATCTCGAAAAGGCAGCAGCTGATCGATCGCAATGGAATACTAGACATGACATTTATTTACTCTTACTTATTCTAGAATAAAAAATATATATGGCTACTTTTCTACGACTTCAACATCATCTCGGACGAAAAGAAGGGTAGAATTTCCTTTGCATAATAACATACAAAATTCCATATCATACGAAGTGAACAATGATTGTGCCACTACAATTCTCAAATTTGCATTTTTTGATGCCATAGTTCTTGTTATGTGATCGCTGTTGGTAAAAAAAAGGGAAACATTTCAGACGTTCTCTAAGAACGATAACCGAGTGGTAAATTTGGCAGAAAAGTGCGCGGTTCACCGAACTGAATGGAAGCGGTTTTTGCAGTTGGCACCGCAGCTCTTAAGCATGACCTGAAACTGGAACTAACGCGGGAATAATATTGGTGAGTCACAACGTTGCTGCCCCGCCAATGAGGAGTACGTAAGACAGCAACTACAAACAAGAACTTTTAAAGCGGCAAAGAATATAAACTTATGGTTATAATAAGAAAACGACACATCGCTCGACAAAGGAAGGAATTATTAATACTTACTTCCAGGACAAAACATAACACTGAATTAAAAACTCGCCGAACTAATTATGTTCACAACCATAAAAATCTTGGTGACGTCATAAATGAACAACTCCTATATGCGGCTCCCACTGGAAGTTGCGCCATAATTGCTAGCCAAATATGTCTTGAAAACACAAACAACAATGTTTACAATCGATTACTCTGCCATTGTTATCGGCTAGCAATTGCTGAGAACCCATGGTATAACAATGCAAGGTACGATTGCTCGGATTAGTTGCAAGATGACCCTCATAAGAATTTAATTTTGTTGAAATAAAAAACAAATTGTATACCAAGAAAAAGAGACAGAAAGAGATAGATTGCTCGACTTCTCGCTCTCGATACTTTTCTTTTAGCTACTACCCCATTATTTTAAGAACCTTATTGTAATTCCACCTCAGCAGGTCAAAGCTTGTTGTATGAGGTGACTTACAATAACACTGGGTTCTTTCGAGACCAGTAGAGCCATTTCAGGCCTTAAAAGGGTTGCGCGTAGGGTTTGGGACCCATTAAGTAAAACCACAATTCCAATGAAAGAATGTATTTACATCAGGCCTTAACCCGATAACGGTTTGTTATGGTCAGTTAAGAAGAAGACGAAAAGACAAATTTGCAGCTGCTTGATTTGACAGTTGTTTTCAGTCGATCGACGAATCCATAATAAAGTCAAAGCTTCATACATACATAAGGATACATATACAAGGATATAAAGTCTATTTGCCATTCACAAGTACATCAAAAGTAAGCAAAAAGATGGAACCAAAAAGTGGCCACAATAAAATTATGATAGGTGTGGACTTTTTACAACTTCAGACGCAAATCACAGAAGTTCTAAAAGAACGTCTTGTATAAGTTACAAATTCATGAACTACATACACCGTCCACGGTGTCCTCGTCATACCAACATCGACGGGAACGAAGTTGCGGATAAGCTGGCAAGCCCATTAATAGGGCCCTTTCGTGGCATTGGAAGTCACACCGTTACGCAACTTTTGAGAGTAGAGGAAAGACTGAGACGAACCGCAAACTGGACAATCACCCCAGGCCTCAGACAGGCCAAACAGTTCTTCGGCTCTTACGACCAAAAAAGGTTCAAGAAACTATCGCAGTTAGGAAATAATTTTATTAGAATTCAGACAGGTCTGCTTACCGGACACTGTAGACTGAAGGGACACCTGAACAAGCTGGGCATGACCAACTCCAGCAGCTGCAGGTTCTACAAATTTGAGAAGGAATCCTGGCTAAATGCGATGCCCTGGCGAGAAAAAGGTTGTCACTGCTCGGCGGATACAGGATCTCGCTGACCGACATGGCCAGGTTGGAACCGGGTTTAAGTTTATAGCAAAAGATAGGACTGACAGTGGGAGGCACAATAGATCTAAAAGGTCGCGGCGCTTTATTCCTTAGTAACATTATTGTTATGAATACACTGAATATACGAAGCAGATACTAACATTGATTGAAATGTGCTTACTGAAAAGATGATATTACCGCGTTGCCATGGCAAAAGAACATTCAAACTGCTGCCCTCAATGTGAGTGATCACTTGCCAGTGGACTTAGAAAAACGATTACACTAGTCTACAAAATAACAACTTTTAACTTTTCTGTTGCTGCAAGCTCTTAGAACTGAGTAATAATAGTTAATTTGGGAGTTGCGCAAGAAACACCCTGTATATGCGTCGACTATGTCTTTGTTCGTGTGTGTGTGTGTGTGTGTGTGTGTGTGTGTGTGTCGCACACATTTAAGCTGACACTTTGTCATAGAGCGCTTCACAAAACTGTTATTTATACAGCAAACACACACAGGCACACTCTAAGCCACTCTCACTGACATTCACACACAAAGACGACACATTTGGCCACATTGGCCTAGCTGCTGACTCTTTCTTCTTCTTGTTGTAGTTCTAGTCAATTTGCTCCTGCTGCTTCTTCTTCTGCTTGTATGCTTTACTTATTTTTTGGGTCTTTGGTGTCAAACATGCAAAAAAACGTCAAATGATATGCCACGTAACCCCGTTGCTAGCTCACTCGAATGCTGCAATGCAAATACGCTGCGTATACGTAATGCAACAAAAACCATTGCATACTTGCGGGCTGCCATTTATAAGCATTGTTTGCGCATTTGCAAAGATTTCATTGCAAAGAAATTACGTCCGTAGAGCAAAGATTGGCTTTGTGCTGCATCAACTCCCTAAGTGTTTGTGCAGTTTAAAATTAGTTGCCACAAAATGCGTGGCAAGCAACTAATTTTTTTAAACTTGCATTTGGGCACTTTGCCTAACAAACAAACACTGCCAAAGAGTAACTCTTACAGTGGCACCAAGTAACACACACACACACACACACACACACACACACACACACACACACACACACATGACATAAATAAATCAAAACAAGCAATAAAAAGGCAGTAGAAAGCTGTAGAAAGCAGCGGGCGTGCTTGCTTTGGCTCGCGTGTTTTGCACCAAAAAGTTTATGGCCTTACAATAACACAACAACAACAACAACAACACCACCTCAAGAAAAACAGCGAATAAACACGCACTTTGAGACACCGAACTTCAGATGCACTACAATTTGCTGAAGGTACAAAAGAAAAACAAACGCTGCAAGTTGCTGTCAATGATAGTTAATAATATGCTGTCAAGAGCCACGAATACCAAATCGATTTACGCCAACTCTTTGTCGTTTATAAAGCAGTATTTAAAAGCTCTTAGAAAGATTGCGTATACGCCACCGACTGCGTCAAGTTAGGATTGAAGCTCTTTGAACCTTTTGGTACCGAGCTAGACTTCGGACAAAGCGCTGCACTCTGCTATGACCTCTGACCGAGGTACATTGGAACAGCTGTTCGTGGTAAGCGAGCAGTTGCCGTAGCCTTTGCGGCTACTGCAAGAGTTTCGCTGAGAGTAGTACAAAGTATATGATTTGCTCGGATAGACAGATATGGCGCTGTGACTCTTAGATTGATGTTGAAAACAACACTTTTGGTATTTTTCTCTAACTAAAGCATGGGCATTTAGCGAAGAGTTACATTTGCCCGTAGATGTTACTATGGTCTCAGCAGGCCACCTCAGCAGGTCACAGCTTGTCACAGGCGATTAACAATGACAGAGCCACTGCAGGGTTCTGTAGTTGCCGTGACGATAAGATTTATAACCCGAGCTCGCTTTAAGACAAGCTGAAAACCTTTTTTTTGAGATTGTCTGTCAAGTGTGCAAATGCTTGATATCGGAATTTCCGAATGTTTCATATGTTTGAAGAATAAAAGTGTGTTTTTGGAGTTTTACTATGAACATTTTAACGGTTAAGACGAAACTAACTGGATATGAACGTTGTGAGGAAATATACGCTGAAAAACAGCCATGGGAGCATATCATCACGGCATGTAAGCAATTGTTCAAAAGCAGCAAAGATATTTTGCGGTGAGTAAGAATTTTGTGTGCCGAGGGCAACTCTTTACAGAGTCACGCAGTTAAAATGGAACTATCGATGACCACGAAAAAGTGCTTGTAATGAATACTCATATAATCTTTGCTTAGTGGCCAGCTGCGAGAGTCATTAAGCCTTGGCGAAAGTCAATCAATTTCTGTCTTAATGTTGCTGCTGTTCAAGATGAATCGTTTTAGTGTTGCAAAACTTTCAAATCATAAAACGCTCATTCATTGCCATGAACTTGTTTAAATGCAATTCGCTGCTTTGTGCATATAACGCTACTCTTTCTTCGTTTATGTTTGTCTCTCCGTTAGAATGCGCCCTATCAACATTTGGTATGGAGAAGGCCTAGAGTGACGTCATACTTTAGGTGGTAGTTCACTTACAGTTATTATGGCCGCACAGAAAGGCATGTGCTATAAGTGCGAGTAGGTAGGCTATATATGGATATAGCAGCAGCCGTATAGAGTTTGTTGCTTATAAGTCACAACTGGTTTAAAGTGTGACTTTTTGATAAGCTCTTTTTATACAGACTACTCCATAGTTACTTTGAACTTCAAATTCCGATTTTCTTGAGTATAACTTTTAAAACTATTGAGATTTTGCTTCAACTTAGAGCTTAGCTCTCGCTTCGATTACACAATGCTACTTTTTGTAAAGACTAATAGACTCGGATTATAAAAGTGTATACACTTAGATGTACAGTCAGCAGCAAAAGGCCAATAAAAAAAAACAAAAAAAAAATATGACTGACAGCGCCAAGCAAATAAATCGCTGATGGCGCAGTCGCTGCTGGCGTCGCAGCTGCTGCTGTTGCCAGTTTTGCAAGTTTCGAGCAAGTTTGTCGCAGCGCAGCGCCCAAAACTGTTGACAAACAAACAAATCCAATAAATGCCAATAAGCAACAAAAGCAACAAATGCAACAAAGGCAACAAAAACAACAACAACAACAGCCACAAGGGTAAAACATGAAAAACTAGTCTAAGACAATGAAGCGTCGTCGCATGGGCGACAATTTGGCCAAGTTTGATTGCTGCAGTTGGGTTTGCCATTTGCATTTTCATATCCATTTCCATTAGCACCTGCTCGACAGACTTTTCATGCCACATTCATGACGTCAGCGTACAGCACACTTCATCAGGCCAAGACACACTCACGGCTAAGAAGAAGCAGACCTAATAAGCTGTGTCCGCGCGCTTGCCACTGCAGCGCTCAGCTGTTGGCGCAGTCTGAAGACCTTCGTTTTGACAGGCCCGCAGCATGCGCCACACAAATCGCTATTCATTCACATTACTTATTCAGTTGCACGCGGCATGCGGCATGCGGCATGCGGCATGCGGCAAGTGTTGCAACTTGCAAAATACACTTTAACTTTTACTTTTACTTTCATACGCTTTGTATTGGTACTTGTGTTCCGTGTTCGTTTTGAGCCGGCGAGTTCAAGGCTGGACCCCGGGGCAAGTGAACGGAGCCCGCGTACGTGTCTGTGTGTGTTCCGTCTTTGTGTCCGTAGCCGTATCCGTGCCTGGCGTGCATGCAAAGGCAACCGCTAATTGACGCCACTCAACCTCTGCCAAGTGCCAACATGTGTATGTGTGTGCCTGTAGGTGTAAGCTGAAATTGGCACTTTTCAAAATGTGATTGCATACTTTGTGGGGCAATCAGCAAACGGAACTTATGTTTATGACAGCAACAGCAGCCATTTACCAGCTAAACAAAGTCATCCGCACACAAAGCTTGCTTCTCCATTTTGAAATATCTCCGATTTGTGTTTGTGTCCAAATTGCAAAAATCAATGAAATTACACATTATTAAGAGTAATGTTAGTTTGAAGACGTGGCGTCATATTGTAGTAGCTGCTGACATTAGCAAAATCGGAAATAAAACTGTTCTATGTACATTAATGTAAGCCAAAAACAACATAAAAGAGCAACTCGAATTCGATGTTACCAAATAAACTGTGCGGGAAACTCTTTACTGACGCTTTTGTAAACACCATTTCGATATGATCCCGAGGATTACTAATTACAGAGAGTTGACCCTATAAAATAATAGATAAAAGCAAGCACATCTTTGTTGCTGCCGAATGTAAATTACACTAGTCTACAAAATTCAAACTTTTTTTTATATATCGTGTAAGTGTTCTGATGTATGCTCATGTTTAAACTAACTTCCCTCAATATCGATCGCTTCGTACACAGTTTTTCCAGGTCATCCTCGAGATTTCAGAATATCGGTATTTTTGAGGCGGCTCAGCTCGAATATAGGGATATAGCGGTTCGAGCGAATGTCAGTTCCGGCTATCTATAAATTCGAGCTTCGTACTGTTACCCGGCATCGTTGACGATCAGCCGCTTCAAGCTAAACAATAGTACTTGAGCGTATATCTAATTTAACTCTCGGTAATTTTCGATTTTTACTGCCGGAATCGGTATGGACAGAATTTGAATCGCTGCAATAGTATTTACGTGTCAGCAGAGAAAAGCTGTCAATGTGTTCAGTATATACATTTCACTTTCGCAAGTGCACTGCTGCCGATGCCTGTTTTATTGAGCTCAATTCCAAATCCTGAGGTGCTTGAGGCTGTAGGCATCTCGACTGAGCAAATACATCACATTTTAGATGAATATATTGAAAAAGCCGCGATTGCTCTCACTCGAACACTGCAAAGAAGTGTTCAGCGATCTATGTTTAACAGCAATTCAAACGAGAACTTGAGCCATTTCGTAAAATAGAACACTGTAGAGACTAACAGTCAAAGCAGTGGCTTAAACGTGAACCAAAGATCGATGTGTTCGCCGAAAAGGGCGACCATTTTGGGTGATGCTATGCTGGCATTCTCATCGATAACCTTAAAAATGGTAATACATTCGTTATTATTCAAAGCTGTTTGACAGATTCGACACAGTTTACTACCAACTCATCCAGCATAATCTTTCGATTGAGTGCATAACGACTATATCTTAGGTGGAAACAAGCGGCCATTGCCGATCGCCTGTTTCCGGCAAAAAACTGAACTAAATGTGTCGAGCTAAAAGCAGAGTTTGTTGAGAAACGCTCTAAAATCATGCACTTATCTTCATATCTTTTGAAACGAATTGATGAAAGGTTAAAAGCTTTTAAGATATCAGTGAATTGATCTGTTCAGAGGCGCGACGATAACTTAGATTCCGATGATTACTACGTTTTCGGCTAGAATATAAGTTATGAAGGACAATTACAAAATGTAAACAAACATTACACTATGCAACAAAATAAAAACTATTTTTAAAACATAGCTTTTCCAGTACATTTTTGGTCGCTGATTTTGAATCCGAAAACCATTTTAAAATTGGATGCATAGCAAACTACGAAGTCAGCAAATCTCATATATCTTGGGAGCCTTACTACCGATCGATTTGAATTGTGACTTAAATTGAAGGTAATTTATTTTGAAATCTCTCAGACGGTTTTAGTCTAACCTCGATTGCAAGTTGCTTTTACCCCACTTTGAGGACAAATTTGTTGCATAGTGCTATTGAAATGATTGTAATTTTAAGAGACTTTAACTTATTTGTTAATCAAATCTTTAGGGATCTTATTTTGTCTAATACAATTAGGGGGTAAAATTCTAAGAACACAAGTCCGCTGGTAAAATATGAGTTCGGAGGTTAATGTAGCCCTCGTTGCGGTCAAATACCAAAGTCATTTCAAAAGTTTTTTAGGGTGGACCAAATTTTATTTTTTTTTTTTTTAATTCCTTTAAGTTTGCTATTTGATATAAGAGTATTCTTAGGAACCAAAAACAAAAAATGTATGTATGAATTTTAAAAACAAAACCTTAAATTTGCGAAAATGCGACCCCGCCTCTCTTAAATCAAAACGCTAAGCTGTCACGCATATACACACAAGGGTAACTACATTACAAAGTCAATGCATTAAATTATTCATACTCTAAACAGCAACAACAACAAAAACAACTGAGTGCAACAAATGCAAATTACACTGAAAAAAAAAAGAAAGAGAGAAGTCAACTCCGCCTACATGGACGTGTGACCTCGTCGACAGTCGCATAAGTATGTGTGTTTGTTTGCGTTTTTCCCTATTTGTATGTGCGTGTGTGTGTTCAGTTAGCAACAGCTGTAAAGTGAAATATGGAGTTTTGTTGGCCAACTCGGACAACTTGAAGAGCTTATCACATCGCACTGATCGCCACAAAGGCCATGTTACGAAATTATTGGACACGGGAAATACACCAACACACTCGCACATACACACGGAGACACACACATACCAACAGAGGGACTAACATGCAATGCAAATAGTCTGCAAAGCGACGACTCACACCTTGCCACATGCCGTGCACACAAATCAAGGGCACAATTTCATATGCTTGGCACCTGGAATTCTGAGCAGTCGGCTTGGGGCATGTGGGTTGGGGATTTGCTGCTGGTAATTGAGTGACTTTATTACTAGATGAAGGGCTGACCGGGTGACTAGCTGACTGAGCAACTGGGGAGATTTAGCGAGGTCGCGCCTTGAGTAATTTAAAAGGCGGCTGCATGGCGCGTCGCGTCGCGTCGCGTGTTTTTCGTCGCCATATGCGCCCACAAATGCACGATGGTCCAAAATGTACATTTTATGAACAAAAAAAAAGTGCAATTTAAAGTTTGATTTCGCAATATCCAAGTTTTTCATATCAAATTTAAAGTTCTTAAGCGATATAAAGGATATGCAAAATTGAAACGAAAATCAAGTTGAAACGCAGAGCTTAATTAAAAGCTTGGTTAAATACTCTTAAAATTTTGAAATAAGTCTCATAAGTTCGAGATGAAACTTTATTCTCGAGGTAGTCAGTTTAAAACACTAAAACGGAAATCAAAATGAAACACTTTGGAGTCGTAGCCCAAACAATGAAATGATGTTATTGTTTGACAATGGCACTGAAACAGATTCTAAGACGAACAAAGATCATGCGAACGAATGGATAATTCTGCGATTATCGGTCTTTATCGCGGGCTTTACTCAATGTGACAATTGGGGTTTATTCGAATTAATATTTCGAAATAAGACATAAGTTTGAGATGAAACTTTATTGTCGATGTTGTCAGTTCAAAACACTGAAACGGAAAGTAAGATGAAACACTTTGGAGACTTGGTGCTAGGAATAAAACTCCTTTCCAAAGATGTCTGGCAAGCTCTAGGCGGTTAAATGGGTAAATAAAACCAAGTTAAGAGCTATTTTTATGTGAAACAACTGTGGGTACAGCTTGTGGGCAAGATCGTCTTGTATGCCGCCACGCGAATACTTTAGCATTCGAGAGGATTCACGATCGGATGGTGTAATGCCTGTATGTGCTGTGTTAACAGCGTTGCTGTTGTTGAGTTAGAATATCGCTTGCAGCAACTGCTTCTATAGTTGAGCTTGTGGACCTCGGCTCTACAGGTGGCAACTCTAACGTCAAAGCGCCTTCTTAAGGGGGCACGCTATTGAGGGATAAGCGAAGTTAGTTAGTTAGGAAACAAAGCGGAGTATCTTTTTAGCCTGAGCCAAATCTTATAAAACATGGTGATATAGATCCTACGGACACTCGCAAAGAGAAGCAATTAATACGAAAATATTATCAATGTGCGCGTAAGAGAGATATCGAATATGGATATCGCCATGGCGTTCCTACATCGATATGCCTAGTATCAGCCCAAAGATGCTACCATGGACAGCAGCGGAAAAGTTGACAACCGCCCGTTACGCAACAAGTAGGTTTCAACTAAGTTGAAAACGGTTCCAATGAGTTTGCGGAGAATACTTACTGCTGAAAGGCGCAGCGTTGCTAAAAAGTACCGTGTTCTTGGCGAAAGCCACATTGTTGGTTAGGAATGATTCTCATTGTCTCGACGATGTTAGCAAGCTATCGCTATAACCTTTGAAATTGAAGTCGGCAGGCTAATCGATAACATTCTTTCAGTTCATCGTTACAATGACGAATTTCCACTTTGCCGGGCAACCTTAAGGCAAAGAACTGCACGACTTAAATTTGTTTCATCAAATTGTGGCGTTTGTGACTGTGAGGGATAGGGGTGCTCTGAAAAGTGACGTCACAATTAGAAAGTAAAAAACTGCTATTGCATTTGTGACAACACATTGGGGCTACAACCGCACGTCACTCACTCGTATTGCAAGTTGTCAGTAGTGTTTTGGGGCTGTTCATCCTGAAACCATAAAAGATGCGAAGGCACAAGACTCGTATGCCATCACGAAAATTTACTATCTGCGCTATAAGCAGCGTCCACAGGAGAGCGTGAAAGTTAAGAATATGTTTTTGTGTGAGCGTTTTTTGACATGCCGACCACTGTGCATGTATGTGCCTGTGTGTGTGTGTGTGTGTGCGATGCCAATTAACGGAAACTGCAGAGTAATGTTTTTTGGCCGTTGGAGTTCAAATTTGTGGCTGTTGTGTTACAACTTGCTTTGCATGTCGGCACACAACCAACACCAACACAACACACATACACACGCATGCATGACGCTCACACTCTTATGCCATTTGGCCATTATATTATAGGTTTGGTGCGCCTTTTGTGTGTTTTATTTGATATTTTTATGTGCTGGTTGTTGTTGTTGTTGTTGCTGTTTTGGCATTGACATAAATTTTTACCTACACTATTTGTTATTAGTGTTTTTGTTTTATATATTTTTTTTATTTTTTTTGCTAAAAAGCGAAAAGCGAGCGCGCCAATGTGCAATACCTGTGTAATTTTACCTTTGTATGCGTGTGTGTGAATAGAACCGACAAAAAGGGCACACGTTACACGCAAGGCACATTAAAGCAACTTTCTCGCAATGCTTTATTGTTGCTTTTGTTGTTCTTTCCCCTTCACATTGTTTACTTTTTTTTGTTGCATGATGAGTTAAGAGTTTGCCTCAAAAAAAAAACACAAACAACAAAAATAACCAGGTAAGCAAGTATGTGTGACATTACATAAACGAGACAGGAAATATAAAGACGAATTACTTCTTAGCTTGAGACACAAGCGAGGGAGCGAGTATCAGAGGGAGAGAGAGTTAGAGGCAGGGTGACAGCCCACGCAAGCGCCATTTTGATTGCACAAATTGAGGTTGTCACAACTTTGACACAATTCACACATTCCGCAAACAGCAGCCAAAAATTACATTATCTCCAAAAGTTGTTCAACAATGTTTCCAGTTTTTCTTAGTTTTTGAGTGTTTGCAAATTGTAATTTGTTATTTAAGCTAAAAGATACTAACTAATTCTCAAGCACTTCGGCGAAACATGATTGTATTTTTGTATACATAGCTCTTTGATACCGTGTTATAGGTCTAAAACTTTGACTATTTGGAAGTCGGACATTTGTATACATGACGAACTTTTGGAAAGACTCGAATGTCAAAACGATGCTAATTTTGCTAGAAAAACTTGAAGACACTCTTTTTGTTAGCATACAGAAAGGTTTCAATACCATATGTGATTCATGCAGCAAAGTTGGTCTCAACCTTAATTTACTGCAAATCACTATTACATGCCAGCCAATTTCACCTCAAGGCGAATCCCTATTGACACAAGCAGAGAAGTCAAATACCTTGGAATCACATTTGACAACAAACTCAAATTTGGCAAATGCATGAGAGCACCTTAAAACTGTAGAAGCATAAACGGCAGGCCATAGAAATGCTTCACTCAAATGGTGATGAATGAATGGTAATCAACCTGACGACTGGGTAACAAGATTGTGTGATATTTACAGTTTAGGCTTATAGCTGGTGCTCAACACGCTGACAAACTGGGAAAGCAAATTCAGGCTTAGTTGCATGTTAAGTTCTCAAGTTATGCTTAAAGGTCATCAATTTTAGAGCTTTAAAGTGTCACTATCCCAGGAAATGAATTTGCACTGATGGGACCAGAATCTTGCTGAGGCATTGGCAGACACACCATCAAGCAACTTCTAAGGGAAGAGTAGAGACTAGGACGAGCCATGGCCAAACAGATCCGCGGCTCTTAAAACCTACTTAGTTTTAAGAAACTATCGCACTTATGGAAGAACTATATTAGAATTCTTACAGGTCAGCTCACTGTACACTGCAGACTTAGAGATCAACTGGGCCAGCTGCGCATCACCAGCTCCAGCAGCTGCGGTTGCTGTGAACTCGAAGAGGAATCCTCCCAGCACATTATAGCTGAGTGTGATGCCTTGGCGAGACGAAGGCTGATACAGGATCTCGCTGGTTGAGTTGGTACAAATTAGTTTATGACAGAGATAGGACTGACAGGGAACATGTAGGGGGCACAATAGATCTTACAGGTCGCAGTGCTACTACCCAGTAACATTATTATTATTATTATTAAAGTGTTATTGGATAATTCCACAAGAGACAGAGAATATAGCGTGCTATACCGCCTGTCTTTGGAGTTTTGTGAAACAAATGAAGCAACTATCCAATGGAATCCACAAACATGTACGACCAGCAGTAACCCATCGTATACAGCTGTACAACGAATAATACACTAAAATTTTCCATTTTCACATCCTTATTTATGACAATATTAAGGTACATTTTATGGACTTTTATAGAATATGTATGGCGATCATTCTGCTCAACAGGTGCACTTTTTCAATGTGCTCGAAAAAACTTAGGTTTAAATAGTTTTGGTGTCGGAAGTGCGCTATTATTGTTTCCGGAGAAGTTTGCAAATAATGTGTGAAATTGACTATACACCAAGTTGTACAGTAACGATTTGCCGGAGTTTAGCTCACTCATCCTCTTCTCGATCCCCTTTTATTAACACCATTTGTGGAGAGAAATCACCAATTAGCTAACAATAACTTTTAGAGATCCTTCCTAAACTCAATGGGTTTATGAACTTGTGACCTATTTTCGATTTGTAAACGAATCGTTTAGAAGATCATTCAACTTTAAATGCTGGTGTAATTAGTCCAAGAAAGCTTTATCTTTCTTATAGACCATGCTTTAGTCTTATCAAAAACTCTAGTAACGAACGATCGTCTTGGCCTTTGAGGCTCAGACAGACTATGGATTTTTCTTAAGTGAATACAAATTATCTAAAAACTGTAATGATTAAAAAACATTCGAAAATTAAGTGTTTCCTGTACTTATATTTAAATACGAAAATCTTTCAAGTGTCTTGCAAGTACTATGTACACGAGCTTCCCCTTACGTGAGATACGTACTGATAAGACAAAGAATCGGATTGTGCCTGAGATCGTGTGAAGGTTGTTCGAATAAGGAGCGCTGCAGTAACAAACCCAAAAGTTGGTGATTTTCAATTATGCACAAAAAACAGCGAAAAGTGAAAATTAGCTTAGAGTTATTCTCAATTCTGCGTTTTCTTTCGGTATACCGTACGTAGAGTTAGAGAGATTGCACGCGTTTTTTTCGATGCAAATGTGCAGAGCGTCGTCTTTATGTATCAAAATGCAGACTGTTACGTAACATTTTGTTTATCTTTTGAAGCATCTGAAGACTTGACTCCAAATGATGTGAGGCACCAAGCATTAAGTGAAAATATACGTAGACCCAGTTACAGAGAAATCTCTGAATACAGTAATCTCCAAAAATGCCACATGGCACTGAATCTGTTTGGTTGGTGACCCCTTTCATTGAATGGCCGCCCTTGACCCTTCCACTGTAGCATAGTTCATTGAAACCTCGGAAGAAGGTACGTCTTTGTTTTTTCTAACAATTCCTTGGAATTTTAAGTGAGCCGCAGACCAACCAAACTTAAGTCTTTGTGCACGAAAGGCTTAAATATTTAGCCGATAATTTCTTCCTTTTACCTAAAAGTTCGTTCTTGGCTGGCAGTCATTGGGAATGAGCAAAAAGTCGATGATGCCCAAATAAATTTCTCCCCAAATACATAGACTGCTCGATATTTCTTATATATGGGCCGTAAAATATGCTACCACGAAAAGCTGGCGTAATTCAGAACTTATACTGAGGACGGTACTAAAACGAAGAATGCGACTTGGATTGTTTGGAATGAAGATCTTGGCAATTCTGAACCCCGCGAACTGGAGAAGCTGTATGGTTTAACTGCAGGTATCCAGTGTTATGAAATGGCAGATGGACATGGAAACTCGGAATTGAGCAGATCATCCCCGTCAACGCGGCAGAATTGACTAGATGCATAGCTACAGCCGAACATGCTGGAAGTTCTTTACTGGATGTCGCGTGAGCAACCCAAAGGTAGATATATTCTTTGTTAGACGTGAAAAGATCACCGTTTATAATACATTTGGCCAGCATCTGACCAATATGGTGCTGTCTTGAATAAGAAAACTTGACAAAACAGTTTCTGTATCACTATTCGGCTCTTTTCATAGAAACGAATGCGCATTTTGAAAATAATAGATGTCACATGAGCTGGCAGTTCTTTGTGTGTCCTGCACGGCTTTTTACGGGAGTCAGTATAGTTGTGTTGAAGCAAGAAAGCCACCACAGTCTACTCAACTTTTATTGCAACTTTCACCTGCGCTCTCATACGCCCAGCTTCCTCTATCGGGTATCGAAGAATCGATGAGCCGTCTCAAACTAATCTTATCTAATCTAAATAGGTCGATTTTACCAATACATATGCATATAATTAGTGACGCTCCTAAGATTAGATCTCAAATAAGTTCCAAGAACACAAAGAAGGCACTCTTCTATCAGAGGCAACAAAGAAACGAGAGTGAACTTGCGACTCAATAACTTTGAGTAAAGGAACAGCTGATTATACAAATGACACATCAGAAGAATCAGTTTATTGCATTAACGGAAACACTTATAACTCATTTTGTAATTTGTATATAAGAAGTGTGTAACCCAAAGCTGCTTATATAACTAACCTTTGGCCTATGACGAGTTGTATACAAGCTGCGAGCACCTCTAAGTTACCGTTATGCGTGTGTGTGTGACTTGACCTTGAGCTGCTTTTTGGGCCACATGCCGCAATTAGACATGTATGGGTGTAATTAACATGCCGCATTTGGTAATATTCGCAATGGTGATTTCGTGCTTTCCATTAATAAAATGACTTGTCTTGACTTACGCCATTTTTATGGCCAAGTCAGAGCCAAAAGTGAGCAACAATGTCAGAAAATTGTAGCTTTTGTGCAGCTAACGGATTTTCACACACACACACACACAATGCTTGGCAGCGTGTAAGCGCCGTGTGCAACATGGCGTATACGTAATGAAACGTTGCTTACGTTTCCATACACAACTCCAACACAGACTGGCTGGCAGACAGTACTTGGGACTCCGGCCGGGCTAGTGAGTTATGTTGGCTCCAGTTAGACGCACAGATGACTACGCAATTTTGCTTTATTTGGCTTTTGGCTGCTGCTGCTGCTGCTTGTTGGCCACACAGATTTTTTGGCGCCACAGACAAAATGGAGACGCCACGAAAAGCGGAAGTCAAAGCGGCTCAGGACATTGACTCGCTTATTAGCACAGTAGCCAAAGAGCAGAAAGCAGGCAACGACTTGCCAGGCGTCGCTCTTTCTGTGTGTGTGTGTGACTCTCTGAATCTGCAGGCCAAAGTTGAAATAATGACCCCACCGTCTGTTGTATCTGAACTGTGACTTCAAACGCATTACACATACGCCACATGGTACAAAATATCTTATTCGATCAATAAAACTAGTACGCAGCAGGCAGGCTAAGCATAACTTACCTAACCCCGAAACACGTTAATCCGTGAAACACTACATTATGGGATTGTACTAACAACTTACGGGTTTTACTTATTAATAACCTGGCTCTTTATAAGCTCTTTCAACGCTTTAAGTTGTGCAAAATTAACCAAGAAATCAGCGTAGCTTTTAGCGAGGTGGTTTTTAGGCTTAAGCAGCGTTTACAAGCGTTTTTGAGGCAAGGTGTAATCGAAATTAAATCGAAGCAATTAACCAAAAAAATACAAACTGCGCCTCTTGATATGCTATATATTAAAAAGTTTATTTATTTACTTTTAACATTTGCTGTAAGCCTTAATAACAACATTAATAAAAAAAAAAAAGTATACAAAGAATTCAAAAAATATATAAAGCTAAGCTTAAGCTGTGGTTATTTTATACGTTTTGCTTATTATATAGAGTGTTTTCAACAAAGTTGTGTAAGATTATTAAGGCTCTTGTTAAGCTGTGAAAAAATTAGAACAGTAAGTGCTAAAATGTAGCAGGCGTTGGCTTAATTTAAAAAAGCAATAATGGCAAAGAAAACCTAGGCGTATACTTTATAAATGTAAAAGAGAAAAACCTGTGTGTATACACAATACTTAAAGAGAAGATTTGATCGAAGGCTTATGCTTAAAACTTAAATGCGAAAAGAAGTTATGGCTAAGAAAAAGAGCGTATACTTAATATGCGAACAAAAGGTTTCAACGTAAAGTTTTAAGGCGTTTGCTTATTTAAATTAAACCTAAGACAAAAATAAGTTATGTTTAAGAAAAACTTAGGCGTACACTCAATGTAAGGGAAAACGCTTTGAACCTAGGCGTATGCTTAATACAAAGCTTACTTTCAAAGAATTGTCTTCAAAAAATGCAAAAAAGAGGTTATGATTAAGCGTATACTTAATATTTTTAAAGCAGTCATGTTTAAGAAAAGCCTAATAAAACAGAAACTTTGAACCAATGCGTATACTTAATGTTGAAAACAGCATTGTTATATAAACAACAAAGCTTATACGACAAGAAGTTATGGCCCTAAAAAACATATCGACACAAAACTCTATTTCTAACAGAGTTTTGTTCAAAAGAATCTCGGTGTATACGTTACACGCGAAAATGAGTTATGTTTAAAAAAAAAGCCGTATACGTAATATGCGAAGAGAAGGATTCAACGCGTATACTTAATATGCTTAAGGCTGTTTTCTTAAATATATGTTATATGCGAAAATAGTTTATGGTTTAGTGAATACCATGACATACTTAATATTCGTTTAGATTAAGTAAGACTTTTGCGTATACTTAATGTTGAAACAGCAGTTTCGGTAAGCAAAACTTTTGCCTGTCAAATAAAAACAATCCGTAGACATTAAATCTAGCCGAAGCCACTGAAACTTTCAAGGCAGCTTACTAAAATAGTTATAGTGCAGTGATCGGCATAACAACGGTTTTCATAGCTCGAACTGCGCTCCACGAGCAATTTTGATATGCTGCTCAGCGTGCCGATCACTGCCTTAAATCCCTATATAAAAGAGAGATGAGTCTTCCAAAATGTGTTACCGGCTCTACGAAAAAACTAAGTTTTTACTTTATAACCATTGAGAGTACATTTCGTTGCAATAAAATAAATATAAAAATAAAATGGAAATACATAAATAAGTTTAAGCACTGCAAAAGGCGTTTACAACAAAATGGCGTTGAGTCTAGTTCAAAACTTATGCGTATACATATTGTTTGTGTGTGTGTGTGTGTGTGTAGGAAAACAGGTGTAAAGTAATCGTAATTGTAATCGTTATCGTTATCGTTATCGCAATAGCAATTGTGTTTGCAATTGTGGTTGCTAATAAGCTAGTAAGTAACTAGTAACTGTGTGTGTGTACTTCTCATAGCCATGCTCCATGGCGGCATTGCGCAGCTCCTTCTCTTTGTCCTTTTTCTTGGCTGGCGGATTCTTGCGTGGACGATTCATCAGCGGATCCTCCATTGTGCGTGAGGCTTGCTGCCGCACTTGCGGCGGTGGTCCTGGCGTCTTCTTCTTCTTCTTTTGCTGCTGCTCCTGCATTAGCTGCAATGGATGCGCCTGCAGCAGCAATTGTTGCTGCTGCTGCTGTTGTTGCAGCTGCTGTTGTTCGCGTCGCTCCAAAAACGCGGCATTCGCCGAGGCGACCGTTGCAATGCGCTGCTCCATTTGCTCCTGCTGCTGCTTCTTCTTGACAAAAGCAGCGGTATGCAGCTGCACCAGCTGCGAGCTGCGACGTCGCAGCGCTGCCGCATAGGGTCCCATTACGCCCAGGCTCTCATCTGTGCCGCTGCCGCCCACGCCAAATAGCTTGCGTATGCGCCGCTTGCTTATAAAACCGCCTAAGCCGGTGCTTGCAGCTGCCGCAGCCGCAGCCATGCTGAACGTGGAGCTGCCCGCATCACTGCTGCCGCCGGCCACCATTTGGCTAAAGTTGCTGTCCATATCGCAGCTGGTGCTGCCATTGAATGTGCCACCGCCAATGGTGCCGGCCGAATCGGTGCCACATGGAAAAAGATATGTATTCAGTGTGCTTAACGTGGTCGAGGTGTGTTGGCGTGTCATTGCGCCTCCGACGCCGCCGCCGCCGCCGCTGCTGCTGCCGCCTGCTGCACCATTGAGGCTATTGCTATTGCCATTGTGGTTGTCCGGCAGTGGCGGTGGCAGCATGACTGCTGTGGAACCGCTAATGCTGCCACCAGTGCTGCTGTCATAGGAGTGAGGATTCACATAGATGTGGTTGTTGTTGCTGCTGCTGCTGGTGCTCTGGTTGGTGGCATGGCTGATGCTGCTGCTCACCACAAGTCCGACGCCAGCGCTGCTGCTGCTGACGCTGCTCTCATTGTTGTTGTTGTTGTTGTTGCTGGGCTGCGGCTGGTTGTTGTTGTTGTTGTTGCTGATATTCAAATGCATATTCACTTGGTTGATATAGCTGGCAATGTTATGGTTATTGTTGCTGTAGTTGTTGTTGTTGTTGCTGCTGCTGCTGCGTGCTGGCGCCGTGGCCGGACGCTGCGGCTGCGTCGTTGTCGTTGTCGACTGCGGCGGCGGCAGCAGCACCACCGCGGTGGCTGTAGTTGTTGCTGTTGCTGCGCTGGCGGCTGCGGCCGCTGCTGGTGGCTGCTGCTCCTGATGAGCAGGGTTGCCATTGCTGCCACAGCCGTGCAATGGGTTGCCGTTGGCGCTCATTTTGCTGATATCGTTTGATGTTTTGTTGGGTTTGTTTAACGGCAGTGTTTAAGGCTTTGGCAGCTCCATTTATTGCACAGTGGTGTTAAATTTTTACTTTTTTTTTTACTTATTTTTCGAACGTTTTCCTTTATAGCTGTTTATTTTGAAAAACACATTTTTTCTTATTGATATCAATTTATATTTTGGGTTTTTTTTTTTTTTTGATAAGCTAGTTGAATATGGCACATAAATTATTTATTTTTTGGTTTGTTTTTTTTTTAGAAAAGCTTTGTCAATATTATTGTAAGTTGCACACTGTCACGAACACAATTTTTTTAAGCTTAGTGCTATTAGTTATTTATTGAAAAACAGAAAAGTATTTGGTTTGAACTGAAATCATGACAATAAATTTGCTTACACAACTTCTCGATTAGCTTAGGAGGCAGGGCAGCAGGTTAGTAGGGAATCAATCCTAAAGCGTTTTGTAAATAGCAATTACCCAATAATTTGAAAAAAATTCCGTTTGAAAATTCCATTGAGAAAGTCAAAAGTCGCAAAGTGAAACATAATTTTTTACGTAAGGCTGAAACTTCAAGTCTAAATAAGTCATAAGATGAGATAAGGCTAAAAAAAATTTGATAAGATGAGATAAAATGAGATAAGATGAGACAAGATGAGATAAGATGAGATAAGATGAGATAAGATGAGATAAGATGGAATAAGATGAGATAAGATGAGATAAGATGAGATAAGATGAGATAAGATGAGATAAGATGAGATAAGATGAGATAAGATGAGATAAGATAAGATAAGATGAGATAAGATGAGATAAGATGAGATAAGATGAGATAAGATGAGATAAGATGAGATAAGATGAGATAAGATGAGATAAGATGAGATAAGATGAGATAAGATGAGATAAGATGAGATAAGATGAGATAAGATGAGATAAGATGAGATAAGATGAGATAAGATGAGAAGAGATGACATAAGATTAGATAAGGTGAGATAAGATTAAATTAAATTAAATAAGATGAGATAAGATGAAATAAAATTAAATTAGATGAGATAAGATGGGATGAGTTAAGATAAGATGAGATATTTGTTTTCTTTGGTTGGACTCTCAGATTGATACCTTTGCTGTTCTCAAGGATTTCTTCTACATCGGCACTACCGTCACAATGAAGAACGAGCATGGATATCAAGCGGTGAAATCTCAATTATAAAGATTTGCTCGAATTTTGTAAAATTTGTCAAATTTCAATATTGTTATTTGATTAATTTTCAATTTTTGGAATTTTTTTAAAATTAACATATTACTTATAAAATAAAATCAATTGCAAGAATTTTTTAAATTTTTGGAATTTTTTGTATTATTTTATATATTTTTTTTTTTGTTCTTATTAAAAACGTTTTCAGTGCTGTTCTTGAATTCCATAATAATATTTAATTTGTAAAACGTTTTGAAAACATTTGCATTTATTTTTTACGGTTCACAGAATTCTAAAAAAACAAAACTTATATATGCAAGCTCTTTTATTTTAATTTTCTCTCATTTTTTATGTAACGTTTTAGTGTTTATATTTTTAATTAATTTTAAAATAATTTATTATTTTTTTTTTTTAGTTTTTTATATAATTTTTGTTTTATAAAATATATTTTTGTCAAAAACATATAACAACGCATTTTAAACTTGTTTTTACAGTTAAGTTTAACGTAAAAAAAAATAATAAAAAAATTTGAGTATATTTTAGTTATTATATTATATTTCACAGAGTAAACTTAATCACTTTAGTATCACTTATATACAATTATATAAAAAACTATGCCTATTTTTGATTGTTTAACTATTGATTTGTTTTTTTCTTTCTTGTTTTTTTTTTGATTAAGAGCCGCTTTTTATGCACAATTTCACTAATAATTCATATTTATGCAAATTAAGCCATTTAGTTACAAAAAGGTTATTGTTATAGCTTGATTGCTTGATAAATAGCACACACACACACACACGCACAACCAGCAGTGAGCTCTTCACTAAGCACTTGTTAACTTTTTAAATTGCTCGTAACTATTGCCCACTTCTAGGCGAACTTTGCATAAAGTCACTTGTTAAAAAAAATTTACAAAAAAAAAAAAATGTTTAGTTCTTATCAGCAAACGGTACTGCGTTTCCGTACAACTGTTTTTTTTTTATCAGTATATGTGCGGCAGCTTAACCCTTAACCACGTGCTTAACCCGCCGCGTGTCAGAATTGTATGAACTTGGCGTCGCGTTGTTGACAATGCCGCACCAAAAAAAAAAAAAAAAGGCAAAAAAAAAAAAACGGCACAACAATAGCAGAAGCAACCACAGCAGCACGCGCACACACACACATACACACACACACACACACACACACATTCACACACACATTCACACACACATTCACACACACACACACATACCGTACTAATACTGTGAAATATGCGCTGTTAGCTCGGTTCGCTCGAATGGCAACTGTCTGAGTTTGGCGTGAGCGACTTCTTCAACAATCGCAGCAAAATGAAATCCAAGCTTAGCCAATTCACACACACACATTCAAACACACTCACACTCATTCACACACACACTCATTCACACACATTCATACGTACACAGGCCAATGCACCAACACACGCACACTGGGACAATGTTGATTTGGTTTTTTGTGAATAATATTTTGGACAGTTTCGTTGCTCGGTTCAGTTGAGTTCACTTCACGTTTGGCAAACAACTGCAGCAGCCCTGTGTGTGTGTGTGTGTGTGTGTGTGTGTGTGTGTCTGTGTGTGTGTCTGTGTGTGTGTATATGTCTTTAACATATATTCACAGAAATGCTCGAAACTTAACTCAACTCGGCTGAACTCAACTTAACGGAACTCAACAAGGCTCGTGTGTTGACTCGCGAATGTTGCTGCTGTAACTGTGACTGTGACTGTAACTGTAAATGTTACTCTAATGCTAGATGTATGTGTGTGTGTGTGTATGTGTGTGTGTGTGTGTGTGTGTGTGCCATAGTTTCACCGCATCGCACGCCAACGAAGCAAACGAAACGAAACGAAACATTTCAATTCGTTTCGTCAAGTGGCTTCGGTTTTCCTTTCCTTTTTTTTTTGGTTTTCGACGCTCGGCGCAAGTTTCGTAACTGTTTTGCCTGCACACGTGTGTGTGTGTGTGTGTGTGTGTGTGTGTGTGTGTGTGTGTGTGTGTGTGTGTGTGTGTGTGTGTGTGTGTGTGTGTGTGTGTGTGTGTGTGTGTGTGTGTGTGTGTGTGTGTGACGATTAATATTAATGTGCTTGTGTGTGTGTGTGTGTGTGTGTTGCCAGGCGGCCAGAGCGGCAGCCATTAAGCATTTTTGCCTTTTTTGCTTGCTGTTGGCCGCTTGGTTTCATTCATATTGCCAGCTGGCGCTCGCACACACTCACACACACACACACACACTCACACACACACACACACACACATATGCAGCGCACTTTATACAGCTGTTCCTGTGCATTGTTATGTTTGTCATTGTCGCCGTCATTGTTATTCTTATTTGTCACATTTGCAAATTATGTGCATACTTTAAGGCGCATACACACACTGACACACACACACACACACACACACACACACACACAGACAGTCGGACACCCACAATAAAACACATGCAAATGTGCATTTCTTGAGCGAGTTTTCCGCACGCTCGACATGGCGTATACGCAATTTGACCCACACATACGAACTTAATATTACACATACGCAGCGTATGCTTGCATTAGCTTATCCTGTTCAGTTTTCGTTTTGAAGTTAGATTTTGATTTGTCTAATGATTTTGATACAAATTTTGTGCATATTTTATACACACACGCTTGACATGGCGTATACGCAATTTGACAAGCACATAACAACTTAATATTACACATACGCAGCGTAGGCCTGCTTTAACTTATCTAAACCTGTTTGGATTTTGATTTTACAAATGAGTTTTATACAAATTTTGTGCATAATTTAGCGTAGAACAGGGTGAAGCTTCCTGATGCTGTACCTTAAGCAAGGCTGCCCCGAACTTTGACAGAGTTGCGCCAAGAGTTTGCCACCCACAGCGTAAAATCCCTCTCCCAATGCCAACCCGGTAATGGCTTGTTATGGCCAGTCAAGAAGAAGCAGTACAATTAAGCTGGGGAGATTTTGTGTCGTGATTTTCGACTACTATAAAACGAAGAAGCGTCACTTCTTACTACACTTAAGAGTAAAGCATATAAATCGGCTTATAAACCATCTGACTCAACAGCATAAGTCGATAAAATGGTTAGTCAAGATGTATCAAATTAAAGATATACTCGATTTTTCTTTGTCAAATCAAAAAGCGTCTATTTTTGCCTTTCGGGTGTATCAAAAACTCTTTTAATTTATGAATATCTTAGTTTAAGAGTACTCTTAAATATTTTGACTTTCAATGAAAGTGGCCATGGCTATATACGTGACAGGCGTACGTCTTTATTGTGAATTGTGTTCAATATGAAGAGCGTCTTCAGTCTTCAGAGAAATAAAGAAAAACTGTAAAACAAATACTCTTTGCTTCGATTTTTGGATAGCACTTAAGTAGCAATAAATTTAGTGTAAAAGTCATAAGCCGAGTGTATGGAGTTAAAGTGATACGTGACGTGACGTAAAGCAGAAGTGGTTTCAGTTTGCATCTATCAAATTGCTAACACTGGCTTGATAACCTAAGGTTATCAAACGCACTGATTTGTCAGTTAATACACGGCTTTTGTTTCTTTTATAACTTCGAACTGATGTGGTAACTATTAGGAAACTAGCCTAATTTTTAAGCAAAACGAAGCTTATATAAAATGTTGCATGCAAAACAACTAATGCCACGTCCTGGCGTGAAATATGGCACGTATGCCACGTACATGCCATGATGGTTGCATAAGACTGAGCGCATGCTAGACGGCGCCACTATCAGGTTTCCCGTGACGGCAAAAGCTTTTTTTTATATTTGTGTGGTTTTTGTTTATAATCTTCAAACTTTTGGTGACGTCATTTATGAACAGCCCTTTAGCAATTGGTGAACTTCCGGCATATGAAATAAAAAGAGTGAAATAGCTTCTGCAACATTGTTTTCTCACACTTCAAACAATCAGATTTTTAAATTTTTTCAGCATATTTTTTTCGCAAATGGAAATAATACAAAAGGCTATAAAAATTGCATAAGGGTATTTTCATAGTATCGAACGTGACCTTTTTGGTAGCACTAAACATGGTGATAAAGTAAACAGCAGTCAAGTCAAGAAAAAAGAAAAAAAATGACAAATTTTACCACTTTCGAACTTTATTTCATTGATTATTCTTGAACGTGACGAATCTTCAAACTTTTAGCGACGTCACTAATGAACAGCCACTAAGGCTTAGAAACCAAAAAATGTTGACCTTTTCCCAAATCAACGCCCCACCTCTAACGCATTGAGTCAAAAATTTGAACACAAATTTGATTTTCATGGGAAAAATTTGCAAAGGGTATCCCACTGTCGGGCACCGTACGGACTGTGTGCATCAAATTTTTGTCATTTGATTTATATCTTTGGATCGCGAACGTGACATTAAAACAGGAACTAAGGCAATGAAAAATTAACCTGTAATCATGATTATTTCGAGCTCATTGCTGTTCTTATTAGTCAAATGAAACTTGAGCTTCAGTATGCATCATCCCTCTTAAGGAAGTAAAGATTCATTCTTATATATTATATATATTCAGGGGTGTGCCAGAAATCTCTTTCAACCAAATTTCAACCCCATCTCAATTTGCCGGTATGCCAGATATCAATTGTAAGCGATTCTTAGCCAAAAAGCCATTTGTCATTGTGCAAGAATGAACAGACCGTGGGAAAGCCAACAAGAAAGACTCTGGCCTAAACATTTTCAAATGGAACTTAAATGAAAATATAGGCAAACCCGTCTAGAGATTGCCAGCACACCTCTAATTATGTGATTAAGTAAAATTTGAATGTTTTTTTATGACAGTTTCAAATAACTTTGAGTTTTTGCTGTTACATTGGACGTCTCTGTGGAAATACACACAAAAATGATGTTTAGTGGCAACACAAGTTGTGACATATGCCATATCAGCGGCAAAGTTATGTGATAGCAATCGACCAGTTCAAAATATATCTAAAAAGTATGAACCTAGTGAAAACAGGTAATAAATCTGATGTATGCAGGCGCAGCTATGAAAACGCATTGGAAAAGCTAACTGTATAGCCATTGATTTTCATTACTCGTGGCAACAAAGTATCGGTTAATACTATCCGTTATGGGCAGCGTTTTTGCTTTTGTAGTTGTTGCTCAAAGCCGCACACAACCTTCAGGGCTAATAAGCCCACTCCAATTGCACATGGCTGGCAGGTCACACACACACACACACACACACACACACACACACACACAACTTTTTGCAAGTTGGAGTTGCGTTTTAAGCGGGTGCAAGAGCGAGAGGGAGAGAAAGACTAAACGAAAACAAAATATTGATCAAATTTTTGCTGTTGCGGCTCGTGCAATGACGCTGACAAAAGCAGCCGTAGGGAGGAAGGGTGGCAACACTGCTGCTGTTTGAGGGTTGCCAACGTAATCAACATGGCAGCAAATGTGACGAATGTCAAGAAAACAAATGAGGCGGGTGAAATGTCAAGCAAGCAAACAAACAAATAACTTTTTCCATAACATTGCCACAAAGCATATCACTTATGCCACAAGCTCTATCGCCATCTCATCTTACTTGCACTCTATCGCTCTGGCGCTGCGTGAGAGCTGCTGCAGCTGCAGCTTTGAGTTGCAATCAAAGTAGAGCACAGCAGCAACCGAGAGTCCGTAGCTTTTGATATATTTGACATGAATATGTTTAAGAATGTGCAGTGTCAGTGCAGGGTGGTGGTGCTCCTGGTGGTGCTTCTGGTGGTGGCATGTGGCTATCCCCCCAAATGTGTCCTCCAAACGTTTCGCTCTATCATACTTAAGGCACAATGGCAAAACGATTTGCGTGCTAAAAATAACCAACCAAATTTTTGTTGTTGGCGCTCTTTGGCGCTGCACTTGTGTGTATTCGTGTGTGCTCCACAAAATAAGGCAAATTTGCGGCTAACTGGCCGACTGACTGACTGACTGACTGGCTGGGCTGGTCATGGCCACGGTGAAGGCAAAACAAGCCGACAAACAACCAAATCAATTAAAGAGAATTTCCCTCTATTTTCTTTTTTTTTCTATTGCCATTGCTTTTGTTTAGTACATGGTCAAAATGAAAAGCGAGGCAAGTGTATTTTCCACAATGTGCATGAGTGTGTGTGTGTGAGCGTTTATGTGTCGGCATGTGCTGTTAAGCAAATATTTGAATCATGGCAGCAAAAAAGCCGCCAAACAACCGCTTAAACTCCACAATGCCGTTAGCAACAACAACAACAACAACGGCCGTTTGATGGCTTTGTTTCGTGCCGCCTGACATTTCCGTTGCCAGAACTACGTTGCTCTACTCCTCGGCAATCATATACTCACACTTGGGCAGCGACTCAAGACGGCTGCTTGCACCATGTCATTGTACTGTAAGCACCTTCAAGAAACTCAGTTTGATAGATGAGCTATTTTATACACTCAAACACATAAACACGTTATGCTTTAGGCAACTGTCAAGTTTTTAAGGCCAAAAGCTAGACCCTTAAAGTTGTCACGAGTAGAAGCAAAGCGGATGCGGAAGCCTTCGGCGTAGCGTACAAGCTCGTGATGGGAAAGCTCCACAGGAAACCAATCCCCATGTGTCCAGTGCAGCTGAGTGTCATACTGTCATAAAAACCTCACTCGCACACGCTGGAAAAATCTAAAAATGGAAAAGCGCTTCCAAGCCAACGCTGCACTTAAGGCAGGCATGACGAGTCATCCGCATGTGTTTGTGCAGCTCCAAGCCCAAAGCCCGGCAAATCTCTGCAAAACGCCGCAGGCCAAAATTTTCGAGTGCCTCTAACCGATTAGGGAGTGAGTTAGCAGAGCGGTAAGCAGCTCGGTATTTGGACAGCACGCCGCTATTGAGGCGGTAACGCGGATACCAAACAGCGCACTCTGCCTTTTTGCCTTTAATTCTGAGCAATTACGCTCCAGTCACTCAACAGTTGGCAAATCTCTGGCGAGATAGTTTGACTGATATAGAGCTTTTTTGAAAAACGAGAGAGAATTCACACAGTTCAGCGGCAGTACAGGATTACTGCAGGAACTCCATAAGGCTATGTTTTGCAACGCCATGTACAATGGATACAGACTGAGTCTCCCTGTAGCCTGCACGTTCATTGGTTTCGCCGATTAACCGACATCAGTAGCAAGTCAAACAGGGTTGCCAATCAGCAGTAACCCAGTTAATGGATTAGACATCAGGACATGGACTGGCCCTAGCAAAGCATAAAACAGAGGCTGTCGCAAAAGGGTCGTGAAGGCAACGATACGCTAACGTACAAAAACCACCTGAAAGACGTCAAACGGAAGGCGTTCAAAATAACCAGCGCCATTAGCAGGACTATGGCAAGGTTCAGTAGTTATAAAGCCGAAGGTGCAGGCAGCAAGTTGTCAAGTTGTTTCCGCACAGTGTCGGTGAACGCTCCTCTAGAGGCTAGAGCATTGCATGGAAACGTAGTAGCAACAATGTGACAGTCTGTTGTGGGACACCACTGAAAGGCGACAAAGCGCAGCAAACAATGGATTAGCTCAGATGGTTCATACCTAAGCTGGAACCATAGCTAGCCAGAAAACATGGCCATGTGGACTGCTAGCTGGGATTGAATGCTGCATAACTACCCCACTTCAAATTTTCAGTAGATTCCTTCTGTACACACTGTGGAAGTGGTGCAAAAGGAAGATGCAAAACATGCATTTATCTAGTACCCGCTCTTCTCTAGAAGGTGTGCTAGTGCCGAAAGTTTGCCATCAACAGACAACCTTGTCTGCCATATGATAGCAAAGAAGCTGTTGCGAAAATGGCCGCAACGATCACAAAGCAGCTACGTGGCAAGAGAAGAGACCGCCATCCTGACTACCAATTTGCGGCGCTCCCGAAAGAGACCAGAAAATCGCCGCTAGCAAGTTGGCCAGGTGGGACAAGGGGAGACAAACAATGCATATATGGGGTATACCTATTAAGGTTCAGGCACGAAAGAGCTCCCTTATGATTGAGTTGTGCCGACAGAAGCAGGAACACGGATCTCTAAAAATTCCTAAAATACTTGCATCCATTACAATTTTGCGACTTATGACCAAATTTTTAAGTATACAGCTCGATATATATTTTTTTTGTTATTCTCCATTTATGGGTACAATTGCACTAAAATCATTTGGGATTAATGGATGTTTCGCCATAACCAATGAAAATTGTTATGAAAATTCGTCGAAAAACTATTACAGAAGTTTCAGAAAAGGTCTTTATATCGGGCGGCTCATGAAACGTGTGGCTGTGAAGTTAGTTTCGAAGTTGGTTACTTTTGATATACAGAACCGTCGCATGAGCATCGCTTAAGAGCTGTTGCCTGACGCCTATGACAATCCAAATTTGCTGAAAAAGGTGACAATTGGTGACGAAACATGGGCACATGGTTATAGCGTCGAGACTTAAACCCAATCATCCCAAAGCGGCCAGAAGTGCCAAGAACTACAAGTTCGTTTAAATGTAAAGGTTTTGTTGATTTTTTCTTCGACGACCACTAGGAGTTCTTGTCACAACTATTAACTTCAAGTTAACGTCGTTGCAAGAAGTAGAGTTAACTACATGCCGGTTCGGAAAACACGCATCAAGCTGGACTTTCTAAGACGACGAAACACACTCTTACTCCGATGGTCACACAAACATGAATTTTGTGCTGCTGCGAACCGCTGATACATCACGAACTGGATAAGTACTCCATGTCAAATAACTCCTTGGCAACTACAACTTAAATAGTTTCAAGAAACTATCGCAGGTATGACAGAACCCTGCAAGGACTACTACAGCTCTATAGACTTAAGGAACATATGAGCAAGCTGGACATTATCAGCTCCAACAACTTGCAGATTCTGTGAACTTGAGAAGGAATCCTAGCACTTAATACTAGCTGAGTATGATGCCCTTTCCCTTCTTTGTGGATATGGGATCTTGATAACAGCCGTGACCTGGTTGCAACCATACCAGACAATGAGATTTAGCTCATAGATAGGAGTAACGGGGGAGCTGTAAGCTCAGTAAACAGCAATGGGAAAAAATCGAATGGATTTGTGGCAAAATACCAACACATCAACATCATGGACCCAAAAACAGTACCGTAATCACCAGACTTAGCCTGCTGATACTTTTTTGTTTTCAAAACTGAAAAGATCCATGAATCGAAGTGGCATTATGCCACGATTGAGGATATAAAGATCGCAGCGTAGAAAGAACTGACGGCACATTATCGGTTATCTCTATCATAACTTTGGCTCAACTTTATAGCATATGTCGCGCGTCATCTTCGCGCAAATTCAGATTTGCTCATAGCTACAACTATTGTAGTTAATGCTTTCCGACTTTGGACTACTCTTTAAGTCCCAAAACGGACTAGCATACTTTCTACTTTACAAGCGATATTTGTGCAACACGCAAGGGCTGCATACTACAGTTAAGGTTTCAAGTGGGATGTAGTAAGTGAGTTTATAGTTACATCATTCTATAGTTATCCTGCATGACAAACTGCTTTTGTCTGCCGCCATAAGAAACCATGTTACAAAAGACACAGAAGACACACAACACAAAACAGCATTGAAAATAACCAAAAAAAAAAATGAGACAAAAAAAGAACAACATTAACTTATGCACTGAAACAAAAAGTACACTTTGAATGTCCATTTTCGTACGATGGTCAGCTTCTTGTGTGTACAGTCTCTAGGCACACATGAGCGCCAATGCCGAACCGTCAAAAGATGCGTACCTCTTCTTCTTGTGCCGCATCTCTGCTGGCGAGCGCACGTTCTGCGCTGCGTGCATAATTCCGTGCACCAGTTTTGTAGTTTTTTTGTGGGAAAACACGCGACTCAAAAACTGATACAATTCCTATGAGTATTCCCCTGTCTAAAGGTAAAACGCGCGTTGCGTTCGACGCGCCGTTTAGAAATGCGGCAGCTGCATTGTGGCACACTTTTAGGCGCAGTCTACAACAACAACAAACACAACGCAACAAATATGACAACAGAAGAAACGTAGACAAAGAGAAACCCAAAGCAGAAGAGCCGCTGGCAAGCGCACAAAAGCGGTAGAAGATTGGGCCACTGATCAGCGGTCAATATGAACAATGGCAAAGTTTTCTATGCTCTTTTTTTCGAAAGCAACAAACAGTACTATAAGTTTGATAGGCGGTTTGCCAGAAACACTTTTATGATAATTACACTAAACAGCAAAAAATGCCAGCTAAGAACCGCCGCCCATACACGCAGCAATCGGTTGGCCGACCTGCCTTGTAAATTCAAAACATTCAACAGATATACCTGCGACCGAAATGTACTGCGTTTGGGCAACCGATCCGACTCCGCAGAGCAATTTCTGTTTCACTGTCCGGCCTTTGGAAGGACACGGATTGGCATTCTAGCTAGTAATTAGCTCAACATGAGCGAGGTGTTTACTATTAGCTTATATAGTCTTCACGACTTCCTACAGGAGTCAATAGAGCTATTCTTAGTATGTCTTGAAGAAGCCGACTCCGTGGAGCACTTTCTGTGTTACTGTCCGGCCTTTGCAAAGACACGGGTGTGCATTTTGGGAAGTGATGCACTCAACATTAGCAAGGTGTATACTATTTCTTTACATAGTCTTCACGACTTCCTATGGTAGTCGGGAGAGATTGTGTCAATAGGCAGCCTTTATTGCAAGACTATACTGTTTTCGCACTATTTCTGCTATTTCAACTATCCTTTCTCTTGTTTTATGGGCTGCCTAAGTGCTAGGGATGGTTCGATCCTCGCTATCGCACCCACAACAAATCTAATCTAATCTAATTCTTGGTTTGTAATGCTCGCCGAATTCGACATCTTCGCCTTTAGGTAGTTACTGTCTTAAAAAAAGACTCGCGACTTGCTTCCTTATTTTAAGCAACACTTTTGAAAAGAGACAATATGTGAGGATAATATGAGGAGGCAGAAATCAATAGCTAATGAACTAAATATTGTATTGTATGTTTCCATACTATCTTACGCCTTTTTATAAGCCGGAAATTTTTGAAATCTTTGTTTCTGGCTTCTTTCAATTGAAAGTGCAATTTGGCTAACATCAGGCTAATGATGAAACTGGGCATATAAAACATGTTTTTCAACAAATAACTTTAGTGTAATATTTTACAGCATATCTGCAAGGCAGATATCGTAACGCTACAAAAAGCGCTTGCTGGAATAACACTTGATGAAAAACAAGTGTTCGAGTGTGAACCGGAGACAGGATGCTGGGAAACAAACAGCAGCTTTCCCGTGCTCAAGTCTCGTATAAAAGCCGTTACCTAATTTTGTGTCATTTTTCACATGCATGTCCCAAAAGGGCTCCAAAGCAGAGTGAAACGCGTCAGAAAGGAATCGCCAACAGTTGGCGCCTTTGACATGACAACACGTCGTCGCACACCGATTTTATCAGCCCGAAGTATTTAGTGTCGCAACACTGCCCAAATTGCCGTACAGCACCGAATTTGCGATCACAGGACTTCTTGTTCCGGAAAATCAAGAAGTAACTTTGGATGCCGTCAAAGAAGCGATGACGCTTGCGCTTTACTGAGCTACCCGTCGACGCTTTACAGCTTGAAGGAAGGAGGCTACTTCGAATAATTTTAGTTATATCTGCCATACATATTATTTCTAGACTTATTTCAGTACACAGTAAAAGACCTATGTATGTTATATATGAGAGCCGGCACTTGCTCACATCGCTTGGTTTCTTAGTCGTTATAATAAGGAAGCGTTTTTTTTATCGTTGTGCATTTGTAGAGCAGGCATCGGCAGAGAAGCTAGCAGTGGCACCTGCAAAAGTTTTCGTATAAATGTGAATGTTTAGCACACATTAAAAACTTCTGAGCTACAAACACAAAATTTGCAGACCTCCGGGTCCCTGCTTTGGGGCATAACTTGATTTTAATACTAGCAGCTGCTGTTTATTGGTTTTCGTTTATATTGAAGACAAACATCTTTTTAAATATAAATTTTTATGACTAAATAGGCTTAGGAACATTTTTGGATCCCTTTTGCACCAACTATATGGAAATAAATATGGGTGAAACTTATGTCATTGTGTAGGGAATTTTCATAAGAAGTGCAGAATATAAGTTTTATTGATATATATGTTGAGTTGTCTTTATATGTGTTGGTAAAATTCACGAACATTTTCCCATTTGCTATTGGCTTTACTCTCACAAGAGCAGTGAGCAATGGCCTAAGCTTCCATGCAGCTCAAATTTGTTGCCTAGTGTTACTTTGGTGCTGTTTAAAGGGCATATGAAGATCGTTAGCCCAAACGTAGCCTGCCGTTATATTTCTAATTTAATTTTCAACACACACACACACACACACACACACACACACACACACACACACACACACACACACACACACACACACATACACACACACTCATTTGCGCCTTGTTTTGGGGGTTGCTTTAAAGCCTTGGCTTTGCCACAAACCGGAAATGTGTTGCTGCATTTCAGTTTTAGTTTTTTCTTTTGACTGTCACGAGCAAAAGCGTGACAAACGATTAACACTTTTAACACTCAGTTTTTATGCGCTCTCTTTCTCTCTCTCTCTCTCTCTCTCTCTGTTGCGCTCTCTCTCTATTTTCTTGTGCTTTGCCTCTTTTGTTTTGTTGACTTTCTTGCCGGGCTGTTTGGCCTGTCTTCTGCGTTGTCAAGTGTTCCGTCAAGCTCAATTATCATAAGCGCCTGTTGGTATGCTTTCATAATTTGCACTTTTCTATTGACAGCGGTTTAAGCCGCAAAGCCCGCTGCCCACAAGCTGCCCGCTGCCAGGGTTGCAACAAGAGAGACACGCAGCAGCTTAAGCAGCACGAACAAGCACGAACGCTTGTTAGCGCATTTTAAGTAGCTGCCAAGGTTGCTCACTCTCCAATTCGCCGCCGCCTCTCCAGTTTTCCAACTGTTCATTTGAACCGCTGTTCCGTCGCTTGGTCAGTTGGTCAGTTCAGCAACTCATGTTGGGCGAGCTTAATATTTGCACACACACACACACACATGCAACACAACATATGTGTATGTATGCCATGTCATATGCCTGCGCTTTGCCATGTTAATTAGCTGCACGAGAAACAATCGATGAACAGCGCGTCAAAGCAACAGAAAAACAACAAAAGTGCAAAAAAAAACAACTAAATAATCTGTGTGCAACAAAGATTCCCAATTAAGAGACATGCAACAACTGTATTATACAGCTGTTTCACATTAAAACGCTTAACCCTAGAAGGTCATGCTATGTCAAATTGAGCAAGTGCTAACAATGACGTATCTAGAGCGTTAGTAGGTCACCAAAATTTGAAAAACAGTAACATCTTTCAGATACATTTCTAACGATATCAAAAAGCCTGACGGATCCTGGGCCAGTTCCCCTAGGGAAAGAACTGAGGATTTGGAGAAACGTTTCCAACGTTTCAGCTCGTACTGGACAGTCCAGAGCAGTTATGTCTGCCTGTTGCTGCCTTCACAGCGAAGGAAGTCTTGGGATACATTAAACAGTTAAAAGCCAGAAAGGCTACAGGAGCAGATAGCCTAGACAGCAGAACACTCAAGGCAATAATGCTAGCCAAAGCAGTGCTGTTTTTGGTGCTACTGTTCAATGCTGTGCTGTGACTGGGGACATGTCTGGAAAACTGGAAAAAGCACTTTCTTCCGGGACTCAAACTCGCTGCCAAACTATTTAAACGCTACCTGCTTAAAAATGCCTTCTTTCAATTTGGTTTCCGAAACTTGCATGGAACACCAGAACAATTGCATAGGGTAGTAAATTTCATACTTGAGGGCCTCGAGGCGAAGGATTATGTGGTGGCAGCGTACTTGGACATTCAACAAGCCTTCAAAAAAGAGTTTGGCACAATGGTTGCCTCTGTTGCCGCCTTCACCTCTCTGGCTAGCGCTTTCAAAACCACGCAAAAAAGAAGGAGATTGCGCAGGAGTAAGTAAGATTAAGTATAAAACCAATTTTATTAATCAAAAATCGATATCTTGGTATTCGTGATCAGATAGATGTCGCTGGGGATATACACAAGAAAAAAGTTTAAGCAAACCTGTACAGCACTTAAAGTACACATTACCCATATGTCATGTGGGCGCCTTAAGACTTTCACCAAAACATTATTTTTTTTTTTTGCAATGAACGTAAATAAAGTGCTCTGAATATAGAACAATATTAAAGATGGCCAATATCAATGCTTCTGTTTACTTAATAAACCTTCAAAAATAATCAATCAATATAGATGTTTATTTTAATAGTTTTTCATGAGTCTTAAATATTTGAGTTTATTCGTTTTTTTACACTTAGCAACGTTATATTGTGCAAGCTAACAGTAAACTTAGTATTCATAGCCTCAGAGGTTATGCAAACTGTTCCAGAGAGTGAGAACGCTTTTTTCAAATAACCAATGCGCAGAGGGACCGAGGTTCTAGTAGGACAGCAATAAGCTTCCTGTTGTACATGGATGAGTCTTCGAGAAATGAAGGCACAGGACTGCGACTTGTGGGAACTCGGAGTCATCTGTCTGAATCCATGTGCATTTATGTTGGAAATTTCCGGCATATACCGATACGCAGATATAAACCTAAACAGGAATACTATCAGATAGGCTAGTGGCTATAAGGGCGATTGCAGCGAGTAGAATAAACGGCAAGCTGGTTCGAAAAAAGCAGAATCAAGCTGGAGCTTCTCGCAGGTCGAAACACGCTCTCACTTCGACGGGACGCTGTTCACACCAACATTGCCGGGAATGAACTTACGAACAAACTAGTAAAAAACCGCACTTCGAACACTTTAATGGAGTCGCAGCCTTTTTGTGGCATTGGCAGACACACACAATTAAGAAACTATTAAGAGAGGAGGAAAGAAGCATTGGCAGACACACTGTTAATCCTGTAACAAGACCCTAAAAACCAATAAACATTGAGTTTATCTACTTCATTTCATGGAAAATAACATAAGAAAATTTAAAAAATGTGTGGGTTTTGGAACCTTGTACCACAGTACAACGGGTATCCTGTATACAAGGGTAAAAGCCGAGCTCGCGAAAAACAGTCAACATATATTTTCAATGCGGTCTGCACACTAAAAAGCCAAAAAACACTCTTATAATGGCTGATTGCGAAGAAGACAAAAGGTTGTGTGCATGTTTTGTTGTTGTCTTTAGACTTCAAATAAATTTTTACCTGTCAAAATGAAACTTATTCAGGTAAAACTTATATTCTGCAAACCGCAAGCAATTTATCTTTCGAATGGTATGTGTTTTATCTGAAAATTTTGCGTTACTGCGAAGTAATCGGTACCACACTGACTTTTTAGACTAGACATCGCTTTGTCGTCGACATTTAACGTCTTAATACGTCTATCTGCGTCAAATTATGTATGTATTAAGTATGGAAATTTTGAAAATACTCTTTTTCTACGCATCCATCTAATTTAGCAGTGACAGTGGTGGCAACATAAGAATGTAGATCTATAAGCTGTGGCGAACAATGATGCGATGAAACACCAGTAGCACAATGTTGGAACTATTGGCTGCTTTATAACGTATCATAACGCAACAAATCGTTGGAGTGAAAAACAATATTCTGTATATATTCACTGCTTCATGAAACCTATCGATACCTTCCATTCCAACAAATTCTACTACTTTTCTGCTTAAAGTTTTCTTGTTCGCCAAACAGCATCGATTGACGGTATGCATTGATATCCTCAAAAATTGAAGCAATGGTTACAGCACTGCTGTCGTATCTATGATCTGAGCAGGAAATTTTCAAATCCAAGAAAAAGTGAAGTGCGTTTGCTTGCAAATTCAAGGTTTCGAAATCTTCAATCAGACTTTGCTTCTAAGTCCGTTAGCTCTTTTGTCTTCTTCTCTACACATAAAACTGCTTTGCGGCAATTCAACAAAAACTTCGTATCCATTGTGGATCATTTTAAACAACTTTGAGCTTACGGTATAGCTCTGATGACATAAAGGCCAATATCCCAAAATCCATAACTTGAAGACATTAGCGCAAAGCTCAAAGCATTGAGTACATTTTTGAAGCTTGACTCATGAAAAGTTGTATATATATGTTACTTCAATGCCAAGAAAAATGTAGAAAAGTTTAACCTATTTGAACTCACGCGGCATATCCGATACAATTGTTCTCGATTAAATTTTTGAAATAGGAAGATAAGTCTTTGAAAATTAAGCAAATTGTATTTTATTTTACCGATCGACATGCTTTATATGCAGTCAAATACATACTGATTCGAAAAATATTGCAAAGATCTAGACGAAATTGTGCAATAAAATGATGAAATTTTGGAAATACAGCTATTCGAATATGACCGAGCAGCTATAATGGCCGGAAATGGATGAGGCAACTAATAAGAGAAGAGGAAATAAAGATTGAGAGGAACCACCAAAGCACTTTACGGCATCTACAACTTAAATATATTCAAGAAACTAACACTATTGGGAAAGAATTCTTTCCTTAAAATAAGTTTTAGCCTCACACAAGACGTCAACAAGTCCCCGTTATACGCACTACAAGAACAAAACACAAAATAGAAACACAAACAAATCAACAAAAGACCACTGTAGGACCCGTTGTCTTGGAAGACAGAGATAAGGCGCCTGCTGCGATTGGCTGGCAATACCGAAGCCAGCACTATAAAAGTCGGACCAGATGCTGCGTACAGGCTCACTTGTTTTCTGATCACCAAACCCTCTGCATCAACTGGTAAGTGCCAGAAGTAGTTAGAAGTAAAAGTAGTTACCTCCCTCAACCAGTTTTAGTATTACCCAATTCTTTTCCCCACTTCCACTTGGTCTTGGTTTGCGGTTCGCCTAAAGAAGCAACAATGTTTCCATGTGTTTGGGAGTGCTTCTCAATCCAGCTTCCACTTGGTCTTGGTTAGCGGCTCGCCTACAGAAGCAGCCAAGTAACCATGTGCTCACCCTAATCCTTTCCAGCCACTCTGCCACAGAACAACCGACGCACTTGGGACCTTTTGCAAATGTAGAAGAATTGTATAAATAGCACCGTCCAAGACGGCAGAAAGGGAGTTCAGCTCAGGCACAAGTGTAAGCGTAGTGTTAAATTTACCACCTAAAATATGAAGTGCAAAGATAATGTTACCATCTTTTGTTTATGAGCGTCATCAGTGCACCAGTGGCTGCAGAACACACCTGTACCGCATAGCCTGAGTACAGCGTCGAGATTTACCTTAGCCTGAGACATCGTTGCAGTTTATCGAAAAAGACTAGGAGGCACAATAGATCTTAAAAGTTACAGTGCAATACTCCCCAATAACGAAATTATTATTATTATAAGGTTCATTTGAGTTAACATGTGTCCATATGGTATAGATATAAGCCCCAAATTCATGGTCAGCAAGATCTAGTTGAAGAACAGCCGCACATACTAGTTATATCGATTCAGCTCTTGATGCCGATGAGTGTTGCCAAGTTAACTTATGTTCTGTCAGGCCGACTACTAACACTTCGGTTACAGAGTATAAAAGTAAGTGTAAATAAAACTTAGATAGGTTTAAATACGCCGCTGATATCGATATCATTGGTGTTACTAAGCGAGCATTAATCGGAGCCTTAGCGGTTATTGAAAGAGAATCTGCCAGGTTTTGAGTCTGGTTGTAAATGAGATCAAAACAAAGTTATGTTTTCTTCGAGTAGAGAGACACAGTGGTTGGACCTTCTAATTGATGTTGAAAACCATACTTTTCACCTACTTTGGACAACCATCACAATGCAGAATGATGTCAGTTTGGAGATCAAGCGATGCAGCACTCTTGCTCATAGATGTTACTCATGTCTCGGTAGGCAGATGAGTACCACCAGACGAAACTGACACTCTAAAAGACGCTCATTCTTCGCGTTTAGCTGTATGGCACTGAAACATGGCTGATGACGCTGATGTGTGATGAAAACGCTCTTGAAGTGTTTGAATGGAAAGTACTCCGTAAGATCTTTGGCACTTTACGCGTTGGCAACGACTACCACATTCGACGGAATAACGAACTCTATGAGCTCTACGGCAAAATTGTCATAGTCAAGCGATTTAACTTCAAGGCGACATAGGGGAAGGAACAAGTTGAGAGCTCAAGGCAGAAGACGCGCGCAAAGCAGAGGCGCCTTCAGGAGTGCTCTATATCAGACCGTTACCCGTTAACCCGATTTGTTATGGACAGTTAAGAAGAAGAGAAGATTTGAAACCAAGAATCTTGTATGTTGTACAAATGAGCTCACAAAGGTCCAGTTCAAACCGGTATTAACTCGTACAATGCTGCTTAGCTTAAATTGCATTTGCATATGGAAATGGTATTGAAAATGAGTAAATAGTATTTTGAATTTCGTATGCTCGACGATCTATTCCAATCGGGAATAATTGCTGTATAATAATGGGAGCACAGTGTAAAAAAGTCATAAATGCGTATTTAATGCTTAAAAAAGTAAATATTTATAAAGTAATAAAAGCAAAGCACACAAAAGCAGCGGTAATAAAAGACTTTGCAGCCAAAAAGCGTGGCAAGCACCAGTTTATATGCTATATAGTATTTGCTATATGCTATGTACTATATACTATATACTATATGCTATATAGTATTTGCTATATGCTATGTACTATATACTATATACTATATGCTATATAGTATTTGCTATATGCTATGTACTATATACTATATACTATATACTATATACTATATACTATATACTATATACTATATACTATATACTATATACTATATACTATATACTATATACTATATACTATATACTATATACTATATACTATATACTATATACTATATACTATATACTATATACTATATACTATATACTATATACTATATACTATATACTATATACTATATACTATATACTATATACTATATACTATATACTATATACTATATACTATATACTATATACTATATACTATATACTATATACTATATACTATATACTATATACTATATACTATATACTATATACTATATACTATATACTATATACTATATACTATATACTATATACTATATACTATATACTATATACTATATACTATATACTATATACTATATACTATATACTATATACTATATACTATATACTATATACTATATACTATATACTATATACTATATACTATATACTATATACTATATACTATATACTATATACTATATACTATATACTATATACTATATACTATATACATATATGTATCTTTGGTATATAGTTGGCGATTGGCGTCGAGCTGGTGGAACGCTTACCTTGGCGCTTGGCTTAAGCTGCCGTGCGTTGTGATGTGGGCCATGCAGGCAATCCATTAACAGGCCCACGGGCTATGGATCTTTTTGTGTTCTCGATCTCGCTCTCTCGCTCTTTAGCTCTCTCTCGCTCTTGTTTTGTCACTCTTGGCTTAGATTTTGTTTTATTTGGCTGCGAGTTTTGTGTTTTAAGTGAAGTTTTTCTTTACATGGAACGCGACGTTTGAGCTACAAGGTTTTTGTACATATATGTATAGCTATTATATATAACATATACATACATATACGCACTGACACACACACACACATACTGACACACATACGCTGTGTCCACGTTGTATATATCTATGTGTATATACAAATGGGACAAAGCATTGAGCTATACAAATATAGATATGAGTAGACAGACAGACAGACAGACAGGCAGCGAGTCAGCTTTATGGATACATATATATATACATATGCATATATTTATTTATTTATATTCAAATGACAAAAGAAATGGAATGAAACAATTTTCATTTATTTTTCTACACTTTTTGCTGGCCGATATTTTTTCCCCAGTTTGTCGAGCATGTCGAGCAACGCGACGAACGAGACGCAGCATTTGTCGCGCACATTTTTCACATCATTTCAGGCAACAACCGAGCGCGCAGCACAACAACAACAACAACAACACTAAGAACAACGTAGGGGCATGGAAATGCAGAGTCAACCGTGTGAAGCTGTTGTAGAATGGCAATGATGACGACGTCATTGCCCAGCGCCGCGACACTTTTCTTTTGGTTTTTCACATTTGCCTATAGCGTCGGCAGGCACAACGCGACATCGACAGCAACAGCAACAGCGACAGCGACGTCGACGTCAACGTCGTTTTGCACATATTTTCCCAGCCTAATTGGCATTAAATTGTTGCGCAGACGATGAACAATCAAAATATTTTCATTGGCCATGCACTAAGATCACACGGAGACTCACACGCCCACACACACACACACACACACACACATCAAAACAACAACAACAGCAACACAGAACTGCATAAATACCGTTCACTGCCATTAACTGCCGTACAACAGCAACAACAAACAAACAAACAAAAAAAAAACAACAAAAAATACACTCTTTTCTCTTTATCGATTATTATTATCCGGCAAGTGCTTAGCGTTCACCGGCGTGCGCGTAACTGACAATGCGGCGCGTCGATCACAAGTTGCTACTGGCACTTAAGGCGCCAGCAGCGCTGCTCACGCAGACCAACGCATATCGGACATCACACATACGCCCCGTATAGCGCGTCGATCACAAGTTGCCTCTGGCACTTAAGACGCCAGCAGCGCTGCTCACGCAGACCAACGCATATCGGACATCACACATACGCCCCGTATACCATATAGAAGATGAATGCACGAAGGCAATGAAGACGACAATGTGCGTTGTTTGTGTCTGACGGCTGCTGCCTCTCGCGCTCTTTGGGCGTGTGTGTGTGTGTGTGTGTGTGTGTGTGTGTGTGTGTGTGTGTGTGTGTGTGTGTGCGTGTAGTAGTAGTAGTAGTTGAAACAAGTCGTCAAATCATGTCGATCCGAACGTTGCTCCGTGTAGCTCGGTATTTGTATATGTATGTGTGTGTGTGTGTGTGTGTGTGTATGTGTGTGTGCATGCAAAGTGTTTTGCTTAACGCAAATTGCCTGCAATAGCAGCCAGAATAACAACAACGATATGGCAACGTCAATGGCCAAGCAGATATACAACCAATACCATTATTGCCTGGAACCGTTGTAAACCCATAAACTATAAAACAAAAACGCATCAGCGGCAGCCCAACTCTCATATACCCTCTCGATCGATTAATTTGCATCTGATCACAATTTGCGAGCAGAATTATAGCTTGGAAATGATCGTTCAATTGCATTTGCCGACTTTGCTTGGCTGCTGTTGGTGGAACATTGGCAGCCCACAAATAAGAATCGAAATTCGAGTTTACAAAGTTTCCAAATATCTGAACGACTTTACATCAATTTAAAGCTGTACGCAAAAACTTTGTTTTAAAGTTGTACTCATATTCTTCTTCTATCTACAGGACAGGGCGAAATTTCCTGAACCCTGTCTATACTTTTACCAAGCTGACGAAAAAGCTTCAAGTGGTGCCCCTGGTTAGGGCAGTGAGCTAATGTGCGTAGCAAATTCTGCCTAGCACTTTGACAGGGTTGTGCGTAGGGTTTCGGATCCACCACGTAAAACCTCCCTCACAAATGGAAGATATTAGGAGCTGCCTGGAGAAGTGCTCCATTATACGCCTGGTAACGGGTCGTTGTGGCCAGTCAAGAAGAAGACACAAATTCTTTCTTTTACAGTTTTTATCTTCTTCTATCTTTATATGAGTATTTTCAAAAAAAAAAGGTACACCACATTTAAAAAATTAAAAGTTATTCAAAATGGGATCAATGTAGTTTCTTTTCTATGGAAATTTTGTATTTAAATGGTCTCTTTAATGTTTATCTCACAACATCAAATAACTAATAAGTGAAAGAAAGTAATCTCGATTAACGGTAAGCTTTTCATTTGCTTAAGTTCATGTTCTATACATGTTCGAATACATCGTTTCGAAAATGTTTTCTGAACGAAGTGTAAACATTTTTTGTTTTTGGATCTAAGTAAAGTTAGAAGAAAGGTCACGTTCGCAATCGTATAACATAATGTTACAATACTTTAAATAGCTTAAATAGTTTTATATTTTTTTTTACAATCGTTTTTCTGTTTATGGTAACTAACAAATTTTCGCTTTCTTTGTTACTCTCATTCTCACTCTATTTTTCGTCTCATTTCATCTCTTCTCGTCTCTTTTTTCTCTTTCACTTTATTTTTTTCTTTCCCTTCTCTACTCTTACTAAGACCGGTCTTTTGAGAAATTTGTGTATCCCATTCATAGACATTCAAGGTCCGATGAGAAATGTAAGGTATATGTCATGCTCTTCTTCTGCATCTACCATATCTCCCTGTGAAGCACCTCCATTTAAGTAAGGCTATAACAGAAAATAAAACTCTTCCTTATCTCTAGCTCCCCTTCCCCTAGTTAGTTTTTCTCCACACCAAAATAAAACATTTTTCAAAATACATTTTTTTACCTTCGGTCATAGGCGTAATATTGCTTTAATTTTTATATATAAAGATTTTATATATCTAACTTTTTTCTTTTTATACATGGGAATCATTGCCCAAATGAAATAAAATGCAAAAATATGTCACGTATCGAATCATATTATAAAATGGTAAAATCTTTTAGAAAAAGTCGCACCAAAAAGTGTTTACAGGCTTGGCTTACTTATGCGTTTCGTTAGATGGCCGTTGCATTTTTTGTCACGTTGAAATAAATTTTATTTTTTTTAACTTTTTCTTAGAACATAGATTACGTTAACTATCAAAGTAAAAACAACAGATGAAAAAAAGTGTTTTATTACACTGAGAAAAAATTAAGTTTTTTTTATTAAATCAAAAAAAATCGGTGTCAAAAGTACGTAAAATACGAATATTCTAAATCTTGATTTTACACCGTTCCATTTCCATTAACTATGAATATAGGAGGCTTCTTTATATATAGAGCAAAGCGCCAATCAATTCAGAAAATAAGTGGCAAACAGCCCTAAATTCCATTCTTTCTATATCGTATCTATTTTATGATAATACTGCAAATTACAGCAACAGCATCCCCAAAAATCGTATGTACTGCTACCAACACAGAAAACTTTCCTTCCAGAAACCGATTAAAAGATTCCAACAAAAATTCCGACTATCACAAGTAATTTAAAGAAGTTATGTGAATTTTTGATGATCTTATGCCTTATGTCCCGTACATGCCGTGATGGTAGCACATCAATTAGCTTGAGATGCTGCTTAACCTGACACCACATAATGTCAAGGTCACGCAATGCAGTTATTAAATAGCGTGACGACACAGATTCAGAATTGGTTACGATTAACAGTTGCGTTCCGTCCGTCCCGTTAACGATTTCAATTCGTTGCACTAAACTGACTTAACAAAATTAAACGTATCGAATAATTCAAGTTCAGTTGCATGCAACATCAATATATGAACTTGGCATTTTGTTATTGTTTCCAATATTTCGTATTGAATACGTAAATTACATTTCAATATTAATGGGTTTGTGTAAAGATTGAGTATGAATAAGTGGCAATTTCCCCGAGTTGTTTTTCAATTGATTGCCTAGCAAGTTGAAACGGCAAGATCTCTGTGCGTAAACGTTGAAGCGAGAGGACACAGTAAATAGATCGATTGGCGATTCTGTCGATTCTAAGTGGGTGTTGTACCAACCATTCGCAAGGCAAGGCCAAGGTGTTTGAGTGTATGCCGGATACTTTGGATGGATTTTCGGAGGAAGGGTAATGCAAAGGTGATCATAAATTGTATTATTGCAGCTTGCACTTTGCATACTTTGCAGTGTGACGTTAGCAACAAAGCAAGATGATATTACTGAGAGAGAGAGAAAGAGAGATACAGAGTGATGAATAGCGCTGCAAGAAAGCATATTACCCGTAGGATTGACGCATGAATACAAACGAATGAACGGATTGAATACCCGGTTTTGACGGGAAATGAGCTATTTTCATATGATGCGCACTGTTGTCTTAAAGCTGAGGGCTTATTGCACGGAATCAGGTTTGTGGCATCAAAATCCACTTCTAGATTTCCTGATTTAAATCATAAAAGACGTGAAATCGAGGGGAGTTTGTCAAATTGTGACAATGTTAAAATGCGTGTGTTCCAAAAAGATGGCTTTGCTAGTAAAAAGTAGAAAAACTGCAAGTAAATAGTGGCTTAGTGACGTCACTTAGGCGGAAAGGGTTGACTGAATTTGACAAGTAGTTGAGAGTGCAAAAGAAACCAAATGGGTCCATAATCCCTAGACATCTTGGTCTCCAATTGCATTTAAAATCTTGCCAAAAGCTTTATAATAGATGTCCAATGTCTTCTTACATATTTCTGGCTTTTCACGCAAATCTTTTGAACAGAATTCGCTAAAAGCTGATGTCTAACACTTTTGTGTTCAAATTTGAAAGATGTTTCGGGCTCACTACTGTTGGCGGTCATCATGCTGGGATCTGGGTTTTCTAAGCCAGATGAAGATGCTCGCTAGCTTGCTAGCAGCAAATAGATTGCAGACTCTATTTCGTCATCTAGTAGGTCCTTCCTCCGCACTGTTAAATCAAACCCCTCTATAAAAGCGGCTAGCAGACTTAACAACAAGGAGTCTGGATGAGGGAACTTGCATTTAGTCACACACTAATAGCCAGTAAGCTAAGGGAAGAGTGTCAGTTTTTCTCGATGCCTGCTGATAGTATTTTACCAAATGGGAAGTTTGGCCGCCGATACAAAGTGCTGTTTCTGATAAGAGACCTGGAGCACTCTTACTAAAGGGAAACACTCATGTCTGCTACACAGACGGTTCCAAAACGAAAGTTGGAACTGGCGACGTGCAGATTGCCGTCGGTTTTTGATCCATGAAAGTTGAGTGTGACAATCGGAGTCACAGCCAATAAGGCCTGAGCCTATCATTCCTGTCAGTGCAGCTGAATTGGATGGATGGATAGCGGCCTACACAGATACTATCTGTAGGGAACGCTGCATATCCACCACTGGATGCCGCGTAACGCAACACTTCGAGAGAGAACACAATCCAAAGGCCTCCAGATATATTCTTCGTCAGAAGAGGAAAGATCTGCGAGCCCTGGTTGGATTAATCACGGGTCACAATACATACGGACCTCGTTGAAGATCCAACTTGCGCAGCCTGTCTTGAAAAAGCCGACTCCACAGAACATTTTCTGTATAACTGTCCGGCCTTTGCAAGGAGACGGATGCGCATTTTGGGAACCGACTCCTATGGTAGTCGCGAAAATTGTGTCAAGATGGAGTCAACCAAATCCTCTGCCGTTCTCTGCGTCTACTCCTTGCAAAGACACTACCCGCTTTTGAGTCTAAACCACAAAACTCATCGAAGGGCCGCAACCAAAAAGTCATCACCTAACTACACCTAAAAAGGAAAAGTAATGTAAAGTACAAAAGTACAACTCTTGGCTAAGCTTCCATACCCAAAGGTTATATGGCGCTGAAGTATGATTGATGAAGCAGTCGGCTGCGGATGCCCTTAGAGTGCTCGAGCCAAAGGTACTGCGCTCACCCAGCAGAGGCGCTTGAAGGTGTACTCTAGCTTATAACAATCAAAAATGACACCCACTCCTTTGACCGTATGTTCTTTAGCCGGCATGTGTGCAGATGTGGACGACCCACAATGTGTTACAACGGAGCGATTCTCCTCGTCATCGGATGAGATTTGGAGGAGCATACACGGAACCTACGAGAAGTATTCAGGCGGTTGCGCGGACAACATTTTAGGATAAACGGCAAGAAATGCTCCTTCTTTAAAGGTCGTTTGACATACTTGGGCCACGTCATAAGCGAGCAAGGTATTCACATGGATCACAACAAAATTGCGGCAGTCCGGGATCTTGCTCCCCAACTAGGAGCAATCCTAAGCTAACCTAGCCTAATTTATTTAAAATTGCTGCTTCTTTAATAAGCTTTGGCCTAATATCGTGTTTTTCGGGATACATGCAAGTGCTGAGTTCCTTCGTAAACTAGTTCCATAGGACATAAGTCTACGACTACGGCACTTAGTAGATAAGAGAAATACTTAAGTCAATGATTGGTTCGATTAGATGATAATTGATGCTGATCAACTCAAAGATCGATATTTGCGTTGTTGCAAGTATCCGACAAGTACGCAAGGTCATCACTCTCTCACTTCAGCCCACTATATCGATCTCTTTCGGATCCACCCCCCTCCACACAGCACACACACACGTAATAGAGTTATTAATGCTTTTATAGCGTCACAAGATTAACAACAATAATAAAAAGCAACAACAACAATGCCAAGCATCAGAAGCGACCTTCACTCGTTTTTCATTTTTAGTCAAAATCAACACGGCCAAAAAAGATTGCGTAAAGTGGCAGTAAAGGCGGCAAAAGCGGCAAAGGCGGCAAAAGCGGCAAAGGCGGCAAAGGCGGCAAATGCGGCAAAGGTGGCAAAAGCGGCAAAGGCGGCAAAGGCGGCCAAGAGGCCAGATAGCCAACGAACTAGCCAAATTGCTGCTGCTGCCACTGTTGCTGCCTTGTTTTCGTCAATTGTCGACAATATCTTTTTTAATGTGCCTCTTTATTTGTTTAAAAAGAAACCGAAAGGCAACAACCAGTAAGTACAGCAACAGCAAGAACAATTTTAATGCATTTCATTTCAATTTTACTCTGCAATATTTTTGTATACTCTAATCATAGGGAAAAGCGCTTTAGCTAAGTCGCGCAAATAACAGGGATTCAAACCGAAACTTATTTCGGATACGGTTACAGTTAACCGCTAAACGTCAATATAATCGGTTTCGATTCGATTCAGCGATATTTATATCGGTTTACCGGTTATATCGGTTTACCGGTTATACCGGTTCCTATACAAAAACAATGTTAAAAGAGAACCACAAAAAAAGAAATGGCAGCGAGAAGTCGATTGTGTTGTCTAGTTTTGGCAGCAGAAGGAGCATTACACGCAGTGTATCGCAGAAGTTTAAATTTTGACTTTGAACTCCTGCAAAAGTTATGAATATTGCCGATAAGAAGTCAGATGGCCCCACTGTGCAACGTCTGTGAAAAAATGAAAAAATATGTATGCTTGCAAAGAAAAAAACCAAAATCGTACCGGTTTAAATATATATCGGTTCTAACATGATGGGCCAATTTTGACTCCGGATTCGGATTCTAAGCAGCAAATTACTGTCGGAAATGACGTTAACCTATGTTATTGTCTCAAAGGCTTAATGCCAATGATATTGAAGGTATATATTTCGAATAGCCATAGCGTAACGTAATTGATATCTTGAACCTAAATTAAGTTAAGAGTGGTACTAAATTCTGTAACTGGAGAGACAGATCACAAGTTTTTGCACCCTGTACATAACCCCAAAAGTAGGAAAATACTCCGTGTTTTCGGTACATAACCTCAAATATCTCAAAATTCTGACGTGATAGGCCAATTCTGACTCTGGATGACAACTCTGCTGGAATAGTGAGCTAAAAATAGTGCAAAGCACGAAGGGCGAGAGAGGTAACTCGATTCCAATGCCAGTCGGTGGCGCCTATCGTCTCTACAGAGATGCAGGACTTTGAGAGACGTTAATTTTTTTTTTTTAGTTTTTATCTAACTAAAACGCAACGTATCCAGGTGAAACTTATATTCTGCAAACCACAAGCATTTTATCTTTCGAATGGTATAGGTTTTACCTGAAAAATTTGCGTTATTGCGAGGTTATCGGTACCACACTTAATTTTTTCGTAGCGTATTTATATAGAGACTAGGGAGCTCCACTCTTTCTCTGCCCTTTTCTTCATCCTCCTCCTCATTTCAAGAGCTATAAGATGAAATGACCCTATTTACGTTTCACTCCGCCCCCTTCTCGCTTCGCTCACAAACTCTTTGCCCCTCTATAGGTAGATCATATTACACCTTTTATTCCTCTTCATCTTGCTCTTCCCCTTCCCGGTTCCCCTTCCCTTTCCTATTGGCAGGTGTTGGCAGTTTTTTTGCACAGTTTTGGGGAAAAATAAAAGTAGGATTTGAGATATTTTGTCATTTTCTGTAGTTGTACGCTTTTTTGTCCACCAAAATAACACTTTTTTTGATACCTTTTACACCGCTCATGCATAGTAGCAGTGTGCATAGTGTGGTGAAATATCGATATGAATCGACAAATCTGCACTTCTTATGGGAATTCCCTTATCAATCATATAAGTTTCACTCATATTTCTTCTCATATAGTTGGCGAAAAAAAGTGCACAAATTTCTCCTATTTGTATAAGAAGATCGTGTGATCTTACGAAGCCAGCATCTTAATTCATTGGGCAGAATGATCGTGTGTTCTTAGGAATACAGCATTCTCAATCCATTCATAGTTGAGTATGACGGAGCATTTGATTTGTCGCTGATTTGTTTTTGAGAGTAGGATGAGCGATCAAATAACGTTCCTGTACCATATGATTCCGAATTGCTCTTATTGTGTGAATCGTTTGCAGTTTCTGCAGAACTACTACATATGTACGTCAGTCATTTGCATCATGAAGCTGCAACCTAAGCATGCATTCTCTTCTTTTCGCTCTCACTGCTAACACAGCTTACACAAGGGTGCAACGCCATTCGAGCGTAACACCATCTGAGCGTAACACCATTCGAGCGTAACACCAACCGAGCATCAACAATTTCGCAAAAAAAAGTTGCGACGTCAGCAAATCTCATATTACTCGAGAGTCTTACTGTTGATCGAGATGAAAAGTAACTTGAATTAAAGATACTTAAGTGTAGCTTCAATGATTCTCTGACAGTTTTGGTCTATCTTAACTTCATTGTGGATCAAGACACTGAACTTAAAAAAAATAAATAAATAAAAAGTTTGAATTTACAAATTATTTTTGGAATTTATTAACTTGTAACTCGCAATCGAATGCATTTGCACTAAAACTATTGAAAAAAGATTTAATTAATAGTCAATTGCCTTCAATTCAGTTTATAGTTAATCATAATTGGTAGTAAGTTTTCCAAGATATATGCCATTTGCTGACTTCGCAACTTTTGAAATCTAGAATTGTTTGAAGTAGCGGTTCTAGAAAATCCAAAATAGATTGAGAGTTCGAAATCAGCGATCCAAAATTTACCGGAAAATGTAATAGTGTTATTGAACAGGCTCTAATTTCCAATAAATTTTTTTCTATTGCTCTTATATGGAAAATTCAAACAATTCAGTCAAAGCTTCAGTTTTGGTTCAAGTAATTAAAAAATTCCTACAGTCGTTTCGAACAGTCGGAATCGATGTCCAAAAGGATTCTTTTTAAGTTTGTTGTGACCTCGTTTGGATTCAGTATTACGAAAATAACGATTAACTAATTTGTGTTTAGTGTAGTTTTCAATCAAATTTAAGAATATATTGCTTTTCTCTCTATAAGGCATATATTAAATACATTTTTTTTTTTTTTGAATTTAATTCCATACTTAAAGAGCATATCTTTTGCGGTGCCGCTGAAAAAGTAGTTTTTCTCTTTTGTTAGCTTTATATCTGCCGATTGATTGTTGATTGCTTAGCATGACGTGTTTTTTTTATGGTTTTAAAGTGAAAAGTGATTTTCAGAAATGATTTTGGCAATTCTACTAAAATAATAACAATGATCAGAAGCCAAACGTGGCGTATGAGTAATGTCAAACATTTAGCTAGCGGACAAATTTGGCAAAACTTTTAAGTAAAAGACAAAGTGAACATATTTTTGAAAAAAAAAAAAAAATTGGTGGATAATGTGTGCTCAAATACCGCAACATTAGCAAAAAACTGCAAATAATCATTAAAACAGAGGCTGCATTTTTTAGCACCTTATGTTGCTCGTCTTTCTATATCTCTGTGTCTAGGAAATTTTGTTTATGACGCCTGAAAGTCAATACACTGGAAAAAAGCTGAATCAAGCAATGCGTGTCATGAGATTTCAAACAGAATTCACACCTTTTTTTCATTTTTAAGATCAGGACACATTATGATTTTTTAGCAATTGGCACACAGACTTTTTGCTCAGTGTACATTTCAGTTAGTACTAAATAGTTTCGGAATGGATCACTTCATATGGGCTCACTTAACTTGGCTGCCAAAATTTTTGTTGTTTTTGCGTTTTAGTAGTTGCTATTTTTGGCCTTACTAATAGAGTCTTTTTGTTTGTTCAAAAAGCGTTTAATTGATTGATTGACTGCATAGAGGATTATTTTTTAGCCTGTTTACATATCAATCACAGCTGTTTGCTTAAATATAAATAACAATTTCAAAAGAAAAGACAAATTTTGGGCAATGTTTTTTGTTGCGTTTGCCGCATTGCATTTTCTCAATGGCAGCACGAACTGAATTTTGTTTGCTGTGACGTCATAGCTGACACAATAACCTCAAAAGAGTCAAAAGACAAACCAAACAAACAAAAATAGCAAGAGTAAAAGCAACAATGAGGCCAATAACAGCAATGGACAACATGTTGCCAACGGTTTTGAAAATGTTGAGCAACATGAAACTTACTAATAAACACTTAGCGTAGACACAAACCCTTCTAGTGGTCGTTAAATTTCAAGTTTACATCAAGTTTTGTACTCACCTGCAAAGAAAGAGAGAGAGAGAGAGCGAAAAAATTGCATTAATAAAAGTTGTCAAAGGCGCACGTTTGTTGAGTGTAAAATAAAAGCACACTTATAAGACTTACAATGAAAAACTTTGGCGCTGACGTCACAGACTTGCGGCCCATTGTGCTTTGTTTGACCCCTTGACCTCTTTTAATAATTTTTCACTAAGTGCATTTGCTAAGTTGCACTGACGCACAATATTTCACTGCAACTATAGTAAAATGTGCTTTTCAACACACTTTTGTGTTGTAGCGGCAGCTTTACCGCTGGTGATCGTCAGCTTTGGTTCAAAGGTCAAAAAGCACTGGCGAAAGCTTTTGACGCCGCGGATGTTTGAAACACGCTAGCGCCCTCTATTAGACACAATGACAGGCTAAAAGCTTTGTGTTGTTTTTTTTGTATTATGCTTTTATGCGCAGCTTTTTCGAACTTCCAGTGGCGCTTTTAGTTCGACATTTCAACAAGTTTTGTGCGGCAGCAGGAAACGCTGCCAACAGCGACGCCGACAGCAGCAGCGGCAGCAGCTGCGAATGTGCGGCGACATTTGTTGCTCAGTTGCTCTACGGCTGCTGTCACACATCCCTGCTTTGCGTCCTTCTGGTTTTTCTTGTCTAAGCTCGCCCGAAAAAAAACCACAAAAAACCACAAACAGAACTGAAAAACGTTAGAGAAAAGCGAAAAATGCGAAGAGCACGCACGAGCTCGAGCATATTCGCACTTAGCTTTGCCATTCTGCGGCAAATTGCACTTCATGCACACACACACACACACACACACACACACACACACACACACACACACACACACACACACAAAGGGCATATAGTGTAGGCCGCCATCGTTACATTTTCATGAGCTTGCTCGGTTCTTGCCTTGGTTTTGTACAATATCCTTTAATAAAGTGTAATATAAGTTTTGCTTAACAGTTTGTGATGCATAAAAAAACACAAATTTTATACAGGCAAACGGGCTAAAACGAATTTTCTTGCAGCTAGATACAATACCCTTATCATTAGCAGTTCAAGTTGTTAATTAGCCCAAATTCTGACATTTGTTTAGAGAGATAAAAAGTCATAAAAACTCAAAAGTACTAATGCTGCTTATCGCTGAAGGCAAACTGATTAATTTTTTTTTATTCGGAAAACTGTGCAATTTGTTTAGAGAGCTAAAAAGTTCGAAAAACTGCAAGTGGTTTTCGCTGAGAGCGGAAACAAGTCTGCATATAAGTTTAAATTTAAATTAAAAATAGCTACAACAACACCAAAACAACAATTAATAAATGGAATGAAACGCAAAATTCATATCAAATTGTTAAAGTTAAATTTCTTAGCAAGAACTGAAACGGCAAACAAGTGAAACGCTTTGCAAGTGTCTAGAGCGGAAAGAAGTCTGAAAAAGTGAAACGAAAATCAAGTGAAACAATGAAGCGCAATGCATCAATTTAGTGTGTGCTTCAGTGCAGTTCGCGCCAAATGTAAGATGTTGAATTACTGGAACCCGTCACCCTCCATACAAAGCTTATGACTTCAAAATTGAAAAAGGTCTTTCGTTCTTCACGCTTGAATAGCGTGTGTGTAGCCATGTTGAATCCGTCGGTTAGACACGCTCTCGATAGGTTTTTCAGGCCTCTACACATTCACAGGTTCTATTCCGTTAAATAGTGCTTAAGTCGCTTATGGAAAAAAACTCTCAAAAACACTGAAAGAAAATATTTCTAGCTTGCTGCAATTAGTGCTCAATAACGTTGCGAATAGATTACTGACTGCGCCCAAGGCTCTAAAACTCGTGCACCTAAAGAGTATACAAGTTTCGGCACTTTAAGCCGACGCCCTTGTTTTTCTTTTTTCATTTTGGTGCTTGTGTAGATTTGCTTTTGTGTGTGTATTTTTAGCAATAAAAGTAAAAATTCTGCACTGCCGGCTAAGCGTTGCCTCGCATTCGCTACGTGACGCGCTTTTGCACGTTTTTTGCTGCTCTTGCCGCTTCTCGCTGTCATTCTGCCACCACGACGCTTGTTTATGTTGCCTGTCGCTTTTGTTGTCTGTGTGTGTGTGTGTGTGTGTATCTTTGTATTTAACTGTATGCGTGTGTGTGTGTGTGTGTGCGGCATAGACAGCGCTGCCAAAACACTTGATTTCCATGCAGGAAACGCGGCTGCCGCTAAAGCAGAGTTTTTAGCAGTTTCTCAGCTTTATAATAGATACTTTTTTAGGGCTTTTTGGTTATCGAAGAGTTTGCCTCTGCTGTTAATGGTGCTGCTGCTGCCGATGCCCGATAAGCAACACAGTTTGAGGCGCTATACAACGCCGTCGCTTTCAACGCGCGCGCTCATAAATATGCAAACACAAGCGCCAAAAGATAAGAGCGAGACAGACAGCATGTGGCGTCAAGTTTGTCCCGCTTACCGCCTAGTTGCCCCACTGTATGTTGGCTTGCAGCATAGCAGAGCGCAATTTTGGCTTGCATACTTTCAGGCAGCGCACGTAAATTCAACTGGCTTAATATGCGACATCAATTTTGTGGGCGTTTGGCGTTTGTTGTCGAAATTGATGCACGCCCCGCTGCCGCGCTGCTGCCACGCCCACAATGCAGCACGCCTTGCATTGCTCGTAATTAAAGTTTTTTACTTGCGCTTAGCTAACGGTGCATGCAATGTGCCACACACACACACACACACACACACACACACACACACACACACACACGCACAGTGTGTGTTTGTTGTTGTTGTTGTTGTCGTTGTGGCAGCCATAAAAAGCAAGTTTCTAGCAAGCGCCAACTTTTGCCATTTCCGTTTGGCCCACAGCTGTCATGAAATTTGATTTGCCTCCAACTAAACATTACTCATACGCAACATTGTACGCGTCACTAAACAGCTTGCAAGTGCCACACACACACACACACACACACACACACACACAAATAGACAATTTGCATTTACATTGATAGCTGTGGCAAATGTTTATTGTTACAAACTTGCCAAACTGCCACGCCCCATAAGCTCACTAGGCGGCAGCAGCTGCAACTAGCAAAATACGAAGCTACTGAATTTTAAAGCATTCATTTTAGTTTTGCGAAATGAGCCATAAAAAAACACTGCAAATTTGCATATAGTCAAAAAGTTTGTACCAAACTAAGTTTCCAATCTGCATTTTATAAGATTTTCACAAAAAATGTGCAAATTGTTGATTGTTGTTTTAAGTTTAGTGCCTTTTTTAGTGTTGGAAAGCGCATCGTCAAAACTAAGCGAAGTTGCTGATAGCACAATCGAGAACTAGATTCGGCTGAACAGCGCAACGAGACTAGACGCCGGCGTGATGCCGTGACGCTGATGCACTGCGCTCGAGGCTCAGTGAGTTGATCAAGCAAAGATGCCACCCTCTGGAGATCAACGTATGACTCATGGAATTGGTCGTCGGCTATACTAACTACTCACTATATGGAGCTGTGAAAGATTTGAGCCTGCAAAGCACAGCGGACATACCTTCCTGGTGAAAGTAAAACAGCAAGATTGCCAGTCGGAAAGACCTATTCCTACCAAGTTTCTTTGATGAGCTGGAGAAGCACATATACTACAAATCTTTGAAACCAATACTTTGTCATTGCAGAGCCTGTTGAGACACGCTTAGGACGCTACCGAAGACCAGCTGAAGAACATTGACCACAAGTCCATCAACCGAATCCAGCTAAACACCGCACAGTTAACTGCACAACGGTGTGCAATACTTCCTTTTTTTTTTTGATTTGTTTATTTTATTGTTTAAATCTTAGACTATTTTACAAAAAATGAACAAAATGAACAATATCTCTGATCGAGCACTCTAGACCTTTTATTTAAGGATACATTCTTTCTTTTTAGGAATTGTTTGTTTGTGTTGACTACATATATTATTTATTATTATATAAACATAAGGTTGCAGAGAAAAATAAAGAAAAAAACAATGCATCCATAATTTCGAGAATAATATAAAACCTTATAACTAGACTTAGAACTAGACTATTCTGGTAATAGCCACCAGCATATTCTGGAAGTGGAAGCAGAAAGTTGACTATCTTTTTTTGAAATGGTGCAGTCGAACCTTTTATTTTCCTTTTTAAGGCTTTTTGTGACAATTAACTTTGTGTTTGCCCTCCTAACTGCATGGTATAGAACTGGGATCCACTCGTTGTCCTGAATGAAACCATTTTTGTCTAAATAAATAAAGGTTTCAGGGGGTGTGAAACCATTAGCTAGGGCGTTTACAAAATAGCCCGTACTACCAAAGAATGGAGCAAAAATTAGGTTGTTCCCTGTATGTGTATCAGTGCTGCGACTTCTTCTTCTTAACTGGCCATAACAACCCGTTATCGGGTTACGGCCTGATGTAAATACATTCTGTCATTGGAATCGTGGTTTTACGTGGTGGGTCCCAAACCCATATGTGCCATATGATCTGCGAAGATTAGACGATTACAGCACTAAAGATTCGTTTGAAGCTTGTATTGCGACAGAATAAAAGACCGGAATACGAGCCAAAACATATATTTGGAAACGCTTCAATGGGATGTGTTACTGCCGAAACTTTGAACCAAATTGACTGCACATCATCGCCTTACATTCTAGCAGTTCGTGGTGATGACGATGAATCGATGCAGAAGTTTCAGTATACACGGGCCGGTATATTGCTGCACTGATGAAATCGCCTTTTTACGTCAGACTTTGAATACCAACGCTTTGTTTTTTGTGACCTTAACAGTGAGCACAAATATGCCGTGACAGCAAAAGGTGCTGTTTCACTGAAAGCGACGACGCAAAACCTGAATCTTGGGAACATAGCCTAGAAAAGTTAGATAGATAGTGCTGTTACTCAATCAGAGAGCACTAAGGACATAACAGAAACAGAAAACGAACAAGTGACCATTCACGGTGATCAAAAAGTCTAAGGCACCCGAATCCGACATAGAAAATGGTTTCACTTTTGTTTGCCGACGTTTTTACAAAGAATCGCGGTGGAAGATTCAGTAACTGCCCCTGCTCCCCAAACCAGACAGAACACCTGAGTACCCATCGGCATACAGGCTCACATGTCTGCTCGGTTATGCTGGATTGTCTTACGGCATGCAACTCGACGTATGGCTTCAGAAAATTGGGCATGGATTCTGGTAGCGGAGAGTGAAGCTAACTGATTTCTGTCTTTAACTTTACCAAATTGATGCGTAAAACCACAATTCCAGTGAAAGAATGTATTTACATCAGGCCGTAATCCGATAACGGGTTGTTATAGCCAGTTAAGAAGAAAGAAGAAATTGTTAATCCTGAGTTTGGAAATGCCAAGTGACGCGCAAAAAGTAGGAGTCGTAGATAACATGGTCCTATTATTGCGCTATATACGGTTTAACTCTCGCCGAACTTTGATTGGTAAAGCACAAAACGGAGGCCGTTCGCATGGAGCAGACGCAGATCATCTCGATGATCGACTTATGACTCTCCTTCAAAGAGCATTTGCAGCAAGTATGCAATCACTAGAATGATGAACCATCGCGCAACAAAATCCTTGAGTTGTTGAAGTCAACCATTATGTACGCGGTACCAATATGAGAGAAGGCTATACGCAAGAAGTTGAAGCAACAACCAAGCGGCCTTGCACGGCCTCCAACAAAGCAATCCTTGTCATATTCCCGACGTGCTTTAATGATAGCAAAGAAAAAACGAGTCGGACCAAAGACGCTGCCCATATAGGCTCATTCCCATCATATACCTCTGGCTTAATAGCACATTTTAGCACATTTTTTCACATTTACTTATTTTGAGTTTGCCATTTTGTAAATAACGACTATTTACTGGAATATTTGACGATATTCGCAAATTGCTTCCGCTCCACACTTTGCCAAATTTGAGTGAATTCCCAAGCGCTTGTAAAGACTATGGAACACTTTGTGTTTTATCGATTAATCGAGTCACATGCATCAATGCATTGCTCAACGAAATTTATGGCACAAAATACTATAAAAGATATTTGAAGCTTTCAGCGTAATATGTATTTGCTTAAAGTCGCATGCCTTTACTTGACAGAGAGAGAGGGAGATAGACATATAGAGAGAGGGAGAAAGGGAGAGAGAGCTATAAAACGTTGCGCATTATACTGCGGTTTTTATACATTTCGTAGATTATTGTTCAAGATTTCTGCACTTCATTTGCATTGAATTCCATTCAGTTACCTGAAGTAAATTTCATTAACATTAGCAGCAAACGCGACAAATGAAGTGTAACGAACGAAAAGCGTGTAACATCAGGAACAGCAACCCAACAGCAACAATAAAGCGAGAAAAACAATAAAGTTATTTTACTTTAAGCAAAAACAAAAGAGCTCGTTGCGAAAATTCAAAATGCATAGCAGCAGAGCAAAATCGACAACAAAAAAGGTATGCAGAGTGGCATGCCACAAAGCCGTTCAAAAGCGTTGCATGAAAAGGCAGCCTGTCAAATCGGCTCTAACCAAAGATACCTAATTTGGCATCAGCTCTATCTATTATAGCCAGTATCTAGTATTTGTGGCTACCTAGTGCTTAGCATGCCAATAAGCCGCTTATTGAGGCGATTTCAGCTCTTCCGGTTTTGTTTCTGCTACAACAACAACAACTAACTTAGCCAAGGCTGAAAAACAAAGCCAATATATCAAAACGTCAAGATGATGGCCTTTGAAGTGCCTTTAAACAATGTCCCAGAGCAGTCAGCTGGCCATTCAGCTGCTTAATTTTGCCTCAATTACAGGAAATGACAAATTAAATGACAGCCTGTCAGTTTGTTTGTTTGTCGGTACAAAAACTGTAGTCTAGTTTTGAGGGCAAAACGTACAAAAGACTTGCCTTGCACAAAGAGAAGCCGATCAGAGCTTTACATAAGTTGTCAGCTGTCGATGACGAGAGTAAAGGGCAGAGAAAGGCTTTACGTTTTGGAATAAACTTAGATAATCGTCCATGTTATTGGGTTTATGAATGCAAATATGCTTTATATTGGAGACTTGCAAATACATTCGTATAACAGTTAACATAACATATTTGAACCGAAAAAGCCAACTTCGCACAGTTATCAGCTGTTTTACCTATGGCTCAATCTTTCCTTTCGCTAGAGAACTAGCTATGTGAATAGACTTTTGATGATATAAGATATGAAAGAATCAATTGGACATGTAACAAAGTCTAACTCAACTTCCTAGTGGGGGACATAAAAGCTAACCGTTCAGCGCTTACAGCTAACACGCATTCACAAAGTATAGGAGTTAGTATATAGTAGTTACGAGATAGATACTAGATGCTAGATACTAGATACTAGATACTAGATACTAGATACTAGATACTAGATACTAGATACTAGATACTAGATACTAGATACTAGATACTAGATACTAGATACTAGATACTAGATACTAGATACTAGATACTAGATACTAGATACTAGATACTAGATACTAGATACTAGATACTAGATACTAGATACTCTGCTTCTTCTTAACTGGCCATAACAACCCGTTATTGGGTTACGGCCTGATGTAAATACATTCTTTCATTGGAATTGTGGTTTTACGTGGTTGGTCCCAAACCCTACGCACAACCCTTTTAAGGCCTACTGGTCTCGAAAAAATCCAGATACTAGATATGCATTTGGCTGTAGTTAGATAAGCAGAGTACTGCTGTTGAGCTTGGTGGCAGTGGAAACGGCATTGTCGGGCATGACCACATGTGTCCCGGTGCCAAAGGCGGAAACCCGAAGGTGCAGCAAATATACCCAGTAGGCGGATGCTTCCCCTGCGGAAACCAGTAGGTAACTGTATTGCTTAGGGGTTCCTTTCAGTGAACTAGTGTCAGTGTGCCTATTTGAGGCACCGACAGTGCGTCAGCGTATTTGGCGCTTAAGCTAGGATCCCGGTTGGCAGGTATGAACATAAGTTTGGAGATTTATAAGACGTCATGAAAATCGGCCAGCTCCTGCTGCTTTTAGGTCATATTATGAGCATAAATACCTCTAAACAATTTGGTCTACGACATTATTTTCTAAAATAAATATTTCTCGAGATAGAGCTTAAAAAGTGGAAGGTTCTGTGCGACAGGCAAAGTGTCATAAGCGTTTTTCACTCTTCGCGCTGATTTCGATTATTGATAATAAACAAAATGTGGAAAAGTGGGGCTTAAATTAACAACTAACTGAAAATTGAACGCGAACCAAAAGTTTACTAAAAATCTTAGAATAAGCTACAATTTATTCAAAACTAGCAAACCCGGCAAACTTCGTTTTGCCCGAAATAGATTGAAGCATTCACGATTTCACACGCTCGCCAACCCCCGGCCCCATTCGAAGCCGATCAAATTCTTCTTCCCGTTCTTTCTCTCTTCCAGATACTAAAACTAGCTGCGGATATTATCAATATGTTCCTGTCCTCTTTCTCTACCTCTACCTCTATATGATGGTATATCTTACCATCCCCTTCCTATTCTACTACCTCACCTATACCTCTACTTCAAACCATCTTAAGACCATCCCCAACCTACCCTAGAATTTTTATTGAAATCGGTCGACACTTATTCGTAGTTAGTGGTGACATCAAAATGTACACTTATTTTATATATTTAGATGTCTAATTTTGAATTAACACAGAATAAATTCAACGAATCATTACGATAACTTACTCAAAACCGATTTGATATATTTGCTTTGACGTTTATAACTTCTACACTGTTAATCTGTGTCACTGTTCTCTTCCCATCTTAGTGACTTTTGCTGTCAGTCGTTAAAGTCTAGCATGAGTTCACATTCGAATGACTGAAAAAAATGCTAAAAATTTGTGCAAATAAGTGCTATCATTCAACACATTGATGGGAAATGCTACCCAGCTACTCGTACACAATCCGGCTGCTTTTATGCAAATTGCTTGTTTGCCGTTCTAAACGCTCGCATACAGGGATCGGCAGCGACAGCAGAGTAGTTGCCAATGGCAAGTGAGAATATTCATATGCGCTGCAATCGCTTTTGTTTGAATGTGCTGCCGATCCCTGCTCTTACACATGGAGCATACAGCTTATAGAGTACGCCACAGTCGCTGCAACCCAAGTAACTGTACAACATTGTTCTAGCATATGAAAACTCACTCGTAGTTACCACTGAGCTGTGCTGAAGTGCCACAACTAAAGTGATAAAAACCATTAGCGACAAGTGCGGTTGGCACTTGTCAGTGGACGGGCAACTCATTCAGCTTGGTTAACTTGGTCGTCCTGGTCAGCTCGGTTACGCTCCGGTCGTGCACATCAGGTAGTGGCTGGTTGCCAACAGTTCAGCTGCAGTTGTGCAATTAGCAGAGCGATAAGGACAGCAACGACGTTAGCCATATCGGTCAGCTTCATTAATTATGTTTGAAGTCACCGAATCCTCACCACAGCCAGTGGGCTACAGTGTGCCTTAATTACATGTGTTGCAATGCAATTGCATTTGTTACCAATGTGGCTAAAGAGCTGCCGCATTAAAGTGGCAAGAGAATGTGCAGCAAGCTTTAAGCCATGACACACACATTATGCTGGCAGCGGATTTCGACTGCAGCTGTCAAAATGCACAAACAGCTGATTGACAGCTTGACAGGTTGACTAACCGACTGACTGCTAAATTGACGGCTTGACGAACTGTTGGCGCTTCAAAAGCTTTTCGTTGTAGGTTGGTTCTTTTTTTTCCCGATGCATTGCATGTGAGTTTGTGTTGGAGGCTTAGTATGCTGTAACTGTCGCCGTTTTACGGAAATGCCTATTTTGTGGGTGTGTGTGTGTGTGTGTGTGTGTGCTTGTCGAGCCTTTGTCATGCCATGGCTCTGTGCATTGATTGCATTGCACTCAATTGGCTTATAACGGCATACAATGCATGTCCCTCCCTTTCTCACTCTTTCTCTACCCATTTATAGGGAGTTATACTCCATGAGCGACAGCACTTTTAAAGCAACATTAAGCTTAAAATTAACAGCTATGTTACGCTACAGTTGATAACAACAGCAACAATTAGAGCACGTTTAGAGCTTCAGATACTAATGGAATTCCCTCTGCTGAATGTTACATTCAAAGAGCACTTTAGTTTGGGCTTTATCAACACTATTCATAGCTGTATATATGTAAAGCAGATGTATATGGCTATTAGGGCGAATGTTGCGAATGCCTACGGGAGTCGGAAAGATTGTGATAATAGGGAGCCTGATTAGCAAGCCTACTCTGTCTTCACACCCTTTCTCTTATTTAAACTGTCTTTCTCTCTCCTAACTTCCTCTGTCACAATGGGCAAGGCTGTCTGAGTGCTAGGAATGGTTTTAACTTTCTCTGATGAGCCATAACACCCACCACAAATCCAATCTAATCTAATATTGCTGTTATAGAACTCTAAGAGATTCCCTGCTTAGGGGCTCAAAGTACACCAAGCGACTATTCGGAATGTTAAGCTACTATGTGACATAGAAGGACGTAGATGCTGTGTTATAGCCTATGCGGAAGATGTTATTATTAGCTTCCTCCAAACACTCTGTGTCGTGATGACAAGCAAATTAAAACAACTTTCCAATTGGACAGCAAAGAGCCGAAACAGACTCTGTTCTCTTTTCAAAAAGATAGAAGTTTCCTAGACTTATTCCACCTAAACTAAATAGTTCCTTCAGCGACAGTGCTAAATACTTAGTGATAGTACTGGACTAGACCCAGGAACGTATCAAGAAAGGACAATGGCCCTCTACTTTTGTCAAAAAACAATAGGCCTCCCTCAACATTGGCTCTATACGGCCATAATCAGACCCATCCTTTTAGTCTGCTGGCCAGCTCTGAGGATACAGACTTCAGTTAAGAAACTTAACAAAATGCAGCGAGCAGCTGAACTATGCAGCTCGAGAGCCCTGCGTACTACTCCAATCGCTGCCCTTGATGCCATACTCTACATTTCACCCCTGAATCCTACAAGAGAAAAACAGGCCCTTTTATCGGCCATACGACGATGCGAGACGCAAATGGATAGAATCTGAATTTGGTCACTTCTCTATGGCAGCCAAACAGACTACTGTATACCTGGAGAGTATCCAAGCACTCCTTTCAACACCATTATCCCTGACAGAAATGAGTGGTATACTAGTCAGCAAGGCACTATCAACGCCACCGTCTTCTTCACGGATGGCTCAAAAATGCACAACCGAATTGGAGGCGATCTTTTTACAACCCAAGCTCAAGGCTTTAGTCTCCCGGAGCATTGTATCGTGTTTCGGATGAAAGTCCCAGCCATAAATGAGGCACTATCATGCCTCAGAGGCTCGCCTAGCGTTTCAGGCAACGTAAACATCTATAGTGATAGCCAAGCAGCTATCAAGTCATTAACCTCAACATCATCAAACTCGATATTGTCTATCGCAGATCTCAACACGAGATGGCTTAGCAGTTAGTTCTTACCTCGCCAGACAAGGTACTACTGCTACCCTCCTACCTAAGAGAGAGGATATAGGCATCCATGTGACGACCTACAAACTGAGATTACATGCATTTCTTCAAACTTACAGCCAAGAATGAGCTAAACTGTCGCACTGCTTGACAAACATGGGCAGACATGAAGGATTGGGAATTCCAATGCACGCTTCATATTTGCGACTAGTTGAAAAACTATCAACGATATTGGAAACTGCAAAAGATTTCACCTTCAGTGAAACCATGCTGTTAAGACACAATAACAGATATCTCGGTAATTAGCGATATCATTTATCGCTTTTGAGCATTTGTTTATTTTTTAAGTTTGACAGGCATCACCATAGCATTACCTGTAAGACATTTGCAAATACAAGATTGGGAAAAGTTCGCCTGCATGATTTCAGATAAATTTTGCAATAGAAATGGAGGCAAGAAGACTTGCATCATGCTAGTTTATAGTTCTAGAACTCAGTATTTTTGAGGTGCTAAGGGGTTAACTCCGCATGGGTTACATCAATTGAGCGTACAGACAAGGCCAACCCGTATGCCGTCACGATAATCGCTTATTACGCTCGAATGGCGTTACGCTTGTGTGTGCTGGGTTAGCAGCGTTCGCAGAAAACTAAGAAGGCTGCACGTTTGCAGTGAGAGCGCATAGAAGAGGTAGTATGGTTGCTTAGGCTGTACGTGACGCCATATCAAACCAAGTTGTGGATATTTGATTTTACAACTACCGTACTTGCCGTAACGGCTCAAGTTTAGCTTACACTCACGGTTCTCTTTATATAAAGGTCCAATTCTAGCACCTTTTTTTTTGAGTTAGCCTTCGAAAATCCGCTCCCAGCAACTGAATGTAACTTTCTGAAGAAGAAATGAAACTATTCACTTTGAGCTTCGAATATTCGAAAAGGTAGCGTCACTTAAACATGTAAATAAACAGCATTGACGTGTAAAATGCCCATGTTTGCATGTGTGGGCGTGGCAGTCGCATGGGCGTTGTTGTTCTACTCAAACTCTCTTCCAAAACACACACACACACACTCTAATTGCCAAATTGGCTTCTCATAAACGAATTGCTCGTTGCTAATCCATTGACAGGAACTTTGTCAAATTCTATTGAGCGCGCTTCCAACTAGCGTCATTTTTCATCATCACTTTTTGCTTTTGATTTATGCACTTTTAAATATTTCATGCAACTTTTTGGCGAAATGCCCAAAAAAGTAGCTGAAGAGGAGAAAAACAGCAAAAAGTTCCACTAGTTGCCCAGCTGAAACGGCCTTTGGCTTAAACCATTTTTCATTTGGCTGATTGCTTACTTACTCTTGCCTGCATTTAACTTTGTTGTTGCGTCAGTCTCAGCTGTTGCCTAGTCAGCCGGGCTGTCCAAGTGTCCAACTGCCATTTGTAAGGATAATGCGCCGCTGTCAAATTGCCAAGAAACGACGCCAAATGTTGCCACAGAATGTGGCAGGATGGAGCTAGCGAGTTGCACAGCTGTTTTGTCAGCCTTGAAACACACATTTGGCAATTGCTCTCACTTTGCCTTTCACTCGATAATTATCATGCTTGTAAGGTTGCCTCTGCCCCCTCTCTCTGTCTCCCTCTCGCTCTCTCAGCACAACCGTTAAGCAACAGTTTGCCTTCATTTACTTGCTCTCTCGCTCACTCTCTTACACTTATAGCCACATCGTTGATTGTGCAAATGTCTTCGATTGGAGCTCTTTTCTGTTTGCACTTTAATCAAAATGCAATATGTAATTGGAACTTTTAACATGGCCGACAAATAAATTGCACCGAGAATCTGCAGCTCAGTGGAACGGCCATAAAAGCCAATAAACTTTCATGAGCTTGTTCCATGTGCATTTCCTAGGCAACAGACAGCCAGCAACGCAATTGCAACAACACGCTGAGAATGTGTCCTGAAATCGTGTTGCAAGATATGCCGCCTGTTCAGGCGTTAAGTTGCATTTCTTATTACAAAAGCAACCAAAGGCAGCCAAAGTGTGAGGGCGCCTGATTGGGAAAGTGCAAGTGTAGCTAGTGGAACCTGAATGCAGGTTCTGCCTGCAATACGGAACAGTTTATGTATTCAAGAATGAGACTATTGTTAACTAATAAGAAATACACGGTTGTATCGCTTCCAACACTATACAGCTATGGGGCCATCCATTTATTAAGTTTCTGCTCATTTTTGAACCCAAACAACGCCAGAACAGAGAACGCCTCGTTCCACCGTTGCCACATTTTTGTAATTATACGCTGTACACAAAGTCTAAAAGGGTATTATAGATTTGTGCCCTGTATGTAACAGGCAGAAGGAGGCGTGGCAGACCATACGTTCCATGGGCAAAAATGGTCAGGAGCAAGTTTGTCGAACTTTGTCGATATCTCACTCCATTCCCCCGTGACAGATTTTCGCGGTTTTAACCCACACCATAAAAGCTATCAAATTGAAATACACACAGTTTTTGCACACTATTACTATGCATGTGTAGTGTAAAAATTATTCATATCGGATAGGAACTTTAGAAGATATAGCTAATAATGTGCCAATTTTAGGACCCCTCTCCTATGAACTGCAACAGAATTTCACTTTTTACAGAAATGCTAAAGTTAACATTTATGTTAACCAAATGTGGTACGTTAGGCTTAAAAATCAAACAATGTTGACCTTTTTCCGCACCATCCCCCCTACCCCCGTAGAACAGTTAACGTTATTGCGCCCATACCCTTCAACGCATCAATACAAAAATTTGCATGAAATTTAGTTTTCATGGAAAAAATGGGTACAGGGTATTCCACTGTCGGGCACCGTCCCGACTGTCTGCATCAAAAATTTTGTAAGTTAGCTTTGTGCTTTTGCACTCTCTTAAGGAGATAAAAAGTAGTAGTGCCATAGAGGTTCAGAGGATGAATCCGTGAACCATCCAAACGAAAGTAGAAATCATCTTCACACGGCGTCGACAGAGGATAACGCCACAAAAGCTGCGTGGCTATATAGTTCCGGGCATATGGCCAAAACTGATGAGGCTCGCCAAATTCATAGGCGACGATCGAAGGAGCCCAGAGTCCTAGACTGCTCATTGAGGTTCGCCCCTTATGGTAGTATCGTTTTGGCTATGGGTGACACCTAAATCGCGGGTGGAACCTAATGTTCCGGTGCTGGTGTTCATATAGCAGAAGAGTTGATAGATACGCCTACCCAAGCGAAGAGTACTGAAGAGACAGCAGCTTTGGCTGGTGTTTTTGGATGTCGCTACTCGTTGTTCTGTTATGTGTATACTAAAGTGGTGAGCGTGTTAGAGAATATCACCTCAGCGGGTCAAAGCTTGTCGTACGAGGCGAATTATAATGACAATGGGTTCCTTCGAGACCAGTAGAGCCACCCCAGGACTTAAAAAGGTTGTGCGTAGGGTTTGGAGCCCACCACGTAAAACCACAATTCCAATGAAAAAAAATACATCTGGAAGTAACTCGGTAACGGTTTGTTATGACCAGTAAAGAAGAAGAAGAATCTGTGCTTAATAATAGAGTCTTTAAGGCACGATATCTGGAACATGCTACATGTATCCGGTACACTGATAGAAAAAAGCGGTCTTAAACTACCGAAATCATGCCCATTTGTTGACGAAAGTCTGTTATGTACGCATTTTCTTGATACCGTGACCGGTCGGTCTCAAATCAAGCACGTAATTATTAAGACCGCCGGTCTGGTATTGAGAACGTTTTGGTCATAATTCGAGAACATTTTGCACATGATATGAGAACATTATGGTCTTGTATTTAGACCCCTTGTGCTCATTTCATGAACGATTTGTGCATGATATGAGAACATTATGTTCTTGTATTTAGACCCACCTGTGCTCATTTCAAGAACGATTTGTGCTTGAAATAAGCACATAATGTTCTTCTATCTAGAACAGCATGGGCTTATTCCATAAACGATTTGGGCATGATTTGAGAACATTACGATCATGGATCTAGACCACCCTGTGCTCATTTCATGAACGATTTGTGCTTGAAATAAGCACATAATGTTCTTCTATCTAGAACAGTATGTGCTCATTTCATGAAAAATTGAAACACTTTTTTTAAAATTATTTTTTTATTTTTAGTTGTGCATACTTTTTTTTAAATATATATATAATATAAATTTATAGCTGCTTTGTCCGGCTCTATGTCCAATCAAGAATTTACATGTGATATGTCTTCTTCCATTCGTCGCATACGTCATTCCAATTTGAGCTGGCTCTGTTTAGATCCGATCCAATGATATCTGAGTTTAAACGACGTGAATATGGTGTCGTCACCTGCAAGCTAAATTCAGTAATTAAAATTATTGTATATTATATATATATTTGCGTGTTTTTCCTAAATTTACCTCAATCTTTCTTCATTTGAATAATTTTTCTCGAAACTCAATTCGGAGTCCTATGGGTGGAATAATTTCTCGCAGATCGTCCTTGTCAATGTAGCGAAGGCTATTATACGTGACTTTCGTATCTATTAAAGAAAAAATTTTAAGTAAATGCAAACTTTGGCACGTTGAAGTGTTATTATAAAATACGCTAATAATACACACACATACAATAGGACACTTTTTTTTAACTAATGAAGGTTATGAAAACACTGTTTTTATCAATTATTAACTAAATAAACTACTTAAAATTAGTATTATTAATTAAAACGAAAAAGTATAAATTCAGGCGTTTGTCTTTTAGTACGTCTTATGCACGGCGTAAAAAAAAACTAGCTGATGGCGTGGCTCACTACTTGTGCAAGAGTAAATGAGTTAGCTATACACTGCAGAAAATATATGTGTACAAATGCTTGCTGCTTACTTTTATTTGTTTGACACATTCTTTTGTCGAGCTTGGCTTTTCCTTTTACTTATGTTGTGACGCTGCGGTTGATGCTGGTTTTGCGCAGTGTAGCGCTCACCAATTCAATCACACGTTTGATATTTATTTGCACTTTTGGCTGCTAATACAAAATCAAAGTAAAATATACGCAACTGTACCGACGCGTCGGCTGACTTTCTTGTTGTTATCCACACAACTTATTTGTATATATGTACATAGAATATGTATATATGTATATGTATATGTATACATATGTGTGTATGTATTTTATGGAAACAGCTATTTTATGTATATATTACTTTTTTTCACATCTACATATATGTATATGTACCTACAGCTAACACAGCTATTAAACTTTGCATTAATGCATGTACACATGTATGTGTGTGTGTGTAAAAAAATTTGTAAAATGCAACATATATCCACTGAACTTACCTTGTAAATACGGCAAAACTTCCTCCATTTTCAATAAATTTACAAAATCCAGCATTTTGGGATCCACTGGCGTCAAATTTTCTTTTTTCTGTGTTTCACAAGTATTACACTGCACTGGGCTTGACATTTTTACAAACTGTACGTCCGCACTCTTCACAATTTTCACAGCGACTATAATCAATGCGGCTCGCATTGAAATATCGAGCCAGCTTGATCTCTCTCGCCAAAAGTTCAATGAGAGTAAACCAGGAAAGGGTCATGTATGTATCGGTTTGAAAGAGCGTATGCAATACGCAAATACAGTCAAACATGGTTAAGTTGGCCACGGACTGTTGAAGAATTTTTGTCTAACATATGCAGGTGGCTAACTTTTAAGGGTGTCCAACTTTCTCAGGTGTGACTGTACCGAGAACGAACATGAAATAGAGAAACATACAAACTTGAGTAGGACATATGCCAAAGGCAATACTGAAGAAAATACAAATAACACATAAAACACAGTTTTAGTCTTTGCATTTCAGCACAAAAGTAATTTTCCTAATTTTGATGTATGTAAATACATAGATGATATATAAATACAAAAAAAAATTTATTAATTTTAAATTTGTCTTAGCATGCATCGTTTATATGTACAAACATTTATTGAAGAACCTATTACAAGCTCAAAAATCCAATAACATAGTCATAGAAACTAACTTTTAAAGAGCGAGTTTAGTTAGCGCAATCAAAATTAGATCAGTTATATTATTTGTGTCAAGTTGATTTAAAATCGGACCAACTACCGCACTAATTAACGTAAAATTTGAATTCTGCCTCTTCTAATAAAGTCCTCACGCAGATGCGAAGCAACAACAACACCACAAATTTATTATTTTCGCAATCCTCTCATCTGATGCGCAATGCGATATACTATTCTTTCTCGCTCTCTCTCCCAAGTATAAACATGTAAGTTAAAAGCAAAGCAAAGGAAAGAAATAAAAATTCTTATTCTTGTTGTAAATTCTACCAAAATTGTACACAATTGTTCGTATTTCAAGAACGACGTGCTTATTCCGGTAAAATTAGAACATGCGGGTACATTTTTCGAACAAAATCAAGCACCAGCGGTCTCGATTTATACCCACAAAATTAAGACCACAAATAAGAAAAATCATGCCCATTTGTGCATAATTTCCGAACGTCATTTTTCTATCAGTGTAGACTAAATATTGGGCTGTTGTGAAAAGGTACCACCTAGAACGCGCAATGAGGAAAGTTGGCTTCCTTCTCGCCTTGATGGTCAAATATTATGTCTGGAATATCGTATTCGCCTGCATATTCATCTTATTCAAAAAAATACGAAAAAATATATGTATATATATATATATAAATAAAATAATGAAGTCATCATCACCTTTAACCCCACTCCCCCCATGTAATCAAACATAATCAAATAGGTAACCCCCTCCCCTCCTATCAGTGATGACGTAATACTGGGACGGCCCCTGTGAACTAGAGCTGCAAAACTATCGATAGTGGCACCTTTCGATATTTACGGTAGTTTCAGACAAAAGATTCAATAGCAACGATATTATCATCGGTTCGAAAAGATTCGATACTATTGTACTGTCGGCTATTTTCCCTTCCTGCCTGCTGATGGCGCTAATAGTAGTTTACGTTGAACACAAACAGAAACAAGTCAAAAGTACGTGATTCTGTTGCTGTTACAAATATACTTATTTCTGTTTCGATGCCTAATGAGTACAAAATATTTCAATTCTTTTTCTGTTTACATCGCAAATGTACGGAATTCAGTTTCTTTCTTAAGTTCCTGTTCTTCGTCAGAGCCAGCCTTTAGCGTGTGTGATAAAAAAACATTATCGAAAGTGATACACAAAGGAACAACTGCAATACATTAATAGTACTTTTGTATAGTTTATTGCGTCGTCACGGCATGTACGGTATATGTGAAACATTCACCTGTAGGTTCTAGCAAACTTGGCATAATTTGGCACCATCTAACGCACAAGAACAGAAACCCAAGACAAGCAAGCATTTTTATTGTTCTAGCACCTAACACAGCCGACAAACACAAACGTAAAGCCATCTCGCTCTGCTATGGACGCTGCTAAAACAGCACACATCCAAGCGTAACACCACTCTTGCGTAATACCAAATTTTCGTGTAGGCATACGAGTCACTCCTACCCCCAAAAATGCCCCAATAGATGTTGCACATCTAAAACGTTCTAGATAAGGACTTTATATTAAGCCCTTTGACGTTTTTTAGTGTTAGTTTAACTATAGAGGGCGCCACTGTATCCGCTGCATAGTAACTTATAAGCTATAGTAGGAATTGTTTATGTGATATTTAATTAAATTCAACGGCTTTCTTTAAACGGTGTTTATTTTTATTTGAACATACATACATATTTTTATTTTGAATATTGAATGAACAGAAGGTTACAAGAAACTTGCCACTTCTAAAACTACTGTAACTTGAAGATCGGTACATAATTTTGCTCCTTTGCTGGCCTTAAAAAGTACCAATCTATAGAATAAATGTGAGATATAATTATAACATTAACTTTGTTCTTTATTCGGCTAATATTTGAATATGTATGAATCCGAGAGGTCGAAATATGCCTGCGAGATCCGCTCGAGATCACTGTCGCGGGATAACGAAGAAAGAGAGATGCGCCTTTTTGCACGCAGAGTTGTTCAAGACTGGCGACAAGAGTTTGTAGGATGCATGATAGTATGCCCGATGATTGGAACCTTGGTGTCCTTTACCCTGTCCTAAGGCCCTTTCGAGCGTTTTATGTAAAAGATCAAAGACATTTGCAAAAGCACTCCTGGCAAACATCGACCAATAGCAAATGGACACCCACCAGCTATATGTCGATTATTTGACAGCCCTTAGCGGGACCGCGTTTTTGCCGCATTGCCTGAGTTCAGAATAAGATATCAGACTGACGTTGCACACAGCTCCGTTGAGTTTGGTAAGGAGCTCTCCGAAATGATCTGATGGAGACAAGAGAGAGAGAGAGAGGGACGCGGCGTATGGACTCTCAGATGGCTGTTTAAAACTATATATTTGATGTTACCAAGGATTTCGTCTACCTGGGCACCACCGTCACAATGCAGAAACACGACGAGCTCACATAGTCAAGCGCGCGAAGCAGCTCCTGGGACAAAGGCTGTTGACGGAAGGTGATGCGCCTGGAGTAGTGCCCTACGGCAAGCCCAAATCTACTACTATTTAAATATGCTCCTTAACTGTTAATTGAGCTATTGTGTTTAATAGCTCAGCCTTGCTAGTACAGTGGCTTAGCTGCTCAAAGAGATCTGACATGAACGCGTTGATTTCATCAAATGAAAAAAGTTCGGTTGTCGGTTGGCTTGACGGCTCCTGGATAAAAGCTGACGAGCGCGACCAGGCGCTATGTGCTCTTTGGTTTGAAGATGTATAGCTGTCAGTGAAGTTACCATTGTTGTTATTGGAGTTATGATAGCTAGCGCTGTTGGCCATGGCATAGTTATGGCCTTGGCCGTTATGCGATCGTTTTTGGAGCAACATCTCAAAGAAACCACGGCAAGGGCAAGCTGGATCGGTGGAGGCGTGTGCGGCCTTGCAGTTGGCACACCGAAGTGCATCAGTGTTTGTGCATTCCGCCGTTTTGTGTTGCTCTGCACATCGGGCACATGACGTTTTTACACTACATTTACTTGAGACATGTCCGAATAGCTGACAGTTATGACATTGTGTCAGCTTCTTTGCTGCCTTGGACTTGGGCTCCCAGCGTACTTTGGTATTGTTGATGCATGAATACTGCTTACGTAGATCCTTAAGCGTTGTAGTTTTGTTTTCAAAGTAGATTAGATATAAGAGCAATTTATAGCCAGTCCGTGTTGTCTTTTCGATTGTTTTGACATCGTTGCATTTTAAACCAAGTGCAATTAGAGTATTTTTAATGTCAGCGTTGCACTGTTTGTCCAGACCCGAGAGTAGAGCTTTAAAGGGTTTCGTGTCCTTTGTTTCATATGAGAAGAACTCAAAGTTTTGTTTTTTAAGTTCGTCGCAAATGGCGTTGAAATTGGCCATTGAGTTCAAATATATTTTTGTTCCGATTGATATGACTTTGATGGCGTATTCTTGTATGTTTAACGAATTGACCAGGTCGTGAATAGCTTTCGATGTTTGTCTCAACACGGTTATTTGTGGTACTTTTTGTTTAGCTTGAGCAGCGCTATCGGCTCCTAGTTCAGAGTTTTCCATGTTCTTGTCATGCTCCTCAATGGTTTGCAGTGAGTTGTTGTACGGTGTTTTCTTTGAGAAGCGCAACATTAGCCGCTGTCTTTTTGTGACGATTTGATGAAAACTCGCGAGAGCAACTGCAGCGACTTTGTTTCAATGGCAACCGTACGCTTGGAGAGTTAGTCGTCGACTGAATTATTCGATATTTTTCGTATGCAGCTTTTTGGACCAAGCTTTAACATGGAAGCCTTTGACACTGTTCTGAGCAATTTATTCATAGAAGTCACGCCCATTTTTTATAATGAGCTGCGTTAAATCAACATAGGGGGTCAACATATATTGACGGCATAGCGATTGTATGTACTTGTGGGAGTGGATGCTTCGGCGGAAGTGGCAAGTGCAGGTATAATAACGTGTTGTTGCGCCAAACAGTAATCGAATGCAGCCTGTTCGAATTTCCAGTTTGCGCACATAACAATATCTAATTAGATTTCCGTCTATACACTTCCAGAAAATTGCGTTGCTGTTTATACAACGATAGAACGAAACCATCATTCTGAAGTCAACGTTTTTCAAAAGAAATTCAGAATCATTTCATAGGAAACGATATGATTGAATTTACGCGAAAACAAGAAATTAGCATAATTTTCCTATACAAATAAATTTTAAGCGAAAACAAAAAAGTCAGACCACTGTAAATAATGGATTTACAAAGCGAGTAAGTACCCAAAAGTAGATAGCATTAGTACTTGCATACAAAGCTGTATTTACCCAGAGTTTCTCTATTCCTCGTCATTTCGAAGAAGAGATTTTGTGCTCTGCCTAAATCTAGCCAACGTGTTCTTGGTTTTGCTCCATTGATTCGCAGCAAGACCATTGCTACTTCCAATCCTCTCGAGCCGCTCTGCCATTACGCGCTCAATGCTAAAAGCTCATTCGTTTTTTGAGGTCAAAATGCTATTAATAGGGCCGCTTACGGCGGAAATAGAGAATTCTCTTCAGACACTAGAGATATGCAAACAACTCGCAGCTTCAGCTTGGCGACAGCATTGCAAAAGGCGGTATATGAAAAAACGAAACTGTACTTCTGACAGAGTTGCATAAAATACGCAAAGGAATCTTTTTGTATACAACAATCAAGACATTGCCGTCCAACGTTTTTTGCGGCCTTGGATCCGTCGGATCCAAAGAATTGCAATGGCAATTTAAAACTAGAACGAACTATATATTTAAACAAAAACTACTTATAGCTATAGAGCTGTACAGGAGTCGTTTTCGTTACTAAAAGTGATTGTTCTGCTAAATCCGGCCACTTATTCTACGTTCGTCGAAAGGTTGGAGTAATCTTCAATATGATCTCGATAACTTTTTAGTATAGTGTGAGTTTAGTTATATCAATCTGAACTGCGAGCGATTATCACTTATTATCATTATAGTCTTGGTAATCCTTCCCTAAGCAGCGTGTATTCTTTCCCTTTCAGAACCGTTGTTGCCTATAGGCAACATTGCCTTCCAATGCCGAAAAACCCAATACGTAGACTTTTTTGGAATTTGTTTTGATTTTGTCTGATTGTTTGATCATTTTTATGTATTCTTATGTATTTACAATGTATTCACTTTTGGAAAGTTTCGGGTGTGGACGATGGTTTTGTTGTGATTTCACGTGCCGTTGTACGATTACCAAAAAAAATCTTCTAAATTGATCAAAAAATGCAAGTTACTTGATAAAATGGAAATTTGTGATTAAAAAGTTTTAAGTTGTTCCTAAAGAATTTTTTACAGTCAATCTTGCCTATATGCAACATTGGTCCTGGGCGATATCCTTATTTGAAAAAAAAGGACGAACCAGGATACCAAGGACTTTGAAATTCATGTCAGTTAATATTTATGGTCATATTAATAAATGTACGGCTTCAAATATTCTTTAGCTCCACCCACTTTAATTCGGTCCTGAAAGAGTTAAGCTAACATTTGACAAGCACATCGACGTCATGGTCAGTGAAGCGAAATCTCTGCTTGGATTCATAAAGAGGTGATAAAAAGAGTTCTTTGAAGGTTATGTTACTAAAAGGCTTATCATATCTCTTGTTCTGGTCAACAATTGGAATCCTCAATATGCTGTGTACACTGACGAAATCGAAAAGAGTTCCTTCTGTTTGGGTTAAGATGGCCGCAAAGTTTTAACCTTCCATCATATGAGAGCCGAATGTTCTTAATAGATCTGCCGACACGCAAGAAAATGCCAAATCGACGCTCTGGGTACTTTAGGCCCTTTGACTAAGTCGCTGTGCTCGGAACTACGAATCCTTTGTCCTTAAGTGTCCTATGCCAGCAGCATAGTTGTTGTAAACAAGCAACTGACAGATTTGAAGTTGCAATGAAGAGTGCACTCCGTCCTTTCTTATCTAACAACTCAAAACCTAATCTTGTTAATTTCACACCCAGAAGTGTGTAAGTAATAGGGATTGAAATACCAAACAGTTATGATCACGGATTGTGAAGCAATTAACAAATGTGTCGTAATTATTGAAACCATTGCAATGTCCTAGCCAACTACATCCAACAGCTTTGGCAATGTTAAGCTCTTAGCTTAGCACTAGGCTTAGAACCTGGACAGGACAGCTACAACTACTACAAGCTGACTGGATGACTGACTGTCTGTTCAGCTGTCCTTTTGTCTCTCAACCAATTCCAAGTTAAACAAAAGAAGCCGCTTGCAAACAACAAAGGATGCTTGGACGACGACGACGAGGACGACGACTACGCTGACGAGGAGGATGCTGTTACCCTTAACCCCCTTTAGACAACTGTTTGGGCTTAAAATAAAACCACACACATGCATATTGCGCATGCCACATACAGCTGCATGCACAATGTTGGCACCCACGCCCAGGGTTGCAAGTTGATGGTGGCAGTTGCAAGGCAGTTGCAAGGGCTGCTGACAGGCATTGTATTTTTAAATGCGTTAATTGAGTGTTCTTGTTGTTGTTGTTGTTGTTGCTGTTGGCTGGTTCGCTTTTGAGTTTGGCAGCGTTAACGACTTTGGCTCTTTGGCTTCAGTGCATCAATTTGTTTGGCCTTAATGGCAGCCATTGGCTTGCGCCTCCGCCGCTGTCTAATTGAAATGTTGGCCAAAAATAAAATAAAAATAAAAAGGCTATAAAATAAAGTCAAAGCCAAAGCCAAACAATTGATAAATGTTGATTCGAGAAATGTGAAAAATGTCTGGCGAAAATGTTTTACTTGACATTTTGTGTTTAATGTATGTTGTTTGTTCCTCTTGTGCGTGTTTATTGTTGCTGTGATTTGCAGGGAGTTGTCTGCCAATTGCATTGACCCAAATGACATCTAGATGGCCAACTAATCAAGTCAATTGAACTCAGGCCTGACCACGCTGCGTATGCGCAATATTTTGGCTTTGCCATTTTTATTAATTTCACTTGAATACAGTTCAATACACACACACACACATACATAGTAGTGCATACAAACATGGCCGCCTGTCACAGTGGTCGAAGCGTGCATACATTGGCTCAGTTCTCACAGCAACTATCAGGCAGAGAGCTTTGCGTTATTTGCATTTAGCGTTTTTTATTAAACTCATCACACTTAGTCAACCCAAATGTCACGTCACGAATAGTAGTCATTCGCGCTTCGCTGTGAAGCGGCGTCATACTCCTTGCATACGACTCTTAAATGTTCAAAGGCTTCGTAGTTTTGAGCATGCCGCCTGAATAGTAGAAGCGCTCAAAATACCCAGAGTGTCGATTTGGCATGCGGCGACTCAACATCAACACCAAGAAGCTTTAAGAGGAATGATTCGATTGATGATTGATTCGTATTTCCTAGAGTCAGCAGATCCAAAAAGAGAAATTACTCTTTTTGAACCGATTCGATTATCTCAGCGTACACAGCATATTGAGGGTTCCAAAAGGTTGAGCCGTATTGTTGGATATACGAACCAATATTTGTATTTTCTTGAGTGTTGGTAGATCCAAAGAGAGAAAGAACACTTTTTGAACCGATACGATTATCTCAGCGTACACAGCATATTGAGGGTTCCAAAAGGTTTACCCGTTTTGTTAGATCAGAAGAACAAGAGATATAAGCGCACTTTAAATGACATAAAAATCAAAAAACTACCTCTGTGTGGTGAACCGGTTAGAGAATACCAGCTCAGCAGATCAAAGCTTGTCGTATGAGGTGGCTAACAATGACACTGGGTTCTATTGAGACCAGTAGAGCCGCCTTAGGCCTTAAAAGGGTTTTGAGCAGAGTGTTGGACCCACAACGTAAAACCACAATTCCAATGAAAGAATGTGTTTAAATCAGGAAGTAACCCGATAACGGGTTATTATGGCCAGTTAAGAAGAAGAATCAAAAAAATTGTTCGATCAACTCTTTATGAATCGGAGAAGAGATTTCGCTTTACTAACACTTTGCACTTATTATGAATATATTCAGAAGCGAAGTCTTTTGTCACAAATCATACTTAGTGGTTACCTATGAACAGCAGCTTTTAAATTTTCCAAGCAAATACCCTTTTTAATTTAAAATAGCCTATTTTTTTAGGCAAATTTCGTTTTATTTTTGGCAAAAAACTTGTTTTAATACGTAAATTTTTTTTAAATCTATTGAATTTTTTATAAAATCTCCAGATTTCATGTTGCATTTTTATGAAAATAGGACGTTTTTTAACCAAATAGCCCATTTAACATAAGTTCCTTGCATGAAAAATTTATTTCTAATAATACGCGTATTTGCTCTGATTGGCATTATAAAATATGGCTGATTGCATTAGAAAAAAGGCTATTTGCATAAAAAATGGGCTATTAGCTAAAAAGCATATTAGAAACGTGCTTTTTCATGCACATAAGCGTTAATAGATTTACTAAATGAGTCACAGAAAAAGCAGCATTATAATTTTTTCGAAACTTTAACGTTTACTTTGAGAAGACTGACGAAGTCAAGGTGAATTATCGCAAATCTTTCAAGTAATTACCATAAAATAGAACTTCTAGCTTTTAAACTTTGGGCGCTATGAGAGTTGAGCAAATAGGGCGAGAGAGCGAAAATACAAATTTATTGTTGCTTTCCGAAGGTTTATAACTATGTATCTGCAAAATGTCGCAAGCCAAATTGCACATTTCGACCACTGTGCAAAAACGCCCGTAAATCCCACAGCTAATGATTAACACGGCTGTTGATTGCAGCACATCCAAAGCTTGCTACGTGACCAGCAATAGACCATGACTTTGTATGTATCTGCGAGAGCAAGACAGTTGCTGTAAATTTTCAAGGAACTCAATGAAAAATGATTCCCTGGCAACTAGAACAAATGGTCAAGCTAACGGGCACAGGCTTAACGATGCGATAGCACATCGTATAAGAGAGGGCAACAGTTGTACGGAGAGGCTGATGGGTCGGGAACCGATACCAAAAGTAAAACCCAAAGTTAAGCAAAGGAATGCAAAACTGTCGACGAGTCTGTGGCGCTTAACATACGAAATGAATGGCCAACAATTAGACATGGCCATTGAGCAGTACAGTTGACCCCAATGGATTTGCAGTTTGCCCAAATCTGGTCATCATTTAGAAGGTAAAAGCCGCAGACCACAAACTGATTGCAATTGTATAGTATGTGTGTGTATGTGTGTGTACGTATAGATGGGACACGACATTGACTTAGTGTAATGCATTGCATAATTTCCAACTATATATATTTCAATTTTCAATTAATTTTGCACATCTGCTCCAAATGGTATGCAATGCATAACATTTTTTTACATACAGGGTCCAATTTGTGCAACAGCGGAATTTATCGGTTTTCAAATGATTTACAGCTAGCAAAACTCAAAAATCACGGCATATACGCGGAAATCGCTTACTTTTAAACAGATTCTGCATCACTTATTATAGTTGTATCGTTACTTGGCATATACTGTGGCGCCATTTTGCGCACGCATATCAAGTTCAATGACGTGCTACCATCACGGCATGGACGTGGCATGGGTATCGTTCGAATACCCCATGCTAATAAAACGTCAAAAAGTACATGAAATTATATTGAATGATCCGAGCATGAAAGTGAGTGAAATGGATTCATCTCAACTAAGCTGTTACATCACATTTTACATGAATATTTGGGCACAAAAAAGCTATACGGATGAAGAAGACCTAGGAACACTCAAATCTGCGTCTGTTGGCTGTCAAGATCATGACAATAGTTTTTTCACATCGATTACTTTGAAAAACTTAAAACAATCATTGGCGTATTATTTAGAGCTATTGCAGAGATTCGAGATTGGTCGATATGCATAGTCGCCACATTAAAAATCCATAAATTGAGAAATTAGCGCTCTTACAACTATTTTGCTTTTCCAAACCTAAAGAAACGTGTCGTTGGTACTAGACTACATTTCAAAAGAACTGTAGTTTAGTCTAACTTCAAATGGCTAAAGCTCTTAATCGTAGAAAATGTTAAGAAATAACTCGCTTTTTTGGGTAAAAATACAATTTATTCTTTCATTCCAAAAGTCTCGGATTTATAAAACTGTAAATTATTGAAAAATGATTGGAAACCGAAGCAAAAGGTTGGGATTACAAGGCTTGTTTCGGCTCGCACTTTTGGTATGATTTCGCATGTAATCTCGCTCAATTTCGGCAAGATTGAATTCATTTGAGGTAAAGCTCGTACTTACTGCTCGCAAACGTTTCAAAGAGTGAAATTTCGATTAAAAAACGAGAAAAAAAGCCTGAATATACATATAAAAGCACTTACAACAAGTTTAAAATGTATTATGTACACCAAAGTTTCAAGTTCTTATAAGTAGTTTAGCTTTTTTTGAGTTTGAAATTGAATCATTTTGTGCATATTCAGGAAACAAGAAACAGACACCGTCGGCATAGTCCAGCTGGCGCGCATGTGTCTCATATGTAGCTACAATGGCAGTCAGTACAACGTCTATCGCCAGTAAAAAGAGTATCGGCGACAGAATATCCCAAGCTATCCATTATATAGAACGAAACCTGCTTTATAAGAGCTGCAATCTGCGCTCCTATCTAAAGATTTCCATATGCATTCGCGTTTGACTCAGTCAGAGAACTTCTCAAAGTCTATGAGCATATGTTAGATAGAGCAGTGACTGGAACTCGATTGAATGCTCGAGTACTTTAGGCAGGGTGTTGATGTAATCGACAGAAGAAAGCCAGCTTTTGTCCTTTGTGCGTTCGGGAATTATAGTTGCCATTATCTTTGCACACTGACCGCTGAGCATCAGCGGATTATTCTAAGGCAGAAAGTTGAACACTTTAACTAACTAGGTACTTTTGTATCGTTCGATGGAGGTATACACTTATTGGAATCTTAATAGCAGAATAAGTAAAACTTAACACTATGGAATTCCAGTCAAATTGCCCTAAGCACTAAGTTAAGACTCTTCGAATTATATGTCAAATGCGTACTGCTATATGCCTGTGAAAACTGGTAAGTTTTAAACGCCATTTTGAAAAGCAGCCACTGGCGATACTTGCTTAAGATTATAACGAATCAAGAACTTGACGCTGCATTGAACAGCTGTTGAGTTGATCCAATGACAAGATCGCAAAAAAGCAATGCTCAAGATACAAGATAAGTTAATTGACCAAGAACTATATGCATATGGACGGTCTTGAGCGAAGCACGAATATTGTCGAAGTGTCCTGCCGCAGTTAGGGCAGAATAGAAGAAATTTGTTATAACCCTATGCTCCTCACGGCATCGAAGTTTTCATGTGTTTTATGAGCAACAATACGCTTAGAATCCCAACAATGGATTGTCTTACAGTTTTCTGAACATGCACACAACTCGCAATGAGTACACTAAGTATGTTATGAATGAATATGGCTAAGAAACACGCATTGCCTGCCTTTTGATCTTGGAACACCCTGTATTTGTGTAAAGTGTGAAAGTTGCATATCATTCATATTGCAAACCAGTTGACATTAGATAATTCGACAGCAGCCACAGAAAGACACACACACACACGCAGTGGCTTTTGGTCCATATGAGACACACACACATACACCTGCATGGTTGAACGCGTGTACGAGAAGCGGCATTGCCACAAAAGCAGCCAGCATTTCAATTTCAATGTAAAATAGCTGACCAGCAAGCTAAAGGATCAACTGACTGACTTACTGACTGACTGAATGAGTGATGACTTACACACATTTCCATACAATGTTTTAGCTGGTTAGTTGGATCTGGGTCCTAGGCTTTTCCATCCAAGTGCTCTACTCTTTTTTCTATGTTATTTCTTGCTGTTTGTGGCAAAAAGCGGCACAACGGTGCGAACTGCCGTACAACCCAAACCGAAACCAAGCCCATCCGGCTATGCAGCACGTAGTCCTAGGTACAAATTCACATCAAGTTCTAAGTTACTTGACTGCGGTGTATGTGTGTGTGTGTGTGTGTGTGTGTGTGTGTGTGTGTGTGTGTTTTGCATGTGCGCACATAAATAACAAACATGGCAGCAATGCGAGCGAAAGAGTCCGAGCAACAAGAAAACCTTATAAAATATTCATATGCACATGTTAACCCTACATTGCCTTTGTGCCTGGCGCAAACCCCTTCATGTAAAATGCCTCTTGTTTTGCCTATTTTGGACTACAGCAGCCCGGAAAATTGAAACAGTGTATTTGCCATAAAATGTTGACTTTAAAAACGAAAACAAAACAACAAAAAAAAAAAAAAAATACCGACAAAATTGTTAAAATATGTATGCAAATTTTCAAATGTTTAACTGTTGCACTCAAGACACGGCATAAACAGTTAGCCAGAGTGAGATGCAATGAGCAAAGTATGCCATAGACGCCGCATTTATAGTTGTACGAAATTTGATTGCCTACTTTTGGGCGCGCACAGACTAACGCCGTAGCTACTTACAGAGTAGTTACATGGCAACGCTGCTGATCTCAGCTCGAACATGCTTTAAGTGGTACTAGCTAGTTGCGGTGGCCCGTACTGGCCTGGCCTCTGCCACTCTGCCATGTTTCAAGTAGTTGCCACAACAGCAACAAGCAACAACAACCACACACAGACACAAGTCAGGCAGATGTGGGCGGCTGGGAGGCTGGGTGCAGCCCTTTATGTGTCAGAGCAACTATGACCTTCGCTGTGCTTATGCATAAATTTTGCCATTGCCTTTGGCTTTTCCAACACTATTTTGTGTTACGAAAATGCTGCAACATAATCTATTTTTGTGGGTATCTCTCTATGCATACGCTAGGCAGTAATTCAATTACAGTGAACACTGACCAATTAGGACAGGCTTCGAAAGTTTTAAGATTTCCAGAGTTTAGCATAACAATGGCATTTGGAGTGGATCATGGAGTGACACGCCCTACATCAGGCCGTACACCGTACTATTTTTTTTATACGTTTTCTCAGCTTAAGCTTAGAATTTCAGTTTTTGAAAGCCAAAATGGCGCATTCAATTGGGAATACAACACATATTATCGTACTTGGTACCAAAGCGCTGTAGTACTAAATACGAAGGAAGAAAAAACTACGTCAAAGGGAATATATAGCATATGACACAGGTGTTGGTGAACGAAACTAGCAGGAGGCGAATCCCCCCAGCATGCTAAAAATTAAAAATATGTGTGAAATCGTAAAATCAAGAGAGAAAACTTGCATACATCGGTATGATTATAGTGCTCAGAGTCCTCTATTGTATTGTATTGTATTCTACTGTATTATATTGTACTATATTATATTGAAATATATATTAATATTGAAATTGACGAGGCTAAGTCCAGTAGAAAAAGACTTAGAAGCAAGCTCCAGTTTGTTTTTTTGTACCGTACGTAATTCTAAAAAATTATCGATTTCGGCATTTTTTCGCTATTTCCTAATTGCTGTTGAAAGAACCAATTTATCGAATTCAGAAATAGCTCATTAAAATTTTTTTTTTGTTTTTGCTTGAATTTATTTGGAGTAAAAAATAAAGGGGAAGAATTTTCAATTTTCGAAAAAAAATCTTTTTAGTTCTTTGCACTGTAACTGGCAATTGTATCAAGTTAAACCAAAACCGTCTGAAACACATTGATTTGAATGTCCTTCGATTCGAGTCACAATTCAACTCGACCGAAGGTTCCTAAGATATATGAGATTTTCTAACTCCGCAACTTTCGAAATCTTAAATTTTTGAAAAGCGATATTTCGAAAACGGTGCTTAAAAATCCAAAATGGTTGTCGGAATTCAGCAAACTAAAATTTACCGGAAAAGGTATAATAGTATCATAGTGGATCTTGCAGGAAAGAAAACAATTTTTCTAACGACCATACGATCACCCGTGGTGAGCGGGTAAGAGAATACTACCTCAGCAGGTAAAAGCTTGTCATAGGAGGCGACTAACAAAGAAACTGCCTCCTTTCGACACCAGTAAGGCAACCCCAGGCCTTACAGAGTTTGTGCGCAGGGTTTGGGACCGACCACGTAAAATCTCAATTCCAATGAAAGAATGTATTTACATCAGGTCGTAACCCGACAACGGGTTGTTATTGCTAGTTAAGAAGAAGTTACGATTGAGAGCCTCAAATATAATTCACATTTGGTCACTCATCCATTGTAGCAAAACACGACTTTGTGCCCTGCTAAGCTGACTACTCTATACTACTCTAGAAACTCTACTTCTCCACACTCCTTTTACTACCCTTATTCTTGTTAGGATTGAATAGTCCGTGGGTTAGTCAGGACCCAACAATGCCAGGTCTTGTCAGAACAGCTCAATATACGTAAAGCATTAAGTCTCCCGGAACACTGAAGCGTATTCCAGACAGAAGTCTTAGCCATAAACAAGGCACTCTAATGCCTCAAAGGCTCAGATTACGGCAATGTAAAACAGTTATTAAAGCCCCAATATCATGAAATTTGATAACGGTAACAAGCACTGCACGAGACGGCTCAGGAGTTCGTTCTTCGCCTTATATAGTTTCCGGGACACCAGACAAGGTACCATTGCTCACCTACTGAGAACAGCTGCACTCTTCTACCGACGCTACCGCGACGGTTAGAGCGACTACCGGGCACTGGCTAGTTGGTGTCCATGCAGCTCGTCGTATTACACCCTATAAAGACCTCTGCAGAAGCTGTGAGGACGAAGTGGAAGAGAAAACGGCAAAATACCTCAAAGGTACCTGGAGGGGGTGTACTTCCTAAGCAGCATGTCAGAGCTGTCAAACGCCCCAAACGGAATGTTGCTCACTTTAAGCATTTATCCCTATCAGTTAAAGGAGAAAGGATAAGATGGGTCTACGGTTTGACAATGGTCCGAATATCGGCCTTAGTGGATCCGATGGAAATCTGACAGCCGTTTGAACCTAACCTAGACCTTCCAACTTTTTTCATAATTGTATTATTTTGTTTGTAACAATTGTTTAAAACGCTCCTTTTTCATCTTTCGACCGATTTAAGTAGAAAAAACTGTGTAAATTTTCAAAAAATTTTGTAGCTATAATACTTAATGCTTGTGAACAGTTGGCAACACTGGTCAGGCTGCACTGTCTGCCGAACCCTTGCACAACGTCAATCATGGTCACTGAGTGAACCCGCTTTAATTTCATGTCGTAGAATCAGTTTGAAAGCCGAGGTAGGAGTATTATAGATACACAGTCTGTGATGGTTTTATCGTTAAGCTGCAGCGGCAAAAAGTGTCCACTATTGAGGACACGGATGCAGTGGCTATATTTCAACAAATGCGGCAGTGTTCAATGCTTAGAAGCTGCCTCGGAAGCACAACCAATACAGTGTTACCATTGATGGGCGTAACAAGTGTGCAGTGTCACCTGTGTTGGTTGCAACTGTCATCCTTTCACCTCGGAGAACTGCCAGATTCGCAATATATGCTACATGGTCTTCTGCAAAAGTAAATAGGACTGTTCCAAAAAGCATTTTGAATGAGTGTTTTAGTTCGCTGTTGAGGATGTCCATTGTCTCTTGGTTGGCTAGCATTTTACTTTGATGCGCAAATATGGTGAGCGGTTGTGGCAACAAATGTTTTAGATTTTTCACAATCTCAGAGTTGCCGCTGTTTTCTAATTATTATCGGATATGCGACGTGCTAGTGATGGCCCAGCCCGCTCATACTACCCAAATCTAATCTAGTCTTATATAAATCTTTACGTTTTAAGTTTTTAATACAATTTCCTATAGACAATAGAAAACACAAATTGTGTTTCGTTTCGAGCTGTCAAAATGAGAGCTGCTTCGCATATATGAGCAGCTTTTATTTGCTGAATCGCACCCACTGCCATCCCTAGGGACTATACTTCATATACTGTAATCCGCATTGTAAGCTAGAAACAGAAACACACACTCACTCATTCATTCATTCAGTCGAATGTGATATGAGACACAATCCATTTGGCCATTGTGCTTTCGGGCTTTTTGTCTATTGTCCATTTTGTTGCTGTTGTTGTTGTTGTTGTTTCTGTGTGTTTTTGTTTCGAATTGGCCATAAATGCATTGAGCCATATATAAAGTGATTTACACTGGGGCACAGCAGCAACAAGCTAGCTGTTGGCCATGTTATAGATGCCTCTCACGTTGCATGCAAAACAAGCAGCTGCAATTGCTGCCACAAGTCATATAACTCATACGCCACCGATTCAAGGCTCGCTCAGTTGGCACACAAACAACATGTGATGTTAAATAGAGCTAGTATATACATATATATATATAAAAAAAGTACTATATTTAACATTAAAAAAAAAAAATAAACAACAAAAGTTATTTCGCTTTGTTGTTTTTATATTTATGTCATGCGAGTTGTTTTAGTTGTAGTTGTTGTTGATGTTGCAATAAAAACTTATACTCATAATGGCATGAGCTTGAAAATATTATTATATTTTGCTTTTTTATTGGAACGCAGCAGCATCAGCATCAGCAACAACATCATCATCATAATTTGTACGGCTTGTGGGTGGCCTTAGGTGGCCCGTGGCGCCCGGCGGGGGGCGCAGCCGTGCCGGATACGGCACTGAAGTGCAGCATAGGTCGCGGTGTTGCAGTTGCATGAGCTTTGGCCAGAAAGAGATGCATTCAAAGTGTGAGATGGCTAAAGTGACGCACATGTTGTAGAAATGTGCCCCTACTAAGCGTGTGTGTGCATGTTTATAATTTATGTGTTTTTCATAGCAAATGTGCATAGTTTGGAACGTGGCATTTTGCCAGGTGCTTCAACAAAACATTGCACAAAAAACAGGAAAGGATTCAACAATATTATACATCAATTTTGTATGTCTGAACTTAATTGCTTTTAAATTGGCATATGTCGATTAATCACATAATGTGTTTCGTGTGCTAATCTGTGTGCTTAAGGACATGTGTTTGTGTGCGACAAGCAATTCACCTTAAATTAAGATGCAAATTTCGGGAATCAAGCGTTAAAAGCTGGCTAGACACAAAATAATCCAAGGTAAATCCAATCCATATTTTTGATTAGCAATCCGCTTAACTAAACATGATAAAGTTGGGGCTGCTATCATTTAGCAAAGCCAGCAAAAAATAGATCTTCTAGGACGACGATACGTTCCAATTTAGCTTTTTTCCCTCTAGATCTAGCTTTTTTTTAAGCCTGACGGCGACAAAAAATTGAAAACAGCGGGCTTCGGGAATTCCAGCTTATTTTGAAAGTATGTTTAGGTTTTTTTATAGCATTTACACAAAGTGTAAAAGGATATTTAAGATTTGTGCAATGTATGTAACAGGCAGAAGGAGGCGTGGCAGATCATAATTTCCATGGGCAAAAATGATCAGGAGCAATAGTCGAGTCGATGTAGACATGTCCGTCTGTCCGTGTTGGAGCTTTCTCCGACAGTATAAGAGTTAGAGCAAAAAAATTGTACCAAAAGATTAATTAAATTCGTAAATTGAATCGAAGGTCTCACCCAAATTTGGTCAACATAAGTGATGGCTACGTACTTCTTCCTTAAAATTGATCGGCTTATCGTTTTTGACGGCGTATCTCGAAACAGCTGCAACAAGCTCTATTTCTCAAGGCTGAGGAAGTTTGTCGAATGAAGTCGATATCTAACCTCCTTCCCCCGTGACACATTTGCGCGGTTTACAAAACGCTCTGCTTAATCTATTAACTCGAAACTTTTCAGAGATGTGCGTCTTGCATCTATCTTAAAAAAATTATCAAAATCGGGTAAATACATTAAAAGTTATAGTCAAAAATATGCTAATATTCCCCCCTCGCCCACAAACTATGCCAAAATTCCACTACGTGTAGATATGGACGCATGTGAGCTAGAGTTACAAATTTTGGTGTGGAGACTCGTGTGACCCAAATTGCATCCATGTTTTTTTAGTAGAACCCCCCCTTCCCCCGCAATCGATATACATTGATTGCTGCCACACCCCCAATATATTGATTTGAAAATTGTCACAGAGATCTATAAATGTATTTTTGATCAATGTTACAAAATTCAACGACATTGGCCTAAGAATACTGGAGTTACGAGTATAAAAGTGATTTTTGCACCAATAATAGCCAACTTCCCAATCGATATGAAAAGAGATATAAAAGTGAATACTTTCGTTCCCATTTTACCGTATTTAATGTTTATAAAGAAAAAGGGTACAGGGTATTCCACTGTCTGGCACCGTCCCGACTGTCTACATCAAATTTTTAAGCTTTATTTTCTGTAAACATATAACAATGAATTAAGTGTAAAATCGTGAAATCAAGAAATAAATATTTAACATCCATCGGTAAGATAGTGCCCAGAGTTCTGCAATGCCGCAGAAAAAAGATGACGAGGTTGTCGACATCAACTACACCAGCTAAAGCGCTCTAAGTGATTGACAATTTCCATAAAATATAACTTCAAAAAATAAAGTGGTTTTATTTTTTAAATTCTCTTAAGACGACCGATTTGGCTTTAATAGAATAAGCTTTACAGGGGGTTCTTAAGCGAAACGGCTTAAAGATTGATTGAAACTGTGAAAGAACTGAATGTTAGCAAAAGATTAGAGTGAAACACGCATTTTTACATCTTTGTCTATAGGTTTCATCAGGAAACGATCTATAAAAGAAATAATGGAATAGTAGTCACTTTCAATGGCCAATTAAATTAGTTTATATTTGTGGTGGATGAGATGACTCGTCGAGTGATGGCCTGGATGGATCTATTGGAGGACATAGAAACAACATTTTTCTTACCTTTAAAAACTTTTCTTTTGTATTTTGTGGATAATTTGATATGGGAATGCTTATAAACGACGTCAGAACCAATTACCTGTATTATTCACAAAGTTATTATCATTATAGGTAGTTAACACTTGTAACTGGTCACTCCAACATATAATAAAATAAAAAGTAGCTACAACAACAACACCAAACCTACAATTAACAGATTTCAACTGATGTCGACGAAGATGACCAGGGTAAAAAATAACTTAAAATTTCTATTAAGTTGTAGGAGCGCGAAACGAGTACCTAAGTTCATGCAGAATACCATCAAATTGGACAGTTTGTTTCATGAAGAACATGAAATCCCACATGACATAAAAAAAACAAATTGAACAACATATTAAACTTTTCTCGTTAAAAATACAACATCAACAAACAACCAAAGAGACACAGCAACTGAACAACACAAAAACAAAACTACACAGACTGAGAAATGACGCGGACACAACCGCAATATTCTCAAGAGTAGACATAAGAACAAAAAAACTGACCGCTTTATTTAAAGAGACACCTATAAAAAAATTTAATAAATTACAGAAAGAGCGGAACCAGGGATCGTAACTGTTATAAGTTATATTTTAAAAATTATTTCTTAAGTTTTACTTTTTACTCAGAAAATAAAACTTATTTTTGAGATTTCTTTCTTGCTCAGAAAATAAATCTTATTGCTTGAGTTTTATTTTTTGCTCAGAAAATAAAACTTATTTTTGAGATTTCTTTCTTGCTCGGAAAATAAAACTTATTTCTTGAGTTTTATTTTTTGCTCGGAAAATAAAACTTATTTCTTGAGTTTTATTTTTTGCTCGAAAAAAATAAAACTTATGAAAAGTAAATTTGAAGCCATTCCGAGTTCGTGTCAAAATGGATTTGTTTTTCAATTCAATATCAATTGCTTATCAGCTATAACAGCTGTGTTTGCGAGTGCAGTTATATTATATATATATATATATATATATATTTCAATATTAGTTTTATTGAATAAATTCGGTATTGCGAACAAGTCGGTTTTATTCCAATCTCAATTCTTTTTTGTCTTAGAATACAAAATGTGAGGGCAGTGTTGATAAAATTCAAATGATTAAAGCTCAAAAATAAGTTTTATTTTCCGAGCAAAAAATAAAACTCAAAAATAAGTTTTATCACTTGATTACAAAATAAAACTCAAAAAAAATTGTATTATCTGAGCAAAAGTTTTATTTATGATTTTTTTGTGTATAACTTAAAAAATACAAATTAAGGTAGTTTTGCATAGCTTATGGGACAACGGTCACATAGGTATGCTCCTTTTACATGTACCATTTCACTTTCACTAGGTTTTTTTAGTTTTAAAATTGATAAATAATTATTATTTACGGTCCCTGAGCGAAACTGCATATTGACGAAGAATATGTCGACGACAGAATTCCCGCCCTTGATGGAATAAAGAAAGGTGTGCTCACTCTCAGTATGTGTCTCTTTAAATTGTTGCCAATTTAGTCTACGCCACACACATATATCACCTGTCAACATATTTGTATGCATGTCAGCTTTTACACATAGCTGAGCTTTTGAGCTTTCGCTCACACAAGTTTTGGCAACTGAAAATACTGAGAGTGAGCACACCTTTGTTTATTCCATCATGTTCCCGCCGAACGTGCAAGCTCTGCTTGCAAAGAGATCAAAGCTCGCGCTGCCCGTCCAAAAGAGCGAATTCGCTCTCTTTAAGTGCATTGCGGATGCGGAAGAGCTAATCCAAACAGTAAAAGAAAAGGAAGAACAAGAATCGGCTAGAACAAAACACTTTCTTCTCGTTAAAGAGCATATGACAAAAACGCGGGAGAGCGCAATGAATCGTGTAATAATTCACAGTGGGACAAACATGAAAATTTATGAAGAAAAATAAAAACAAATTGATACTGAACGCTTATAAAGGAAACGTTGCAGTCGCCATGCAAAAAGATGTCTACAATACAAAAATTCTTAACATTCTAAATAACAACAAAAGAAAATATTAAAAATGATACTGAACCGACCCTTTTAATATGCGACGAAACGATTACATGAGGAATCGAATATCAAAACCATAAATAAGCTTATCTGTCGAGCTTCAAATAATTTCATTTAAAAAAAAAAAAGATCTAATGACGACTAGATCCCGCAAAGTACCAGCTTAGTCTAGTCTATATGTTCCCTATTCATTAAGTTTATCCATATTTAAGGTTTTTTCTTGCCTCCCTTTTCCTTATCATTTTAATATTCACCAAACACAATTATTTCAAAATCATTTTTTAGTTGTAAACATAATAATTATGTATATCCAAACTCTGATTTATTACTTTAAGCTAGCTTTAGGCAATATTTTTGTAAATTTTTTTTTTGTAAATAAAGGCAAATAAAGCACATTACTAAACTAAAGTAAACAACAATACGTACAGAATATTGCGGAAGGACCCAACATCAAGATTGCAAAACAAAAAACAAAGCTGACATTGGAACTTATTTCAAGGAACGAAAGAAATAAGCTCATAACGAGTACAGCACTACCACCTAGAATCAATGGACTGCTAAGAAACACGAAGATTGCGATTCGAGAGAATTTAAGAACAAAATTAACAGTAGTTATGAACATGAACAATTAGTATCATTCGATGGAATTTCCCTGTTCCCCAACATAACCGCAAACCTGGCAATAGAGGTTTTTTCCAAAAAATGGGAAAAAGTAAAACAATTTGCAAATATACTAAAAAGACAAGTACTGGACATTGTCGACTTCTGTATAACGGAGAACAGGTACTTCAAATATGGCGAGAAATTTTATATACAACTAGCTGGCCGACAAACTTCGTTTTGCCAAGAATAGATTTTTTGATTAAATTCACGATTCCAGCCAATTTTTTTTTAAAACCGAAATTTAGCGATCCCTTAAAAATTAAACAATAATATAATATCAATGAAAGATTGAATGAAACCTATCCTATATTTATACGAAAAGCTTTTCCGTCTATTGTTTATAGTTTGAACTGGAACAGCCATTCGGTTGAATTCAGGGGTATTCGTGGAATAAGGCATTCTTCTCCTTTGAATGGCTCTTTTAAAACCCTTGCCACTCTCAAAGTGTTTATAAGTCTCGTCACAGTCAGTATGGTTCCATTGCACAGTTCTGGGGCATGTAGATCTCGTAACATAATGATGGCAGATCCAACTTTAAGACGCAAAAATGAGACGGCATGCGAGACAAATCCAAAGAATGGATGAATGAATTGAATGAATTCAAATTCTGACGACTCCGTTTTCGTTTTTAACGCGGTCGAATGATTTGTACTAATGCAATTCTCCTGAATTTGATTTCGAATTTATTTCATTGACCACATTTTTCGCGACAACATCGTAGCTACGAAAGTTTCGACCAATTTTTGGATATAATTAGTTCATATTTCGTTGAAGTGAATTGTAAAATGGCAAATGGATTAAACCAGTGGAAGTATCTACCGGAATTTGTCCATTTCCGATCTTCAGCAGTTCTTTGGATAAAACTTTTGGGGTTATATCTTCTTGCAGTAACAATCGCATATTCATATACAATGGAATTTTTTCACGTATCGCTACAAATATGATGACCTGAGTCAAATTTGAATTTTCTCGAACCACAATTTCATCGAACTACTTGAGTACTTCTGCAAATTTTTATGATTTTTATTTTATTTTTATGATTTTTATGATTATTATGACCACTTACCGGACACAAACTGAAGAGAAACCTTTCTGCAAACTAAACGAATATATTGTCCAAAAATGAAGTCATTTGGTTCAGTGGTTCTCGAGTTTTATTAACGCTTACCCTGCACGACCGAGTTTATATATTAAGATTGAAGGGCCTACCAATGGGAACGCCAGCATCAACCATTATTGCAGATATAATAATGGAGGAAATCTTACATGGAATAAAAAACACAAGACTGTTGACACAGTATGTAGATGACATTTTTACGGTTGCCAAAGAGAAAGAAGATATATACAACAAATACAACACAACAATAGCACAGAAACCACTTGATAAGTTGGATAACAACAACTTGATTAACAGCATACCATGTGCTGAACACATGCGCACGGAACATCCAAAAAAACTGTCCACTCTGCGGACAGCAACCATTGTCCGGATTTTGACGCAACAAGCATTTTACAGAGAGAAATGCACTATGCAAAGAGATTTATTCTAGAAATGCTACACATAATAAACCCACCAACAAACATACGACTAAACCAAAAAACCCACGGCGTATACGGCGTTTAGAATCTCGGATTGCATTTGAAAATTATATAGTATTTGCTGTTGTAAAGGATTTCATGACACGACAGCATGAAGATGAAAGATCACTCTTGTCAATGGATGCTGCTTTGGTCTAAGCAGGCAAAACACGAAATACAAGATGGTCATTCATTTTCGTTTTGCTTTAAGATGCACTTAACAAGTTTAAGCGGAAAGTTATCCGTAAGATCTTTGGCCTTTTACGTGCAACGACTAACGTCGTGAGCTCTACGATGACATTGACATAGTCAGGCGAAGTAGCACATATTATACGTATGGACGAAGAAGCTGCTGCGGCACAAATGTCTTCAATGCAGCTGTTGAAAGCTGGAAATGAAGGATGAGGTCGTGTCAGCAGGGCCAGATGAATGACAAACTGGTCTGATGTTGAACACTCCTCCACGTTGGCTGCCGATCCCTACGCACAACCCTTATTAAGTCCTGTGCGATTAAGGCCCAAATAAAGATGGTTCAGAGTGCAATGCCAAAGTGCTGCCGAGTTTATCTAGAAAAACTAGGCTAAAAAGGTCTTCGGGTAACCAAAAAACTTGTTTTTCCCACAAATCCAAATATTTTGCTATTTTCTGTGGCTTTCCGCCTACGAAAAGACACTTACTATGTAATATAAAGATGTAGACATTTTGAAAACCACGACAGCTAGTTAGCTGATTCAACTTTGCAAACCAATGGTTACAACAATTTCACAACTTTTCTCTTACTATGCTATGCAAAGCCGATGACACTTTTCGATGAAGTTTAACCGAGTCAACTATGTAGTGTCTGCACATTTTCAAAACTTTTGCCCAAATTTCTAACGACATTGAAGACATTTTCATTATGTAAGCCACTCACTGACTATGTTTTGCAATAACAAAGAGTCTCTCAATACATTACTCCTTCGACTAGAATGTAACACAAGGTTGCGGTACATTTTCGATATATTACGCGCTCGCTTACTTTGTAATGCAAAGCTGATAAAACTTGCAATAAACACAACTTTCACTTACGGTGTTACAAGTGGCACTAAGCAACAAAGTTGACATCGATTTGGTGCCCTTGGCTGACAAATACCATATAACTTAAGCTGAATGCTCTTCCGTGGTAGTTACGATTCCAAAGCCAAATAAACTAGAGCAATGCTCATCTTCATAACGTCCAATTAGTTTGCTAGTGACATTGTCTCAACATTAGTTTTGGTTAAGAAGAGGACAGGGAACACCTGAACAATGTCATCGATTTGTCAACATGATTCTGAATGTGGAAAGTGTGCACAGGGCATAATGACTTTCGTGGGACCTCGTGGCACAAGGTGAATTTATCACCACCATCGCCTTCAATTTTATAAAATTTCAAATATGCCACTTCCTCGTAACCCCCCTAGTAGCCTCTCAACGCATAGAAGAGATTGAAGAGCGTATCAATAGTTGTCTTTCGTGCTTTACAACATTTTTCGCTGATGGGAATTTTAACCACTAAAGACGTCTCTTTCGAACTTTATATCATCTTTCACGAGTTGTACATAGATATCTCAAAATTCTTCTACTAACTCCTAACTTACTCTCCTGCGTTAAGCGATATGCAGTGTTGGACCACGCGAGCCCGTGCAGAATGCTGCCTTGACCGCTATCGCGGTACGTCTCCTCTTTACTCGCCGGCTTCTTCTAAGATCCACGAATCATGCAGAGATCTCCCAATGTCTGCTAGATCATGGCCTAAATTTCGGCCGCGAGCTCTACTCTATTGCACATGTGGCCCTTCTCTCATTTCCCAAGAGGCTTAAACTCAAGACTCTTCATACGAAGACTGCTGAGTATATCGTCCAGCATGCTAGGCTGCATACAGTGTTAGGTGGTAGACTGCATCTTTCCTTGCGGCAGCTTCCTAGATGCGAGACTGCAACACTGGCTTAGCTATGTAAAGGATATTCCAAGATCCTGATTGTCATGGCCAGGGTGAACCCCGAGGTCTCGGTGTGTAATCATCATAAAACGGTTCTCTTTTGCGAGTGCCAGTTGAGCCCCACTGAGCTCAAAACGTAATCTGAGGAAATGAGTGCTTACGACATTTAGTGCTCGTCTAATGCATCTCTATTTGATCTTATCTTTTCATAATTGTGTTTGTCCATGCAGCCAGCTGCAACAAGAACAACTATAATACGAGAATGATTGCTCCTCCCTAGCTGTAGTCTGTACCTGAAACAGCCCCTTGTTAGTTTTTGCAAATGTCCGGAGTAGGCAAAAACTGGTGGATAGAATTTGATTGCCCGATTGACCTGTTTGCCATCAAGGGATTTACAAAGGTAAACCGCGGAAAATAAGCCATTTCCCTTTGAATTGCAAATTTGCTATAAAAATAAAGTGACTGCTCCAAATCGCTAGAGAGTAGCTCGTTGAAATTTAGCAGCTGGTGACTTCCATGGTGACGCCGTTGCTCGCTACTCAAGCTTTTGCTCTTTTCTTATGCTGCAAGACATTGTTTGTAAAGATTTTCTTCCATTGCTGGATTTAAAGCTTTGAGCAAAGTTTTCATTTTCCTAAGAGCTGTTGGCAGCCGCTTTTAATAAGGCATTCCATTTGGTTTCAATCAAGCTAATTAGTGAAGCAGACTTATGAAGGTTTTGTGGTGGAAGTTTGAAACTGTGTCTGTCCAGTGCCACTTAAAGCTAAATTAATAAGCGCCGAGGAGTCGATTCCTCGCATAACCAACTAGTTGCTCACATACGCTTAAGGAGCCCGCAAATGTTCGTGTGTGAATGGTCAAAAGTTGCTGCTGTGTGCATGAGTGAGTGAGTTTTGGTAAGAATTTATCCATATGTGTTTATCTGCTCTTCAGTTGTAATTCTTCTTCTTCTTAACTGGCCATAACCACCCGTTATCGGGTTACAGCCTGATGTAAATACATTCTTTCATTGGAATTGTGGTTTTACGTGGTGGGTCCCAAACCCTAAGCACAACCCCTTTAAGGCCTGGGGTTGTTCTACTGGTCTCGAAAGAACGCAGTGTCATTGTTAGTCGCCACATGCGACAAGGTGGTTTTCTCACCACACGGGGTCGTAATTCAGGAATCAGAATTAACGCATATTCATTTATGATCAATTCATTCTAAGTATGAACTAATAAGATAACAACGTGAAAGCGTTCAATCGCTTTTTTCAATCAAAAATTGTTGTTTTTTAGTCGAATGGATTGACGCCAGTGATGCAAGGATCTTGGGCTGACCCTTGAGTGCATATTAAAGGAAAGACCGAACGCGTTCTCATAGCATACTGGTTATACAGCCAGAGTAACACTTGCGGCCTTACTTAAGCCCTAAGTATACTTCGATTCAGACCGGACTGCAGAGGCACGCCTGCCTATGGAGCATGCATGTTATGAGCACTACCTCATTTAATGACCTTAATCTTAATGTCTTTTGTTAGACTATATGCTCAAAAAGCAGCCAGCAGATGAAGTCTGGAAGAACAAACTGGAAATGTGAGCATCGATCGCTAGTAGAACGTGGTGTTTTCGTGAGAGCTGGAGTGATGCTGGATTCATAATGATGATAATGGAAACTATTCCAAAACGAAAAATGGCATTCGTTCTGGTTGGTATCTTCTGCGCGACTAAACAAGGTGATTTTTCGCAACTCTGAAAGCTGTATCTCTGAGAGCAAAGTGTGTGTTATAACTGTAGGGATCTGTAGTGATAGTCAGGCGGCATAAAAGGTCCTGGAGAATTCTCACAGAACATGGATCGTAGTTAATGAGCATATGACCTCATAATAGACTCCGTCTATGTTGGGCGTCCGGACACCGAGGTATTCAGCGCAACTACTTATATCCCCTCAAATTGTGAGTAAAGCTGAGGAATTCAATAACCCATATATAACCAAACTTTTGAAATACGTGTGGTGTGTGTGGAATTCGCATTGCAGCAGAGAAGTTGCCTATAGCAGCTTAGTGAGAGAAAGAGAGGGGAGAGTAAAGCCCAGACAAAGACGAATTAGCTTTACTATAGCCCGAACTTTCGCTGTGTTCTCAAAAACAACGACATGGCGCTAGCCAAAGACACGGCTTTCTTATGTCGTTCGCTACACTAGCACATTGCAGCCAAGGATAAGATTTAAGAATAAATCTGCAAAATAAAAGGTACAGTTTACACTCGCTAGTTTCTAGAACAGAGGTCGGCAGCGGCAGCAGAGAAGTTGCCAATAGCAGCTAAGTGAGTGAAAGAGAGAGATCTTTAATTTTGCACACCAACAGAGTGCTATCCGAAGACTCGGCTCTCTCATCCGAAGACTCGCTCTCTTTCTCAAAACGCTTGTTTTAGAACTTATTAACAACTCCTCGCTAAAACTGCGACTTTGATTCTGCCAACGTTGCTGCTGACGCTGCTCTAAAACTAGATATAAACTATTCAATTTAGAGATTTTAATGGTAATTTCTAGTACGGGTACGAGGTAGTAATGTAAAAAATACATCGATGCATCGAAAACATTGATGGTTGGCCTGTCATTTTCCGATGTTCTCGAACATACGATGCATCAACAAAACATCGATGTTTTTAAAACCGTTGAACATTTCACCAACATAATTCAAGATCATGCCAAAATAAGTAACTTATTCTCAGTTTTACAAATAGTGTTTGCAGAATTGCGTGTGCAAAGAGAGCCAAACTCTCAGCGAAATAGACAGCTAAGGGGAGCTTGATTAAAACTTTTATGTTGACATAATTTAGTCGTAGATTAGTCTGTTATATAGTATCTAGAAATCTTCTTATGTTCAGATACCTTTAGTTTCACATATCTCATATTATAAAACGAACTTTCTATAATAATAAAAAGCAATATCGATCTACATCGATGTCCATTGACGATGGACTCTGCGATGGTAAACATTGATGTTTTGGTCTTGACTTACATCACTAGTACGAGGTAACTTTGTCTCAATTTTGTTTAAGAAAAAGACAACACTTGAACTTATTAAAGAGTAACATAGGTAGAAGCTGCTTTTCTATTAAGTTGCAAGTATAATAGTTGTGTACTTACTGGTTTAGGTTGCGCTCATTGGAGCCACTCTGACTTTGCACATTGTCCGTGTGTCGGCGCTCCTTGTGCACAATGCCCATCAGTTTCATCCATGGATTATTTTGGGAGCCATGGCCTCCCATGCCACCACTCTGCCACATTGTCATCTTGGCAGTGTGTTTTGTGGCCGCTTGTCTCTAGTTGTTGTTTTGGTTGTTGTTGTCCGAGATGAACTCTAAATAAGACTAGGCTGTAGTGTTAGTAACGGATTTCTTGTGTATAACGCTAAAGTTGAGTGCTGTGGAAACCATGCGAAGATGTTGTTGCTGTTGCTGTTGTTGTTGTTGTTGTTGTCGTTGTTCGTGTTGCAAGTTGCAAGTTGCAAGTTGTAGAGCAAAGAGCTATGAAACGAAGAAAACACAGATTATGATGAGTTAGGCGAAAGCGAGGCGCCTTTTCCTATTGCTTCTTTTTCTGTTGCATTAACTGTTTGTTTACAAGTTAGGCCATATTATTGTTGTTGTTGTTGTTGTAGTTGTTATGGCTTTGTTTGTTGCTTTGTCACTTGTTGTTGCTGTTCAGCCATTTTCGTTGTTTGTTTGTCACAAATTATTGCATACTTTTGGGCGTCAGTCAAGCTGCACATAATAAAATGGCCACCATTTACAGTTATTATTTAACACTAGTTTTAGTTAATTTCGTATATATGTGTATATTGCGGCGATTTTGGATGGAATTATATATATATATATAAATATATATATATATATATATATGTTTAGCTTTAATTTTGTAATACAAAACTGGCAAAACTTGCGTAACTCTCAAGAGCTGTTGTTGTTGTTGTTGTTGTGGGCGGCTGGCGTTGCGATCTCTACTTGGCTGGGCGTGTCTTGGATTTCGATTTGGTAAATTAAAATTTGTTGTTTTTTTTTTTGGCTGGGGTTATTGTTGCTGTTGTTCTTGTTGTTGTTGTTGTTGTTGTCGTGTTACTTCCTTAGAGCGCGTTTTGGTCGTTTTGGCTCGTATTTGTTGTTGCTTTTGTTAAATGATTAAGCTGTAGTTTTTTTAAGTAAGTTATTATTACAATTAGTTTTAAAGCTTGATTTTTTTTATAAATTTTTTTTGTATTTTTTTTTTTTATGCTATTTAATTAAGTTGCAGCATTAAAGTTGATCATATTAAAATTAAGAATCACAATGGCGATTATATATAATTTTTTTTTTTTTTTAATTTATTTTAATTAATTTACAGCTAATTATTGTTATATGCATTTATTTTGTTAGGTTATTTAATTTAGTTGCGTTTTTTAGGTTTATCTTCTTTGTTACTTGTATATTTTCAGTTATGTTTCTAGCTAAAATGTGGCAATTCTTTTGCTTTTTCGTTTGTTTGTTATTTAATTATTTAATTTAAATATAGTTATTAAATAAGTTTCCTTTAAGTTTTAAAATTGTCCCTTAGTTTTTTTTTGCATATTTTATGTATATCAAAAATGTATTGCAAGTTTCTTTGGTTTAATTTTCTCGATTCTCTCAAATTTGTTGTATAGCTCTCTCTTTATATATATATATATATATATATATGTATGTATATTTATTTCGATTGCTTCTGGGCGATATGAACGAAGTTTTCACTTTGCGGTCGTGCGAAGCAGCTGTAAAAAAAGAGTAGCAGAAAAAAGTGGAGTTAAGCATATGGCAGGGTATTACATATAATCTTAAGGCTATCTAACAGCTAAGTTGACGTCCTTATATAACTTCTTCACATATTTGTCCATTTTCGATATGACCTTAATTGGAAATTGGCAAATCAAATGGTACTCAAAACTCACGTAAAACCTTTGCTGCACTTGCAGCATTTCGTGTCGAGCGCTCTTTCGAGACAAAAGCATTTCACCTTATTGGCGATAGCTTTCGGAACCATGGAGTTCTTCATTCCCAAAGCTAGCAAGAATGATAACACCAATGCAAAATCTTGAAAACCTATTAGATAAACATCGTTTTTACTTAAAAGCAGAACCGACTGCAACCCAATCAGGAAGATCTACTGACACGGCACTGTACCAACATAAAAGTATCCTTAATCGTGCTGTCGACAACAAGGAAGTTGCAGTTGGTGCCTTAAAGATATTGAAGATGCTTTTGATAACACAAGGCACAATGCAACAAATCGACGCCCTCAAGACAGGCAGCGCTATCCAAATGGATTCAATCTCTGCTCAAGACAAAGCTAGCCACAGTAGAAGTGGAGGACAGCTACGTCACTGTCGCCACAATCCGTGGCTGCTAGTTGGAGTGTCCCTTGTCAAAAGCATGTCCAATAAATGCATCAAAGGAAGAATAGCAGGTTATAAGGAATCCCGTCCAAAATCGTAAGATGATGACGTATAAGACCGATACTCACCTACTGAGCTATCGCCTGCGAAACAAAATTAAATGTGACCTCAGTCAATAACTTTCTTATAAAAAGAGAGAAGTTAGCTCTGTAGGTATGGATTAATGCTAATGGATTTAGCAGAATGGATTTTGTAGAAGGTGCACCATATGGAAAGACAACTCCAGATGGACCTTCTAGGATGACGAAACACACTCTCACTCCGGCTGGTCCCCGTCATACCAACATTCCCGGAATGAACTTGCTGATAAACAAGCAAGAAACGTTGCTGCTAACCGCTTGATAGGGCTAGAGCTTCTTTCTGGCATTGCAAGACACGCCGTTAAGCAACCACATACTAAAAAAAGCGGATAGATTGAGATAAGTGCTCCAGGCCTCAGACATGGCAAACATTTCCTCAGTTCCTATAAACTTAAATAGGGTCGAGAATATACCACAGGAGAGAATTGTGGCAGGATTCTGACAAGTCTGCTTACAGGAACCTATAGACCAAAGAGGCACCTGCGCAAGCTGGGCATCACCTGCTCCAGTACTTGCAGGTTCTGTGAAAATGATGAGGTATCCTCGCAGCATATACTAAGTATATTGCCCTGGCAAAAAAAAGGATGTTCCTCCAAGATAGATGCAGTAACTAGATGGCCGACGGGACCCTGTTGGAACCATCCCACATATAGGACTGATGCTATAAATAAATGCTGTAAATTATCAATCGAGATATACAGTGGTGTGCCAGAGATCTTAAGACGGTTTTGCCTAATGTTTCATTTGAAACCAATTGAAAAATCCATCAACATGAAACTTTAAAGATTCATCTGATACATTACAGGATTGGTTTTAGGATGAAATTCAATTGAAAAATACATCTAACATACCCACAAATAAATGTTGGGTTGAAATTCAGAAATTCAGTTAAAAGAAATTTCTGGCACACCCCTAAGAAAAAACCGAAACCAACCAACATTAACCTTTTTTAGCCCGCCTATCATATCAATTTGGCGGAAGCAGAACTAGAGTCTAGTGACGGACAAAAGCTTGAAGCTAATGCCCTACTTAACTTGAAACTGAACTAGGCACCAAACCTTCTACTACAGAAGAGCATCTGCCAAATCTTGCAAAAACCATCTACGTCATTGTGCAAATCTTTGCAAAGAAAATGGCGTACAGCCTACCTCTATTGAAAAGAAAAGCCAACTGCACCTACGTGGTTTCAAAACTCTTCAGAAGTTGGTCTTGGTTGTACACTGACAGGAGTGAGGTTCAGGTATAGGTAGGGTATACCTATTGTAACCGATAATTCTTTTTGTTAAAAGATAGTTTCGTTTGGGAAAACTTCTTCACTCTTACTTCGCACTTCAATTGTAAGTGATTAGCTCAGGACGCTGCTAACACAGCACACACAGGCGTAACGCCATCCGAGCGTAACACTAACCAAGCGTAATACAACATTTACGTGACGGCATACTAGTTGTTCCTACCCCCAATGTGCGCGAATATGTTTTATATCCGAAAGTTTCAACTAACAGTAAAAGAAGCTGTAAAGAGCATACAAACATCGGCTTTCCAGTGATAACTTTCTTATATTCAAGTCGCTGAATAGTTCAAAAGCAAGCCGCATGTGTGTGTTGGTGTGTGTGTGTGTGTTGGTGTGTGCGTGTGTCTGTGTGTGTGTGTGTTACACTGATGTTATTCATTTTTTTTTTGGCAGCAACTTGACAAATTGTTTGTTTGATGTGCAGATTGCACAAAGTGTTGGCAGCAGGCAATTTAAAAAAACAAATATATGGAAATTAATTTAAGGCACACACACATACATATGTGTGTGTTTATGTGTTGGTATTGGCCAAGTTATTGCCACTCTTTACAGTTAGCTTGACAGCTACCAATACAAGAGTCATGCTTATAAATTAATGTCACTTTACTGTTAAGCCAATGCAGTTGGCGTCATTGGCATCAACGACGTAATGAATTCCATTACGATGATGATGATGATGATGATGATGATGATGGTGTTGATAATGCCCCCGAGCACAGAACTTGGCTTGATTTTATAATTAGTGTATGGCTATGTATGTCCTGCTCCTGACATTGATGGCGTCTCAAATGGGTTGCTATTATTTGCTCGAGTTGCGTCGAACAGATGAATAAAGTTGTGAATGAAATTTGCCCCTTGCTCAGACACACATATACTTGGACTCTGGTACTTACTAGTAACTACTTAAGTACTCATAAGCATATGAATGAGCACTTAAAAGGGTTATGACTGCAAATAGTCACTTTATACACTTGTGCAAAGCTCGCAACCTATGTGCAGGGTGTGTGTGTGTTGCTTGTTGCAAGGTCTTTGACCCACTTTGTTTCCATAACCAAAAAAAAAAGTAAGACACCCAAATATCCACCAAGTACTATAAAATAATCAGCATCGATAAGCATTATTATCAGCAACTCTCTATTATGATTCAACATTTCACGCGGCACTTTAGTAGCACCTAGGTGTCGCGGGACCTTGAACACTTTTATCTGAATCTTTGGGCATTCACACAAGTATGCGCTATAGCAAGATGTGCAGACGTAAACCTAGAAAGGAATTATATAAACATAGCGATATAGCTGCACTGTTGGACAGTCAAGCCGCAATAAAGGCGGTTGCAGGCACCAGTATAAACTCCAAGCTGGTTAGGGAAACCCAAGCCAAAGTGGATTTTCTGGGAAGAAATTGTCAATCAACGAGCAATACGTAAAATATTTCCGCAGCTGCCATATTGAAATCGTGAAATTCACGCCGACCCAAAGCTTTACCCGCATTTGGAAGAGTTTAGTTTCAGTTTTGGTTCATCTCGAAATCCCAATTTTTTTTTTACAAAGGGACATAATTCGAAAAAAAAAATGCTGATTTTTTCAAAGCCTATTAAACCCTGCATAAAAATTTAATCAAACGAGAAAAAACCGTGTGGTGAAACCTACGCACCGCTATGCTCTTTTCTATAGAGAATATATATATACCCGAATCAGGCCACACAAATCAGCCCACCCTAATCAGGCCACACCATCCGATGGCTTACACTCATTTGAGCTGGAAATGCCCTGCACAAATGTTGTGCGCCTTTAACCATCCGAAGTAAAAAAAAGCGGCCCTTGAGCAAAAACCATGCGCGCTCCTTCAACAGTATGTTTCCAGTTATTGCTAGCAATATCCAAACCAAACTCAATATGTCACACGTCCTCCAAGAGTATGAATATTCACATATGTTATATGTATTGTAGCGAAATGCAGCAATCAGTTACCAACGCTACTATTACCAGCTTGCTTTCTCGCTTTCGCGCGCTGTTTCTCTATCGCTGCCTCTCACTCTATCAGCGTTGCTATTTATTGCAGCGAGCGCATTCACAATTTTTGTCACATTGCAAAATGCGCTCAAGCGTGCCACACGGCCAACCAAGCAAGCAGCCACACACACACACACACACACACACACATACACACACACACACACACACACACACACAGAGAGAGACTCACACACACACAATTACATGCTACATATATAAATATATGTATGTGTGTGTATATGAAGCGCCGCACAGTGGGTCCAACTGACTTCTTTTTCGGCGAAAATCATAATATAATCATAAATTCAAAATTTAAAATGCTTGTAACAGAGTAGTCCTTAAGCTTCTGCGATACACTGCCATAAATATGTTGTGAAGAGAGGCAGCTTCAAAATATTGTTAGTAAAGTTCGATATTATATACACCAAAAGTCGTATTCTTGCACTTATAAAATGTGCTTATTGCTTAATAAGTCGTTAAATTTTTGAAAATCTGTTAAGATGTTTGTAATCTATTTTGATTTTAGTGTATACACGTTCGCCAGATAGACAAACTTTCGACGAGGACGATTTGTTGAAAATTAAGCACAATTTTGTGGCCGCGTCTCTTTTTATGCAGAAACAATTAAAACACATGTAGTTTCAGTGATGCTGTTTAATAAGAGCGCGACAGTGTATGTCGCAACCCAAAATATAAGAAGAGAGTTGTACATGCATATACACATGCAAGCACAGATTTACATAGATACATATATATTCCGGCCGCTACAATTTAGAACATGGAATTTTTTCATGACATGCAAGGAAAAGACTTTTGAAGTTTATAATATCGAACTTTATTAACGTTATTTGAAGCTCCCTCTAGACACAGCTTATTTATCGCAGTGTATCGCAGATGCGAAGGACTTCTCTGTTCTATGTAATTTAAATTTGGTATACATGTAAATGTTGTGATTTTATACATTTATTTAGTTGTAAGTGCGATAATATTAAACTATAAGCAAATTAATGAATTTGATGTGTTAAGCCTCCGTCAGTCTCTATATGCAAATCAGATGTTGTTGGTCATCGTGTGCTACAGAACATCGTAAAATCGATATGCATCGATAGATGTACACTCTGTCTGTGTAACACTTAAATGCCTCAAAAGTTATGATTTTCGCCGAAAAAGAAGTCATTTGGATCCACTGTGCGCCGTCGGCTATGCTCGTCAGCATCGCCAATTCCATGCCATTCATTGTAACTGCTGTCTGTCGCCCTTGTCTCGCTCGCTCACTCGCTCGCTCTCTTTTACGCTCCCTGGGCAAGCCGCTGTCTACGTTGACAACAGCAACGCTTCAACTTAACGATCTGTCAACGTCAACGGTGCGTATGATAAATTTGCATTGTGCAACGAGAGGACGCCCACAAACCCAAAAACCGACTCAACCATCAAAGTCGCTTACGCTTCAGCAGCTTTTCGCCTTTGTGCACTTTAAGTTGTTGTCTTTTAATTGCCGCTTAGCTTGAACGCCTGCAACGTTTTCCGTCAATTTTCGTCAATCAGTTCAGCAGGTTCAGTTGCAGCTCGGGAAATTAATCGAGCTTGCAGCTCGGCAATTGAAGCTAATTATGTATGGCGCTTTCAGCGTATGCAATACAATTAATAATGGCATTATAACGGCATTACACAAAAGTGAAAGCAGAGGGACAGCAATAAACCGTTGACTGGCTCAGCTGAGCACAAAGAGGATTATGCGATGTGTGCGGTTATATACACAGAGAAAAATAATCAAGTACATTGTACTCAAAGTGAGCACATCCGTGCACGAAAGCCGTGCAAGTATATAACATCTAATGATGAGTACAAATTTAAGAGTTTGCAAATACTCAAATCAAGTTGTTTATTTTACGTTTTTGAGATTTGTTGTACTCTTGCGTGGATCAGAGGTTAAGCAGGAGGTCCTTATGGTTCGATTCCCAGTCGTTGCAGTTCAATTTTTATTTTTTTAATTTTAACTCGTTTGTATGTTGCGTTCTAATTATTTTACATTTTTTTTTTACTTATGGTATTTTTTTTTATCTGTATATTTTATTTATTATATTTTTCTATAAATAGGAACGGGGGACAATTGAGAAAATTAATGAAAACATTTCTATACCAGTAGTTCTAGTGGGAATCGATCTTACGACCTCGAGTGTTTGGGTTTAAACACTTAACCACTGAGCCACGCTAGCCAACTTAGATACAGTAACTAATGCACTTCCAAATAGATACACAGGTTAAGAAGAAGAAGAGATAAAAAAAGTAAATGCGAGGCGTCTGGCTCACACTGTCAATTTATTACGCAGTTCCTTTTTAAAATTTCAAAATGTTACTCATTTTAAGTTTTTTGTAATTAATTTAAGTACATTATGTTCTTGGTTTTTTTTTGTATACGAAATTTACTCAATTGAAGTATTTTTTGAAAACGCGGCAACTCATTTTGAGAAAGTCGTTTTTCTCTCTGTGTACGCACACACACACACACTTTCTAGTACACGCACAGTCGAAGCCGCTTATAACGACATGTATTTTAAGCCCGGTTTACAAACGACTTACAAACTGACATTAGGACTTATAGCTCAATTTTTTTCCTAAATTTGTTGAACTTTGAAACCGCCTTCCGAATAACGGATTTGTCATGTGGTGTAAGGCTAAGTGTCCTACTCTTTGCAGTGGTCGGCGAACACATACCAAGTCATAGGTGTTGTTTTGCTCGGTGACGATTGTACCGGCTACCAGCTCCGTATCTCCGGTCGCAAAGACAAGCTGCGTTTCAGCATGAAACAGTGCATCCTCTCACATGATCGTGTGCACTTGCTGTTGAAGAAGTGTCGATCCTGCTATCGTCTGATGTCAGATGGCAATGCTGGCTGGGCTGGCTCTCATTGTTGTCAAGACGGTTGAGAAGGAAAAAGATATTGGTGCTCTGACCGACAATAAAATTCAGCAACAGCAGCAAAAGTTCATATTTGAACATTAGGCCCCCTTCATTAAGTGATCACACTGAATTTACTTTAGCTGAGGCCCAGAAGCATTAGGAAATCATAACGATTTTGTTAATGCCTGTGCTTCGTGTCTTCTTCTTCTGACAATATCCTTACGATTCGAAACGCTTTACAAAGTGAAACTCAATAGTATTTATTATCACGATAAGCATTCTATTAACTCCAATAACATTAATCAATCTACCGAAATTTGAATTTGAATTTGTTAATTCAATAAGTTGTAACATTAAAAAAGAAGAATCAGCGCAAATTTAAGAATTTGTAAAAAACAAACTTAAAATTGGTTTATGTCTGATACCGTTGATGCAAGCCATATCGCGAAATCCCTGTTAGAGATAAAGTTTTGGCGTCACGCAATGCATGGCAAATGTGAGATATCGAAATTGAAGTCTACTCAAAGAATTTGTAGTTCGAAAAAAACTGTTTTTTTTTTAGTACCGCAGCCAAAATTAAACATTTGTACCAAGTTTGATCAAAACCGGTCCATAAATGGTAAACCCAAATGTGATTCTCTTTCGCCACGCAAGCTCATTTTTAAAACGTACAGAAAAATGACTAATGATGTGAGCTGTTTGAGTTGGTTAGCCTAAAACTTAAGTTTACTGATGTAATACCATCACGGCATGTATGCGGCATACCCATTAGATGAATCATATTAACCGAAAACTGTATTTTTGAGCCATTTTGTGTTGGCTAGTGTAATTTGGCTAACAGCTGAAATTCGTTTGAAAGAGTTTGCTGCGGAATGATGCCACAACTTTTGTAGCGGATGCTATAAGAGAAAGTGACTTGCAACATTGATTTAGCCAGAAATGCCAATGCACTCATGTGCTTACCACATGAATTACATGAGAAAGGCCACTACCCCACAACACCCACTTTTACTCTAGTGCAACGCGATTTTCGATAGTCCCTTCAAGGTTGTTATAAGCGATTTTGACTGTAACATAAACTATTTCTACTGGCCACATTTACAAGCATTTTCGACTGCATGACTGCCTTTCGTTCCGTCCTTCCTCTCGCTCCCTCTCTGTCTCTTTTATATTGCTGTTGTGCTCGCAGCTTATGGCCTGCATTATAAATAAACTTATGCTCGTTATTCCAGCAGCCGCAGCTCCGGGAATATTTGTGTGTTCTTGAACATAAGCCACATCGTTGTGTTACTGCTGCTGCAGCCGGTCAGTTTGTCAGACGCATTGCAACTGGCTGGCAGTGGCGGTATGTGGGCCGCATCATCTTACCAACCCGCCCACTGGATGCCTTTAAATGTGGCTCATTAAGCTAAATAAACTGGAAATGCTTATGGCTATTAGCTACAAATGGTACGAGAATACGACAACCTTGATGGCCAGATGCTTGCCGGGTAATGCTGCTAAAACCAGCCTATAAGATGATATTCCCAGGTAACCAAACAGCCAAAAAACAGCAACAAACAGCGAAACAAAATGCGGCAAAAAAACACAGACAAGTAAATGAAAAATATCAAGATAGGAATACCAAGAAGAAAGCGAAAAGTTTTGATTTAAAATTGGTAAGCGATAAGAAAGCGCACAGCTCCGCCAAGATTGAAAAGTGCTTCTCCGAGTCTTTGATATCTAGCGAAGCTTTAGACATGGCGATACCCTCACCTGCGACCTCTTCAACCTTTTGATGGAGAATTTGTTGCGAAATGCCGAAGTACGTCGGAACGGGACTGTATAAGGGTGTCCAGTTGCTTGGATACGCAGATGATATCGATATCGTCGGGCGTACTAAGTTAGCAGTTACAGGAGACTTTGCGCCTATTGAAAGAGAATCTGCCAGGGCGAGTCTGGTGGTAAATGAGAGCACGACGAAGTATATGCTTTCTTCGAGTAGAGATACACAACGGATGGACTTTTAGATTAATGTTGAGAACTATACTTTTGATGTTGTCAAAGATTTCGTCTACCTTGGCACCCCCGTCACGATGAAAAACGATGTCAGCAGTCCCGCCAGACGAAACTAACACTCTATAAGACGCTCATCCCTCCCGTTTTGCTTTATGGCGCTGAAGAATGGATGATGTTTGCGCGGAAAGTACTCCGTAAGATTTTTGGTCCTATCCTATGGCAATGACTATAGCATACGATGGAACGACGAACCCTATGAGCTCTACGATGACATTCACATAGTCAAGCGAATTAAGATACAGCGACTCCGCTGGCTATGTCATGTTCTTCTTATGCACGAACAAGCTCCTGCGGGAAGAGTCTTCAATGCGGTTGTCAAAGGGAAGCGACGAAAAAGCAGACCATGTCTCCGTTGGAAGGACCAGGTAGTGAGCACACTAGCTACCTTTGGTATCACCAATTGGACCAAGCTCGCGCAAAGCAGAGATGCTTGGATGAGAGCTTTACGTCAGGCCGTAACCCGGTAACGGGTTGTTATGGCCAGTTAAGTGAGTAAGTATATGTCGTGATGGTGGCATATATTTTCCAATAATTTGTATAGCAGCTATATGATATGGATGGGCCTGAGTTTTGGCAGGACTGGGTGAAGCTCCCTAATCCTGTATCTTAACCAAGTTAAAGCACAATCTCCACATGGTGCCTTTCTAATTAACACTAGGTGTTTGCAGCAAAGTCTGCACAGGACATTAACAGAATTTTGCGTGGTGTTTGACAGTGATCCGCATCATGCATCATAAAGCAAAAGCTATATGACTGATAAAAAAAGTTTTCCAACTATATATACTTTCTATGAGCCTCATGCCGTGACGGAAAAATGATTTCTCTTACTTAGATATGCTTTAGTACAGCTGCCAATAGAAAACGCACTTAATTACAGTTGCAAAAATATTGCAAAGCTTATCAGTGAATAAACAAATGCTTAACACGTTATATTTCAAAACTTGCTTAACCCTTTTAACAGCTTACTCAACACTGAAAACTGTGAAATGCTCAGAGCTCCTACGGGGATTTGTGCTTAAAAACTTTTGCCTATTAATGTTGCGCCAAAATTTGAAATCTCTGCTGCCATTTTGTACAGCACGCCCTTGACTGCCAGTTTCAGGAACAAACTTAATTTGTTTAATTTTACACACACATACATTCATAGAGGCACACACAGATACAAAAAGGAGCTAGAAGCCGAGAAGGTGTTTCCACATTTTTGTTCAACGCTAAGCTTTTGTCTGGAATATTTAATTCAGGAAATCATGTTGTTGCCACAGTTACCTTCGGCCATGTCTTGGGAGAGCGGTCTCACGCTCTGTTGTTGACAACTGGCTGGAGGCTTTCTTGGGCTTTAGCAGCGCTGCACTGGGATGATGGCTTATTGTGCGCTGGTTGGGATTAAGGCGACTTAAGACGGCTTGGGCACTTGACAATTTTCGGCCTGCATTTCGATACGTCAACAGTGGTTTTGTTGGATAGCAACCATGAAAGTTATAAGCCGCAAAACAGGCTGCCGCGTTTACCGTTTGTTAATTTGTCAGGCCAACAACAACAGCGACTACAACAACTACAAGTCGCCATAGTTGCCCAGAGTTGGATCAATAAACAGCTGCGCTGCAACTTGGCAACTCTAACAAGTTCCGGTAATGGATGGTCTATAGGGAACGCATTAAGAGCAAAGTTTCATTAGGTTAGGCAATAATGTGCAATCACTTCGATTGGCAAATCGTAACGGAAGCGGAAACTAACAACAATATTACAACAAAATGGTTGGTCTTTGGCGTAATATAAATTGATAAACATATTTTAATGCTAATTACTTTAGCCACCCAAAAAGAAACTTTCCAAGAAGGAGAAGGCTCGTCTAGAGGCCGAGCAGGCCGAAGTCCTACGCATCGAAATGGAGAGAGAAAAGTAAGTTCACTTCAAGCCAATTCAACACCGAGCGTCACTCAAGGCACACACTTATTTGGCAGACTCAAGAAGCTGGAGGAGGCACGCCAACGCAAAAAGCTCGAAATGGAACAGGCCAAGTTTCGCCAGCAGCAGGAAATGGCCGAAAATCGTCTGCGACGTGCCCAACTACGGGACAGCATGCTCTTCTTTGAAGCCGTGCGTACCGCCATCGAGGCGATTAAAACTAGCGAGCAGCATGAGCGCGAATGGGAAAAGTTCATGCGCTGCAACGGTTTGCCCAATGCATCCAGTCCCAGTGATCTGCGCAAGTACATTCATCAGTGGCACATGGACATAGCGCGACGCCAGCTGGAGTCACGTAACTGGCTGCTGCGCACGGATGAGCGCACTTTGCTTACCCAGGATGCACAGGTGCCGGATCTGACGCGTGTCTCGTTGCGCAATCAGCAAGGCAATCTTGGCGATGTCTATGCATTGCGCATCAAAGAGGTCTTGGGCGTGAGTAAGCTATGACCTGAAAGTTTAAAATTCGCTTATAAGAAACCGATTTCATCGATTAATTGCACACAATACGGCGAAACTTTATAATTTTGAAAAATTTATCGTTCATAATTTTCGATTTTATATAAGAAAAACCCAAAATTAATCGATTAAACGCTTGATATTGAAACTTGACACATTGTGAGCGAAACTGTGAACTTCCGAAAAGAGATCACCTAAAGTTATGTCGCATAAGCGTAAAGCACATTTGGGCTCCACATTTATACTTATTTCAAACTTTCGACACATTGGCATTGTTTTTCGATAAAAAAGTAGCGGAAATACCGCCGATTTTCCCTTTTTCAGATACTCAACGAGTTGGATGAAACGTTGCAGTTAAAGAAACGAGCCCCACATGTTACCGCTGATCTGGAAAAACTGAAGAAAGAGATTCGCGTCTTTCTCAAGCAGCATCTCGATGAGTTCACTTACAAGACCATGTCGCATATAGAGCGTGATATGGAGTAAGTGTTTGAGATTAATGTAGTTCACATTAACAGTTAACAGCCATACTTTACTCGCAGAATTGATAGACCGGGTGTCTCAAAACACATTTATAGCTCTGATGTTTTCCAAAGCTTCATCTGGACTTTCTCGAAGGATGCGCAAATGTGAGCCTTTTAAATATGTATGTTGTCATTAACCATTTGAACCAAAGTCGAGCGCGTACAAAGCGAAGCGTTCGTGTAGTGTAGATTGATTTGATAGTGAACCCCAGTTAAGGTGCTGCTGGAGGCAAAGCCATGATTTGATCAAGTATTTTCGACGGGCACAAGTTGATTCGCATGAGAAGAGAATGGGGACGTGGATGGGGTAAACTATGTTAATGACCGCTAAACTCAAAGACAGAAGTGAGAAGGCATGTCAGGAATTCATTGATTGGTTCGGATTGATTCATTAATGATTCAAATTACATAGAATTTGTTAGATTCGCGTCAGATGCGATTCATTGATTTGGCAATATGAGCCCAAGTCAAAGTACTCGTTAAAAAGTGTTTTCACAACGGTCGCTTAGAGAAGATGGCCAAGGTTTTTGGAGGCTGCCTCTGCATAATCACCCACCATTTTATCCACTATAATCATTTGCAGTTCCATCAATCCAAAAGCGCGAATTGGCGAGCCAACGGCTCACAATGAGATTGATTTTCCCACGCTAGAAATGCAAATCTCATTGCCGCCCACAGTGAAGCTGCAGAGCTCTGCTTTACGAGGACTACGACTGGACTATGATCACTTTAGTGACTACTGTGCTACCTTTCAGCTGCGGCATGCGCGTTCCGAGAATGCCAGTAAGTTAAAGAAACCAACAAATCTGATTTAAACTTAGTTTTGGTCTAATCTCAGCTATACTGCGTCAAACGAGGCGGGAATGGCGCAAACGAAAGGAGATACTGCAGGCCATGCTGGATGAATGTGGCCGCGAGATACCTTTATCGGAGCTGGAGCAACTGACACAAGATCAGCACTCGGCCAGCTCGCAGCAGCCGCGTGAGCGCAGCTACGACGTGGACAAGCTATATGCGGACTATGAGGATGAGCTAAACAAGGCACGTCGGCGTGCCATTGGACCCGAGGCCTATGGCATGCTGGAAACCGATGTCAATCTGCGCAAGTATCGCATCATTGGTGGCGTCTATTGCATAGATTTTCTGGAGACGCCACAGCAGGACAAGCAGCTAAATGCGCGTTCCTTCATACGCACAAGTGAGCTAAATGCTAGATCTAGTACATATTTAGTTATCGAGCTCATTCCTAATAGTTAGCGCTGGCAACAGTCTGTGCCACAAGGAATACTATCAAACGTACAAGCCACCGCCTCCGGTGCTGCCCGGTGTGCGTCGCCTGCCGGAAGAGATTGAAGCTGAAATGCGCATGATTGAGGCGGCATTGGACAAGCTGGCATTGGTCACACTGCAGTAAGTTGTCTTTGTGTACTAACCCAACTATTACGCCATTTACAACTTAATTGCCAGATTATCGGACTCGGTCATTTGGTTTGAGCCACCCATTGCATGTCGCTGGGAAACTAACATTGAGACGCTCGAATCGGAGCTGGCGGATAGCGTAAAACCGGCTGCACCTCAAAGCTCCACATTGGCTGCTACTACAGCCACACCCACTGAGGCCACGCCGCTCTCCACCAATGCCAATCCCAGCCCTTTGAAGAGCTCACCACGCGCTCCAGCCAAGTTGCGCGGCAATCGCGGCGTACACAGCTCTCAAAAGTCAGATAACCCACTATCACTGCCGCAGCGAGAGATTAATGACTTTGATATGTGTAACATACCCCACGAAGTGGATTTGTATGGGCTGGTTAAAGACTTTGTAGTGCCACGCCTGCCGCAAGGCTTTTGCGTGCGCTTGGAGCAGCATACACTGCAAGCGGGTGACTGCTCGCCCAGGCGCAAGGTCATGTTTCTGGCGCGGCAAGCACATGTGCGCTTGGGGCAGCGTCCAGAGCAGAGCAACAACGATGAGCAGCACCAAAGCAATGTTCAGCTGCTGCTAACAGCTGATAAGTTAGAGCTGGGCATAGGCGAAGAATTTTTGGATCTAAACGAGCCAGCAGAACTGTTTCCTCCACTTTGTTTTGAAAAGCTGCTCAAGTTTCAGCAGCAGCTGGAACAGACAAGTCCGCAACGACCCACAACAGCAACGTCAGCCAAGGTGGTTACCGTGCAGAGCTCCTCCAGTGGCAGTGGCAGCGACAGTGGCAGTGGCAGTCACTCACAACGCACGTCGAATGAGCAGCTGTCCTTATTGGTTGCGGGCAGCAAACCAAGCTATATGTTCTCGCAACTTATAGAAGATCTGGACAAACTCTGGCGTTTGCAGCTGCCACGCGAGCAAAAGGATGAGCTGCTGCAGCAAATATCCGACCAGCTAACGCCCAATGACTCGCAGCATGAGGACAGCGAGGAGCTCAAGCCACTGAGCCATGAGCTGGTGGAGGTACTGCAGCCGGCAACAGCAGCTGCTGCTTTTGCCTACTACAGCGGTATATCGTTTGTGCGTGACGCAGAGGCAGCGGCGCAGTCTAACGATGACTTGGCTGCCAATGGCAACGACAACGATGATGATGATGATGAGTCTGATGACGATAACGATGATGACGAGGACAGCTTTGCTGACTTTCTTAACGACGGCATGGGTGGCATGTCCACAACAGGCGGCAGTTTGCAGGAATTTCTCAGCAGGCACAGCCAGAGCGAGCCAACCGATAGCGATGGGTGCGTAAAATTGGTTCTCAAGTGGCACGTTTGGGGTGCTTCACGTTGATTTCATTTGTCTCTTAATTCGATTTATCAATGGGCCACTAGTTGAGTGTTTGCCCTGCCCCAAGTGGCAGCTCTCGAAAATGTCTATGGGTGTAGTAAACATATGTGCGTGTGTGTGGGCTTGCATACTTACAGGCGCAGGCAGAAACTGAGCAACTTGGAGGCCATAACACAGGGCAAGTGGAGCACCAGGGATGTGCACGATGCCAAGTTTAATGAAGACAAGCTGTCCATACAGTTTCGTACTGGACGTTTGGGTGTGTAGTTACAATACGAATTCCATTTAAAAGCATTATTAATCATTGATAGTCTTTTAATGCGTATACGTAATGTGTGTATATACAGGTATGTTTGGTTTTGCCCTGAACAAGTACAGCAATATGCCCTATCAGACCTGGGATATGCGACCAGACATGAAAAAGTAAGTTCTAATAGATGGCACAATTAGTGCCCTACAATAACACTGTGTAAGGTTCCTTTTGGATCCACTTTACAATGTCGCGGAGTATCACGTTTTTTTTTTCATTTTTGTTAAATTATTTAGCAAGTTATTGCACCTGTCCTCATCTCATCATGATGGGCTAAAGATTGTGAGACCTTATTTAAATACTTGATATAATCATATTTCGGGCTGATTCCCTTTACTCAAGTATCTTCCACCTGCCTGTCACTAAGGCAAAGAAGGGTTTACAAGAGTTATGGATCGATATCAATGCATCTACAAAGCTCATGGCACTCATTACAAAATACAACCAAACAGTCATCTATGCAGATCCATAGATTCGCTTTTGCCTCAAGGCGAGCATACGGATGAGCATCAGAAAGTTGTGTAACTCTGTTGACTGCCAAGGCAAAAGTTGCTAAGATTCCCTAGAAATGGTACCTCTTAAGACCAACTCTGAAATTGGAGCGATCAGAGACTGCAACTTGGCGATACCTACCGAGAAAAGTAAACCCCGCAGACATCATCTGCAGGCCGATTAACTAGCACTTCGAGCTGCCTTCCGAGCTAACAACTCGGAAGTGCTCACTTGTTCTTATAACGATATTGAACACATTTAGTCGTATATGTATATACCGTTACATATCTTATGGTTGAGCATAAGGCCCACTGAATACAGTCAACTTATGAAGTAACTGAAGAAGAGGAGCCCATAATAAGCTTATGCTTGTTGAATGAAGGGGGTTTTATGGAGTTTTATGCAAAGATGATCCTGTACCCACGAAACTAAACAGTTCACAATTCCTGCCTGCAATTCAGAAGCACTTGAAATGTAAGTTTGTTTTTCATAATGTTATATATCGTTTTTTGCAGTCCCGGCACCATACTGTTCAGCTTTACGGCCTCCCTTATCAGCCTAGACATGACAATCACAGCGTCTGGCTATACGGTAAACAACTTTCAAGGCGGCAGCACTCAGGGCATCACCGAAATGATAGGCAAGACCTTCTCGCTATCGGAACTGAACGCCACGCTCATACAATCGGCCGTGGATATATTTCCGGATGAGGATGCCTTTTGCTATACAGAGGGCTCCTGCGAAAAGAACTATGTCATGGAGATGCATGCCTATGCCTGCATTTCAACGCTAGCTCTATCGCACAACTTTAGCTGGTCACGCTGGAATCTCTTGGCCGGCTCGCGCACAGCCGTGCTGCTCGTGCGAGAGCTTATCGAGGGCAAAAAAGTGCCTTACTATTCCACGCTATTGGTAACGCCACTCAAGACCTCTATTATCGATTGCACTGAGGTTTCGGCTAGCTTCAATGCCGTGGGCATACCCGGCATGGAATACTATGCGGATCTCTATCAATTGTCGCAGACGCATGCACAGCCAGTGAGCTTGGAGAAGCAGCGTCATATGAGTCCCCTGCTGCGGGATAATGTGGCACGCATATTGATGGGCATAAGACCGCTCAGTTTTTGCTAAAAGCCTAAGGTTATAATGTGTGGGAGCAAGGTGATTATGTTGGAGCTTTTATGGGGTTGGTTTGGTGGTTGGCTGCTTGAGTGTGAGAACAGTCATGTGTAATTAGTTTGAAACGGCTTGCAATTTGAGCCATCAACCAATACAGACACACTGGAAACATACATACACACTCATACGGCTTTGGCATAGTCGGAATTGTTGGGAGCGCAAACTTAAACCCAAATAAATTGGAATTTCCAATTATCTACCGCATCAATTTAAGGCACACACACACACACATAAGCAAATACATACAGAGCAAAGTTGTGAAAAACCCACAACCTAAGATAGGCAAGCATACATGCCCTTCTTTTCACGTTCCCTGCTAACACGGCACAGAAACACAAACCTTCTCTATTGTGGACACTGCCAAGATAGCCACACATGAGTGTAACACCATCTAAGCGTAACACCATCCGAGCAGATTTTCGTGACGGCATAGACGGTATGTTTCACATCGAAAAATTTACCGAAATTTCTATTTCAAAACTTTTTTTATATGAATCATAATTATAATTATTGGCAATCAGCCTGCAAAAAACTTAAGCTAAAATCAAAAGACAAATAATGTATACTTGAATCCAGAAAGTCTAATATGTTTTCCTTGAATTTCCATAAAGAAATTCACTTAAATATTCTCGCCAAAAACTTAATAAAATTTGGAAGAATGACCAAAGCTCGCCTTAAAAGTTTTCGATCGTTTGCACACTTTTTGTGGTACTGAATTTTTTGAAAAAAATTCGTTTCTTTTAATTCGAAAAATTTTAAGATTAGATACTTATTTTTAGTTGTTCCAAAGTTATTTTAAATATTCAGTACATTTATAAAATTTTTAAAAAATAAAACTTTTTAGGAAAATTGCACTAGGCAACAAAAACAACGTATTTGGTAACTAACTATCGAATCAAGGTAGACCAGAACCTTCTGAAACACATAAATCCGATATTTAATTACCTCTAATTTGAAATATGGTTGATCTCGATCGGCAGCAAGATTTTCGAGTAATATGCGATTTTTTGACTTTACAATCTCGTAATATCGAACGTTGCTAGAAAAACGAAACTACCCCAAATTTGACGCAAAAGGTATATTTTTTTAACATAGGCACTTTTTTTGCTTGCACAGTGTAATTATTGAATTCAAGAATGTTGAAACCGCTGTAGTAGTAGTTAAAGATAGTTACCTTTAATGAGAATTTCGACTTCAAGTAACTCCGTTGGAAGTAAGGAACTAAAGCATAAGAAAAATTTGGAATTTTTCGAAATAGTATTTTTCTGCTGGATTTGAAACCTGCAACCAAAAATGTACCAGCAAACGTATTTCTTTGCCAAGAACCTTTCATAGAGGTCAAATTTGTTGCCTAGCGTAAACAAAATAAGACCAGTTCTTGAAGAAATTTCAATTCGATTTACGTTTTAATTTTCAGTCAAATTTGTTTTAGTTCATAAGAAGTAAGTGTATGCGGGTACAGTTTTGAAATATCCGCTGTAATATACATCAAACTCAATTTAGTTCTTGGTGTTTTAGAACGAAAATTGTTGTTGGGAAACGGCCATATTTTCAATTTTATAGAAATTTTTCAATTTCAATTTTATAGAAAGTCAGAGAGAAAAGACTGTAGAACATCAAGACATATTGCTAGTGATGTAGGAGAAGTGTACACAAGGCCCACATGAGTCTACATTACGATTGTAGTATTTTAGGCGCTCCGAGATTTATAACACATGTGGCGCATATCAGCAAGATCATCGGGCACAGCTAGCCACACAGGCTGCAGAGGAGTTGGAGGTTTCATCCGATAAGAAGGTGACGTTTGTCGAATGATATCTGACACTATTACCCGTTGGAGTATTTACACCCACACTGTAAAAGAAAACTCACCGAACTGCAAGAGAGGAGCAGTACTGCCTCTTTTCGTGAAATCGGCCTGCTGTTACGGTTGAGCAAGGTATAATGGTGAACCCGCTGAAGGATGTGCTTTCGAAAGGAAGCAGATGGCAAAGTTCAAATTGTAGGAAACACGTTGTGAGCATTCTCAAGACGACTGTGGACTTCAAGGGAGCTTTCGGCTACTTGCAGTGCAACGCAGAGCTGTGTCGAGTTATCGACTCAGGATGCCGGTAAGCCAGCTTGTGGCAAAGCTGCTTCTAATTCCGTTAACAACAGATAGCCTACAGGGATCCATCTGCGCTTCATTTGTATGAAAACTCATAATGGATCTTCTTCAGCGCTTGGAAGCGCACTGTGCACTCAGGGCTTATGCAGAAGACTTGCTGCTCGCCGAGGGAAATGTGCTTTGAAGAAATGTCTTGGGGAGCTTAAATTGTAGTAGCCGTGTTCACCAGCACGCCAGCCGTCTTCTTGTTGAGGGGAACAGTTTGGGTCTCACAACAGACGGCGTCTTTGCACCAAAAGCTGGCTGGAGTCATAAACGGCCTAGCACGCCTATTACGGGTCGACTGATGGCTCAGTCCTCGCGAAAACAGATCATATATGAAGGGCTCATGGTGCCTTTTACGTTCTTTGGTAGCTCAGTGTGGCATACCCTTGTGATGAGACATTTTAACGCCAGATAATGTCTTTCGTCTTGCCAGCGGCTCAACCTGCCACAAGCAGCCACTGCTTGCCTGTATGTCAAACTGTTGCGATGCAGTTACTTGGTAGTACCGTTTGGCCTAGCTGCCATGGGTTTGACAGTCAGATTCAAGTTGAACGTGACTACCAATTGAAGGAAGACGACTGGCTACATAATCGTGACTTGACGGGTCCCGGCTGGAAGTAAAGATGGCATTGCTGCATGAAGAGCTACTAGGTGTTTGGCAGCAAAGATGGGATGACGATGCCGATCACGTATGTATGACACAGCGTTTTGTTCCGGACGCAAGCTTCGTCTACAGCCGGCGCGACTTTGGTTTAAGTATCCGCGCTGAATTCGTGCTGACAGGCCATGGATGGCTTAACGCATCCCTGCATACAAGACGCTTGAGCGACACGCATGCATGCCTTTGCGGCGCTGAGTTAGAGTTTTGATTGCAAGTGCTTTTTGAGTGCCTTCGGTATGGACTTGCCGTGCAACTGCAGAATGGCGTATATGGGAATTTTTTGGAGTTATGTCGACCAAAGAGAGAATAAGGCCGCAATCATCTTCACCGACGGAGTATAACGCCACACGAGCTGCGTGGCTAAATAGTTCCGGGCATATAGCCGAAACTGATGGGGCTCGCCAAATTCGAAGGGGATGTTCAAAGGAGCCCTGAGTTAAAGGCTGCTCATTGAGGTTCGCTCAATTATGGGAGTATCGTTGTGGCTATGGTTGACACCTAAATCGCGGGTAGAACCTTGTGTTCCGATGTTGCAGAAAAGTGGATAGATATGCCTAGCCAACCGAAGAGTACTGAAGAGACAGCAACTTTGGCTGATATTCTTGGATAGAGCAACGTGATCTTGGTGCAACCCATGGATCTGGCTATCTATATATGTGCACTGTCACTGCCACTATCTGCAGTTTTTGATTCTACAATCTAAAATAGTTCAATAGCTTTAATGCTTTAACGTGGCAATCAGGGTATAAATTTTCAAAAAAAAGCATCAGTCATCAAATGCTTAGCTCTTTAGGTAAAAAGCGCCAATTCCAGTTGTTTGCTTTTTACTCCCTTTAGAATGTGTAATTTCGAGCGTGAATATTTGTCTATTTGATTTCGTATTTTGGTTCTAACGGCAGCTTTAGTTAGTTTTGCTAAAGCAAGTTCTATAGATTTTCAGCGCATTGTCTACGCTGCAAGTGGAAAAGCTTGGGAAAACATTGCTGTGTCCTTAGCCTTTTGCCGCATTGAGGGCGAGAGTGTAAGAGGCAACGAATGCGGATGCTGCAACGTTGTGTCACCCTCTCGCTCACTCTATCTCTATCTATCTCTTTCTATAGATGTGTTTCTATGGCGTATATGTGTGTTTGTGTGCCGCACTTGGTTTTGTTGTTGGACGGCGTGCCATATATTTTCATCTTTTCAATTTGCAACTTCATTCATTCATAATGAGCTGCTGGTTTGTGGCTTCTTGGGGGCGCCTTCTTCATGTACTTTGCCATATTTTGTCATGTCTGTGTGTGTGTGTGTGTGTGTGTGTGTTGGTGTCTCTTTGTGTGTGCCAGTGTTGGTAAGACATTCATTTTCATTGCGTTTCAGTTTTGCTGACACAGTTTTATATTTAGGCAAGCAAAGCAGTTTGTCACGCTCATTGCCAAAAGCTACTCTCTCCCTCTTTGTCGCTCTTGCTTTGCGGCGTGCTCTTAATAACCATCAACCTGCGCTGCCTTTGTGTCATAATGTCGCGCTCACACCTCCGCTGTCCTATGCCAATTGACAGATTAAATTAAAGCGCGCTAATTAAGTGCATCCGCAGTTGAAGTTGTACGCAAATAGGGGAATTCGACATATACAAATTTTGCTCTGTAGTCAGCTCTTAATTTGATTTTCAAGCTGTAGCCGTTCCTTGTACCGCTCCGGGTCATGCCAAGCAATTCGTTTTGACAGTTTTTGTGCACTGCATCTATCTCCCACGTACACACACACACACACAGCTGGCTTATGTGTTCACTGCATAGTTTCGGCTGGAAGTCTGCTCGGTTTTGGTGAGGCACTGAAGCACTTTTACATTTTATTCCATTTGCTGCTTGGCTTATTTCATGGCCCTTTACAAAACTTGTGATGCGGCTTAGTTGCCATGCCATGTGGCACCTCTCTTGGCCCACGCCCACGCCCACGCTGTCTGTCTCCTTGTCCTATTGCCCTCTGGCACTGTTAAAATTACAGGGCATAAATTTTGTTGCTCTGGCAGCCACAAAAAAGAAATATCATGGCAAAACTTTCATTTTATAGTTTTACGCTTCTATTTGTAGTCGTCTTCTTTTTCTTTAGCTTTTTACTTTTTCTCTGCTGCGCTCGTAACTTGCAGCTTTTAACCTGGCTTTTATAAGTTTTCCGACTCTATGAATATATATGTATACATAAATACATTTAAACAAACTGTTTTCTATGTGTTTATTTGAAATTCAAAGAACTTGTCTGAGTTTTAGTATTTTTGGGTGTGACATTTGTTTATTTATATGCATATTAGGCGCCTATTATGGCACTTTATAGACATATAAGAGTTAAGCACGAGCTGAGCTCTACTTCTAATGTAATGCCAATATGCGAGCAAACTCAGTCCGCTTAGCGACAAATTTGTAAAGCTTATCAACTGAATGTATATAAAGTCAAAAGTTTTTACTAAGCTCCTTAAGGCGCTATCATAACTTGTGAACACGACATAGAGAGATATCATTGCATCGAATAATCGATGGGTATCGACGTAATCACGGCAAATGTATTTTGGGTACGATTTGAAAAAGGTCAAGATTATGTGCTGTGAGGACGCAGTGTGTATGAAGCGCTTGAAGCACAGCTAGTAGTTCTTTAGTTCGACATTGGCGCCATTAAAGACTAAGTAAAACAACACCCATCCCTGGCACTCGATCTACACTCATCGGTTGCGCTCAAACAACACCATTTCCACTCAATCTTACCGCACAAGCCAACGCAGAAGGAGTTTGATCTGCCTCACACCCATGCACTCAATTCGGCCAGCAACAGGCTCGAAGAGGGAGTGGGCGCTAGGTGGCGCTAGCTTTCACTCGAAAGCTGAGCCGATCAAGGGTTGCTGGTCGGCAGTCTCAATTGGTTGAGGAGAGTCTAGCACCGGCCATAAAATGCACCGAGCGTGCTCGCGGAAAATGACTATGGGCAGTATAGTGCGTTTATATACTGCGCCCTAGTGCCGCAGCCACCAGGTACCACTATAGCTACAAGGGCTACAGCAGCCACGATCAACGACTACAGCCACGAGGCGCTACAGGAGCGCACTACCGCCACGGCCACGAGGGACCAAAGAAGTCACGTCTCAGTGTTCCAGTATCTTAAAAATATTTCTGTAAGAGGCCCTGGGCAGACTGAGCGCCTACCCTAGCTGGAAAATTGCATCCTTACAGTGCTTAATCAGATGGTTTTAGCTCACACATTATAAATTTTGTTTATATAAGGCTTATAGGAGATTACTTATTGATTGGCGGCCATGTTGTTTTTGTGGCGTCTCTCTTTTTCAGTCACAATTGAGCAGCACGTTCAACTATTACATTTTTGTATCAAAACGCGTGGTCGTTGTTGAAAACGTGCATCCGTTTTACGGCAGACGCGTTGGTCGACTCCGTCACATTTGGTGGCCTAACTCTAGACAACTGGTTTGTTGAACAATCAGCCAATATCCGTACCTTTGACGTACGTAACGTTTAATCGGCCGAGAACTTCGCTTTGGGCCGTAAAAGTGTGCAGGAGAGACCGATGCAGTACATTAATCGACGCGCAAAAGACCTCGGCTTTTCACAGACTTTAATTTGGAGAGTTCTGCGTGAGGACTTGGGCTCACTTCTATACTCAAAGTTTCTGATCATAGACAACGCCGTGTGTTCACTGACTGTGCTTCGCTGCGTTAAGAAGAAGACATCAAATTTGGCTGAAACATCATCTTTAACGAAAAGGCGCATTTTGCGAATAATGGTCAGTGGATAATGAAACCAAGCCACACGAAGTTCACCAATCAGCGGTGCCATTGGTTCTTAATCTTTTGAAAATGACTTCAATGTCATAGGCAAGCTCTACAGTACGATGATAAACGATGTATAGACGACAGGTGGTACCAGCAGGACCACTAGGACCAGCACCAGCCGCACAGCGAATGCCACAATGCACATTCTGCATATTGACCAATTTTCCCTACCGACACACATATACTGTTGCATTACTCTCTGCTGACATCGCCGATCCCTGCTTTAAAGTGAACATAGATGAGGCCAGGCCTTCTCCCAAATTGAGCCGGCAGAGTCACTGAAAATAGGACCTTTTGGATCCATGCCACCCTCCCCTTCACGGCCGCGTCGAAGACCTTTCTCGCAGTAGCTTCTTTACACATACGCACATCATGACGGTTGGAGCCGCTGGATAGCGATATAGCTTAACTGTGTCAATGATTTCGTAGAGCTCATAGAGTCAAAGATCTTTCGGAGTACCTTCGGCTCAAACACTCCAAGGGCATCATCGCCCTTATTTTAGCGCCATAAAGCAAAACGGGAAGGTTGAGCGTCTATAGAGTGTTGATTTCGTCTGACGAATATGGTTACCACCACTCACATGTTTACTGAGACCAAAGTACCGTCTATTCGCTTAAGTGATTCTCCACTTGATCTACATGCTGACATCGTTCTTCATTGTGACGGTGATGCCATGGTAGACGAAATCGTTGACATGAAAAAAAGTATAGTTTTCAACATCAATCTGAGAGTCCAACTGCGGGGTCTCTGTACTCGAAGAAAATATATACTTTGCCTTGCTCTCATGTATAACCAGACCCACCCTCCGGTAACTGCTTGCTTAGTATGACTAATAATGTCAACATAAACTTCGTATGCCAGCAACTGGACACACTTCAACATTGTCCCGTTCCGATGTACTTCGGCCATTCGCAACATAGGCACAAAGTTGAAATGCTTGCAAGAGCGGGCATTGCCTTGTCTGAAGCCTCGCTCGGTATCAAAAGGTTCGGAGAGGTTCAACGTCAACGTCATTCTGCAAAGTCGCACCAACATTGTAGCGATACCGAACTCAGACAGTGCGGCATATACGCGATCCCTCAACGGGCTACTTTATAATTGACAAAGAGATGGTGGGTGTTGAGGCCTGAGGCCACACTGTTAAGGTCCGATCAGTTTTTTTGCAAAGGGCTTCAGTCTTTTAACTCGGTCAAGTTGTATCTACGAAGCTTCTGGGAGAAATGCTTTTTCAATCTGCCTGTTGAAGGGAGGCAACGAAGGGCTAGGCCGTGTCTCCATTGGAAGTGCCCACTTACTAACTTTTACTCAGTGAAGAAGGCGTGCGCATAGTGAAGGTGCCTAAAGTAGTGCCATATATCAGAATAGTGGTAATCCAGTAACAGCTTGTTATGGCCAGTCAAGAAAAAGTACCTGACAACATTTCACCCCCAGTATTTTACATGTATGCCTAATGAACAAAGCAATATTGTTTTTTTGGGCGTAATCTATTTGCCTTGATTACGTCGGAGCCCCACAACTTGCAGATATACTGTCTGTATTACGTATATATTCAGCAGACGTCGGTCTATTGAAATAAAACTTGCATTTAAAGTATTCCTACAAGAAAAGACAGTTTTCTGGCTGAAAGCTAAAGTTTGCTGAGAAACCAGAGTAAAAATCAACATACAAACGACACACAACACACACAAATAAACCACTGCATAAACTGAAGCAATTGTGGTACAAAAAATTGTCAAGTAACATTTGCAACTAAATGCGCGTAAATCACATACAGTGTTTTCGACACTGCCCCACATGGAGATGACGCTCTGAGATGATGCTCAACTTGGCAGCAAGCACAAACCCAAAATGTTGTTGTTCTTGTTGTGGGTTGTGGTACTGGTGTTGCGGTTGTTGGTGCAGGTGTCAAAAGCGGAAACGGAAATGGAAACGGAAGAAAAAAAACCGCACTAAGCACTAATACACATGTGTGTTGTGCGGTTGAAAGCCAACAATAAGAACAACAAAAACAAGCAACCATAACAACAACAACAACAACAGTGTATGTCAAAATTAATTGCTAAATGTGTCAACATTAAAAACTTTGGCCACAAAACAGTTTTAATTTTTAGATTTTCAAATGAGCTTGAATGCCAAAAAATGCTACAAAATAAATACAATATGCCAACTGTGCCAGAACATGGAAAGCAGCTAAAAGACTCATTGAATTTCAGACCCGTACCCGGAGTCAAACGAGGCCCAACGACAAATACACTTAATTATCTTTTATTCATATGGTAAATGTCGCCAAAACTGTGGCTGCTCATTAAATAAACAAACGTTGTACCATTTGGTGCGTCAGACCCTTGTTGGGAGTTGCCAGACCGCTCGGCGCCAAATGTGCGTGACCTTGACAACAATTCCACATAATAGTTGCGTATACGCAATGTGGCCCAAACCAAGTCAGATGACAGCCTTAAGAGCATAACCCAATCCAAAGGCAAAGCAAGAAGACTGTAGCGGAAATCCTACGCGTATTAAGAGATAACTCGATGTAAATATGTTAATTTAAAAGCATTAAAATGCAAAAGTGTGCCTTGACTTGACACTCGTTGTGTGTCTATGTTTGTGCTTGTGTACAAAGTAGACCAAAAACTGCTCTGGTCTACGATTGGAATCCCAAACTTTTGAGAATTCTTCGACTAGAGTCTATATAGATGCAAATGATTTGTGGACACATACTCTATTTGTAGCAGAGAACCCAAAAAAGGTTAACATTTTGCATAATAGTAACTCTATTACTGGCTGGGTCTTGGCTCTGGTGGAACAGGGAGCATGCTTCTGATTGCTATTAACCTGACAATAGCCTACGCGTTGGCACCGACTTCTTCATACGATGGAATGGCGAACTCTAGGAGCTCTACGACGACATTGACATAGTTAATCGTTTAAAATCCAGCGGCTCCACCGACTAGGTCATTTTGTGCGTATGGATGAGCAGCTGCTACGAAAAGGCCTTCAAGGCGGCTGTGGAAGAGAGGCTATGAAAACGCTGACCATGTCGGCGTTGAAAGGACCAGGTAGAGAGACGACAGGTACCTTTGGTATTACCGATTGGAGAAGGCGCGCGCGAAGCAGAGATGCCTGGAGTAGAGCTTTACATTAGGCCGTTAAGAAGAAGAAGTAGATGTTTCCACTTCATAAGCGTCAAACTCATTTCGCCAAAAACCTGCCAAAAGTGAGAATGGAAAAAAGCTGCAATAGTTACTAAGTAGTACTTATAGGTAAGTCCCTTGAGGAAATGCCTCTTAGCTTGACTTGGTTCTGCAATTATATAGCTGGCAAGCAACATCAATGGCGGCTATGCACCATGTGTGAGCATGTATATAGTGTATGTCTGTGTGTATCCGACAGCTACACATTGGCACACACACACACACACACACACACACAGCAAAGTAACAGTCAAAGAATTAAAGCGTTTGCAAGCCCAACAATAAATTATGCCGTCATGACGACATTTGTATACCTTACGTGTCTGTGTGTGTGTGTGTTTGTGTGTGTGTGTGTGTGTGTGTGTGTGGGTGTGTGTGTGTGTGTGTATGGGTTAGAGGCAAGAGTTTAATGTGCATTGGCCTTTGTAGCAGGCAGCATTTGAATGTGGCATGACATGATGGAAACAAATCCATTAAATCTACGTTGACGCGGGCGGCGCACAAATGTATGCTACGTAATTTAACTCAATAGCCAGGGCTAAGTGCAAAACACGTTTGTTCGTACGTCTGTTCAAATTACAATTCATTATCTAACAGCGATATGTACATAGGTGCGAGTGCGAGTGCGAGTGCGAGTGCGAGAGACTATGTGTGTGAGTGAGTGCGCATATGCGCAGCTGAGCCGTCGCCATTTTGCACAACATTATTGAGATGCCGCACACATGGGCACACACTTCAAGCACTTCCGCGCATCTGTGCTCCAGTGTATGCGAGTGTGTGTGTGTGTGTGTGTGTGTGTGAAACGTGCTGTTATAGCACGAGGCTGGCATGCTGTGACGTCGACGTCGACGTCGCCGTAGGCTGCGCTGCAGTTGCCTTGATTACTGTTGAGTGTCTCTTTGTCTGTCCTGGCTGGTTGACAGTGTTAGTGAGTCGCATGCTCTTGTCTCCTTGCAACATGTGGCGCACACACACACACACACACACACACAGGCACACATACTTTTGACTGCATGTACTGTTACAATTGTTATTGTTGTTGTCGTCGTCGTCGTCGCCGTCGTCGTTGCTTTAGCAATTTGCGTCAAATTTCGAGTTTAAGTGTCAATTACAACAACAGCTAAGAAAGGCATAAAAAATAAAATGTGACCGTTTAATTTCATGTTACGGAAGTCTGGATACCCTGTTCAACCCTTCGATCGTTTCTATGGCAGCAAAATTCAATTATTAGCAAAAATTTGTCTATGAAGTCTAAGTAGCTGCGTAAGTCGATCCGTCAGAAAGGCTCAAGCCACTATGGAGACTCCACGAGCCTATCGCGCAGTTTGTGGTGTTATGCATTTTTAGCTGCCAAAAAATAAAAATGCTACTGAAAGGTTTATTCGACCGAATACCGATGACTATACCCCCAGATCCAAATGAAAGTGTATGTTGTGGCAAAGCGAGGACAAGCCAACACCGTTAATAGCTTAAGTCCAAAACCGTAAAAAAAAATCATGCCAACAGTGTTCGAGGATACACCGTGGAACCATAATTACTGCTGCACACTATTATGATGTGTTGCGTCAACTCAGAAAGCAGTTTCAAAACAAAAAGAAGATAAAGTTGACAAAATATTTTTTTTCGTTCCACGACAGACTTAAGATCAAGTGAACTTTACTTCCCTGGCCTTGCAATGAATGACTTTAAACTGTTGCAGGGAGACCCTTCTATAGCTGTTGTATATAGCGTCATATCATTTCAAAAATATACTAGAATTGGTTAACTTTAAGAAACTCAAATTCAAAAGCTCTAATGGTTGAACTTGTTTTGATGCCAGGGGTCAGTCAAAAAATCATTCAAACCGCTATATCTGCATTGCCGAATGAGCTCTAAAAGTGAACTTCTTGTGAAATGGTAGTGATGAATGCCACTACAATGCTTTCATAGATCGTCTTTTGATTGGACCAATATATTTTAGGCCACTGTGATTGAAATTTTGTAAGACTTTATCTAAAACACTTAATCAATTTGCAAAATATTTTGTAAAAAATACTGTTTTTATATCAAAAGTTTCATGTGTAAGTCGTATATCGAGCAGCTTGGATGAAAAATTTAGAAGTTATAATGATTTACTTATTTTTCGATGTATTTTATCGAACATTTTTATCGTGAGTCGTCACAACCTTTTAAATTATGACAGTTACTATCATTATAAGAAAATTTTGCAGAAATTTCATTAAAATGAAGCAATGAACTTTAAGTTTACAGTTATCAAAAATTAATATAATGACAGTAAAAATCAAAGATTAAAAAAAACATATAAAAAACATGTGACAAAATCGTAGGTACTTGTATGCAAATCAAAGTATATATGATATCACTTTGTGACGACACAATAAGCACTATATATTGCTTTTCCATTGATAATGCAATTTTAAAGCAGATTTTCTAAGCTTCCTGATAATTATGTATTTAAAAATTTAATGAAAAAATAGTCAGCATTTCAAGGTGTGAAAAGTTTTTAGCACTTCCAATTAGATTACCAATCATTCCGATAAAAGCTTCAATTTGTAAATTTAGAAAAAGCTTTAACTATTTAAGAATATATCCAATTTACTCTATTTTAGTCTTGTGGGATTTATTTTCACTATTAGATTCCATTTCTGCTTTTATCGGAGCGTGAGCTAAGGAACGTTTTCATTTAACCAATAGCTAAATCGAAAATCCGTCCATTAAAAAGTTAATCTACGCTTCAATACTTTTGTAACGGTATGCGGCTTGACCAGATCAGACGCTCTAGTCGAAAGTTCAAAACTTCTTGTAATTTATAGCTAGCATACTTCGTCAGAGTCTCTTTCGTCACAGCACGAACTACCGTTCGTTGTGATAACTATTAAAGAACAATCCATTTGTGTATTGCGCTTCGCAAACCGTTACTTCTTGCCAGCATCTCGATCCAAGTTAGAAGCCAGTTTTTGTTTTCCTTGACAGTAGTGAACCGTTGATAACACTAGACAACAAATTTGGGTACAATGAAAGTACTTTTTTGGTAAATTTTTCATCGCTGATTTTGAAACCGTCGCTTTTTCAAAAACAATCACGAGTTGCGAAGTCAGCAAGTCACGCAAGCACATTCTTAGCTTAGCTTTAATACCGATGGAGATATGAATTGTTATACAAAGTTAATGGTTTTAAACATCGGTTTAATGCTGCTTAGAACATTTTGGTATATTTTGACTCGTTTATGTTTTTTTTTAGGAATTTAGCTATAAATTTTTTGCTTAGATCAAATCTGATCGGACGAGACTAGCATCACACACAACAGAGCGAGTTTATTATACTCTCTGTAAGGGTATTGGAAACAGTAGCAGAAACACGCGAGTGCCAAGCAGTCAGCAGCACTTTGACGCTTGTTGTTATACTTGTTCTTGTTCATGCTCTTGTTGTTGTTACGACGTTTTACACCTGGCACACACGCACGCACACACACACACACACACACACACACACACGCACATCAACACTGTTACACCTGTTCATATCGCTTACAGTCGAGCCTGCATTACAGCAAATTTGATTTTAAATACAAGTGCAAACAAAGAGTCTAACATTACGTATACGTCATGTATTTAAAGTGAAAATATTTTGCAACACTAGTTTTTGGTTTCTTTAAGCATATTTATTTTAGTGGATATACGTACAACATTTTGAGATTGATGGCAACTTTTGATCGAAGTAGAAGAAGCGGAGGTTTTAAAGCTGTCCACTTTGTTCCCATACAACTTCTTAAGCCTTTAACCGATTCTCGTGAAAATTGTTATACATACTAGGCATTTGAGCGCGTACAATATTTTCGTTATATCCACATTGTTGTAAACCGCCAATAGATGGCACTGCAGCATATTAACTTCCACAGCGTTCAAACTATCGCAAGAAAAACCCAGAATTTGTCCACAAGTGACAGTTTAGTTCTTTGCGTTCCTTTTTTTCTTTATCACTATAAGGAAATATATAATATACAAGTTTTATTTATTCACCTGAACTATAAATGAAACGGGACGCCTGGCAGCTGTAAAACATTCAGCTGTGAGTTTTCTGTAAATTAGAATAATGTAGCGCCATCTAGCGTGCACATATGCCAGCGCGAGAACAATAACAACATAATGCAAGTCTACATGCTCTTCTTTTCACTCTTCCTGCACCTTAAAACAGCCGTGGCTTTACTGTAGACGCTAGTTATACAGTACGCATATCACACCATAAAGCCGAGACGCCTTAGGTGTTCATATTGCCCACAAGGCGCGCCTTATAGTTATATATGTATGTTATAGCATCAAAAATGTTTATGTTTTATTTGTTTAAGACAATAAATATATAGGAATCTTGCATGAAAACAGTTCTCATTTCTCACTTAATGCACAAGCTTGTCGCGGACGCGACAGTGCAAGTTGTAAGAGAGCTGCAGCATCTACGCAAAATTGAGAGATCACTCTGTCTCCCGTTTAACCTTTTTGCAACTCAATATGCTGCCAAAGATCTTACGGAGTACTTTTTGCTCAGAAGCTACCATCCTTTAGCACCATAAAGCAAACATGGTAGGCGCTCGCCTTTTAGAGTATTGCTATTGTGTATACTACCCATTTGCAACCAAAATAGCATCGATTGGCAACAGTGCCGAAATAGACGAAATCTGATACATTTATAGAATATGGTCGTGTTCCGTTAAACTCCAGTCTCCGATCACAAAAAATTCAGATGTCGCAGAAGAAGATGTCTAAAACTAAGCAGAGTAGCAAAGACTTAGGTTTAGTTTTGCTCAAAGTCATTCTGCATCTAAGGGTTCTGAAAAGCTGCTTTGGATAGCGAATTTTGGGGTATCGATTTGATCATTCCGTTGTGGTTCCTTAATAAAGCAGCTGAAAGTTCGTTATCGCGAAGCGCGACTGTACTTTTGAGCATAGTTTATTTGCTTGCACGAGCTATGACAGGTTTTGGCTTTGCTTTTGCATTTCCTCTGCTTTACTTTTACGTATTTTCTTTTTAAATTTTTGCTCTTCGTATTTTGCCTTGCTGCTGTGTACGTTTTTAACCTCAATTTTTTTTGTTAGGATGCTGCCTGTCTGTCCCTCTTGTACCTGCGTGTGTTTGACTGACGCTTGCCATGAAATTTGTGCCGCGCAAATGTGTGCGTGTGTGTATGTTTGTGGAAATTTGAGTTTCCATAGTTGTTGTTATTGTCATTGTTGGTGCTGTCGCCGCTGACGCCTCTTGACGACGTCGACTTTTAACTTTATGCGCTGGCATTTTGACACAGTTGATTACAGCGCCACCTACCGAGCGCCACCTACCGACCGCAGCTAAGCTGTAGATGTAGCTGCGGTTCCTGCTGAGGCTGCTCTCTGTCTCTGTCTCTCTTTCTTATCTTACGGTTGTGTTGGCAGCAAGGAACAAGCGAGTTGGCAATAATATTTATGTAAATGGCACAGCAAGCGCGCCCTGTAGACATTCATTTTTGGCTGCTGCACATGCGGTCTCATATCTAAAACCAACACACTCACACACACAGAGACACACATTGCAACTGTAACTGTAGTTGTAACTAAGTCTGGCAGCGCGCAATGCCAACTTGTCACATAAATTGCATTTCGCCTTTATTTGTCGAATTTGAATTTGTTTTTGAAGGGCAGCTTGATTGGGCACTTAAGTGTGGTTATCGGAATGTAAAGCGGAATCGCTTAATTGACTTTGATTTGAGATGCTTTAATTGTTTTTCCATTTAATGTCAAGGCATCTGCTAAGTTCTCTGACAACACATCAATTAGCATATGTTTTTTCTTTCAAAAAGCTAATTTAATCTGCGACAGCAAAAGCTATAACTGCAAACACTTCGTTGCATATACGAGGTACGTTCCAAAAGTATTGAAATTGTATTTGAACTGCCAATTTCCATTGAAAAAAAAGGACAACATCCAAGATTGGCAAACAATTGCATATTACAAAATAAGGTTACCAAACGCCAAGAACCGCTTTTGGCCAAGATTAGCTTTATCACTTGAGAGAATTCGCGACAGTAAGTCATTTTCGACGGCCATAAATAAACTCAATGGCATGGTTTTTCTTAAAGTCGTAGCCTACCACACATTTTGGTCGGTTTCTATTCGCTCATGTTTTTCCAGGACCACTTTGAAGATAAAAAACTGGCAAAAGGTCTTTTGTGTACACGCAGGACTTGTGAGCTTCTTCGCCTATGTGTGCGTCTGAAACAACCCTTAATAAATCAAAACATATTTGAAAATATGTTTTGGCTGTTATTTGCAAACTCTGCTGGACAGACTTTATATTATGCGTTAGCTTTGATTGATAATGTAGCCTACGGTCACACAGGTTGACAATCGGCATGCCGACACACAAAAATCGCGGAAATTTTTCTGCAATATATCTACTTGCACGATAAACTACACAACGACGTCCGCCGAAACGCATCAGCTGTGACGGTTTGCCGATTGTCGGCAGAGTAAAATGGAATTTGTACTTGTAATGCTTTTATGTGCCTGACTCCTTTTTAAATAATTAAAATGCTTGCCTTCTTGTTGCCCACATGCATTTGAAATGTTTTATATCAACTGCGAGAGCGATTACTAAGACTACTCAATCATTGTAATCGCTATCGGCAAAATCGAATAATTTATTTTGCAGTCGTTAAAAGAAAAGTCGTCTATACGTCAAAAGCAAAGCTGGGTTCATTGTAGCTGAAGGATCACTCGATAGACTTTTATGCCACAAATTTCTGGCCTCGAGTTATCAATACATGTTGTATACTTCTAGAACACATCTCGCATATTGGATATGTATAAGTATTTTCGAACATTTTTGGCAGTTGTGCTAAAGATTTTATCACTAAAATCAATTGTATTAATTGACAGCATGCGAAAGGTTACGTTTACATCATGTATGAGCTAAACGCTAAAAGGTTTAACTAAAATTAAACTATATTAATAGACAGAAAGTGCAACGTTACGCATACGACATGTATGTAATATGTGCTTAAATTTTTAACCAATGTATAATGAATAATATATGTTACTGTGTTTAACAGAGATAAAGATAAACCATCACATATGCCCTTCGATACAACTTAAGTCTCCGTAGGCAATTGCGTAGTCCTCGAAAACAACATCACGAAGTTATATCGTACATTGATGCAGTTTTGTCTTGTAGCGTTTGAGAGGAAGGTACTCTATAAGATCTTTGATTCTTGACGTATTCGGATGGAGCTTTTTTCTTCGCCTATATTAACAGAGTCTTGCGAGAGTATGTCATACAAACGAATAACTTCTAGAAAAACTTATTTTAGGCAGCCCTTGTACAAAGACTGATAGGGCGTAGACCGTGCATTCACTGGAAAGGCCGGGTAGACTAGGCCCTAGCTACCCTTTCTATCGCGAAGTTGCGAATATCGCATGCACCGAGAGAGAAGCCCATCAGACAGTATACCCATAATACGTTGTTAAAAGAAAACCCTTATCTTCCAAACAGAACTTCGCGGTTGCACTTCTGTACTTCTTTAGCCATCTGTTGTATAAATCTTTGGAAAGGGGACTCAGTTCAGCTTGTTCAGCTTAGCATAGCATAGCAAAGTTTCATAAGCTTACTTAGCTAAGTGGGAGGTATGACCGTTGTGTGGAGGCGGATAATCTAAGCGTCAAAACGCAGAGTATCTAAATACCTGCAAAGGGCAGGGTATCAACGTCATTGATATTTGGATATGATTATGGACATTTAGAGGAGATAGTAGGCGAAGGAAGGGAAACAGTATGTTGTTATTGATTTGGATACTGGGATATTGTAGTTTGAGTGGTGAACAAAGGTATGCCGCGGCGGAGAAGGAAAAAAGTGAATGCATATTTCAATATGGATATGGATAGTTTGGTGGCTTAATAATAATAATGTTATTGGGAAATAAAGCACAGGAGTGTTTCGTTACGATGCACCCAATGGTGGATATCCAGCGTTCCTTACAGATAGTGACTGTGTAGGGTACTATCCATCCAACCAATTCAGCTACGCTGACATGAATGAATTGGCTGTGAAACCGAGCCTTTGTTTGCCAGCTCATCCGCCCTGGATACCGCGGTGCGGTAATTTGAGGATATACAGAGACTGGCGCCTTAATATTGATAATGCCTATAGCTAATTGGTGGAACTACTCAAAAAAATTGCAGAAAATGCAATGATACTGTGAAATCTCAACAGCTGCCATACGAAGAGGTACGAAATTGGGTGCAAAACTGCTGTTAGTCCCAGGCTAGCCATCATCCATATGAATAGTGGAAGTCTGAATATGAAGCCTGCGGCACGACGCGCGGATGATGCGTTCTTCGCTAGACTTGGAACAGCATATAAACGTTACACCCAGGCCACATCTTAATGGAAAGGTTTGCCGCAAGGCTTTTAAGTATAAATCCTTCGTGATACTACTAACTGGCGGCAATCGGAGTTTATAATCGGAGTTTCTATTCATTTGTATTTATTGCAGCTTTCATTGAAAATCGAATAATATAACTATTTGAAATAGGATGCTTTGCATTGCTTTAAATAAAAAAATATAAATTTGAAACAAAACTAAATACAATTGATAACTTTTAGTGACCATTCGTTGCCTTTTGCTTTGCCTCCACTGCAGCACAGGCTGCCTTATAAGCCGCCTGCTTGGTTTTGTCAAAGTCCACCTTGGCATCCGACACCTGGCGTTGCAGACCCTCTACGCGATTCTTAGCTGCCTCCAATAGCTGCGTTTTTTCCGTCAACTCCTGTTGTGCACCATTGGCCACATTCTCTATGTTGCCCAGGTTGGTGGTCAATGCCGTAACCAAGTTCTTAAGGTCCATAAGCTGTTTTTGCGCCTCTTGAGAGGCTTGTGTAGCGCCTTGAGCATTGTTTTGCGTGGTTTGCAGCGCCGTGGTAACTTCTTGAACAACGGCCTCGGCTTCAGTCATTTCCTGTTGAAGCTGTTCGAGGATCTGTTGTTTGCCCGCTAGGGCTGCCTCGGCAGCGCGCGCAGATTGCGCTGCTCTATCAGCCAATTCCGTCTTGACCTGCGAGGCCGCAGCCTCGGCAGCAGCAACCTGAGCATCATTGGCTGCCTTGGCCTCTACGGCAGCCTTTTGCGCTATATTGGAGGCCTTGGATTTGGGATCGCCTCTGCCAACGGTGCCGCAAGTCGGTTGTTTACCATTACCACACGATTGCTCCTCTTTTAAGCCTTGCAACTGCTGCATACCTTGCCAGGATTCGTATAGCTGACGTTTGTTCTGCGCCTGCAATTAGTTATTGGTTTAGCACTTACATGAAGCTACAAACAATGGAGCTGACTATACCTTCTGCCGCCAGAGCGGCTGTAAGCGATAACACTGAGCAGCGCAGCTCATATGGAAGACCAGCATTATGAAAATAATGCTGTTAGACAGCATTTTTGTAAATTAAATTAATATTATTTTTGATTTGGAATGCTTAAAGTTGTCAGTTTGTCGAATTGTAAACAATTTTGTTGCCTGAAATCTAAACTACTTAGAGTTTTCTGTTTGACATTAATTTGGTTTCATTTAAAGCAAAAACAAATATTTTCCGAAATGGCTATATATTTTTTGATTTCGGTGCTGCTTATATTTTCGTGCATAAAAGCGGACTTGGTGCAAGATCACGCTCAGCACAAAGATGGCGGACTTTATAAACAGCTGTTTCCCTCATATGAGGGACACATGCCAGTAGCTGCTGTACAGCCCATAGAAGATTGTGCCAACAAGGGCATTAAGCCCGCTACCGATGGCAACGATACCATGATGAAGCACAGCAGCCAGGCCGCACCAAAGTTAGCTTCTTTGGAAAAGTCTAAGCAGCGCGCCTCTGGCCTTGCCGTGCAAGCAGCCCTAGAAGCCAAAAAGGCCAACGATGACATGTTTCCTGCCGTAAAGCTGGCATCTGACAAGATCAAACTGGAGTTTGCGGAAAAAGCAACAACAGCGGCCAAGACTGCCGAGGCGGTGTTGGTTGGCAAGTCGCAGCTGCTCCAGCAGTTGGAGAAAAAGCTGCACGAAGCTAAAATGGTGGCACAAGAGGAGGCAACCGCTTTGGGTAACGCAGAATCTAATGCACAGTATGCGCTTAAAGCGGCTGCAGAGGCCAAAGAGAGCCTTAAGCTAATACTGGTCGCTCTTAAGGTCGCACATGATAACTTTGATAGCTCCGAGGAAGTGAGCCGCTTGTGCCAAGCAACTTTGGCTGAAAAAGCCAACCTTCTGCAGGCTGCACAGCTTCGTGTAAGCGTTTTGCTGCGTCAGCTGATCGAGATGCGTGGTGACTTTGCCAAGACCAAGAAGGCAACACAAAAGGCTACCAGTTCTGCAAAGGAGGCCAAGCATCGCATTGACCGTCAGCCACGTATGAGCCATGGAGGAGGAGCGGAGAGCAACTCAGAAAACTAATAATGCTGCTGCATACATAAATAGTTATATATATTTTTTTTTGTTGTTGTAAATTTATTTCATTAAAGTGTTAAGTAACAGTTGCTTAAAACTGTAGAATTAAGTATATTTGGTTTTGTTTTAAGGTACAAGATGAATAGCGTTAAGGTTCCTTCAGGCGTCTCTGCTTACTATATGCCGTTTGCTCTGTGTTAGCTCTCTTGAAGCCTCTTCTCGCACAATATTACCGAGCCTGGAAAGCCGCTGGATGTTAGTCCGCTTAAAAATGTCATTGTCGTCGGAAAGCTCGTTACATTCTTCGCAAACTCGTTAAGTGTCAAAAATCTTACGGTAGATACATTAGAGTGACGTCCTTCGTGTACCAAGTCTTCTTTGAATCTAAGCTGTGAAGAATGTGGAACCAACCAGAAGGCAACAACGAGGAAACTTTCGGGAATCACAGTAGGTCAAGGTTAGGCGACGGATTGGAGATAGTCATTGGTGCTCGAGCATTGCGGTATCCATCGACACGGTGAATTGGATGAAATGCTCAGCAAAAGACCTTCCTATCAGCGTGGTCATTGTAAGTCAAGTAGAGAGTTGGAAAGATCTGCAAACCTTTGTTGGGTTAACCATAGCTTCCTTGTGCGGTCTTCATGATTCGTTATGGTCACCGGTTTGTCAAGGGAACTACATGGCATAAGGGTGATAAAGAGTGTACCGATACACACCACCGGTACACAGTGGTATTTTTTGAGTGGGACGATATCATGGAGTGACCAAAAGAAGCTTGAGTCTCTCAAGCGTATCGCTATCATTAAAGCAGTTTCCTCTCCTGCAAGAGGTGGTACGAACCGCATCTGTGATGCAAAGTGCGGCAGCTAGTTGTATTTAATTGATTTTCTTTAGGGTAAGAAACAATTCCATAGATAAAGATGTGGCTCACAGAACTATTTAATGGTATATGCCACTAAATGGGTTAACTTTCTGCGAAAAACCAGCACTAACGTGTGCTGCTCGAAAAAGGAGCAATCTGTGATACAGCTCTACATGAGAAACTTAATTGAATTGGGAAATTGGGACATTTTTTACGTTTCGTGTCTTTCTTATTATTTAAGCATTCAATTTAAAGTGAACTTTGACTTTTTCATTTATTCGAGTGTCGAGTGTTGGTACTGGTGAAAATTGGGTTGGTCAACAAAATATTTGTGCTGCTTCTTCTAGTTTTTCTTTTTTATCAGTTGTTGGGCATGAAAACATTTCTTTAAAGCGAGCCACACAAAAATGTATGCTGCTGCCTCCAAAGCTGCCCCTTTTTCAATAGCTCTCACTCTCTCTCTCACTCTTTCTGTGTGTCTCTCGGTAGCTTTTACACGCTTTGGCTCAAACTGTGCCATTTGCGAAGAGAAAAGCAGATAACTTGAGCTTGTGCAGCACCACGTGCTGCCGCACAGGTGAAACACGACACACAGCCCAGCCACGCCCACAGACTGCCTCTTGAAAAAAATTGCAAGACCCTAAACGTAACTTGAGGGACCATCAAAAAGAGAGTATGTAAGAGGGCAAAGAAAGAAAAGAAATAAACTAAAGCAGGAAAAATTTCACAAGCTGATGAAAAGAGGAAATGACCACAAATTGCCGTGGGTGTGCGTGAGTATGTCTGTGTGCAGCACACACACACACACACACACACATATATGCAGCTATGCCATATAGTGGTATATATATATATATACATAACTATATACAGTGTAAGCACATAAGTGTGTGGTAGCAGCGTTTTTTTCGCTCCATTATTTAACGTATTTAATTCCTTTTGCTCACACACACATTCATATTACTGCCATGCCATGGCGTGCCTAGAAAAGTTCAGCAAACCTATCGACAATATAGCCAACAGGAAGAACAACAACAAATGCAACACACCCAATCTCTTGCCACTACAACACCCGTTTGCCCTTGCCACACACTCCACCACCTCTATATCACTCTCTCTCTCTCGCTCTCGATATCTGTCTCTTTCGCACATGCTCTGCGTGCGCTTGCCTGTTAGAAAATAATTAAAACTTTTCGTGATTTCGTGCTAGCTGCGATTTTTCTCAATTTAAAATGAATTCTGACTGTGGCAAGAACAGCAGCAACAACAGTAGAGACTGCCTCTGGCCATGTGCTAAAGTTGGCCCAAACGACAAAGCCTTTTTCGCCTTTAACTGCTGCGCGAATTCAATTTTGATTAGTTATTACTTATGTGTGTGGGTGTTGTCTCTGAGTGTGCCACACCAGAAGCCTTGTGTGTTTTTGACCCTGTTTAGCAGTTTCGTGCCAATTTTGATTATCCTGCCGCTCAGTTGCAAAAACTCGCGCTCTCCGTGCTCAGGTGCCTCTTTCTCTCACCTGTAGCTTCGACATTCATCGTAATGTGCTGCATGATTTATCGATTGTGCGTATCACACACACACACACACACACACACTGAGCCAATTGACCCACTCTGGGCGCTCCTTAAACGCATTGCGTATACGTATTTTTAGTAGCCGTAGCATCCAAATCAAAGATTAACAGCAAACACACAAAATTTATAATGTTAAAAATAAAAGCAAATGACGCGGCGACTTTTGAACACCAATGAAAATAAAGCAGAAATACTAACAATTCGCAGGCAAAGAAAATATTGGCAAGTCAATGCGATATTTGTATGCTCTTGCAATTGAAATAACACATTCCAAGAGTATTAGAGACACTTTGAAATATGCGCTCACAATTTATCCTTAAGAAGTTAGATGACCACATTGCGTTCGGCTTCAAAAACTTCCGAGCCCCTAACTTAAAGCAAACTAGGGGGCGCCGCCAACTGTTCGCTCGAACTACACATGAATACACAGCTGGCGATGAAGGTTCAACTTTTCGGCTGATGCTCCACAAGAGGCAACAGTGGCTAAAGCGCTGCCAATGGCGGGAATTCTCGCTGTCACCAAAATCACGTGCGTAGTGCAACATATTCTCGATGTATTTAAGAAAAAAGACGTCTGCGTAGGAGAATTTTTCGATGTTCACTGTCTTCTTCGGAACTAGTTTGATATGAGCTTAAAATGGCTCTAACTGGCTCCACCTGCTTTATTCTCAAATCCCAACTGGCTAACCGGCCAACCATAGCAACTATCGGAAGGTACATACCCGTGTGGTGAGCGGGTTAGAGAATACCACCTCAGCAGGTCAAAGCTTGTCGTATAAGGCGACTAACAATGACACTGGGTTCTTTTGAGACCAGTAGGGCCACCCCAGGCCTTAAAAGGGTTGTGCGTAGGGTTTGGGACCCAACACGTAAAACCACAATTCCAATGAAAGAATGTATTTACATCAGGCCGTAACCCGATAATGGGTTGTTATGGCCAGTTAAGTAAGTAAGTACCGCAACGCAGCGTCCTCGCTCCTTCCTTGTATACTATGTACACAGCACGATACGATGGCAAGGCTACCTGATTGCTGGGAACGGGTCAACCTGCCTTGATGTACACTGCAGATATGCCATCGCTAGCGATTAACGGAAATGGGCACAACACATGCTTATATCCACAAAGCCTGATGACTCAGTTGTTTTATCTACAGCTTCTAACTTACGGTTAGCGTCTGAGCTTTTCCCATTTCGAGAACTGAAATCCTAATCCATACAAGTATTTGGCCGTTTATACATATTACCAAGTAGCAAACTACTAAACGCTGCAAATATAACTTCTGCAAGGGTATGCCACAACAGCAAACACATCAACTATTTATATAGACAACATATAACACAGATTTTTGTCGCTTCTATTCGATCGCAGCCTATCAACGCTTTTTATAAGGCTCATTAACAGTCCGTCGAAGGGGATCAGCTGTGTGTGGCTGGTCGCAAACGGGTGGCACGCACACACACGCACACACACACACACACACACACACACACATACACACACACACACACACGCATACACGCAATGAGAACAACAAAAATTTGATGCAGACAATCGGGACGGTGCCCGACAGTGGAATACCCTGTACCCTTTTTCTTTATAAACACTAAATACGGTAAAATGGGGACGGAAGTATCCACTTTTATATCTCCTTTCATAAGATCGACCTGTAAACATTTTCCTATTAGGAAGTTTCAATTTACAAGTTTTCCTATTGGGAAGTTGGCTATTATGGTGGCAAAAATTAATTTTATGCCCATAACTCCAGTATTCTTGGGTCAATGTGGTTAAATTTTCAAATGAATATTTAGGGGGGTGTGGCAGTAATTAAGGTAAATCGATTGCGTGGGAAGGAGGGGGTTTCATTAAAAAAAGGGGGATGCAGTTTTAACGATTAGGGTCACACGAGTCTTCACACCAAATTTTGTAACTCTAGCTCACATTTATCCATATCTACACGTAGTGGAATTTTGGCACAGTTTGTTGGCGAGGGAGGGTGAAATTAGCAAATATTTGGCTATAACTTTTAATATATTTAACCGATCTCGATCATTTTCGGAACATAGATGCACATTAACACGACGCACATCTCTTTGGAAATTCGAGTTGATAGACTCAATGGAGCGGTTGTAAACCGCGCAAATCTGTCACGGGGGAAGAGGGTAAGATATCGACTTGATTCGACAAACTTCTTTCCTTATATTACGCACATCTTTTGGTAAAATTTTGTGTCTCTAGCTCTTATGGTCTCGAAGATCTATCCCCTCATACGGGCAGACGGACGTACAGACGGACATGGTCCAATCGTTACCCGAGTCAATGATAAGACTTTTTGCCCTTGGAACTTATGGTATGCCACGCCTCGTTCTGCCTGTTACATACATTGCACTAATCTATAATACCCTTTTACACTTTGTGTACAGGGTATAAAAAGCACAACGAATCGAGCAGTTTGTTAAACAAGCAAAAACTAAACAACAAAATTGGCAAACGAAATCAAACAAATTGAAAAATTGATAAACTGAGCAACTGAGAACTAATGAAAAATGGGCTGAACAACCCAAAAAAGCCATGAACGATGATGATCAGGCAATAAAGTGGCTGCCATGTGCGTTGTCATCGTTGTTGTGGTCGTTTTCCTAGCCATTTAAAAGGTAATACATAGATAGATAGTATATAAATACGGTGTGGATTGTGTAACTAAAGGAAGTAAATAAAATCGCTGAGATTTATACGTTATAGATATAAACGGGGAAGGTCTAATAAATGGTTCAATCCCAGCAAGAGTCTATGAAACTTATAAGCTCGTAAACGCATAAAGGACAGGCGGCTAGCACCTGGCACATCCTGACCATTAATTAAGAAGGTGCCTCTGCCCAGCTGGCGGATGCGCTTAGGATTGGCAAAGCAGACATTACCGCCATGGAGAGGACAGGGCTGTTGCGAGCTAGCAGACTGCGATTTAGGCGAAAAGAGCGCATCGCGGGTTCTACTATCGGACAATTTAGACTGCACGGGAACAGCTAGAACAACGGCTAATTAACTACATGGTAATCTCTGGTAACATATTTTAACATCCCGGCTTAAACAAGGCTACATGGCTGTCCACTGATCAATCTACACGCAACCAATCATGTTGTGATTGATGGAAGACACGTTTTCAGTGTGCTTGATGTTTGCACGTTCAGGGGTTTCAATATTAACTCCGAACATGACCTTCAGGTCCGTATGCGTCCAAGCAAGACGAAGAACGCGCGATCCAGCGCACAGCGCAAGCTGCAATCAGAAAAGACCGCTCAACTCTCTGAGCAGCGCACACGACCTCCTAATCGTCCTAGTTTCTTAGTTTGCAGCGTACACTGCCACGGAACCAATGCTAGAAGAGTGTTGCGAAGCCAATGGAGTCAATAACGACGCATAGAGAAAGACTCAGCAGTCGGCATGCAAGAGCATTGCCGGGAGATGAAGTTAATAAAGAATCGTCTTTTAGACGTAAACGTAAACGTGAGCAGGAAAAGCGCTTACCAGAGCAGATCGAGTTGTGCAGGAGCAGGAATGCGTTCATTCAAAAAAGTCAAGCGTCTGGCTGAAGGATTTGCTCCGGTGCATCTTGCTGTAGATATGTTAAGGGAAATATGGCAGTGGAGTGACTACTTCTATGTTTAATTTTCGGGCAATGATGGGAATAATGCAGCTTTCGGACATAACTTTCCGATCCCCCCAATCATAGATGAAGGCGTGGATATACCGCCGCTTAGCCATAATGACGTTAGGATTGCAATCACATAGTTGTTCAAGACTGACGGCAATATGTTGGTATGTTGCATGCCACAAATCTTTTGCAGAATATTGCTAAATGAGATCTTTGGAGCCTTGGTGTTATCTGCCCTGCTCTCGAGAAGAGTGACCCCCTAGCGAGCGTATTGTGTGAAAGACTAAATCCATTCGCGAAAGAACTGATTCAAACTTATCTGTGTGGTCCACCATTACGCAGATATTCACACTACGGCAAATCCTGGAAAAGACTTACGATCGCCAAAACGCAGCAGCATTTGATAGCCCATTGAGGGATCCCGTAAATGCCGCTCTGTCTGATTTAGGAAACTCTGCAAAGTTTATGCGAGTTAACAGAATGACGTTGAGCAACACACGCAGCTCCGTTAAGTTAGGAAAGAACCAGTCCGAACTTTTTGATACTGAGTGAGGCTTCAGGCAAGGCGGTGCCCTATTCTGCAACCTCTTCAACTGTGTAATGAAGGATGTGTTGCGAAAAGCGAAAGTACATTGAACGCAAATGATATGATATCATTGGCCTTACTAAGCAAGCAGTTTCCGGAGCGTTTGCGGCTTTGCAAAAGAATCTGTCCGGTTGTTAATGAAAGTAAGTGTTTTCCTTGAGTAGAGAGACGCCGCGATTGGACTCTCAGATTGATGTTGAGAACTATACTTTTGCTGATGTCAAGGATTTCGTCTACCTGGCATCAGCGTCACAATGAAGAACGATGTCAGCATGAAGATCATAGATGTATCAGAGACCACTCCTGAAACTAACGCCCTATAAGACGCTCATTCTTCCCGTTGGCGCTGAAATAGGCGTGATGACGCAGTCTGTTGAAAATGCCCTTGGAGTGTTTGAGTGGAAAGTACTTCGTAAGGCGACGAAGGGGCAGGCTATACCTCTGTTAGAAGCGCTTGGAAAGCCTTTTCCAACGGGTAACGGGTTTTTATGGCTATTTCAGTAAGTAGATTACAATAAATTATGATCTTAACTCAGCGACATGAGCTTCATTCGCTGCACTTGTCTTTGCGCTTAAGCCTCCAATTGACTTTGCTTCATGTGTGTTGGTGTGTTTGCGTGTGTGAATGTTGTGTGTTGATTCAATGTAAATATTTTCATTTCATTTTGCGCATGTTTCAATTTGATTTCCCCAAACTCGGAACAGCCCCAACCCAATTCACAATCCTTTGCAATGCCTTATGCTGTCAGCAGGGTTACTCCCCTGTCGCAGCCTCTTGACTATCAGCTGCTGCGGTTGACAGTCTGTTCATTATATTTTCATATGCTTACACACACAAACACACACACACACACACACACACACACACACGCACATACCCCTACGCAAAGCCGCAGTGTTGGGATTTTAAATATGCAGGATTGCCACAGTTTAAGAACCGCAAAATAAATTGAACCAATGCGCCTCAATAATGTAATTTTGATAATATGCGGCTTTACCAGCAAGTTATCAACTTGGTTTTTATTATTGCGTTGTAAACAGGCTAAAAACCCATTAAATATAACATATTTTACTGTTAGGACTGTTTGATTTCATCAAACGATTTCAGAAGATTTCATCTAAGACAAAGTCTGTTAGTTGCAGCATCTTTGACAACTACTGACATGGGATTTAGCGGAATGCCCAAGCGATTTGAAACATCATCTATGTATCAACTTCATACGGCTAAAGCCGTTTCGCCAGATGAGAGGCAAAAACGAGAAATCTCCTGTTCAGCAGATAGACCCGACAGACCAGAGAAACGGCACGTTTCCTATCTTAGCTTAATCTGCACGAATCGACTTTTTCCCAGTTTTCTGTCAAAGAATTCAGATCACTGAGTACGTCGATTTTTACTAAGCAGTTCCGCAGTTTGAAAGATATAAGTGTTCTTTCCACTTTACTGCAAATTGCCACAAATATGTGCATAAAAAACATACCAAACAAACCGGAAACCAGAGAGAAATCAGAATCCTTGAAAATGGTCCAAATTCAAAATTCAGTGCAAAACTTCATTTTAAACACAAAACAAACAAAGATCTTCTTCTTTTTAATTTGAATTGTAGTGTTACGTGGTGGGTCCCAAACTGTAACCCCTTTAAGGCCTGGGATGGTTCTACTGGTCTCGAAAGAACCCAGTATCATTCTTAGTCGCCTCATACGACAAGCTTCGACCTGCTGAGGTGGTATTCACCAACCCACCACACGGGAGAAACAAAGATCTTACCTTATCAAAATAAGTTAAGATATGCTATTATAGTTTACATATGTATACATATGTATGTACATATATGTAAAAGCTCTTATATGTATTCAAATCATGGATTCAAAGCGTAATCGTAACCCTAACCGTTATTCAAAACAATCGATTGAATTTCGAAACCGTAAGCAAAATATCGATAGCTGTTTCGATTCGTCCGAAATAACCGAATTGAAACCGGTATATGTATACGGGTACGGTTCCAGTTTTGTTTCTTTGCCAGCTTACATATTTTTTCATCTTGTGCTTTACATTCCGTCATTCTGTGAAGCATTTTCATCTTCGTAGCACGTACGTAGCACAGTGGAGCCATCTGACTTTTTATCGGCTACATTCATAACTTTCGAAGAATTAAAGATATTTTCAAAATTTAAAATGCATGTTACATAGAAGTCCTTAAGTCCTTCTGCGATACACTGCGTTTGCTGTGTGTATGGACCGCATACGCTGGTGCTTCTGCTGGTGAAACACTAGACAACACAATCTGTTTCTCGCCCGCTATTTTTTATTTTTTTTATATTACTCTTTTGGCACTGTCAAAGAGCATGAAAGTAATAGAGTGGAATCCTTGAGTCAATTTGCTGAAAAGCGACCATTCCCAAGACAGTGCATATATGTGCCTATCTTTTGCCCTTGCTCTTTTTCCAGTTTTGGCTACGAGTGAGCCGGTCTAACAGACATAGCAACACAAGCAGCATCACTCGTACACTGTCTTGGAAATGGTCGCTTTTTAGCCAATATTTTGCATTTTTTTAGGCTCCAGGATTTCACTCTATTACTTTCAAGTTCTTTGGTTTGCGTATAGCAAACGGTATAACCGGTAAACTGAAACAAATTTCAGTGAAGCGAATCGAAACCGATATTGTTGATGTTGAATGGTCGCTTTTCATAAAAAATTTTGCATCTCTTTAACTTTCATGTTCTTTGGCTTTCGTATAGGAACCAGTAAAATCGATAACCGAAATAAAACCGTTTACCGAATCAGGAGTAACGGTACTACCGTACAAGTTTCGGTTTGAATCCCTGGTTAGAAGTAGTAGCAGTACACCTTCCTTGGTAAGCATCAAAATTAGGTATTCCACGCATACTCTTCCACTTGATTTTTGCTAGCGGCCCGTTGTAAAGCATCCTGAGCATGGGAGCCTTCACCTAATCTTGGTGAGCATCAAGATTAAGTGCTTTGCCTGTCCATTTCCACATGATATTGGGTAACGGCCCGTTGAAAAGCATTCAGGCCATGTGCTCCTCCCAATCCTCGCCAGCCACTTTGTCACCACGCAACCTACGCACTTCGGACTTTTTACTAACAGTCTCAAATTATACAAATGGCGTCATGACAGTAGTAAAATGGCGAATAACCGTCAAATAAAACAACAATTAAAGATGGCGACTTTATTGATGTGAGCAAAAAAAAATAAGCCGAGCAAAATACGCAGCAAATGCAATTGCAAAAAAAAGGCGTAAAATCAAAGAGAGCTAGAAATAAAAGTTGTATAACTAAAAATAAAACTAGAAGCAACATGCAAAATGCAATACGGCTGCGTGTCTTGCCAACAAAACAGCCATTAAATTAAAAATAAAACTTACATAAATTTAGAAGCGACTGCAGTAAAACCAACGTCACTGTCGACGTAGACGCCGACGCCGACGCAGCGCGCTGCTGACAAAACGGCAGCTGCGAATTTTGGTCGCCTTTTGTCGCATTGCTCCCAAAACGCATTTTATTTTTGGACTAGCACAGTTTATGATATGTCAGCGTCTGCTTGTCCTACAACATGGTAAAACTATTTGGCATTACGCATACGCCGCATTGAACGAGGCAATTTTGCCATTAAATGAGCTCAAATTGGCCCAACTTGATGCGCATTTAACTCTTGGCTGTGGGGTTACTAGCTGTTATGGCTTTACGTCATGTTGTTGTTGCCCATTAATAAACATAAATCACACACACACAGACACACACACACACACACACACATACATACAACGCCTGACTAATTAAATGTGTAAACTAATCGCGCATACAGAGCAACAAGCCGAGCCCCAAACAGTTAAGCTCGAGCATGGAGCAATTTGCCCTTAAGATCCCAAAGGGTGGTACAGCATCCGCATCTGTCTCTGCCAGCTGGCAATCTGACGTTCTATATGTATATATGCATGCAGAGATACATGCTCACACACCAGTTCATATATTGTGTATAAGCAACTGACACTGTTGTGTTTGTTGTTGCTGACAACCAACAACTCTACTAATAATTAGAGTCACAAAAACGAGCAACTTAAGCATACCAAAGATTAAATGTTCTTATATGGGGAAAGAACGAGTTAGTTTGTGGAAGAACCACGTAGAGAGCACACTAGCCGGTACCTTCGGTTCTTCAGCGATTGAAGAAGGCGCGCACAAGGCAAAGGCGTTCGGAGGAGTACTCTACATCGGGCCGTAGCGCGGTAACGCTCTTTTAAAGCCAGTTAAGTAAGTACATACAAGTCTTCTATTACTTCGTCGTGCTCTCATTTACAACCAGATCCACGCTGGCAGATTCTCTCTCAAAAGCCGCAAAGCATCCGGTAAATTCTCACTTAGTACGACCAACGATATCGATATCATCTTCGCAAGCAAACAACTGGACAATCTTATAAAATACAGTGCCGTTCCGATGTACTGCGGCCTATCGCAACACTCTCTCCAAGCAGATGTTGAAGAGGTCGCAGGAGAGGTGGTAACAAAAAGCCTCAGCTGGTCAGTCAGTGCGCTGTAAAAACAGTGAATTTAAGAAAAAAACAAAAGATCAGCGGTCAGACAGGCCGACAATCGGCACGCCGACACGTGCCCCAAGTCAGTCAAAAATATGTGTTTTTGATTGGTCAGACTGAGGTCGGCAATCGGCAAAAAAGATTTAATGCTCGTCGGGACGTAGCGTGACAGTGGCATAACCTTCCTTTATATAAGTACACACGTCTCTTTCAATAAGTTCGATATGAATGTAAACATTTTCTTATTCTCCTTCAGTATACTGAATAACCCAAACCAAAAGGCCAGCAGACAACTACTGACTGCGAACTACAAATTTGGCGTATCTGCGTACTAGGCCTAAGTTGAATTTGTTGGCTGCGGCACCTAGCAGCAATTTCCTAGATCTGTAATACTATTGTAAAGCGTTCCATTGTTTCGAGTCTGCAACTTTTGGTGAGTTTCTCTATGCGACTTGCGATATGCTTTTAGCTCACGTTTTCTTCATCACTTGGGATAACCTGCCCAAAAAGTAACAAGTGTACAAAAAAAATGAAAGGACGTTGCCACGAGGTATTCCAGCCAAAATCTAGTGTTCTTCGGATAAGTCATCTTTACGTGAACGCTAAATGAGCAGTAAGTCACGAGTTAGATTACAAATTTATAAATAAAAAAAATGTTTAATATCTGATATTAGCTTAAAAAATCATCCAAACATTAATAATTTGCATAATTTACAATTCATTTTTTGCAAAATTGGATGCATTCAGAAGGGCAGAGTTTTAAATAATCTCGAATAAAGGTACATTTTATATTTGCTTTAGTTGATATTCTAATGTCACGTGCGCGATCGAAAAACATATTTTGTTTTCATTTTGTGATTGATTGCTAAGCAAAGAGTGTATATGAGGGCGTCACGTGCGCAAACAAAAAAAAATGATTTGAAATGTAACTAACATTAATAATATTCGAATATTTAGTGTTATGTAAATTTATGTACACAAAATTTGCATTGTCAATATATATGATAAAAATATGTCACGAAACGTATATTAATTCACATATAAAATATTATGGCTTGAATAAAAAGATTCTTCATCAACAAATTATGGGTAAAATGTAACGTTATTACAGTTCATATTCAAGTAAGTCCCTTCATCTTTATATTCTGTCACGTCACGTAACACTTTTTGCTGGGACCATAGCTTTTACACTAAATATAATGCTATCAAAGTACTTTCCTTCATATTGAAGACGTATGACTGTCACGTTCGTAGCCATGCAAATGCCCAAATCTAGAAATCTACGCAATCCACTTTGTCTATTAAGCAGTGCCAATTCCATGAGTTACATGGAGCAGACTTTAGCTGTTATGCCACTGAGGCAAGGGTATAAAGCCAAGTAGCAACAGTTATTAGAGAGCAACAGCAAAAGGTAATAAGCAACAAATAAAAGATGAAAGTAAAGAAAACTAAAACTGTCAGAGGCACTTCTCGCATTGCTACGAAATGTGTTCCGAAGTTTTGGGGGTTGTTGTTGGAGGGCGGACAACCGGACTTGGAGCTGCTGATGATGCTCAAAAATTCCAAGCACATGCAGACCATAAGCAGTTGAAGCGGTTGAGGTGGGGTTCGGGGCAGGGCCAGCGACTCGAGCGGGTCATAAAAATGTGAGAGCTTCTTTTTGCTGCTTAATGCGAACTCCCCCTTACACTTAACGCCCCTGAGGGAGCTTTGTTTGTGTGTCTCTTATTTTTTTTTTTTTTTTTGAAGTTGCAGCAAATTAAATACAGCAAAAGGCAAGAAGCAAGCAACAAACGGCAAACAGTAAATCGAGGCAGCTAAAGCAACGTAATATTCCATGGGTCAAAGGGGGTCAAGATGTCCAAGGGGAATGGAAAAGAGACAAAAAGGGCAGCAGCAAGCTATGGGGAGATAGCACAAGGGCGACCTTGGGGCTGCTGCTGCTGACTTGGTGTGGCAGCAACAGGGACATAAATATTTGACACTCTCTGTTCGCTGCACAGTGCTTTTTAGCTGTATCTTCAACTGTATCTGTTTGTGTAACTGTGTGTGTGTGTGTGTGTGTGTGTGTGTGTATCTGTGTTTTGGACAGCATTTAACAGCATTTAATTGTAAAGAGAAAAGTTTTTTTCTCACAAATTTGATTGGCATATTTCGTTGGCTGCCTGCAAACAATGTGACTGCCCATAAAATACACACAGACATTTGTCTGTGTGTGTGTGTGTGTGTGTGTGTGTGTGTGTGTGTGTGTGTGTGTGTGTGTGTGTGTGTTGTTTATGTGTGGCACATGGCATCGCATCAACAACATCATTCACAATTTACTGGCAACACACACACACACACACAGATACACAATAATGACATCGCCCAAAAAGTACCCCTATTTTAACAGTCCCCTGACTATGATCCTGCTTACACTTTTATTATAGTCAATGATTTGCTTCTGGGCTTACGTAAAAGGCTAGCAAATTGAAATTTTGTTTTTATTTTATGTACTCAGGTCTATATGCAATGAGTATTATGGCCTGAACCCGCCATAGACTGAGGGTTTGTTTCAATTAAAATTGTAGCTTTTTTTATGGTATAGCCATGGGGAACTTCGCCCAAAATCGTAGGATGGCTAGCCTGTATATGGTTGGCAGGAGCAATGAGTACCTGTCCTAAAGCAGCCTTGGAAGTCCTAATAGATTGAGCTCCATATATTCATAGAGCTCCAAATGAAAGCAACGCCATTAAGTATGGCACCCAACTAGTACCCATGACGCTGACAAACTGGGAACAACCCAGAAATTAAATGGCTACTGAATACCTTTTTAAGCGGAGCTTCAGCTGCAAACGTGTCTGGACAATCCTAGAGAAAATGCATGCTTTGGAAGGGTACACCAATACTTTTTACATAGAAGGGTCTTTGTCAAGTAAAGGCACAGCACTTGGAGTCGTGAGAACTCGTCATAGATCGATAAACACAAGCAGGAATAGCGATACTATCGGATAGCCAAGCCTATATTAGGGCGACTGCGGGAACTAGGAAAACTCGCAGCTGGTTGGGGAAACCCGTATCGAACTGTATCTTCTAGGACGAAGAAACTCACACTGACTGCGATGGCTGCCCGGTCACACCAGCATTGCCGGGAATGACCTTGAAGAAGCAAACCGTGCAAACACCTTGATGGGGCCAGACCCTTTTTGTGGCATTAAAAGAAACACCACTTAGAGAAGAGCAAAGATTGAGACGAACCAAAAAATGTACAAGTGTTCCAGAACTCAGACAGGCCAAAGTGCAAGAAACACTCACAATTAGTAAAAAAAATCTATTAGAATGCGGACAAGTCTGCTTACTGGACGCTATGGGCTGAAAGGCACTCCTGAGCAAGCTTTGCATCAACAGCAGCAGTATTTGCAGGTTCTGTGTACTTGAGGAAGCATTTTTGTTTCGCAATCAATCGATTGATACTAGAAAAATGTCTAGCTCGGGCAACTGTGATTGATCAACCCTAAGAGAATACTACATCAGCAGGTTAAAGCTTGCCGTATGAGGCGAATAACAATGGCACTGGATTCTTTCGAGACCAGTAGGGCCACCCCAGGTCTTAAAAGCGTTGTGCATAGGGTTTGGGACCCACCACGTAAAACCACTTTTCCAGTGAAAAAAAATACACCAGGCCGTAACCCGGTAACGGGTTGTTATGGCCAGTTAAGAAGACGACCCTTAACTATCGACGTTTTTTTTATAAAAGCATACTTTTCAGCTGAGCTCATTAATCTTTTCGGGGCGTTTTGTGCAATGGTTTCGTAATCTCCAGGTTCACACCAATGAACGAATGTCTGATCCGCATCAAGTCAAAATTGTTCTACATCTGTTTTGCACGCACGTTTTGACGAAGACCTCCAAGCACGAAGGGCCCAAAGATGCGTTCTACGCTAGAATGGAGACAGTCTATGATCGCTGCGCAACCCATAATGTCAAAATTTTTCTGGCCCATTTTAATAACAAGGCTGGCAGCGTATCTTTAGTCCTTAGTCTTAGAGGAACGATCAAGAATGTCGCAAAGCCAAAGACCACCTCCTATAGAAGCACACATCAGTCGGCTGCTATGCGATGCTTGCAAAATCAACATCGGAAGATACGGAAGGAGACGCTTTTTCAGACGTGAACAGCAAAAGCTCGAGAGAAAATCGAGTTGTGCAGGAGCCTAATTGCTTTAGGAGATTCTTCCAAAACAAATCAAACGTCTGGCTGAAGGATTTAATGCCGGTGCGTCTTCTTATAGTGATGAAAAGAGGTACCCTGAGGTTGTGGAGGGAATACTTCTCCGGCTAATAGTCTAGCTATACCAGAGTTGTTCAAGACTGGCGCCAATCAGCTTGTAGGGTACATGCACCAGATCTCTTGGAACCTTGATGTACTCTGCCCTGTCCTTAAAAAGGGTGACCCTACGGTATTCGCTAACTACTGAGGTATCAGTCTTCTTTCTATTGCATATAATCCCTATGAAGAGTATTGCGGAAAAGACTTAAGTCATTTGCGAAAGAAAGTGTTGAACCTTATCAGTGTGGCTTTAGGCCTTGTTAGTCTACAATTAACAATGACAAATTGTGGAATAGACCCACCCAGCATCATTTTGTTGATTATAAAGCAGCATTTTATAGCCCGTTCAAGGCCCGCGTATATCGGTATCCCTGCAAAGTTCTTTTCAGAATGCCATTAAGCAACAAACACAGTTCGTCAAGATAAAGTTAAACCCTTCCAAACATTTTGCTACCGAGCGAGATATATTCGTATCAATACCAATATGGGTCTTGTTGACAACCGAAATTTCGCAGCCTGTCTTGAAGAAGCCGAATCCACGGAGCACTTTCTGTGTTACTGTCCGGCTTTTGCAAGGGCACGGATGCGCATTTTAGAAAGTGATACACTCAGCATAAGCGAGCTGTATACTCGCCCTTACGCAGTCTTCATGGCTTTCTTCGAGAGTCGGGAAAATTGTGTCAATAGGGAACCTCTTTGCAAGCCTACTCTATTTTCATACTCGTTCTCTTATTAAATTTGTACTTTCTCTCTTTGAACTTCATCTATCGGGTATCGCATGGCACAAGGGACAAAGCTGCTCCCCCCCTGCTCCCCATGAATCTAATCTAATATAATCAACGCGTTGGCAACAACTACCGCATCCGATGGAATGGCGAGCTCTATGAGCTCTACGCCATTCTTTATGTTGTGCGAGAAAGGTCTTCAATGCGAAAAAGGAAGGGAGGCGACGAAGGGGCAGACCATGTCTTTGTTAGAAGAACCAGCTAGGGACGCACTAGCGTAGGATGTAGGAGTGCCCTACATCTGTAGTAGGGCAGTCGTAGGAGTGCCCTACATCTGGCCGTAACCCTGTACGGTTGTTATGGCCAGTTATGAAGAAGACATATTATATATTTAGTTTACCTAACTTCTCATTTGCTTAGGTTATCTTAGTTATGCTTCTTTTTCATTACGTTTTTTCTTTTCTTACCAAACGAATTGGAAGGTTATTTGAGCATTGATGGACGCTAAATGAATACTTAATAATAAAAATAGTGTTTTAACTTAAATTAAGTCGCTTATGTTTTAATAATATTACAAAATAGCTTTGAACAGCTATATTGCTGTTGTTCTTAAGAAGTGAATAAATTCCAAAATATATATTTGGATTTAGTATTTGGACAAGTGCTCTCTCATAAACTCTACTCACCTTAGTGCATTAGCACAGTTGAGTTTAGTTCGTAGTTTGGTTTTGTGTATATATTTTTTATTTGTTATTAATTATTGCTATTTTTTATTATCAACGATTATTGTGTATTTTTTTTTAATAGCTTTGGTTGAGCATATAGAAAAATGACACAAACAAACAACTGTTAAAGCACATATATTTATGCATAATAATTAATAATTTAACTTGCGTTAAGTTCTAATTTCACTTTTTAGTTGGTCAAAAAAAAATTCAAAAAAAAATTCAAAGTTTGCCACGACAAACTTACACTTACACGCACTCACACGCAGGCATAGATACGGCGAAACTCGCGATACTTGTAACGTATACCGTTAGTTATAATTACAAATTAAATTAGATAACGGACATTGAGTATTGAGAAATTAATTTGAAGTATAATTAAACTCTTTTGCGCGCTCTCTCTGTCTGTCGCTCTCTTTTGCCATATAACTTTGATATGTTGTGTTATTAATTATTGCTGCTGTTCACTTTATGCATATTTACACTAATTATTATGATTATGTATATTTGTATTTAATTAATGCATTAATATTGTTTATGTTTTCGACTAGTATTGTTGCTGTTTGTATTGCTTTCTGTATTTGTATTGATATTGTTATTTGCATTGGTATTAGTGTGGGCAACATCGGCCATTTTGTCATCGTCGACGGCATTGATTTTCTGACTCTTTTGGTCCTGCCAACTCATTGCGTTAACATTTCCAGCTCATTTAATGGCGCGCAGTTCATTTGGCCGTTTTGCCTAGTTTATCCTTTTATTTGGACACTTTCCAATTTTAAGTGCTTTTTGCTGAAATTGAAAATGGTTTTTATGACATTTCAATAAAATGCAACAAAAAGAAAGTACTTAAAAAAGATGTCAAATACGATAGCCCATTTGCACATTTGTGGTCAATTCAGTTGGGCAAAAGATGAGGCATAAGCTACTACAGGTCTAAGGTATATCTGCTATAGAACTATGGTTTTTACGAAATCGTTCAAAAGGTTCCATTTCTTTAAGGAAGATATGAAGATAAGAAGATGTGAAGATATGAAGATATGAAGCTATGAAGATATGAAAATATGAAGATATGAAGATATGAAGATATGAAGATATGAAGATATGAAAATATGAAGATATGAAGATATGAAGATATGAAGATATGAAAATATGAAAATATGAAGATATGAAGATATGAAGATATGAAGATATGAAGATATGAAGATATGAAGATATGAAGATATGAAGATATGAAGATATGAAGATATGAAGATATGAAGATATGAAGATATGAAGATATGAAGATATGAAGATATGAAGATATGAAGATATGAAGATATGAAGATATGAAGATATGAAGATATGAAGATATGAAGATATGAAGATATGAAGATATGAAGATATGAAGATATGAAGATATGAAGATATGAAGATATGAAGATATGAAGATATGAAGATATGAAGATATGAAGATATGAAGATATGAAGATATGAAGATATGAAGATATGAAGATATGAAGATATGAAGATATGAAGATATGAAGATATGAAGATATGAAGATATGAAGATATGAAGATATGAAGATATGAAGATATGAAGATATGAAGATATGAAGATATGAAGATATGAAGATATGAAGATATGAAGATATGAAGATATGAAGACATGAAGACATGAAGATATGAAGATATGAAGATATGAAGATATGAAGATATGAAGATATGAAGATATGAAGATATGAAGATATGAAGATATGAAGATAAGAAGATATGAAGATATTAAGATATTAAGATATTAAGATATTAAGATGAAGATATGATAATATGAAAATATGAAAAAGATGTGAAGTTATGAGTATGATATGTCGCCTTCCCATTCGCTCTCAGCCCCAATCCTCTTTTTGCCTTGTTTTTTGCTCCCTGCTAAGCAATTTCTCTATATTCTGTATCCAGGCAGACGAAGAAGTCGCAGGCCATGATCAGTCTCAATTGCCAAAGCTATAGCCTCCGAAGTTGTAATTCGACCACAACGAATTTCTCAGGTGTGAGCTGAATTTCAGAAGGTCTTCGAGTGCCAATCGAATGTTGATCTTCCTACAGCGCGCTGTGAGAGGCGGCCAAGCATCTGGTAGTGCGAGGCAAATCTGAGAGAAAGCAAGATAAGAGAGCTGCCATGAGAGAAAACAGACGATGTTGAAATCGCGTTGACTAATTCATCTCACTCAAATGCCAATGATGGCGAAGCGGTCACTTCAGGGCACCATCGGTCAGCCGACTCAACGAGTGAGTCGGTCTGACAGAGACAGCAACACAAGCAGCCTCACACGTACGCGTGCTAAAATTGATCGCTTTTCACCAAAAATGTTGACTATTTTAACGGTACAGGATTCCACTCTATAACTTTAATTCACTTTGGAGCTAGGCAAAGAATTGGCATAAATGCGTATCCACACGCAGGCAGAGAGCCAATCTCAAGATCGGTTTGCTGGTGAAGATTCACGAGGAATACTTGCCGCCCCAGCGCTGGCGCTCAGCGGCAAAGTTGTAAGAGATCATCACAAACTCACTGTGTTGCCAGTTTATTGAAGTTCGGTTTGTGGCCGAGTACATAGGTTTAGTTAGTTGTAGTTAAGTGTGCATGCGATGTTTAGTCATGTTGAATCAAGATACGCGCTCAGGCTTGGCTGAGCAGCGCCAGACAAACTCTAACAATGTCAGACCAATCCTTTCAGCATTACGCTCATACTACTCAACGTACAGATACAAAACTTGACACAGATATTTACGGTTTTTGGGCCTTCCACTAAACAAAGTGCTAGTGTATTTGAAAGATTACACATTCGTAATTGATGAGCTCACCATTTGCAGGACTTACTTTTAAGCTTGAATTCAGTGCTTAAGGAAAGGTATACAAACTTCGTATCTTTTTTCCCATTAAATCATTCCAAATGTCTCACTCTGTTACGCACGCCCTAACATTGCTCTCTCATTCGCGCGCCGTGCCCTCGGAACTTGTGCAGCAAGTGTCTTATCAAGCCTTTTTGATCAAGGAACTCATCGCCTAGTTGGTAGCTCTTGGGCTTGATGCTGTCAACGCCTGTTATTCATATCCGCTGGCATTTATTTGGCTTTTTCGGCTTGCAAACTGTGAATGTTACGCTGTGTTTTGCCATAACCTAAGTGAATTTCTTAGTCATTGCGCACAACTTGACTTTATCTTTTGCTTCTGCATAGTTATTTGTTTTTGTATAGATCCCATTTGGGGTTCCTTCCCTAATGGCTCAAACTTGTCGCACAACTGCTGTGCCGGTGTTTGAAATTGCCATTAACATGGCGCACGCTTCCGGCCATTTCAAAAGTGCAACACCCTCCGTTAGCCTAGAGTTGTATGCTTTTTGGATGGTATTTTGGCATTACTTTAACACTTGCTTAAGAGCAGCAGACAATTAAAGCATCAAGCTGGCAGGAGTTTGACTTAACCAAAACTGAGCTACAAAGTCTTTAGACTTTTACACTATGCAACTTTTATAAATCCAAAAAATTCCAGTAGACTCGCAATATAGGGGCGTAGCGAGAAGGATGTATGTGGGGTATGTAATTCTAGGTTATTCCAGGCATTAAAAGAATCTCATAATCTTGAGTGGATTTGACAATTTTGCAAAAAAAATTCCCGTCAATAAGTGTCAAAGCATTAAACCTTGAATCCGGATTTTCTTTAAAACGTTTTTTCTGATTGTTTATTTGTAAATTTGTGTTCGTTTTGGCTTTTCAAGCACTGTTTTCGAATTGTCACTTTTCCAAAAACATTGCAGATTCCGCTAGTCAGCCGAAGTCAGCAAGTCGACCGAAACAAAATTTTACTTAAATTAAAGCAAATTTAACGGTTCAGCAACTTACGGAAGGAGTTAAAGGCTACCTTAGCTCGATGGCGAATTCGAAAATTCTAATTTTTTTATACTGAAGTAATCAAGTTCAACACTGCGTAAATACGCCATGTTCCTTTCGAATTCGATCATCTGATTCTGCACAATGGGTACGGAAACGTCGATATTCGATCAAAAAATGTCATGTTCGAAAATGTCCTACATTTCATATCGATTGAAGATAAGTTTACCGATTAATATGCGATTTGCTGACTTGGAAGCAAATAGCGATAAGTTGAAAGCCTTGGTAAAAAACCAAAAGATTACGCGATTCGAAATCATAATCTGACCGCAAAAGGTAAGTTTTAGCCAAGGACTGAAATAAAATTTGTTGCCTAGTGTTACATAATATCTAATTCTTCTTCTTGACTGTTCACCACACCGAGTGACGGCCTGATGATGTTTTACTACTTTTTTTTTACAGACATTCAACAAAATTGTTTATTGTGGCATTTTTTCGGTATTCCCCCACAACTTCTTATTTCGCTAGCGATTTTGCTCAAATTTTTGTTGATATGTTTACAAAGAATAAATTTATCGAAAGCAAAAGCAACGCATTAAAAACTTTTTTCAAAAAGAGAAGGATTTTCAATTTTCGAAAAAAAAAAATTTTAGGTTATTGCCTTATAACTAGCAATCGAATAAAGGTACACCAAAACCGTCTACCTTTACTCAAGTTATATTTCATCTTGATCGGCAGTAAGGTGCCCGAGTAATATGAGGTTTACTGAAAATTGAATTTCGAAAACGTTGCTAGAAAATCCCAAACAGTTTCCCGATTCAAAATCTGCCTACCCAAATTTACCGGAAATGATTGGTTTATATAGCTAATTGACAGACAGTTTTTTTCAGTCCAAATCTTAGAGCTTACTACATATTACGATTAAAGACGTTCATCGATACTATTTTTGGAAACCTAAACGTTGCACATTAGACTAGCTTTATCAGCCATATCTTTCTTTTTTCGGTAGCTCAAAAGAAACATAATTAAATAATCTGAAATTATTAAATTCCATTCGAAAACCCCTGTTCCTGCCGTAGTTGTGATAATTTCACACATCAAGATTGATTTGTTTTCAACGTTCGATACTTAGTTCAAACAAATGAGGGAGCTGCCCTATTAGGAGTCTAGTGAAAATAGAAGTCATCCTAAGGAAAACTACTGTAAGAAGAGTTTCCTGGAAAAATCGATGTGTCGATTTCGATGAAAAACATCGTTTTTCAGTCATGCGATTCGACACAGAATCATGTCGCTGAAGTATAAGGATACGCAGAAAAACTAGACACAAAAATGATTTTCATTCCTTGTCAAGCATATCGAATCAACACATTTGTCGAAAAAGCGCGCAATACGATTGTTTTGATCATAGGATTTTCAGTGTTTTTGAAGCATTCCGATGCGTGACCATCGTTGAACAAAAGGAGGTTCTAATAGACGAATGTTATAACATTGAGCAAAGGATTCCCATAACGCGAACCTTCCGGGCTGCCCGAAGCTGTTTCTGATAAATACAAATCTAACAAATAATTCATGTTTCATATTAATTGTTTAGTTGAAATGAACGTCTTCTAGTTATCGTGAAAAAATGTGATACCAAATAAAGCCTCTTTACGCTCTATCTCTTCTAGTTTTCGCCTAATTGCCTGTTAAGAGACACAGCTCGAAATAATTTCGATTCAATATAAGTTTTCAGTACAACGAATCAAATCGTAGAAAATTGCGAGTCAAATTCATTCCCATTTACAACGAGCTGGGTTTAATTGTGCAATTTTGCGGAACACATCAAAGTTTGCAAACCAAGCGAATCCAATTTCGCAGCTTTTTCTATAAAAACGTTAAAGATAAAAGTTAATTCAAGTCCAATTTTAAATCATGCCTTTTCTTGACACGACTCGCTAAATGATGATATCGCTTCTCAATTGAGTTAATAGTGTTTTTAGTTATATATACTATTTTAGAATAACTCGAGACATGTCGAGTCAATGATTCGGTGTTTTTAACTCACGTGTTTCTACTTACTACGGTTTAGCAGAGCAGTGGATTAAGTCTTGTTAAAAGACTCGTTGACTCAAAAGATATGAGTAAACTGAGCCATTCAGTGTTGTGCGAGAAATCTCTTTCAATAGAAGTTGATTAGAAATTTGCTATGAACGAGTTTTAGTCACAAAAGGATTCCGAAATCTATACTAAAATGAAATTTGAGGCAAAACAGTCAAAAGATGACTGATGACGCTAAGCTGCTGACTTGAGTTACGCATTTTTCGAATGATTTAAAATTTACGTATCAAGCTTTGTCGATGACTTAAAATTCCCAAATAAAATACTCGTTTTCTATGCCACTCGTTGAGCCTACTAATACAAAGGTAAGCAGCTACTTATTTATGTGAATTTGTTGCCTGAATTTGTGCAGCTTTTTCATTAAACATTCCGCACTCAAAGCGATCCCTGTGTGTGTGTGTGTGTGTGTCTGTGTGTGTGTGTGTGTGTGTGTGTGTGTGTGTGTGTGTGTAACAAAATGGCGCACTTGAGTGATGCTCATATACACAGACACACGCACTGGCGAATTGGAAAGGGGTCTGTGGCTAAAAGCGGGGGGCGTGGCACAAAGGCAGCAGGCTCAGGCATTGTACCCAGCGTATAGCCAAATTTCAAGGACATTTCCAGTGGCAGTCAGTGCGTAATTTTTTTTTTTTTGTTTTTTTTTTTTAACAAATGCCACACACACGCTGACAATCAAGGGGAAAATATTTTTAATGGCTAACATTTGGCAAATAAATTACAATTTACTAGCGTACAAAACTGTAATGAAAACTAGTTGCAAAATTGCAACTTGAAAGAGATTTTTCATAGTTTATTTAAAAAATTTTCACATGCATAAACCATTAAATGCAAATATCCAAAACGAGAACCAAGAAAATCGTTACAGATTCCAATACCATAAACTATTGAGCACTATAATATGCTTAATGGCATATTATATACAATATTTCCAACAAATATAAAATGTACTAAAAATTATTTTAACGACACGCCAAATGCAAAGGCACAAAATCAAAAGAATATACACATATACCTATGTATAGCTATGATATCCAAAAGAAAAATTATAAATTTCAAGACCCCGTTCATAAAGGCGACCTCCCGCTGCAGCATTACGGTTTTAGTTAGATTTACGTCACAAAATATTTAAATATTAATCAAAGCAAAATCAAAAAATATAAAAAAACATATATATAGATACTAACTACATATATATACTTGTATTTATAGTAGGGCAAAAAGATTTCGACGCGTTGTGGAATCGAACAAAATAAAATTGTTGTTGTTGCACCCACCTCATTGGCTTATATGCTATATCAGCTGCTCAGCATCAACAAAAAAAAAAAAAAAAAGTGTTGCAAAAAGCAAAAAAAACCAAATTTTTTCAAATTCATTTAGTGAATTTTCGAGGAAGAAGTTTTAAAGCCGCACGCGGCGTTATACCGTTAACTGGGGGCGTATTTGGACGAGCGAGTTTGGTGCACACAGAAAAAAAAACGAAAAAAAAAATATGGTAACTACTTTTTTTTTTGAGCGTTAGGCGATATGTAAATAGGCTTGCTTCTTCTTCCTCATGCGTTGCAGGCTCTAAAGTCTGTTGCTGCGGCTGCGGCTGCTGCTGCGGTTCACTTGAAAGCAGCAAAAGAACGCGCACACGACAACGAGTATTACCGTTACGCCGACAACGCTGACGCTTATGGACTTGCTCTTGGTCTTGACTGATGCGGCTGCGGCGGCTGCTGCGTCGACGAGAACGACGACGACGACGACAACGACAACGACGACGACGACGACGGCTAACTTTACTACAAGAACGACTAATGCTGCGTGCGCTGCGTTGCGTTCGCGGCTCTGTTCATCGCGACGTATGCGCAACGACTATTGGCCACTGACGCAGCGCCAGCTCTGGAGACCCAGCGTCGAGCGCTAACAACTAAGCGCTGCAGCTTCGGCTGCCAGCACGACGAGCGTTAACGCACGAGCGTGCGTTGTATGGCGATAGCGAATGCAGTCAACGCCGGCAGCGGCAGCGGCAGCAGCAGCAGCAGCCAAAAGGAGATGCTTTCACCTTGAGCTTTTCATGCGCTTCGCTTAATTCGATTTGTATCATTGCATGACTTTTCGATATCGAAAGTTGAACAGCAACGAGCAACGAGCAACGCTCAAAAAAAGCTCTGCCGCGCACGAACTTCAAATTTGAAGGTCATCATCAATGGAAGCAGCAGCAGCAGCGGCAGCGGCAGCAGCCACCGCTCGGCAATTCGCCAGAAGCAACAATCGTACTGCACTAGTCGCACGCCGCAATGAGCATTCAAATGCCGGGTGTATATGTATGGCCGCTGCTTTGCGTCAAGCTTTCGCCCCAAAAGCTGCAGGCGCTTGGAAGACGCCTATGCAGGATAACGGTATGCTATAACAGGCCAAACGCATGGGAAATAAAGTGGGCCAGCAGCAACAGCAACAGCTGCAGCGCATTTTCGAAATTCCAGTACAGCAACTGTAAATGAAAATGAAAGCTTTCAGCGAAAGCTTTCAGTAAATTAACCGTAAATCAAATGCAACTGCAATAACGAAAATATGCCGTATTTATACAGGCCGCTCTGCACGACAACATTTAATGGCAAAATCCAGCTGCAACGAGAATGTTAGTTAGTCAAGAACTGCTGCTCACGAATACACTACAAAAAATTAGTTTAGTTATTTTTACAAGAAAATAAAAGAAAACTTTTATCGAAAATGGTAAAATAGTAATTACTCTAAAGGTCGTTTACACCCAGTTCTTATGCAGCTAAGAAACATACCACGGCTATGACTCTCGAAAAAAGACACGCTCAAAGAATTCTGCAGAAAATTATGACATTTATTGTTAACAACGCACAAAACAATGGAAATAAATCAAAAATTTGATGGAAGAAATTTGTAAAATTCATAAATGCGTCCTATAGAGAAATGTCCAGAGATTCAGAAAATAATAAATTCAGTCAATTTATATAATTGGTTTGGGTTCTACAACCGCTTAAAGTAAAGCATTTTTTCTGTTCGCAGCAAATTCGAAATTTTTCGAAATACAGTTAATTTTTGAGATTGATTTTTTAGTAAACTATACAACTTAATTTAATTCAAAGAGAAATGGAGAAAAACTTGTCTTCCTGTTTCCACTCTTTTACAAATATAGTTGTTTTGGCCTGGTAAGTCCACCATAGACCAGATATTCACACTACGCCAAATGCTGGAAAAGCCGCAGCGCCGTCAAGGTTGGAAAGAGCTTCTCCGAGCCTTTTGTTAGCAAGCGAGACTTCAGACAAGGCGATGCCCTCTCCTGCAACCATTTCAACTTTGTGATGGAGAATGTGTTACGTAAGGCCGATGTAAATAGGAAAGGGACTATCTTCTATAAGAGCGTCCAGTTGCTTGCATACGCAGATGATATCGATATCATTGGTCGTACAAGGCGAGCAGTTATTGGAGCCGTTGCTATTGAAAAAGAATCTACCAGGGTGGGTCTGGCGGTAAATAAGAGCAAGACAAAGTATATGTTTTCTTCGAGTAGAGATACACAGCGGCTGGACTCTGAGATTGATGTTGAGAACTATACTTTTGATGTCAAGGATTTCGTCTACCTTGGCGCCACCGTCACAATGAATAGCGATGTCAGCATGGACATCAAGCGGAGAATCACTCTTGCCAATAGATGTTACATTGGTCTAAGTAGGCAAATGAATAGTAGAGACCACTTCCGCCAGATGAAACTAATACTCTATAAGTCTGATGATGGTCTGATGAAAATTCCCTTGTAGTGTTTGAGCGGAAAGTACTCCATAAGATCTTTGGCCATCTACGCATTGGCAACGACTACCGCATACGATGGAACGATGAACTCTATGAGCTCTACGACGACATTGACATAGTCAAGTGAATTAAGATCCAGCGGCTCCGCTGGCTAAGTCATGTTGTGCGTATGTATGAAGAAGCTCCTGCGAGAGCGTTCTTCAATGCGAGTGTCGAAGGATGGCGACGAAAGGGCAACTCATGCCTTTGCTGGAAGGACCAGATAGTGAGCACACTAGCTACTTTTGGTAGCACCAATGGGAGACGCCTGCAGGACAGCTTTAGATCAGGCCGTAATTCGGTAACGAATTGTTATGGTCAGTAAAGCGGAAGAAGGTAAAAGGTTGAGTAGAGTATTAGCAAATTATTCAAATGCATTGAATATTTACGGCTGTCATGCAGCAGTGTAATTTCGTTGGCCAACCATCTATACAAAAGCTATAGCCAGTCAAGAGGTAGAAAAAAAATTAACTTAGGACTTAAGGCTATAACTGCCCTCCCAATGAAAGATGTTATGAGGCGTCTAGAGGAGTGAACTGATAACGGGTAAGAAGAAGCAGAATTAACAGAGGTGTTTATCACCTCAGCAGGTCAAAGCTTGTCGTATGAGACGACTAACAATGACACTGGGTTCTTTAGACACCAGTAGAACCACCCCAGGCCTTAAAAGGGTTAGAGTTTGGGACCCACCACGTAACACTACAATTCAAATGAAAGAATATAATTACATCAGGCCGTAACCCGATAATGGGTTGTTTTGGTCAGTTATGAAGAAGTTGCCACTTTCTTAGAACTAACTTTTCCTAGTACTCTGCTACTTAAACCACACTGCCGTTCGCGTTTTGGCCAAAATACTTACCACTTATTGAAATAACTGTTTAAAGCAGTGCTTGGCAACACAACATAAATCTGCACTTTATTGGCTGCCATGACGCCGCCACAACTTGACATGAAACAAATAATAACAAACATTTCTAACAGTGTTTTCTAAGTCAAAGCATATAGTTAAAATATATAACCTTAAATAAAAATCTATTTTGGAATGCGTTAAATCAAAACGTCGCAATGAGATTGTCCGATATCGTAGCGCGGCCAAAGCATAATCCAGACCATGAGCGCACGGGTGGTACGAGCATTTTGACCAGCGGCAGGACCAGTTTTGCTGGCAAATATCGTGGCAGCGTACGTTCGCTGCGAAAATCCGTGCAATTTGATGAGAACGTGCACACTGTGTTCATAACCGATGACGAAGACGATGACGACTATTTTGGAGCACGCGTTGCGCTTATACCAGATCTGAACAAGCTTATGGAAGATATGCGCGCCAGAGATGATGACAAATATGTTTATTTGACCTATATGCTGCCACCGGAGCATGAATTTTTTACGCCATATAGCCTGCATGTGGTGCCCTTCCAAAAGCTAAACATACGCAAGCCGTATTATACGGTTACACGCAGTGGCGTCACACTTTGGCGTTTCACGGAGCATTACTTTACGCCGATTCGGCAATGGCAGCAGGAATTTCATCAGTTTCTTAGCATTATAGAGATACGCACCTTTGCCGTGTTTCGCTTGTGGAAGGGCTTCAAGGTGTGGGAAAAGTCGGTCAAGTGGCGCAAAATGGCTGCAGCGCGTGCTCGTTTATCGGAAACACTTATTATACTGCAACCTCAATTGGCCAGAGCGCTAATACGTATGCGCCAAGAGCTGGTGCAGCTGGAGCAGCTAAGCTTTACCGATGTTAGCGTTATAGAGGAATGGCATCCATTTTATTTTTTAGAAACACACATGCAACTCTACGAATATCTGAATCATATGTTCAATAACTTTCGGAATCATGCTTCGCGTTATCTACGTAAGTTGCGCATTTCTATAAAGCTTATAATTTAGTTGAAAGTAAGAGCACTTTATGCATTTAGTGCGTAGCTGTACGGAGGCCATACTGGCGCGTGGTTTCTACCCGGATGACGAAATAAACTATTATCCTTCGCTTAAGAAAATGCGTGAAAATCACACTTTTACGGATCGTGCGCGTAAGCGGCAGTTCTGCAAAACGCTGACCAAGTAAGTTATACTGATAGTTGACCATACTTTTACAGCTATAAAGTGCAGCTCTGCTCCAACAGCTTCCTAACCTTTTGCGATAATATGATGTACCAGATGTTGTATCGTGTGACCTGTCGCGGTTTCTGCGACTTGGCAACTTCCTTGCAGCTGCAACATTCTTTTGGGCCCACAAATCAATTTATTTTGGAAAACCTAAATTTCGATGATCAAATGGAAAAGAGACGTCTTTCGGATGCACCACGGCAACCATTTTTTCAAGCCACGCTGCACTTAAGGCCCGATTGCATAGAAATAGATCCTTCAGAGAATATTATGAAAGCTGTATTTCAACGCATCACCAACTTAATGCTAGACGTCGTGCTACAAATCGATCCCTTTACTTCCGATGAAATGTACACCTTGTACACCATGTACGTTAAGTTAGGTTTAAGTCTAATGCTTTTATATAAACCAGTGTCACACCTACAGGCCCTCTATATTGGGACGTCAAGAGGAGTGCTTGTATAAAAGCTCGCCTGATCTGGCTTTTCTCTTGCGTAATGATAGAGCATTTCAACTTCATCGGTAGGCAGATTCGCACTTAAAAGTAATCCTAGCCTAATCTTGCATATATTTTACCCTGCCTTCTAGAAAAGCCATTTTTAGCACAATACATAGCGCCTATGAGAACGCTCTACTCTATACCGAACGTTACAATGCCATACGCGAAAACTACGAAATCGATAGTAATACGGATCCGGACGAGCTGGTGTTGGAGCGCGGTTTGTTTCAACCAGCACCTATTAACTTTATATATACTTATAATAACTAATTCTCAGATCTGGAACAGTTACGTGCCTACTGCGAGCGCTACTGCAACAATCTACGCGCATTGGATGGCATTATGGAAACCGTAAATCTGGGCGTACTAAAAGTGGCTCAGAACAATTTTAAGGAAACTGTTACGCCTATATGCCATAAATTGCAAAACGTTTTAGCACTTTATCTGCCAGAATTGGCTGGCGAGGAGACCACCATTGTTTATGACGCCACGGCGGACTTCTTGATACGCATACAATACGAGCCGTTCGAGACGCTGGAGCTGGTCAACCATTTACATTTTTTGGATAACTCACATTTGGAGATGGCTGGGCTATTCAAACGCATTGACTACGTGCACGATCTGCTGCTAATAATTAAGGACTTTGGCATACCTATTAATGATGAGATTAAAGAAGACTATATGGACACTGAGGATTACATGAATCGTACACAGGAAACGTTGACTGAAATAATGGAAAAACGTCAGGACTTTGTAGATCAGCTGGCTGAGTCCATGATGGAAGACATAGCCGCCTTGAAGGAGGAGATACACCAAGTGGCCATACAAGTTACAGAGCCTTGGCTGCTGGAGGTAAGTGACAATTCACAAGAGGCAAAACGTGATATATACGTCTGTAACTATACGACTTTGATTTCACTTCATTTCGCTGCAGATTAAATCAGATCGCACGGAAGTTGTTAAAAAGCTGGAATTCTTGCTAGACAGCCTGAATGGTTTTCGTCTACGCGCCGATCAGTTCATTGGCTATCAAAAGGAGTTCAAAATCGATCTCATCATGTACGAGGAACTGGATCAAGCCTTTTATGACACACGCATGCGAGAAAATCTATACAATACGCTGGAGAACTGGGAAACATCATTGGCGGAATGGAATGAAGCCGATTTTAGCACTTTGGTTGTCGCCGATATGATCGAATTGAATAGCAAGACCATTAAAAATTGTCTTCAGTTTATGAAATACTTGCCCGAGAACAACATAGTGCCCACTTTACATAAGTCTGCGGAAGCCTTTAAGGATAAATTGCCCGTACTTGGCTATTTGCGCAATCCTAATTTACGACCCGTAAGTTATTTTCGCTTATATTTCAGCTTAACTTATTTAGCTACTTTTAGCGCCACTGGATGGAAATCGAAACGTTGCTGGGCAGAAAGTTCTTTCAGGAGAAGGACATCGTTATTGCCACCTATGCACAACAGCATGCCTTTGATAGTGAGGCGACTGCTGAAGCGCTTATGCAAATCTCCTCTCAAGCAACGGGTGAAAGTCAGCTGGAGAATATGCTCAAGAGCATTGAGGCTATATGGAAAGAAACCGAATTAGCCATTGTTTCGCATCACGATCAAAAGGATGTCTTCATACTTGCTGGCACCGAAGAGTTGCAAGCTGTTCTGGATGATTCCAATATCAATATTAACACAATAGCTTCCTCGAAGTTTGTTGGCCCCATACGTACACGCGTGAATACTTGGATAACAAATCTGGACCAGTTTGGCAAAACATTTGGTAGCTTACAATTTCTAAACAAAAAAAAGTCAAATAAGTTATTCCTGTCTATTCTTTTTGCTATTTGCAGAGGCTTGGATGGATTGCCAGGGCTCGTGGATATATCTGGAGGCCATATTCGCATCGGCAGACATACAACGCCAATTGCCCCAAGAGGCCAAAATGTTCTTTCAAGTAGACAAGAGCTTTAAAGATATACTTCGACAGGCTAAGAAGGTTGTCTTAGCTTTGCCCACCATGGCGGATGTGGATATTTATAAAGAGCTGGTAGAGAACAATCGATTGCTGGATCTAATTGCACGTGGTCTGGAGGCCTATTTGGAAGTAAAACGTGTTGTGTTTCCCAGGTAAGTTCTGCTGGCATTTCTTAAAAGTTGCTTGTGGCCGACAATCGGCTAAAAAAATCGTCCAGATTTGATGTGTGACGCCGTGTCCAGACGTGCGGCAGCCATGATTCCTTCTCAAAAGTCAATAACAAGTGAATGAATTAATTGAAATTTAGAGACCTTTCTCTTCTTGTATCTATTTCTCTCGATTTTGGTCATATGCCTCTTCAGCCCCATTCTCTATCGTCTATTCCTAATCGAGATTAGCCCTAGCAACTCGTTACCGCGTTTCCACTTTATCGAGGACGTCCCTTCAGTCGCGCCGTTTCCACTCCATGATACTTGTTACCAGTTAGTTAGCTTGCCAACTAGGCCTGAAATTGCGTCGTAGTGTTGCAACAAATTACTTTAACTCTTTGGTTTCCTAGATTCTACTTCTTATCCAATGACGAATTACTTGAGATTCTGGCCCAAACGCGCGTGCCGCAGGCAGTACAGCCGCATCTACGAAAATGCTTCGATGCCATCTATAGACTGGAATTTGGTCAAAAGGATATTGGTGATGGCGAAATGGTTACCACAAACGATATCGTTGCCTTTCTTTCACCTGAGGGCGAAAAACTGCAATTCGGCAAAGGACTGAAAGCGCGTGGTGCTGTTGAAGAATGGCTTAGCAAGGTGGAGGATGCCATGTTCCTGTCGGTGCGACGCTATATGCGCTTTGGCTATCAATGCTATGCAACCAAAGAGCGACACATATGGTTTCAGGATCATCCTAATCAGGTGGTGCTCACAATATCGCAGGTTATTTGGGCCGCCGACATACATCGCATTTTTGATGCAAAAGACAGTAATCCTGCAATTATTATGGAAAAAATGATGAAATTTGAGCGCAAGTGTCTAAAGGATCTGGGCGACCTGGCGGCCCTAACACGCACAAACATCACTTCTCTATTGCGTAAGATACTCTGTGCACTAATTACGATCGATGTGCATGCCAAGGATTCGGTGCGCATGCTGGTCGAGAAAAGCGTGAACAAGTCGTAAGTACAGGCCCATTTCGTGTGTGTTCTCATTTATTTTATTAGCTCTTCCTTAGTTCCGACTTCAACTGGCTCAAGATGTTACGTTTCTATTGGGCCAATGAAACCGAAACGGTCTACACACGCATGGCTGCCGCGAATATACCCTACTATTATGAATACCTTGGCGCTGGCGGTGTATTGGTGCTAACACCGCTTACCGATCGCTGTTATTTGTGTTTGATGGGCGCCTTTCAAATGGATCTGGGCGGTGCGCCCGCTGGACCCGCCGGTACTGGCAAAACGGAGACTACCAAGGATTTGGCCAAGGCGTTGGCAAAACAGTGCGTGGTATTCAATTGTTCCGATGGCTTGGATTACAAAATGATGGGTCGCTTCTTCTCGGGTCTAGCCCAATGTGGTGCCTGGTGCTGTTTTGATGAGTTCAATCGCATAGACATTGAGGTTCTGTCTGTGATTGCTCAACAGCTCATCACCATACGCACGGCTAAGGTCATGAAGCTTAGACGGTAAGTCTCGAACGCAAAGCAACACATCTTAAACTTAACTACTTACTTCCTTGAATGCCACACAGTTTCGCCTTTGAGGGTCGCGAAATCAATCTAATTCCTTCGTGCTGCGTCTTTATTACCATGAATCCAGGCTATGCCGGTCGTACTGAGCTGCCCGACAACTTAAAGGCGCTCTTCCGTCCCATATCTATGATGGTGCCCGATTATGCGCTCATTTCGGAGGTTATACTTTACTCAGAGGGCTTTGAGGATCCCAAGATTTTAGCACGCAAGATGGTGCAAATGTATCAGCTGTGCAGTCAGCAACTAAGTCAACAGAATCACTACGATTTTGGCATGCGTGCCGTCAAATCCGTGCTGGTTATGGCGGGCGCTTTGAAGCGTGCCTCGCCAGACCAGCGCGAAGATATAACGCTCATTGCTGCTTTGCGTGACTCTAATATACCCAAGTTTCTGGCGGATGATGCTGTGCTGTTTCGTGGTATTTTGAGCGATCTGTTTCCCGGCGTGGAGCTGCCCGACTCACAGCATCCGGACCTGGAGGAGGGCCTACGCCTGGGCCTACGCACCGATCATTTACAACCTGTGCCCACCACCATACGCAAGTGTCTGCAACTATACGAAACCATGTGCGTGCGTTGGGGCGTCATGTTGGTGGGGCCTACGGGTGGTGGCAAGTCAGTGGTGCTGCATGCGCTGGCCTTTGCTTTATCCCATTTGTTTGAAAATGGTGTGCAGGATCCAAACTTTCGGCCTGTAAACATTATAACCATGAATCCCAAGGCGGTGTCTATGAATGAGCTTTACGGCTATGTGGATCTCAAGACGCTGGAATGGCAGGATGGTTTGCTGGGCACTGCCGTGCGCATGGCAGTTAATGTCGAGGGTAAGTTACAGCTAGCGTTGAACTCCATAGCCTTATTAATGAGCGTTACGTATTGCTGCAGATGAGATACATCAGTGGATCATGTGCGATGGACCTGTAGATGCTGTTTGGATTGAGAACTTGAACACCGTACTGGATGATAATAAAATGCTGTGTTTGGCCAACTCTGAGCGCATAAAGCTTACCGCCTGGATACACATGCTCTTTGAGGTGCAGGATTTGCTGCAGGCCTCGCCCGCCACTGTCTCACGTTGCGGCATGGTTTATGTTGATCCAGCGGATTTGGGCTGGGTGCCGCTTATAGATACCTGGCGTGAAGTGGACATGGGCACTAAGCTGCCAACGGCGCTAGCAGAGTTTATGTACCAGCTATTTATGACACAATTTGAACGCGCATTGAAGATCGAACGTAAGCGTGCCGTCTATGCCATACACCAAGTGGTGGGTTCCAAGGTGCAGCTCTGCTGCTCGCTTATCTCCTCACAAATAGAGGAGGTCAAGTGGTCTGCTCTAAACGGCGAAGATGCTAAGCATCTTTTGGTCAAGATATTCGGCTGGTGTGTGCTATGGGCCGTTGCCTCGAATTTAAAGGATCCCGAAAAAATTTCATATGAGGAGCAATGGAGCAAGGCCATAGGCAACCATAGCTACATGGAGTAAGCATGCTCTTAGTTTTAGCATTTTCCTATATATATAAAACAAAAATTTCTTGCAGTTTACCCAAAAAAAGCATGTGGAATTACTTTGTCAACTTGCAGACTCGTGAATGGAGCGATTGGCATGAGATTATGCCCAAGTTTGTGTTCAATGCAGAAATTTCGTACTATGACATGCAAGTGCCCACAGTGGATACAACCAAATATGGGTGAGACCTTAAACATCAGCGCATCAATCTAGCGCTTTAACATTATGCTCCACACTCTTAACAGCTACGTCACGGATTTGCTTTTCAAGCGGGAATATCCCGTCATGTACACAGGTGAGACAGGTGTCGGCAAGACTGTGCTGGCCGTTAGCTGCATGAAGCGTTTGTCTGAGGGTCGGGTCATACCCGTTATATTGAATTTCTCGGCGCAGACCAGCAGCATACGTACACAGGAAATGATAGAGGGACCTTTGGAAAGGCGCAAGCGCACTCAACTGGGTGCACCCATTGGCAAGACCGTCATCATATTCATTGATGATGTCAACATGCCTAAATTGGACACCTATGGCAGTCAGGCGGCTATAGAGCTGTTAAGGTGCGTTTAAGCCCAGCTAATCCCTAAAATTCAAACTAACCCTGTTGTTATATAGACAATTTCTGGACTTCAAGGGCTTCTACGATCGTGAAAAGCTCTTTTGGAAGGAGATAATGAATGTGGTATTGGGTTGTGCTTGTGCACCACCTGGTGGCGGTCGAAATCCTCTCACGCCACGTTTTGTGCGTCATTTTGCCTTGTTCAATCTGCCCAAACCCAACAATGATGCGCTCTCACAGATATTCAAAGGCATACTAATGGGTTTCCTGGACAGCTTTTCAGCAGCCATACGTGCTTTGTCCGAGCCCATTGTCAAAGCCTGCGTTGATGTATATATGCGCGTGGCGACTGTAATGCTTCCCACACCCGACAAATCCCACTATATATTCAATCTACGCGATCTATCAAAATGTATACAGGGCATACTTCAAGCCAACAATCTCTATTATAACATGGAGAGTCAAATACTGCGCCTGTTTTATCATGAGACTACGCGTGTCTTTCACGATCGCTTGATCAATGACGAGGATAAGACACTCTTCGTTACACAAATGAACGAGGTGTGTGAGAAGCATTTCAAACGCCAGGTGGTCAAGCCCGAAGAACCACACATACTCTTTGGTGACTTTATGATCTTTGGCAAGCCCAAAAACGAGCGCGTCTACGAAGAGATCAAAAATCACGACAAGCTAGAGAGTGTGCTCAATGATTATATAGTTGATTACAACTCGGGCGGAGTGGGCAAACGCATGAAATTGATACTCTTTCAAGATGCCATGGAGCATACGGTGCGTCTAGCGCGTCTTTTGCGCAGCGATCGTGGCAATGGTCTGCTGGTGGGCGTCGCCGGCATGGGCAAGCAGTCTCTGACCAAACTGGCGGCACATGTCAATGAGTACAATTGCTGGCAAATTGAGATGCGGCGTAACTACGATTTGAGCTCTTTTCATGAGGATCTGCGCGTACTCTATCGCATTGCAGGCGTAAGCAACAGCTCCTATTAGCAGCAGCTCCTGACTGCAGCACTAAACTATTGACTCTTTTACAGATCGACAATAGTCCTGTGGTATTCCTTATGATAGACAGTCAAATTGTTGAAGAAGAGTTTCTAGAAGATATTAACAATATATTGAATTCCGGCGAGGTGCCTAATTTATTTGAGGGCGATGATTTTGAAAAGATCATTTTAGATGCACGTGATGCCTGCAATGAAGCGCATAAGCCAGAAGTAAGCTATAGCTGTATATACTGTTCTAGAGTTGAGCGTGATTCGTGATCGTGATTTATAAACATCTAAGAAATATTATGATTAAGTTAACTTCGAAGCAGCATTAGAACTCACGAAAGCTGGCAGGCCTCAGAGAACAACTCTTGGGGCTTGGCGATTTGTGAAAATGTGACATCACAAGTAGAATGCCACTTGATAGTTTTTGTAAAAGTTGCATTATGCAATTGGTCTTGAATTGGTTTTAAGTAACGATAAAGTTACAGCGCGAAAATTCATCTTGAGTTTCCCGTAAAAAAAGCATTTCGTGGTCGTGAAATTCACATTCCCAACTCTTAATTGGCACTCAATGAAATTGCTTTAACTGAATTTACTTTATTGCTAGGGTTGCAATCGTGAGTTGATCTATAAGTTCTTTATTAATCGCGTGCGCAATAACCTACATGTGGTGATGTCGATGAGTCCGGTGGGTGATGCTTTTCGACGTCGTTGTCGCATGTTTCCGTCGCTGGTTAACTGCACCACCATCGATTGGTTTACAAGTTGGCCAACGGAAGCACTGTACTCGGTGGCCCTGGGACTACTAACCAAGATTGCCGCAAAAATGGAAGATCGCATTGCTCTGGCCAGCACCACGGTGTTCATGCATAAGGTACATGACAACGTACATATGATACATAATATAACGATATTTTTTGATCGATTTCACTGCAGACTGTCGAGGAGGCTTCCGTGCGTTTCTATAAGGAGATGAAGCGTCATTACTATACCACACCCAGCAGCTATCTGGAGCTGCTGAAGCTCTACCAGAGTCTGTTGAAAGTGAAAACCATAGAGATCAAGGCCAAGCGTAAGCGTATTAGTAGCGGTTTAAACAAACTGCTGGAGACCAACCAAGTGGTAAGCGATATTATATATGTACATACAACTCGCGCTGCGAATAGTTAACTCAATGGTTGCACTCGATAGATTGCGCTCATGCAAAAGGAGCTGGAGGTGATGGTGCCACAGCTGGACGAAAAGTCCGCGCTCATGAAGTCGCTGCTGGACAATTTGAATACGGAATCAAAGGCCGCAGATGCAGTCAAAGAGTCTGTTATGGAAGACGAGAACAATGCTAAGGAAAAAGCGGGTGTAGCTCAAGCCATTTCTGAAGATGCTAGCAAGGATTTGGAAATAGCCATGCCCGCGCTACGTGAAGCCGAAGATGCACTGAAAGGCCTATCCAAGGCGGATATTAACGAGCTAAAATCATTTACCACGCCACCGGCGCTAGTGCAGTTTTGCATGGAGGCTGTGTGCATTTTACTGGGCGCCAAGTAAGTCATACGTACAGCTTTTCTAGGTATTAAATAATACTATTCAATAATTTTTAACTGCATAGACCATCCTGGGCCTCGGCAAAAGGAATTATGGCAGATGTTAATTTCATAAAACGACTATTCGAATACGATAAGGAGCACATGAAGGACGATGTGTTGAAAAAAGTCAAGAAGTATATTGATCACAAAGACTTTGTTCCTGCGGTAAATATGGGCTTTTATGCGTTGCATAAATAATCTTGATGAAACGGGCAGATGCCCAATCCGTCCCGAAGATACCTTTTACCTTAATTTAAAATCGTTTTTGTTTTTTGCAGAAATTCGAGAAGGTCTCCAAGGTTGCCAAATCAGTGAGCATGTGGGTCATAGCCATGGATAAATTCGCCAAGGTCTATAAAGTGGTAGAGCCCAAAATCAAGCGCAAGGAGGCAGCTGAAGCCGAACTAGCAGAGGTTATGACAGTACTGCGCCAGAAACAAAAGGAACTTGCCGCCGTTGAGGCTAAGATACAAGGTCTACGCGATAGTCTTGACGAGAAGCAACGTGAATTCAAGGTAATACAGGATAATGTGGATTTAACCTATGGGCGTATCAATCGCGCGGGACGTCTCACATCGGCGCTGGCGGATGAGCAAATACGCTGGCGGGAAACTGTCAAAACGCTAACCGCGGACTTGGCTTGTGTGCCGGGCGATGTGCTAGTGTCCTCCGCTTGTGTTGCCTATTTGGGCGCCTTTTCGCATGAGTATCGTCGTGATATGGCCACGCTTTGGGTGGCCAAGTGTCACGAGCACAAAATACCCTCGAGCAGTGAGTTTAATCTACTACGTGTGCTGGGCGATCCGTACGAAATGCGTCAGTGGAATGTAGATGGCCTGCCCAAGGACCCTATATCAATTGAGAATGGTATCTATGCTACAAGAGCACTGCGCTGGGCATTGATGATAGATCCGCAGGAGCAGGCTAATCGCTGGATACGCAACATGGAAAGGAATAACAATCTGCAGGTTATAAAAATGACAGATGCGTCCATGTTGCGTATACTTGAGAACTCCGTACGTCAGGGTTATCCTGTGCTGCTCGAAGAGTTGGATGAGAACATAGATCCGTCTTTGCGGCCCATACTTCAACGTGAAACCTATAAGTTTGAGGGTCGCATATATCTTAAGCTGGGCGATCAGGTTATCGACTACGATGATCACTTTAAACTCTATATGACCACCAAGTTGCCCAATCCGCACGATCTGCCCGAGGTATGCATAAACGTAACGCTTGTCAACTTCTTGGTGACCGAGGTCGGACTCGAGGATCAGCTGCTGGCGTAAGTACAAATCGCCACATAAATAAAGTAATCTCTCTACGCATGTTTCATTATAGTGACATTGTGGCCATTGAACTGCCCGCCATGGAAGTGCAACGCAATGATCTGGTCGTACAAATTAATTCCGACAAGCAACAGCTTTTGGCGCTGGAAGACAAGGTGCTGAAGCTACTATTTAACTCAGAGGGCAATATACTCGACGATGAGGAACTTGTGGAGACGCTCAATGATGCCAAGGTAACTCCACTAAACGCATTGTTTGACATGATACTCATATTTGATTTGCAGGAAACCTCACTGATCATTGCCGCACGTCTTATCGATACGGAGGAAACCGAAAAGATTATTACAGCTTCTCGTGAACGTTATCGCATATTGGCCTCACGTGGTGCCATACTCTACTTTGTTGTAGCTGGCCTCTCTGAGATCGATCCTATGTATCAGTATAGCTTGAAATACTTTTCACAGGTATTTTGCAATGTTATACGTCTTGATCATCCGGCTATGGACACCGAAAAACGCATTTCCACGCTTATGAAGGATGAACTAAAAGCCATATACGATAATATCTCTCGTGGTTTGTTTGAAAATCATAAGCTCATATTTAGTTTTTTGCTGGCCTTGTCAGTGGAGAGGCAGGAGCTTCGAGTCTCCGATGACGAATTCAATTTTCTAACACGTGGCGCCGTGGGTCAAACGCGTCCGAAGCCACAGCCCACTGGTGTCAAATTAAGTCAAATGGAGTGGGATGCATGCTTATTTTTGGAGGACAACTTCAAGACAGCTTTTGCTGGTTTCAGTGACGAGATAGCCACACCCTTCTATTTGCAAATTGAGGGCAACCGTGAGATATTTGACTATGCAAACACCAGACAACCGCCCACGGACAAATGGAATAGAAAACTGAAGATATTCCAAAAGCTTATGTTTATGGCCACATTCCGCAAGCCACGTTTTCTGATAAATGTGGTGGGTTATCTCAATGGTACCGTGGGCAAGTACTTTACCGAAGTAAGCGCCTCGGGCACACAGCTAACTACAGTGTAGGTTACAGTTATGCCATATTAGGAACAACTTTAATAGAATAAGTTCTTTGCTTGCAGCTTTCTTGACACTTCGAACGTGACACCATTGGTATTTGTGCTGTCCACTGGCTCGGATCCCATGTCTGGTTTCCAAAAGTTTGCCGTGGAAATGAAATATACAGAGAAGTATTACTCTATTTCATTGGGACAGGGTCAGGGACCAGTAGCAGAGAGCTTAATCGATAAGAGCTCACAATTGGGTCACTGGGTGTTTCTGCAAAATTGTCATTTGGCCACTTCGTGGATGCGCACACTGGAGACCATCGTGCGCAATCTAACTCTGGGCATAACCAAGGCTCATACGGACTTTCGCATGTTCCTTTCGTCCATGCCTATTAAAGATTTTCCCATAAGTGTGCTGCAAAACTCTGTGAAGATTACCAACGAGCCACCCAAAGGCATTAAGGCTAATGTTATTGGTGCGCTGGGGGATCTGGACAAGGATTTCTTTGAGAAGCATATCCAAAATGGCAACTGGCGTGCTATAGTTTTTGGTCTGTGTATGTTTCATGCCGTGCTTTTGGAACGCCGCAAATTCGGTCCACTTGGTTGGAATATTACTTATGAGTTCAATGAAAGCGATCGCGAGTGCGGTCTTAAAACATTGGACTTCTTTATCAATCGCGAAATTTTAGAGGCTGTACCCTGGGAGGCCATATTGTATATTAATGGTGAGATCACCTGGGGCGGTCGCGTTACCGACTATTGGGATCTGCGCTGCTTGCGTACCATACTTACTATCTTCTCATCGGAGCGCATTATTAATCCAAATTACAAATACTGCCGCGGCGATACCTATTATCGTGATCCGCGCAAGAAGACGCTGTCGGAGTATGCAACCCATGTGCAAGATTTTCCAGTACTCGAAGATCCCGAAATCTTTGGCATGAATCAAAATGCCAACATTGTTTTTCAAACCAAAGAAACTGAGTTTTTTATAATGACGCTGCTGCTGGGCCAGCCACGTTCTTCCGCCGATGAGGGCCAGGCTTTGGAGAACGACATTTGCTTGCAGGTCATTGATCGTATACAGAAGGCGTTGGCCAAGAGTATAAAACGTGAGCCTCTACATGATTCGCTCTCTGTGGTAAGTAGTAGTCGCACTTGGAAACAAAACAATGTTCACTATAAGTTATATGTTCTCTCAGCTGGACAGCAAAGGTCAAGTGCCCTCATTAACAACGGTGTTGGTCCAAGAGATAGATCGTTTCAATATTTCGCTGCATATCATACACGATAGTCTAGTCAATTTGGCTAAGGCCATTAAAGGTCTGGTGGTAATGTCCGAGGATCTGGAAAGCGTGTTTAAGTCGTTGCTGGCTAATTTAGTACCCGCCATGTGGGCCAAGCGTAGCTTTTTATCGATTAAGCCGCTGCCCAATTATATTGTGGACTTTCAGCGGCGCATTGACTTCATACAATATTGGGCAGAGCATGGCGCTCCACATTCCTTTTGGATTAGTGGCTTCTTCTTTCCACAATCTTTTCTGACCGGCATCCTGCAGACATATGCGCGCAAGCGTGTGCTGCCCATTGACTCGCTAAAGATTGATTTTGATATAATTGAGATGGAGCTAGTGCAGCAGGATTTCTTCGAAATGCATAATAGAGGTGAAAATGTAAGCGAATGTATGAGTATGTATGAGTGTCATTTGTGACTTCTTGAATTTCCCACATACTGTGGCTTGAAAGTACCACGACTTATCGATAAATGTCAGTGTTGATCAACACTGACTTTAATGTGTGTTTAAAGCGGGAAATTCAAAAAGTCACGCTTTCTGGTTCTTGTAAATTTTGCAACTAATGCCCAAAACGTGCAATACTGTTTATTTTGCAGGATGCCAAACTTTATGGTAAATTAGAGAAAAGCACCGATGCCATGATCAATGTGCATGGCATTTTCATAGAGGCAGCACGCTGGGATTTCCGTGAAGGTGGACTTTGCGATGCCAAGTTTGGCGAGCTATATACACGCATGCCCGTGATTAGGTTTATGCCCTGCCTGGATATTATGCCAGTTGTGCGCTATGAGGCGCCGCTCTATAAGACTCAGCAACGCTCTGGCGTGCTTTCCACAACCGGACATTCCACAAATTTTGTTTTATCCGTGCTGTTGCCCAGCATTAACGAGCCGGAATTTTGGATTATGCGTGGCACCGCATTGGTGTCAGGCGTAATGGAGAATGTTTGCTAGTATATTTTATTGTTTAAAATAAATTAATTTATTTATGCTGCATATATCAAAGCGTCTTTATTCATTTAGCTTAACTACAAATTGGTTCTTTTAAAGGCATTGCCCATAATTGTATAACATATGTATATTTACTAGATTGCATATATATATATATGGAAACTTATGCAGTATGTATGTATATAGGGAGTGGTTTTTACCAAAACTGGAAGCTTCCCACAGTCTAACTATATTTCTTTTTAAAAAAAATTTTGATAATAAACAAAATAGGACAAATTACACTAATCCACTTAAATTTACAAACAAATGTTGCTAGCATTGTATACCAATAAGCATTATGAGGTGTCTATGTACAAAGTACTATTCATATGGCTATAGATTTGCTCGCTTCTTTTTCTAAGTAATACTGCCGTTCTAGTGGCTCTATCGAGGCTTGGAAGTGGTTGTGGTATGGGATTTTGGTTTTCTATATCGTTAGTTACATATATGGAATGGTAAATTAGTACAAAACTTAATAACTAAATATTGCCAAAATCAGGGTTTGCTCTAATGTCTGTTTAAGTACTTAGTAACTAATTATAAAATTTAACTACTATATCAAAAAAAAAAACAAAAAAAAAAGACAAACAGAAAAAATAAGAAACAAACCGTACAAAATCGTTCGAGTTCAAAGTACCAAAAAGGGGAAGCACAAAAATATGCATGAGTGGGTTACATCTAAAGCTTTTTACTTCCATCAATATCAATGCTGAGATCCGGCAACGAGCCGCGTGCATGTAGCAGGCTGCGCTTTTCCGGATCCTTAATTTTCTTTGGCTTTGGCCGATTCGTTTTCGTATAACGATTTATAACACCTTCCGTTTCATCCATCATGCGCAAAATCAGCGTTTGATCCGACGAGTCCAACGGCGCTATGGAAATATCACGCACGGCACGGAACTTGCCGCAATTGTTAAGATGTTCGTTCTCCAAACGGAAAAAGTTCCAAACAAAACGACTAAAAGTATAAATGTAAATTAAATGCTTGCAGTATAAAACAATAGAAACCAGCAGTTACCGAAAGACTTCCAAAATGCCTGTTATAGAGGTCATTATATCACCGCTAACTATTTTCATTTCAGTTAGATAAAACGAAAGCACCCAAATGAAACGCAAAGCCAAGTCCTCAATTATGGCAAAGTAGTAAAAGCCCTATAAAGCAAGAAAATCAAAAGATTAAACGATTATATAATGGCATATTAGCAGTAGCAAACTTACCGTAGACGAGTAGACCACCTCTTCGCGCAGAAAAGTGTTTTCACCAGCGTTCTTATCGAACAGACCCCAATCCATTTTGATATCCCAAGTGTAGGCATAACAAGAAGACACAATTGAAGCGACTATCCACAGCCAGGTGTACGGATTGTCAAAAGTGCTGGCATAGTTTGCTGTAAACAAAATCCAATAGATATAAATACACAAATTAAGTTTTAAGCAAAACTTGTGCCACTCACCACTATTCACGCCTTTAAGAGTGGCAAAAATTACTACCAAAAATGTGGTTGAATATTTGCCTGCATTGACCAAATGAGGAAACGCTTCACGCGTGTCACGGTAACGCCGTAGACACTGTGCAAAACGAAACCAAGCAGGCAGACAATTAACAATTGGCCGTATATAAATGGATTTTTCCATGCATATTGAGGCATCTCGCGCCTCTGACCAGTTACCATTTGTAAAGTAAAAACATATGAGATATTCAAAATCCAATATTGCCGTGGCCAGTGAGTTGAGCTGATCGCCCAGCCAGAAATCTGCGAAACCCACATGAAAGAAGGGTGCAGCCAAACAGCGGCCCGTAATGCGCAGTAACCAAAATCTTGCATCATGATGCAGCACATGAAAGGGATTTATCAGAAACAAGACCATGATTAAGGTCAACGTTAGTGGGTTTATAAAGGCAGGTATGCTTAGACTGGCGCTATACAAAAAGCTCAACATGCTCAAGGTCCAGACGACGCCAAAAATAGCTGCCAGCTCCATGAGATGTTGTTCCGATAGATGATTGCGCGGATCCAGCTCAAAGATAAGCACATGATTCACACCAGACGAACGCCAGCCATAGATGTTAACGCCAATCAGAAAGATAAACTCAATAAGCAGTAAGGGACCACGATACAGACGAAAAGTAACCTTTAGATTTTCGCTACCAATTTCATGGAATAAGGCTGATAGCACCACTACGATGCCCAGCACTATAAAACTGCCAGAGAAGAGGCCCACTTTAAATGTCGTCCAGGGACTTTGTTGTTCTCCAAGTGGTGGTACGCGCAATCTTTTCATGGCACGCTGACGATCACCGCCCTCCAGTTCGCCAGTGACTGTCGTCTCGGTCTCATTGATTATGTTGTCAATGTCTTTGTTGGTGAAAAAGTGCGAGGCCTCAACATACTCCTGACGCCATTTGGCACCGCTGTCCACGCGCAGCAGCTGCAAAAATGCACAATACGACAGTTAATAAAGTAGCTCAAAGTGGCAATTGCAGCAGCTGTTGCATCACCTTGTCGTGCTTCTTGAGTATCTTGCGAAATCCCGTATGGTTTAAATTCTGATAGTTTTGCAACAGTATCAAACTCAAATAGAACTCACTGAAAGCCAATTTCAGTTCACGCGCCTTGCGATCCGGCATAACAGCATGGCGTTTCTGGCCCTTAGACTTTTTGGCACTACGTTCGGACTCTTCAATGCAGGTCTTAAGCTCCGCATTCAAATTGGCAAATTTGCGCGTTGCTTCGGCCAACTTCTCCGAATAGAATGTGTTGATTTTCTTTAGCTCTTTGTCACAGTAGTGAAAGAAGTTCTCATCAAAATTGGCAAAGTGACGTTTGAGCACCTCATCCTCCACGCTATCAACAGAAGGTGCCTCCTCGACGGCCAAATAAAGCATGGCTTTCATCTCCTGCAATGCAAAAAGCGATCAGTAAATCAATTCAATTGTTTTCCCGTTTTGTTTGAGCTTACCTCATAGTTAATGTACTGCTTGCGCCACTCGGGCGTAATATGCGCCGATAAATGCTCGGCAAACTTCATATTGTAGCCAGCAGTTCCAGACCCTTAAGACCCTCTCTATGAGCTATATAACGCGCCCTTGCACTGCAATTATATATAAGTACATCGAAAGTTTTGTTTTAGTTTTATTTAAATGCAACAAACATTATGGCCCAATCGCAATTAAACGCTTCAGTGGTTCAGTCTAAATTTGGCCTTGCCACCGCATACCATGAACACGTATCATATCAAATAGAGACACTGTCCAAGTGATTTGTGAATTTATCTACAGCCCATATACAATATATAACACTCCATTATACGCTTGACAATATCTAATCAGCAAACAGATATACAATTAACGTGCCATCATAAATTTGTACAAAAGTTAAGCTAAGCAGCCGTTGCACGTTGCACAGTGGTTAAAATTCTTAAATATGTTGCTATTAACCAACTAAGAGTTCAAAAAGGAGTCGAAACTCAATTACAAGCAGCAACACTCAATTTCAAACAGATCATATTGAATTCCAAGAAGTTATATTTTCTGTCACGTCATGTATCACGCTTTGCTTGCTTATATCTTAAGTTAAACTATTTATTTGTTTTTCTTATTATTGAATACGTGCGTAGTCATTAAAAATTTGGTGCAGAGAGTCGAAACGGTGCCCGACAGTGTGACACCCTTTACTATTATTCCTATGAAAATCATATTTATATTGAAAATTTTTGTATAAAAGCGTTGAAGGACATGGGTGTTACTAAGGTTACTGGACTGCGTGGGGTGGGTATTGATTCCACAAATTATCAACATTGTTTCGTTTATAAGCTTAGCATGAGTCTTCGTACCAAACTTGGTGGCTCAACATAAATGTTAACCTTAACATTGCTGTAAAAAGTAAATTTTTTTGAAATTTTTAGGTGTAGGGGCCTTAAATTGCAATATTATTACTTATATCTTCTAAAGGTTCTATACGATTTAGACAGATTTTGCAAAGCTTTCAAGGTGTGCGTGTAAACAGCGAAAATTTCTCAAGGCGGAAGGGGTTGAGATATCGACATGAATCGATAAACTTGATCTTTTCCGTGAAAATGCTCATCTAATGGTAAAATTTTATTGCTCCAACTCTTAGTCTCTGAGAAACGATGTTACAACACGGACGGACGGACGGACGGGCGGACGGGTGGACTTTCTCCCACGCCTCCTTCTGCCTGTTAAATACATTGCACAAATCTATAATACCCTTTTACAATTTGTGTATAGGGTATACAAATACCCAAATACATAACGTGCTTTAGTGAAGGTTGACCTCTAAAGTGCGTTCAAGCCGAACTTACAACCCTATATGCTTGAAGTTTACACTTTTGTAGAATAGGAAAAAAAAGGAACAGGAAAACAAAAATAAACAGGGTATAACAATGCTAACAATCGATTACTATGTCATACAAATATCGTTGTTATCAGCTAGCAATTGTCGTGCAACTTTCAGAGGGAGAAGGGTATTAGATATTGTTTATCTGTCGGTCTGTCACGCTGGTTTTTCCATGCTAAAATACGCGAGTGGGGGGGACTGGAGGTGTTCATCAAATTGTGTCTTTTGGTGACGGTGGGGGGGGGGGGGTTTTGGGCGTTCCGAAAACGTGACGTCACAATCAAAATGTTTATATTTTCTGAAAAAATCTTTATATTTTCATGCGATGCTTACTTTTCTTTCGAATTCAAACATATCCTTTAAAGATCTTGCATCAAATTTTAAAGTATTGACTCTTTAAATATCTTCCTTTTGCTTTTATAACAGCAGTTATTACTCTGTGCATTCTATCTGAAATGATTCATTTGATATTCTATTCCAAGTGTCTAGGAATGCTCACAGTTGTTTTTGGTTGCATGGTTTTTTGACGTCACATTAGGGGGATGGGGTTGAGTAATTGTCACAAGGGGGAGGGGGTGGGTTCATAATCTCTTGAAATATCTTCCTTTCGCTTTTATAACAGCAGCAATTGCTCTATGCATCCTATCTGAAATGATTCAGTTGATATTCTATTCCAAGTTTGTAGGAACGCTCAGAGTTGTTTTTGGTTGCACGGTTTGTGACATCACATTAGGGAAGGTGGGTTCTCTAAACGAGACTATTTGTGGGGAGGGATTGGGTTCATAATCATAAAAATTTTTGTGGCGTCATTTATGAACAGCCCATAAAAGTATTTTGTAAATGTTGTTATATAGTATACTTAAGTATTATACATTTAGTAGTTTTTTTTTTTTTAATATAACAGATATGTTCTTTGAAGCATTCGAAACCGATTTAACTCCAGGGAGATAAAACTTGTTTAATATATATCCATCCATGGCTCGATTTAGGTTAAATTGTCTATTTGGGCAGACCTCTAAATCAACGTACAATGTCCATTTTATGTACCGCTTTTTAAGTAACTAGTTGGTAATATTTCTGTGCTCATATGGAAGAGTAGCTTAAGTGAACATAAAAAAATGTTGAGGTATTCTAGAGCTTTATAGAAGTCATTAAAAGTCAAAGTTTATGAGAGAAGAAATTTACAAGCTTTAAAAAAGGAATGGTGGCTTATTATCAACCGTATAAAGCTCCAGAACGCAATCACTTAACTAAACGCGGTCTGAATCGCGAAAATATATGCATATCCGGTTTGCAGCAATGCTTGAAATAAACCAAGCAAAGTAGACTAGAAATTCGAAAAATTCTTTTAATAATACATATGTAAACTAGCATAAACTTATCAGTTTTTTTGTATTTTTTTTTTTGGTTTTATGCTGAGTATTTGCGTATTAATTCTGTAGTTCAACACATTTCAAAGTTCGTTTTGCTTAAGTTTTTGTTGTACAAAATCAGCAATTTGTTCCACTGTAACTGGTTACGCTTCATGTAACTTACATACAGTTGGCAACGCGCGCGCTCTTCATTTATGATACTGGCTGTGTGTGTGGGTGTGTGCATTGGCTGATAAGCCAAGCAGCCAAGTTGCCAGCCAATATACAAATTTAGATATGCAAATCATATTAGCATGGCTTGTATAATGAATTGTACAAATTGGAAAATTTTTCCTCTGGCTCGGTGTTAACAAATGTCGTCGTTGTCGTGGCGCTCAGTTTAATCAATTGCACAAATATTGTAATTGAAAGTCTGTAGGGTCAACGAGTTGTGTGGTTTGTGTCTTGGCTAACAGTCGTTCAGAATAGAATTGCCAACAATATCCATAAAATTAGACACAAAGTGTGCTAATGAATCACGGAGACAGACAAATAAACAAAAACAAGCATTTTAAAGTTTATAAATAATGCTTATAACTCAATTAATGTCAAAAATTAGTGTACAAATAAGTGCGCAAACCTGTTGATTGATTAGTCTAATTGATTGATCGCTGTGCACTAAACTGCTAGACGGATTTAATGCTCTTTTTTTTAACACTTTTTTCTAAGCCTTATCAAAACGCTCATGCGTCGTCGTTCACAGATTTCCTAGTGTTTGTTACTTGTCTAAGGAACGTTGATAACGAAATAGTACTACGAAAACTAGCTGACACACGTACAGTCAGTGCCGGTTCAAGCGTATTTGGCGCCCTGTTCATTTTATTCAAAAGTCTAGAAACAAGTCCTTTTCTGGCTAAAGGACAAGGAGTCTTTTAAAAAATTAATTTAACACACAAAAAATGGAGAAATCTCTTAAATCAAGCATCTGCTGTGACTGCTGCCATAATTCAATGTGCCATAGAATATAGTTACTCACAATAGTGACCACGGTAAACCCAAGTGCAAGAATTGTACATATTTCTACATGCACTTTGCTTTTTCATTAATTAAATGCATACTACAATTAATTTTACTGTTTTCGTGAACTAACGCATTGATAAACAACTTTTTGTAGCTGGTCTTACAAATGCAAAAGTGATGTTTTCCCCCAAGGTTTTTCGTTAGAATTACAGTAAACCTTGATTGTGGTTTTGCGAATTTCTAAACATTGTAAGTTATATTTACTGTAGAGTATTTTTGTGTGTAGGGATAATTATGTTAAATGTTTTGTGCAATTTTAACTTTGAAAAGCTATATCATCAAATAAATACAAATTTTGAGGTGTAATCTTCTAATCTAATCTTCTAAAGTTTAAATATACGACTGCATACTTCCCAAATTGAAGGATTCAATTGTTGAATGATGAATTCAACGCATTTTTTAAATGCCTATGTTTAAGCAAGTGAAGTTGCTAGAAACTCTCGCTTAGCTATCTTTAAGGGTGTAACAGAAACTGGGTTTTAATTTCTATGGTGTGCTCGATGTTTGGAATTTTTCTTCAAAGTTGTCAAATCCGTATGTTTTAGCATGTGAAGTTGGTAGAAACTATCGCTTATCTATCTTTAAAGGTGTAGCAGTTAGTTTTAATTTCTATGCCATGCTCGATCTTTGAGCTAGGGATCACGAAGAGGCGCCCTATATAATTGAACGGTTTAAACAACCCTTGAGCCGGCACTGCGTAAGGCAAATGTTTGATCAATATAAATGTAGTCATTTAATGTCATGAACGCTCTCAAAAGCATATCGTGTGCGAATTTCGGAAAATCCTGATGGTGCCAGGACAACGCGCGCCTGTGATTTTATTTGAATTAGTAAAACAAAAACAAAAAAAGCAGCCAAGGACAAGCTGCAGCTAGAGCTGTGTCTTATGATTGAAAGAAAATTAATTAAAAAGCGCCAATTGAAGGCATCACGAGATTTCATTATTGCGGTTTAACTACATATACGCGTCACAGACGTCTTCGAACGTTTATGAATAATAGAAATTTGTATACAATTACATAAAATTGCAAGAGCTTGTTGTGGCATACAGATATAGTTGTTGGGGGCTTCGTTCGCTGCTCCTGTCGCGCTTGTTGTTGTTGCTCCTGTAGCTGGTATTTAATTTAAATTGTTGTCTTTATGTAGCAGTCAAACATTTCTTTGAAGCTTAAAGCATAATTAAGCACTTGATAACTTATGAATTAGTGATATACGTATATTAAGTACACTTCATTGGCGTTGTGAACCCGATTAGCATTGCATTAGACAATAAACAAAAGCAAACTTAAAAGATATATAAAGTCAGTCGGCGTGCGCGTACGCTTTAATTAAGTATAAATCAAATCAATTTTAACAAGAGGTTTAATAATGTTGCCTATTGTTGTTTTTTTTATCACAGTATGCGTAAAGCGCGCACGAAACAACAAAGAACAACGAAACAAAAAAACTGGAGGTAAAGTGGCCGATAATCATGTAGTGCTGCTAAACGCCAGCAGCTGCAATCGATAGTCCAAAACGACCGATAACCGATACCCTACGATACGATAAGCAAAAACGCTACGCTCTCCACACAAATTGTTTGTTCTTTTTTTCGCGAGTGCAATATTACTGCTGTTTGATTTCACAAGTAATCAAAAAAAAAACGCCACACATTTTTAGCCATACTGCGCATTTCTTGCAGCTAAAATATGAGCACAAACCTCAAAAACCTTAAGCTGGCTCATTTTAGCGGTGTTGGATTTGCCAGTGGCAGTAGCAGCCTGGCAACAGCGCCACCCAGTGGTAAGCTATCCTCATTGAGCAATAATGGAGGCGCTGCCGGACCTGCTGCAGCAGCTGGCAGCTCGACGAATGCCCATGCCGTAGAACCGGAAATTTTTATGACGTCCAACGGCGTAGTTATACCACTTATACGCAGCAGAGATGTCTCCAAACAGCTGCCCACCATTGCAGCTGCTTTGCTGCGCCCTGTGGACGATCATCTAGCAGTTGAAGAATTGGATAACGTGCAGCTAGAGCTAGAACTCATGTTGTCCAATGTCGCACTGCGCACACGAGTGCTAAAGGCCGAGTACGATAACTTGGATAAGGATGAGAAACGCAATGATCGTAGGAAAGTGGATCGCGTGCCTGGCTCACCACCCACCACACTACTGAATGGTCTGTTGGGTATAAGCGCTGGCAGCAGTGCACTTAACAGTCCGACCAACTTGTTGTCCAGCAGTGCCAAACGCAAACGTGATGAGCCCACGGGCGTGCGTAAAAAGCACTCTTCCATGACCATAATCAAGCAGCACACAGCAGCTGCATCAGCAGCATCATCCTCCTCATCTACATCGAAGCATGCCAAAAACAGTCCCATGGCCGTGCACACAGACGATAGCATGGACTATATGCCAAATCTTATGTCTACGGCCACAGCTCTGCCCCACCTGGGCAACAACACAACTACGCCGCAGCTTCCAAAAGTGGCCGTGCCAAAGAATGATATGCCAAATAAATTTTGGCTCTCAGTCGAGCCCTACTGTATGCCATTAACCTATGAGGATTTACGCCTTATTGACGATTTGCTTGAGCAATATCGTGGATCGTTGGTGCCACCCGTACCGCCGCTAGGACCACATTATTCCAGCATATGGGCGCAGGAGGATATGAAGGCGCTGCAGCCAGGCGGCGCACGCACGAAGTCACAAAATGCCACAGCAATGCTGAAGAAAGTGCAGTTAGAGGAAAGCATTCCGGGGCCGCTCACGCAGCGTCTGGTATCGGCACTCATGGAAGAGGGACTTCTGTCAAGTGAACAGGCAGCCGTTGGCGAGCACAGTAATAGCAACAGTACTACAACCAGTAGTAATGAAAACACGCACTCCTCATCTGCAGCATCCGCTGCTGCTGGCAATTTCCGTTCGCTATCTATGCTAAAGAATTGCGTGGGCCTCGAGCAGCGTCTTAAAAAGGAACTGATGGATAACGGCTTGATTGATGCACGTGAAATTCCGCATGAAGAAGTTGATGAGGTTTTACAGGAGATTAAGCAGGTTACGGCCGAGATAAGCAGCCTGGCGCAGTTCAACAGCGGTGAGCTCAAACGTCTGCGAGCTGCTGCCAGTGAGGAAATCAAACGCATTGAGCTCAAACGTAAACTGGACAGCATTGACCAAGAGATACTCGAGTGCTACAAACGCATGCTGCAGTATCGTGCCAAACGCAAGGGACACACACTGGAGGAAAAGCAGGAAATACTGCGTTTAACCAGCGAGCAGCGCGCGCTATCCGAGCAACTGGAACGCATGCAATTGAATGCGCCTAGTCTAGGCGGAGATCAGAAGATATAGGGCAGGCTTTTGGCCTGGAGCTGGCTGCAGCTTATGGGGCTGCATCGGCAGCGGCAGGTGCAGCTGGGGGGTATTTGAATTACTTTTTTTTTTGTAATATCAAATTATTTTAAAATAAATTATAAATTTTAATTGTTCGGCAGGTGCAGCTGGGGGGTATGTGAATTACTTTTTTTTTGTAATATCATATTATTTTAAAATAAATTATAAATTGTAATTCTTTGCATTAGCAATTAATCAAAAACTAAAAAAATATAAAAAAAAGAATGTCATGGGAGAGATAAAATAAGTTTTGCCACATTGTACATACATTTTCACAATGTTGTACATTAAATATATAAACTTAAAATTATTAACGAATCGAAGCTATCGCGCGAAATGATTGTGTTACGAAATACACTCTCTGACGTAGATAATTAAGTTTTCAAATTAACGAATTTTAAAACTTTTTTTGGGCCCGAAAATATCGTAGTGAAACATTAGTTTTAAACTTTCTAATTTAAATGCTGGAGGCAATTTTTTTTAATGAATTTTAAAATTTTAAGGATTTGTGCAATGTATATAACTGGCAGCAGGAGCCGTGGTAGAACACAAGTTCTATGGGCAAAAATGATCAAGAGCATTAAATAAAAAGAGGCACATTTTCCCTACGCAGATGAAGTTTGTCGAATTATGTCGATATGTCACGGGTTTGAGTACATCCCTATTACACGAAGCGAGATTTTCAAACGAGACCGTAATATCGCCCGTAAGTTGTCTCGCCTGCTAGAATACATCTCGATCCATATCAGGATGGCAGTTATAAGAAAATTCATATATGCGGGATTACAAGAAACCACCAACTGCTTAATTAATCCTATAAAGGAAAAATCAGTAAAGAGGATTTTGATCATTTCGCGCAACAGCGTAGTTATAGAGATATACATACATAGCTTTAAAGTAGGTTAAGTTATTCTATATAAAAACAATAAAGTTACACACAAAATTCAGCTGATTTTCTTGCCAATTACCGAGCGTCCAACCTCCGAGCACTACGAGCAACACACACACTTTGAGCTTGGTAACGTATGGAGTCTGCCATTGAAAGCGGATTTGTTATGGCCATCTCACTTTTTATTGTTGGCCAAATTTAAATATTTGCAGTTCCATTCAGCGGAAGCGCAGCACCAAACTGGCCGAATTGGTCGCTACCTCCAGCTTGGGTATTTGTTCAACGATAAGCTGGCGGTATTTCCGTAAAAAAGTCTGCCTAATTAAAAACGCTACTTATCATAATACAAATACCAAACGAAGGCAATTGCTAGCCATCTAATAATAAGGCTCACCTGAGCCGCAACCATGTAGGGAATCTCTCTTTGGCTTAGATGGAAACCATAAATATTACTAAACTCCATTATACTTATAAAAATATACGGTGCGCAGTTAAGTAGTGGAAAGCCACTCTCTAAGAATGGAAATAAAAATCGAACGATTTTTGCCAAGTGAAGGAAAAACAGTGTTATCGCCTCCATCTTGAAAAGATGCACGGAAAGAATTAGACCAACGCTCAGATAGTGAGATAGCTGAGACATTTGCTGACGGGTCGCGGATTCAGTTAACGTGCTTGCAGAAATGCCTGTCTTGCAACCTATTCAGCCTTTCACGGAAGATAAAGCGCGCCATGAGATCAGGCGACTAAAAGAGAAAAAGGTTTAAGGTCCTTTCAAGCAAAGTATTTCTGTTTCTATTTTTTCCAAGATATTATAGAAAGAGTGTCGGCAAAACATCGATGTTTTTAAAACCATCGAACATTTCATCATCTCTTACGCCAACCTACTATAATTCAAGATCATGCCAAAGTAAGTAACTTATTCTAAGTTTTACAAATAGTGTTTGCACAATTGAGTATGTCATCTCAAAGTTTATTCAAAAGTCAAACTCTCAGCGAAATAGACTGCTAAGGGGACGGTAATTAAAACTTTTATGTTGACATAATTTAGTCGTAGATCTATTGGTCTTACATAGTATTTAGAAATCTTCTTATGTTCAGATACCTTTAGTTTCACATATCTCATGTTATATAACGAAGTTTCTTCTATAATAAAAAGCTAAATTTGTAAATATAAAACATCGGAAAACCATCGATGCATCGATGTTTTTAGTCCGATGCATCGACCTACATCGATGTCCATGGTCGATGGACTCGGCGATGGTAAACATCGATGTTTTGGTCTGGATTTACATCGCTAGTCCAGGCTGCCATTGCTGATATCAGTTTGGGTAAAGGTAGGGGTGTAAAAAATACATCGATGCATCGAAAACATTGATGGTTGGCCTGTCATTTTGCGATGTTCTCAAACGTACGATGCATCGGCAAAACATCGATGTTTTTAAAACCATCGAACATTTCACCATCTCTTACGTCAACCTACTATAATTGAAGATCATGCCAAAGTAAGTGACTTATTCTCAGTTTTACAAATAGTGTTTGCAGAATTGAGTATTTCATCTTAAAGTTTTATGTTAACATAATTTAGTCGTAGATCTATTGGCCTTACATAGTATTTAGAAATCTTCTTATGTTCAGATACCTTTAGTTTCACATATCTCATATTATATAACGAAGTTTCTTCAAATTTAGCTTTTTATTAAATTTGTAAATATAAAACATCGGAAAACCATCGATGCATCGATGTTTTTAGTCCGATGCATCGACCTACATCGATGTCCATGGACTCGGCGATGGTAAACATCGATGTTTTGGTCTGGATTTATTTTGATCTGGATTGATTTTGATCCAATGCATTGGATACAAAATTTCGATGTATCGATGTTTTGAAAAATCGTTGTTTTGTAGAAAATTTTCAACACTTATGCTTATTAACATTCATTATGAAATCTTAAAATATATAACGTGCATGTAAGAGAAAGGTATTTTTGATCTTTTTCTCACAAATATATATAAATACATTGCCGTCCCGGCATTCATTATCTTCAAGAATTTCCTGCCAAAACATGCATTTGTCATTGTTCAAAAAGTTGCATTATGAAATAGTAAGAAAAAGTGATCAAAATTCAAAATTTGTTTGACCAAACATCGATACATCGCCGGTGCAACGCGAACAATAAAAAATCGGATAACATCGGTTTAAAAAAATCGTCGATGCTCAAAACATCGATGTTTTTTTACATCCCACCATAAATATTAATAGATTGGCGTAAGAGATTGTGAAATGTTCGATGGTTTTAAAAAAACATCGATGTTTTGCCTACGAGAAAATCGAAAACATCGAAAATTTACAGGTCAACCATCGATGTTTTCGATATATCGATGCATTTTTTACACTACCACTAAGATAAACTCGAAAGCTCTGCCTCTGATATACAGCAAGCGTTTGACCGCGTTTGTCATGAGGGTTTGAGCAAAACCACACCTCCCAGCTGCGCAGTTTAACCTGTTGAGGTAATAACTGCTTTATGGTTAAGGTGCAGAATGTGCGTTCGAGAGCAATCTCTTTGGGTATACATGCGTATGCACTTGGACAGCCCTTCATCCAATTTTAGTCTTAACACTAAGTTGCCTATGTAGACTTTGTCTTTTTGTGGTGTTGCAGCTGGCGTCCATATTGCGCTTAGGTGCATCACTGGTTCGCCATGGTATGACGCTCGATTCGTAGAATTGAGACGCAGAAGCATTGCATGAGAATATGCCGATATATTATTATAAAGTTATAAAAATGTTATTCGAATTTAGCAGCCGGACCTGCGCTACAAGGAAGCATGTTCTTATCCAAATAAATCTTACTATTGGTTATTTGATTCCCACCATTTCGACCGTTTTCATTATCAATTGTAAATTCGCATGCAATGTTTGCATACGATCAAGATACTCGGATTCAATTGTTTGCATTGCCTGCATCAAACGAAATTAAAAGCATAGTCATAACAACGGAATACTTTGGTTCGCATTTCGTCTAGACTACGCAATCGTTTATTGAGAAGCTGATCGACGCGTCTCTGTACTTTGCCGCCAAGGCTCCGGTAACGCTTGCCACTACCAAGAACAAGAATAACATCAACATAGACACGCAAGGGGACCCTTTTGCGAAAAGTGTCAAGTGAGGCCTCTATTATGCTGACGAAAACTAAATACGAACAGTTTACTTCTTATCATAACATTTCAACAATAAACACAAGTGATTTATATTATGATATCTTTGGGTTTATATATTTTTGATTCTTTGCAATTTCACTCAGTATATAATATTTGCATATAATGGCAATAATAAAGAAAAAAAAAACTTATGATTCCAAACTCAATTAACAATAGCACCATTGCATTGTAATGACAAACATAAACAAAAAAAAATTCTCTTTTCAATAAGATTTAAATAAACTTAATTTCGAGTAGCAACTTAGGCAACACTCTTATATATTACTTTGCAAAACATAAACTTTTTAAACATAGACTTTTTAAGTAAGTATGAATTATGTAATACATTTCAATTGAAATAATTTCGAAAAATTAATGAATGATACTCCAAATGACAATACAAAAAAAAACTTTATGCTTATTACTAACTCCGTTTGGAGTATTTATCACTATGCAACAGCCAAACTCGTATTTGGAAGCGGAATAATTCCTATACCATAAAAAAAAAACCTGAGATTCCAACGCATTGAGAATTTTACTAATCTCACTTAGTACTATTACCCTGAAGAGGAATCATTCTGCCCGCAAACAGTTACTTTAAAACTGTTGCACAGTGTGATTTTATAAATGTATCAAAAAAGTGCCTATCTTTAAGAAATGCCTATCACAGTTATTACTGAAAACGGCTAACCATTAAATATGTCGCTATTGTCACTCATTAAACTAATGGGACAGAAAGCTCGTATGCCCGATGCTTTGGCCTTGAGGCGCAGATTGGCATCGTTGGAGAGCAGTATCATGTGGTCAACTTCAGGCTTTAGTTGCAAGCAACAGTTAACAATACTATCATCGGGATTGTCCACTTCGATTAAATATTCAGTCTCCTCCAGGGCCGATTGAGCTGCATTTAAAAGAGAGAAACGCTTTGATTATTTTATTATTTCTAAGTCATGTGTCCTGTCACTTACCCTGTATATCCAAGCTCTCATCAAACTTGCTGTTTAAATAGTGTATAGCACGTATGGCACGCACGCGCACTGATTCATTCCCATTGAAGTTCCTGTTCTTTAGCTTGTCCAACTCCTTGATGACAATGTACGGTATATAGAGCATGCTGCCCACAGTGTCTGATAGACATAAATTTAGCATTAGCGTGTTGGCGTTTATTTGCCAAGTTCATACATTTACCGTACAGCTTCGCTTGCGTGAGCGTCTTGACAAAAGCCATATCATGTATAAGTATATTTGTATCCAGCACAAAGTACAAATGATCCAGACGACGTGGTGGCAGATCATTATCGCCATTACGTAGTAATGCAAAATCCGTATCCACTTCCATATCATCGCATTCCATTGGTTCTGTTTCTTCATCTGCAAGTTTTTATACAACAAAATTAAAAATATTGGAGCGGGCCTATGGAAAGTATAGAGCTTGTTTTTGGGCTTTTCGGGTGGTCTATACCTCGTTTTGGAACATTTTTGACACAAGTTGTACGTGTAGCATTACGGCCACGTAGACGACGTTGCTGTCGTCTACTTTGTTGGCGCTGCACTTCCTTGAGACGCTGCATCTGACGCAAATTAAGTGACATTGGGTCATTGGCAGCTTTGCGGTAATTGTTACAAAAGGAAAATAGTCATAGGCTTAACTTTGAAGGAGATTACTGCAGAAAGTGATTATGTTAAAACTTACAGCTTGTTTCGTGTTTTGGTTGCGGCTGAAACGCTGATGTTGCGAAACGGCTTGATGTCGGCGTCTGAATCTGTGGCAGCATTTGTGTAGCGCTTTGTTTATTGTTTTCATCTTTTGATTGGGGCGAGGCAGTGGAAAATGAGGCATGAATGTTGGTCAGGCGTTCGTTAACTGAAAGTTATAAAGATTAGCTTAGTCTAGTCTTTGCGAATAGGCAATGATTTTCCAACGTTTACCACTAAGTGGGCTTGGTTTTTTGAGGTCACGTGTAGAGTCAAGCAGCGCTGTGGGTTTCTGCCAATTGCCGGTGGGTGATTGCAGCTTACCGGCAGTGGCAGTTGTGGAGCTATTTCCATTTGACATGGTTTCTAGTGGCACTGTGGTCTTAGTCGTTGTTGAACTAATAAATTTGTTGTCCACCTGGATGAGCTGTTGGCAGTGTCCTAAGGCACTTTTTAATTGCGTTGTGGACGAACTCACAAATTTGGTTTCCAAGCTGAGGTTGTTAGTTGGTTTTTTAGTTATGTCTTTATTTGTCTTCTTATTTTGAGCCTTTAGATTGTTTTGCAGGCGCTTGAGGCGATCCTGTGCAGGTTGTTTACCTTTGATAGGTATAAATGTTTAGTACAAATTTACTTAACTGACATCATGAACTTACTTTTATGTTTTTTACAAATATCAAGGAGCAGCTTATCATCGTACTCATCTATTGCTGCATCTTTACCCTCCATGGTCTAATCCATTTGAGAACCTGAACAGAAATGAAACCACTGCACGTATATTTCAAGTTAACGACGGAACACTACTACTATATTAAAGTTACTAGAATATGTGACATTCTAAGCCAACCATATGACATTTTAGTGTTGTAAAGTGTAAGTGTTGAACACCGCATGGTGTGCTCAAACGATAACATGCAATATTATCGATAACAATGCTTATTCATCTCTAATGCAATCGACGTAGTCGTACTGCAGCAACCGGTGTTTTTATAGTACATTTACGTTGTGCAAGCGTTGCCGCTAGTTTAACTGTTCATTTTTTTTTTGCTTCCTTTTATATCACATAAAAAGTTTATTTAAGCAATTATAATGATCAAGGTAAGTTAAAAATATAGGTCTTCTCTCCAAGTAGATCTATTTGTAAACAAATGTAGTGCCAAGTCCTGGACCAGCCACAGGTACAAAGTCCAATTGGAAGTCTCAGTGATGCGTCTGTGAGTGTGTGTGTCTGTCTGTGTGCATGTATTGTTTGTACCTTGTACTGTAGAGCTGAGTTATTATCTGCTGTCATGCGGCGGCAGCGACCTCACCCGCAACGTTAGCCTTATACAATAACAAATGCCTGTCTCATCTCATTTTCAGAACGTCGTATCACTGGTCACTGGTGGCGCCTCCGGCTTGGGCCGCGCCACAGTCGAACGTCTGGTCAAACAGGGCGCCAGCGTTGTACTTGCAGATCTGCCATCGTCTAAGGGCAATGAAGTTGCCAAAGAACTGGGCGGCAATGTTGTATTTGTACCTTTGGATGTTACCTCCGAGAAAGATGTCAGCGCGGCTATACAAACGGCCAAAGATAAATTCGGTCGTCTAGATCTGACTGTTAACTGTGCGGGCACAGCGGTTGCTGTAAAAACCTACAACTTCAACAAGAATGTAGCCCATAAGCTGGAGGACTTTCAGCGCGTCATCAATATAAACACTGTTGGAACATTCAACGTAATACGTCTATCTGCTGGATTGATGGGCGAGAATACACCTAATCAAGACGGACAGCGTGGCGTCATCATTAACACTGCCTCTGTTGCCGCTTTTGATGGCCAGATCGGCCAAGCGGCCTATTCAGCATCGAAGGCTGCGGTTGTGGGCATGACCTTGCCCATCGCTCGTGACTTAAGCACACAGGGCATTCGCATTTGCACTATTGCACCGGGTCTGTTTAACACTCCCATGTTGGCTGCACTGCCCGAAAAGGTGCGCACTTTCCTGGCCAAGTCCATACCGTTTCCCCAGCGTCTCGGAGAGCCTAGCGAGTATGCTCACCTAGTTCAGGCCATTTATGAGAATCCCTTGCTTAATGGTGAAGTCATTCGTTTGGATGGCGCTCTCCGCATGATGCCCTAAGCTAAAGCATACACAGAAATATTTGCTGCATTTATGAGTCGAAATTAATCGGCTGTTTTTTTATCTTTTGATTGAGTTAGTGATTAGGTTGAAAAGTTTGTAATATGCTGTCGATTTTTATTTTCCTATTTTTTTTTTGCTTTCAATAAATGAAAATGTAACAATTTTAATTTATATTCTGCATTGCGCTTTTTGTATTGCTGCATCTTGTATCCTGTGCCCCAATTAATATTATATAAAATGAATAAAATATAAAAGGAAACTGGTAAAACCTCACCTGTGTGTACCACAATTTTCTAACAGAAAATGTGAGACACCCGACAAATCTTATAGTTTAGGTTGTAGATCTGACCGAGTAGAACTCAAAACAATTTACTTTTTTTCTGGGGTACCCTCCAATTTCTTTTTATTGACAAATAACATTTTTTCTTTACTTTACAAATGAATCTCGTTGATACTCTGCCATTTTTCTGATTTAGCATAATTTAGGAAGTGAAAAGGCGTACCTTACTATAGAGTAAGGCTGGTTTTTTGTAATTTAATATGCATTTTTTCAATCTAATCTAAACTTTTCAAAACAAAACTAATTTTTCGAATTTTGACTGACATATTTTTTAATGGGAAAAGGTTATATATCAATACCTTATTTCGAAAGTACGTTTAAAATTTAAGCCGAGCAAGAGTTTACAAATGAAAGCGGATCAATATTTACCCGAGTTATGAGTTAAAATAAAAAATACTAAAAATATCACATCGCCTGAAAAGTTAACAGGTGATAACAAGTGTCACAAGCTCAAAACCCATATTATTTTTAGTTTCACCAACCTCCAAATGGTAACTCAAAAATTTTCATGACTATCCAATCTTAACTTAGCTTTAAAATATGAATTCCCTATTATTTTTTCTCTTATTAGCATTTAACAGGCGATTTGTTGCTCTGCTACTTTATATTTTAATTCATAAGATGGTTAATTTTTGACCGATTTTCATAAAAACAAGTAACACTTGACTCGGAATTGAATATAAAAACATAACCCTTTGATTTCATAATCTGCTACAAATAGCTGCCAAAGTTAGAAAAATTTGTAATATTGGGGAAATTTTTCAGATTGAAAAAATCCCTACTTAGTTTCAGAACTATCCTTACTCCATATAGATTGGGAAAGATGCTTTTTTACGCTTTCTAAAATATATTATATTACGAGAATCGATAGAAAAATGGTGGAATAACAAAAAGATTCATGTGTAAAGCCGTATTTTGTCGCACAGTGTAATTATCATTAATAAACTGTTTCAAAAACTCTTCGAAATCTAGTTGATTTTGAGTTAAATTCATTTACATGTAGCAAGTTGGTGACGGTAAGTGATATTGTTTTCTAGAAGAAAACATTGCAAAATATATCAAATTTAATATGATTTAAAATATGGTTTTCGATAAATAAAATATCGACTTTATATCGCATGATTGAAATTTCAAATGAAATATCGAAAACAAATTATCGATACGGTCGATTCAACGATAGTTTCGGGCAACCCTAATACAAAATACAAAACGCGAAATACATAACAAAAAGTGTAATTCTTCCATTCGTGTCGCGCTCTCAGCTGTTGCTACAAAATACAAAACGTTCAGGACGTTCAGCAAAGATAACAAAAAGTAAAAAAAAATAAAAAATATGTTTAAATATATGTTAATTAATAAAGTCGTGCTAAGCCCCTACGTCCGCGTTAGCCCCCTGCAAAGCTATTGATATAGCGTTTGTTTTTTTTTTTTTTTGTATGTTTTTATTCGTTTTGTGCAGTTGCTGCTGTTGCGCGTTACGACAAAGTTGCGCTGCTCGGACTGGCGTGGGTATATGCATATGTACATATATATATGTTTGTATGTATGTATGTATGTGCGTGGGTGCTGTGTGTCTCTGTGCGAAACAAACAAATTTATTACAAATAATAAATATAACAACTTCAGATTCAGTATATAATTAAGTTCTAAAGAAAACGAGCCCATAAATTTGAATAGCTAAATCACATGGCAGTGTCGCGCAGTGTATGAGTTCAGACACATTTGCATACAACTATACATATATGTATATATATATATATATGTATATATATATATATATGTATTTAGTATGTGCATGTAAATGCATTTGTGCGCTGATATTAACGACCCCCTGCATGTGCGTTTGTGTGGTGGGGGTGTGTGTGTGTGACGACTATGCATTTGTTGTCTACTGGAACGAAATTTTTCCGAGTAGTGCTAAAGTTTATCAGGCTAAAAAATGACTCAAATCACTTGAAAGCGCCTATCTCTATATCTTTTTTTCAATTTGTTGTTGCTTGTACCACTAATTAATTGCATTTACATTAAATGGTACATAACAAAAGCCAAGTGCAAAAAAACTAAAGGCATTAAAGTCGTATATATATATACATAAAGTGCTTATATATACAATATGTAATACAAGTATGTATACACCCTATACTATATACATATGTATATACATATATATTTTGCGACGCAATTGAAGACATCGAAGGCCAAACAACTTTGCTGTTTTTTTTTTTTTTTTTTTGTTAGTTTTGTTATTATCATAACTTCATGCGCTCTTGCAAGCGCTCTCTCTTTCCCTCTCTCTCTCTCTCTCTCTCTCTGTATTGCGCTGTCGCAATGTTGTTGTTTTTATTTTTGTTCTAACACGCACACTACGCACATTTTGTAATGCTGCCGGCGCTCCCATGTTGGTGCTGGTTCTCACGCTCTGGCGTGCCCAGTTGGACCCATGGAAGCATGTAAAACAATACAAAACTCGAATACATTCCAAGAAATGTTATATTGCGTTTATAACCCTGCCTAACATTGTATGGCGCCTTGAGTAAAATAATACCCAATGCAATATGTATTACATTTGAAGCTAGCTTTGAAGCGGAAATCGTTACCAATAATGGGAAATCGTAATTACAACGCAACTTTGTTTTGTACAGCTCACAGCCAGTACGCGCCTTCAAAGCCCCTTATCCTTATCATACAAAAAAAAGAGTAAACCGTGTTGTAAACGCAAATATCGTTGCTTACTTTTGCAACAGCTGCGGCAAGCGCTGCCACATTGTTGCCTACTTTTGCACCTGTTGAGTAAAGCAACGGAGCGGAAAGCAGGTAAAATGTTGTACTGTTCTAAATATATTGCACACAAAACTGAAGCAATAGGTATGTTATGAGCAGTCGGAAACAAAGCCACAACACTGCAGCAGTGTAAAGTGAATTGTGCTCCTTATGTATATTTTCGTCAAGCTTTAGAAGCCCCAGAAAGTTATTTGGTTTTATCGATTGGAGCAACGTCTTTATATCCATTAATGTTAGCAATATGCATAGTAGCTATTCGCTTTCTTCATAAACGGAACATGCATCCTTTATACTGTTTTTCGCAAAAACAGAAAAAAGATTTATGTAAGCAATAGTTTCAATGGAATAGCGCCTTCATTGAAACTCTACTTGTAGTTTGCTGATAAGCTAAAAGACGGCGATGCAGCATTTTCTAACAAAAGCAGGCAGCGTTTATATAAACAATGGTTTCAGTTTTCAGGCGTCTGAGGCGTCTGCTCAAAGTAAGCATATCTTTTGATTTAAGCTTTGGTGTCATTTTAGCAAAAATTTTGCAACAGGCATTCTCTTACAGTACAAAACTGTGATTAACTGGTGCTAAAATCATGTTTTGCCTTTAATATTATATAAGCGCTATTTAGCAACAGCAAATATTCAAAGTCGTAACTATAATCTGGTACTAAATTTATGAGCCTAAAAATCAAATCATCTGAATTCGAAACAAATTAGCGTATCATGTATTTTCAATTGCTTATCAATATTGCCTTAAATATTTAGATTGTGCAACATTTTATATATTTCAAGTTAACATTCGAACCAAACTATAAAACAATGTTCACTTAAAATTTGACATATGTGATCTGTACATACTGACTTTTTGCGTGCATTCCGCAGAGTCCTACTGGGTAGCACACCTACTTGTATCTATATAAATTAGTGTGCGTATTGAAAAGTCTCGCCTGTGAAAAGCGTAAACAAATGTGTGCATATTGCTGTTATTCACCAATTTCACAAGAGGCGTGCTACCCAAGGAAAGTCGCAATAAACTCTTTTGGATAGTACGTAATTGAAAGCATTTTCTTTGTTGTGATTGCGATTTTCCTCCGTTGTTGTGGCTTTTGTTTTCGTGTTCTTCCAAATCGCTGAGAAAATTGCACAGCAGCGACGTAGTCGACGTGCCCTCAAATATGGATTTCTTGTTTTGCAAAAAGAAAATTCATTATAATTTGGTATGTATTTTACATATTCAGAAAATAACAACAACGCAGCAGCTATTTATTCTCATTCGAGATCGCTTTTCTTTTTGGACATTTGCAATTTTTGGTAAAATGCCATATTTTTATTTTCATACTGCAAATAAATCTACGCAGCAGCACGGTGTCACCTTTTTTTGCTTTTTGATTATCGTGAATTGCGTGTTAAAAGTATGTCTTTTTCGAAAACATAGTTAAATATTACTAAACCCTAGAAAAAAAAAACAGAGCAGCTGATCACGAACGATTGTTAAATTAATCCATGCAATTTTACAGGCTTGTATTTTAAATTCAAATCATCGTGCATCATCATCAAATAGAAAACAGCTGGAACGCATTTAAAAAGACATAAGCATACGAGTAAAAATTCAAAATGATTAGACTACCAAGACCATCGCGGTCGATATTACAGTGCGGAATGGCAGCCCTGGCCACGGTGCTACTATTGTCCTGGTAAGTATTTTCAAATAATTTACAACTTCAGCATAGTACACAAAAGTACAGAAAACTGAGTCTTATGATCATGTGAAGAAAGTTTTGCAGCCATATCTAAAATGGTTTTATACGCAGTCTGTAGATAGAGTATATATTTCGTAGCCCCTTATGAACTCTAGGGACGGGAAAAAAGTAATGTTACATTCGTGTAAAGCCCACCTCACATAATATCTTGTTCTTAACTGGCCATAACAATCCGTGTTATCGGGTTACGGCCTGATGAAAAACATTCTTTCATTGGAATTGTGTGGGTCCCAAACACTACGCACAATCCTTTTAAGGCCTGGGGTGGCCCTACTGGTCTCGTGTCATTGTAAGCGACAAGCTTTGAACTGCTGAGGTGGTGTTCTCTAACCCGCTCACCTCACATAATATAGAAAATCTTATAATCAAATCTGTTTTTTTGTCACCACTGTGTGGGGTCCTCACTAAAAGGATATATCTCAATAATCTTACTCCTATGGACATAAATTCAAACTTGACCAAATAATTTTTGATGAAAACTGTATTTTCCGTATAGTGCTGACTTTGAAAAAAATAGTACTTTTGCTAAGTATGTTGAACCGTTAATAAAATATTTTACCCACTTTTCTGCTTATATTCATACTATATACAACTAACTAAGATGGTTCTAAGCTTATTCTTTGATGGAGAAAAGGCGACACCACTTTCGCAAGGCTGAGCGAGTTTGTCGAATCAAGTCGATATCTTACCCCCTTCCGCCGTGACAGATTTTCGCGGCTTAGAACCGGCTTGATCAACTCGAAACTCCTGTGCGTCGTGTTTAAGTGCATCTATGTTTAAAAAATTATCGAAATCGGATAAATACATCAAAAGTTATAGTCAAAAATATGCTAATTTCACCCCCCTCGCCTATAAACCGGTCCAAAATTGCACTGCATGTAGATAGAGTTACAAAATTTAGAGTGGAGACTCGTGTGATCCTGATCGTTCAACCTTTTTCCAATAGAACCCCCCTTCCCCCGCAAACGATTTATTATAATTAATGCCGGATATATTGATTTGAAAATTGCCACAGACATTTACAAATGTATTTTTGATCTATGCTATAAAATTCAACGACATTAGCCCAAGAAAACTGAAGTTATGGGTATAAAAGTCATTTTTGCCCCCATAATAACCGACTTTCCAAAAAGAAAACTTGTCAGTTGAAACTTCCCAATAGGAAAATGTGTACAGGCATATCGATCTTATGATAGGAGATATAATAGTGGATACTTCCGTTACCATTTTGTCGTATTTAGTGTTTGTAAAGAAAAAGGGTACAGGGTACTGTCGGGCACCGTCCCATCAAATTTTATTAGATCGGCATTGTTGGGTACCAAAGCAGCTTTGGAATTGACAAAGCAATGAAATGTGGGCAAAAGAATCAGGTGTCATACATGCATACAAAATGCACAGCAAGTCTTTAGGTAATACTCATGTGTACATATGTACATCAATATGTATAGCACTGAAAAGTGGTTTGAATTATTTTTGAACTTTAAAACGAACTAGCAAGATTTTGAATTGGGTCAAATCGCATTTGGTGACAGATTTCTCCGCTTTTTCCAACCCATTATTCCAACACGAGCGGACAAGTGTAAAAGAAGCACATATCTACATATGTACAAAAACAAAAATAAATATGAAGAGCCGGCACAACGGCAACGAAAAACTGCGACAGCAACGATGAGCACAACAACGTACAACCAAGACCACAGTGGATCCAACTGACTTCTTTTTCGCCAAAAATTAGAACTTTTGCGGGAGTAAAGATATTTTGTGCTTATTATACCCTGTACACAAAGTGTAAAAGGGTATTATAGATTTGTGCAATGTATGTAACAGGCAGAATGAGGTGTGGCAGACCATATGTTCCATGGGCAAAATTGGTCAGGAGCAATAGTCGAGTCGATATAGACATGGAGACTATAAGAGCTAGAGCAAAAATTTGTTCACCAAAAGATGCGCATTATAACTATTCAGTGCAAGTTTGTCGAATTTTGTCGATATCTCACCCCCTTCTCCCGTGACAGATTTTCGCGGTTTTAAGCCACACTATAAGAGCTATCCAATTTGGCTTGAAACTTGGCACAGTTATGCACACTTTTACTATGCCTGTGTATTGTAAAAACGATTCATATCGAATAAGAACTTTAGAAGATATAGCTAATAATGTGCCAATTTTAGGCCCCTCTCCTATGAACTGTAACAGAATTTCGATTTTTCCAGAAATGTTAAAGTTAACATTTATGTTAACCAAATGTGGTACGTTAGACTTATAAACCAAACAATTTTGACCTTTTTCCGCACCATCCCCACTACCCCCTTAGTACAGTTAGCGTTATTACGAACATGCCCTTCAACGCATCGATACTAAAATTTGATTTTCATGGAAAAAATGGGTACAGGGTATCCCCTGTCTGTATTAAATTTTTTTTTCAATAAATCGTCCTCGTCGAAAGTTTGTCTATCTTGCGAAAGTGTGTACGCTAGGATCAAAATAGACTGCAAACATGTTGCCAACAGATTTCTAAAATTTTAACGATTTATTAAGCAAAAGGTGCAAGTATAAGACGTTTGGTGTATATAGTATCGAACTTTACTACCGTTTTTTGAAGCTCCCTCTCTTCACAAGCTTAAGGGATACTCTGTTACAAGCATTTTAAATTTTAAAAATATCTTTGTTACCGCAAAGGTTATGATTTTTGACGAAAAAGAAGTCAGTTGGATCCACTGTGCGTCGCGTGGCCAATTTAAAAAGTTGCAATGTTTTATTTTAAGACTATGTACATGCTGTATATATAGGACTTTAGGTATATGTTCGCACATATACTGTATAGATAGATACATGCACACACATATGTAAATATATATATATATATACACTTGTACGTGCTTACACCTTCAGCTTTTGGCCTGTCCGACAATTAAAGAACAACGGGCTTTCATACGCGCTGGCTACGGCTTGTTTGTTGGCCGCTTTCTTTTTTTTTTTTTGGTTTATACAAAAATGTCATTCCATGGTGCTACACGTCCCCACCCAGTCATAAGAGCGCGCACCGCCTTATGAACCATTTTATGTGGCGCAATTAACCAAAAAAGCAAAACACATAAATTCAAAGAATATAACAATAATGATATGCACTCAGCTTCCTGGCGTGCCACATTACAAGATCTTCGCTTTGTATATATATATATATATATATATATATATATATATATGCAGCTTATATAAAGCAAAGTACTCTTATTTGTCTTGTTTATTGGCTCAGCAAAAAACACTCATCAACAAATTGCACACTGCATAGCTCATCCAGTATTTTACTGTGTGCCCTTATCTAACGCTAAGGTTGTTTATCGTTCAGCATGCCAAAATCTATCGAGAGCCAATGATATCGTGACTAAACCAACTATATAGTAGTCGCAGCTGTTTTGAAAACAGCTGTTTCGCTGCCGCTGCTCATCATCATCAGCTGTTCTTGACTAACACAACCTTTTTTTTTGTTGTTGCTCAACAAACTGTGAATTTGCATAGTGTTCTACGTTTATGCGTATCTATGGCTGTTGTATGTGTAATAACAAACACAAACAACGCCAAGTGCAAAGTGCGAATAAACTACGAGAAGAAAACGGCTTGATAATTAATTAGACAATTCCCAAAGGCAAAAACAAGTCAACAGATAAATTAAATACTTAGCACATTCTAACTATGAAGCGACGACGTGGCAATACTCTCACTGCAGGAAAGTATACTAGTTAGGAACCACTTTTCAACCAGAATGGTTGATAACTAGTATTTTTGTTTGACTTCAAGTGGTATGTTTAACACGGAGCTGTCTTACGAACTGGTTGCAAGTGGTGAGTTCTAATAAATGGGCAAAAGCAACCTACCACTTGGAGGTGTACCCTGCAGGAAAGTATGGTAGTTAGGAACCACTTTTCAACCAGAAAAAAGTATGATTTTATGGTCCATAACTAGTATTTTTGTTTGACTTCAAGCGGTATGATTAACACGGATAGGAACTGGTTGCGAGTGGTATATAACTAGTATTTAGGTCATGTATGCATACCAGTTCGGTGTGTATGGTTAAAACCCACTTCTGATGCTTGTGGAATGCTCCTAGTATCTTTTATATCGGTAGAAATTCAGTGTATGCCGCCCGTGAATAAAACAAGAAGAGTGTTCTATTAAAATTATATTTTATCCCTTTATTTTGACTTTATTCAATTAAAATTTTAATATAAAATTTATTTTTTCATACATAAAAATGTATTGTCTTCTTTTTCTTAACTGGCCATAACAGCCCGTTACCGGATTACGGCCTGATGTAAATACATTCTTTCATTGGAATTGTGGCTTGATGTGTTGGGTCCCAAACCCTACGCACAACCATTTTAAGGCCTGGGGTGGCCCTACTGGTCTCGAAAGAACCCAGTGTCATTGTTAGTCGCCACATGCGACAAGCTTTGACATGGGGGACTAATGTGCGCTGTATGTAACTGTTTTTATTCCTATCCTGCCAGAATTCTTTTTTGAACCAGTCCGCTACCACTTGACTACAACTACAATTACAACTAGTTAAAGATGTTACCAGTAGACCAATTTCCTGCAGGGCTTAAGAACTGCGAAACAATGCTGCAGCAGCCAAGCAGCATGTGTCATGTCACTGTTTCGTTTATATCAAGTTGTTTTCTTGCAGTCACTCTTAATGTGCCACTAATCTACTTCCATGCAAGAGGTGCATACTACTCCAGGATTGCACTCTATTACTTTCATGCTGTTGTTTTCTTTGCTGCCACACAAATACTATAGCAGTGTCTTAAATTCTTCCATCGTTTCTGCTGCCAATTGCATTGGATAATTCATTGTCAGTACCTGCCAAAAGCATTTAGAACATGACAATGTTGTGTTCGGCAGTGCTGCCATGGGACAATTTCATTTCCTGTCCTACAACCTACTTTTGAAGTTATGTAAAGGGTACAGGTCTGTCTCTCCAGTTACACCTTTTAGTACTCTTACACTTTAATTTAAGAGATCAATTGAGTTTTTTTTTTTCGCAAAGACATGGCTATTCGAGGTTAAGAAGTATATCCCTTCGACTTCATTATATTATTACCAGAGTTCCCAAATAACCGTCAACCTTTTCAGCGGGTCTGAAACAAGCAGACCGGTTTGCTGCGCAAAACCTCAAACAAACACATTTTGTTGCCGTTTCTTATCGCTCAGGATATTTGCTCAGCCATTAACACAAGACCGAGGACACAAGCGCAGCGAGAAAAATTGTTCGGCTCAGAGCGAGAGCGAGTTGAATCATTTTTGGTCGGTTTTTCAGCGAGCAGAATGCATTGAAAATAATTGTTGACTTTTATTCGGGAGCTCTGATTATTACTATTACTATCTCAAATCCTGAAGTGATGGGCCAATTGTGCAGTAAACTTTTTTTTTAATTTAAACGAATGCATGATTTGATTTTGATATTTCCGTAATTGTAAAACCTATATATATATGCACATATATAACATTTATTTGTGGTCTCTGTGAACACTTGTTGCCATTTGTATTTTAATTAATCCTCAGACGATTTTAGGTGACTAACACAAACTTTTATATAAAGTCTACTTGGCAAATTGACTTTGTGTTTGGGTTACCCCTTCTTATGGTAATAAAATGCACTTGTATAATTGAAAACACATATGTGTGTACCTATCATGCGAAAAAATTGAGTTATACCCCAAAGGCATATAAAGGCTACCTATTCTACCCCGTGTGGTGAACGGGTTAGAGAATACCACCTCAGCAGGTCAAAACTTGTCGTATGAACGACTAACAATGATAGTGGGTTCATTCGAGACCAGTAGGGCCACCCCAGGCCTTAAAAGGGTTGTGCGTAGGGTTTGGGACCCACCACGTAAAATCACAATTCCAATGAAAGCATGTATTTACATCAGGCCGTAACCCGATAACGGGTTGTTATGGCCAGTTAAGAAGAAGATTCTGCATATCAAACATTGCCAATGCCGATATATATTCTGATTTGGATTACGAATAACTAGCAACAAATGGACTAATTGTGTTTATGGGTGTCTTCAGCTGTGTTAGATGTTTCATTGACAAACTAATAGTACTACATACTAAAGAGTATAAACAGATAAGAGCCAAAGCAAATACGTTTAATAAGCAAAAAAAAAACTGCTTAGAATCATCAAAACAAAACGTATTAAACATCTGAATATATACAAATGTGAATTATAGTAGTTTGACCAGCTTCGCAAACCCGTAAAACAAAATAATCGGCAGCTAAAGCAAGCAGATGCTTCCTGTTAGAACATGTTTCATCATGCCAAAAATATGATGGGGGGGCTAAACATAGCTAAATAATTATGATCAAACTTCTAAAAACCGAAAATTGACTATAAGCCAAATATGTATAGTTTCTCGGGAGCAATGGTCATAGTGTAGTCACAGTTAACTTCGAACCTTAGCAAACAACAGAGCTGTTACTCCGGACTAACAATCTAGCAAAGCCAAAATAAACTTACTTAACTTTTGTTCGCAGGGTGCGTCCGTTGGGTGTGCTATTCCTGGGTTTGCTCAGCTATTGGCTCTACTGGACACGCTGCAGTTTTCGCATTGTTTTAACTCCCGAGCTACGTCACAGATACGATTCCGGACTGCAGCGTGTTGTTGACTGGCGACGCAATTCACCGACCATGTTCTGCTTGATAAGCAGCGGTTGCCTGGGCACTTTGGCCATACTGGGCCATCTCATGTCTGGCTCAACTTTGGTGCTCACATTGCTTGTGCTTTCCGCATTGCTGTCAACCAAGTACAACTTTAAGCTGCTTACAATCGAGCACAAAGGTGAGATTCTATTATTGCTAAACCTTAAATCAATATGTTTATTCTGTTTTTTATGGTTTATAGACTTTAACTGGTCGGAGAAACTCAACTGCAACAATGCCGAGCCTGAACTGGACGATGAGTTTATGCCAGATGTTAACGAATCGAATTTATTTGTGCTGGAACGTGCCAGCGATGTGGCTACTATAAGCTCACCCACCGATGCCGATGCGGATGAGGACGAGGAGGAACGCAGCGACGACATACCATCAGAGCTGCTTATACCCGATATACCCGAAATTGATGAGCACTCTACAGACGAGGATGATGAGCTGGTGCCGCTGGCGCGTCAACAAAAGCAAGTAACAGCAGCTGCTGCTGCTGCAGACATTGAGTATGAGCAGCATAACAGGCCCGAGGCCTCAGCTGGCTCTGCCAATAATGCCATAGAATTCCGTAAGGGTCACTTCAAGCGGGACTCCTCGCTCTCCACCACCTCGTCCTCATCGGAGGAGAGTTTGTCCAAAGGTTTGCAATTTCCCGATCATACCAGCGTCGACGCTGGCGGCGCGCCACTGCGTCAGCTTACTGAAGCACCAAATAGCGCCACAGATGCCACTGATCTAGTGGCACTCGCCGTCAAAACACAAACACAGGCATTGCTGGCTAATAGCAGCAAACTGTTGCCAAACTTGGTAACTGGCCTAGTGCAATGGGGTACTGGTGGCGTCACAGCTGCTACTTCTGGCTCTGGACAGGTGGCTATAATAGATACCATCGATGGACATAAACAGCAGCGTCGCATTGTTACTGCGCTGGACTCATCCGATGAGAGTGACTTCGAAATAATCGAAACTGATGATTTCAAGTAAGAAAACGTAAAATTGAAGGGAGCTGAAAACAGAAATCGAGTGTCGCAAAGAAACCGACCACGCCCCGCAGCAGCGTATTAAACTTACTATAACTATAACTTTTCAACATACGCACTACATACATACATACATATATACATACATAGCTAGCACATAATGGTAAGCAAGTTAGTAAGCGAAAGGGTAATGCAGGAAGTATACAAGCAATAATACGTACACTTAATAGGAAATCGGTTTAGACGCAAGGAAATGAAGCAACACAACTTTTAAGTTTAGGCACAAAGTATATAGCCATAATAATTTCAAAAAAAACTTGACTAAAACAAATTGACAAATTTATGCTAACTCTTGAACTATATTCATATCTAATTAATTAAGAAAAAATTAAGGCTTACTTATTGGCTTATAGATACTATATACTTTATAACAAGTGTTTCTAAAAAAAAAAAAACAAATTGAGTTCTTAGTTTTATTAATTACATTTTTTTAATTTATCAAAAATTCATTTTTAACTATTGGGTTTTAATTTTTTTTTTTTTTAACAACTTTTAGATTTTAAGTTCAATGTAACACATAGTTTCAAAGTGCGTTAATGACTTTTTTTTCAAAAACTTTGAAATTGTTTGTAATAAGTCAAGGCAAAGTTTCGAGTTTTTATTGTTATTTTCAATGTTGCGTTTCCTAGTGATAATATTTTTGAATACATTTTGTACCCTTTCGCTTACAATGCATGTAAAAATGCCTAAATTTTAGGGTATTTTCGATGCATTAATGTCACAATTGTTTGCTGTGTCAGTCCGAAATATGCTAGATCTAGTGAGGGAGGGGAGTTTGGGGGAGTGGAGTTGGTGCTTCAGCTTGCCATATAAACGTACTAAACTTATATTCTCAAAATTGTGGCAATTATTATATATCTGTACATATGTGTCTACTTTATATTTGTACCATTTGGTTCTTAGACCTCTCGAGGTTCTGTTATAGGCTTGTTGCTTGGCGAACTGACAATAGAGTTCAACTTAGTTGTTACGCTTATACCAATTTTTTAAGGCCTACCCAAAATACATATTGTGAATATTGCTGCTGTCGTCAATTCGAAAATCGTCAATAGGCCTGCATAAACTTCTATTTTTTATAAATTACTTTATCTTTTATATATATATATATATATATATAGCATGTGTATGTGTATGTATGAGTGTAGCCCATTTTTGTGCTTGTAAATTTTCTTCGGAGCAGCGGTTTAGTTACTAAAGACGCTATTTAAATTTGAGTTCCGCACTTAGGTTCGTTCTCTAAATATAAATATAAACAACATATATGCATAAAATTAAAGTTAAAAGTAAATTAAACAAAAAAGTAAAACAAATGAATAACAACAGTATGCAACATGTACATATAGTTATATACTTATTATATATACATACATACATCAGTGTCTATGCTACTTAATCAAAAGATCAAACAGAATGAGAGTTAAAGAAAACCCTTAGCCCGTTCACTCATATCCTTAATGGGAGCAAGAGCAAATTGAGTAAAAAAAAAATGGCACTTTAGTTATTTAAAGCTTGGATTGATCGTCGGTTACGCTAACTGGTAAATGGTGCTAGCGATTCACCCTGGTACTGTGCTCCTGCGTCTTGACTGTTGCAGAAAGCTAGCGTTTGACGCGCGACTTTTGTCGCTTTTGTGCGTTGTTGAGAAGCAAATAAAGCATTAACTTTGCTTTTCTTCTTTTTTTTCTATATAATTTAAGTTTTAATTTAATTTGCAAAAACAAAACTAAATGTGATTTTATAAAACAAAAGAAACTAAAATAAAAATCAAAAAGACCTCCAATAAAATGTTGATTAACCAAAGAGTTTCCCATTTGTCAACTGTGCTGCGTTGTCGTCTCCTCTGTCATTGTTGCTGTTGTCGTTGTTATTGCAATCGCCGCCTCCGTGCTATCCTTGGCCTTTGCGCCCTTTCGTGGCGGTATTGTATCCAGTATAGCTTGCATCCAGTCCTGACCATTCGCCACCCGGGAAAGTATCTCGAAAACTAGCAAAATAAGTAAAATTTTCTTTTATTTCGTGTTTAAAACATGTTTTGGATTGAAATTTGGCTGAATGTTATATTACAAATGATGCTGAAAGTACAGAACTTCGTCAGACGTGCTCTAAAAAACATGTCTGATCCACATCAAGGGATGAATTTGGAATGGAAATTCGTTTGAAATAGATTTCTGAACTATTAATGCTGTGAGTGGCGTCATCTGTGCCAATGATCCTTAACGTTTCATCTGGCCTAGCATGCGATCGGCATCATTTTCAAATCAATTTTTTAATTGGAATATGAAGTTTCCAACACTGCATTTTTAAGTATTGCCAATAATAACACAAACACTACTTAGCTAGATACTTGGAAAGAGACTATGAAAGGCTACCAGTAGCAGCTTTTTCACTTAAAAGGTTATTTTACGTAATTACCATGAAATGTAGCCAGCACAGAACGCGTCTTCATGTCGACGTGCTCGCTGAGTGGCAGACGCGCCGTTGTCAGTCCCGCATCAACGGCGCGCGTATGTGCTAAGCCCTTAAAATGATTGTGATCGACAAGGCCACCAATAACGTATGTGCAACCAGGTCTCAGCGTGTCCAAGACTGTATCAGATTCGCAGGTTAAATACACAAGCTTGCTCTTGTCAAAGACTTCTGTGTGCGAGCGATCAAAGTGATAGGCCACATGCCAGTTTTCCCAGCCATCGTTCTTTTTGAACATGTTGTGTATATGGCCATTAAGTTTAATACCGGTAAAATGCAATTGACTTGGCTGCTCCGAACGTCTATTGATAGTATAGATGCGCAGGCACTGTTTAATACACTTGGCTATGTCACGCTCCTGCATGAGATTGTCAAAGTCCAGATCTATGGCCACAGAGAGCGCCTCTGTGCTAATGATGTTCTCGCGACGCTTTAGCTCCTTGCGTGAGGGGCCTACACGCAAGGGCAGACCCAACTGTTTGGCTTGTTCACGCTTTTGCTTTTTGCGCTGGCGTTCCTTGACGCGACGCTGCTTACGCACTTCTATGTATTCCGCATATTTCTTTTGCTTTTTCACTTGGTTTTTGCTAAGCGGCGTGCCGGCCGTAAAGCCAGGAGCAGAATTAACTGTAAGTTTTGTTTCTGATTCCAAGAGATCCATAGTCAAGCCCAAAAACAAACAGCTGCAGTTGCTCCTCAATTAAGATATCAAGTCAATGGCGCGCGTTGCCAACGACAACAAAAATACACGTGTTGCCGCAAGGCGTCAGCTGTTAATTGTGCCAACATGTGGCAACGCTGTGATTCTGCTAAATCTTCTGGCTATGTTTTGCGCCGGTTGTATTGCCTGGTTTGCAGACGCAACAAAGTGAAAACACCAAATTTTATTGACAATTACAAAGTTTAGTGAGTCATTTGATGGAGTATAAAAAACAAAACAATAACGTACTTTTCATCAGGTAAACTTTACACTTCTTACAAATTACAACTGCAGCAGCAGCGCAGTGCCCTACATAAAAATAGTTCCCATTAGCTATGGTAACGGTTTCACTCCTATCCCGTCTGCGCACGGCCGGATACTTGCGCTTGTTGAACATTACCCAGCTTACGAAGCCCAGGTGCCTAAGCAGCCCTTTAGCGTTGACCAGCAGCCGCCTGGAGCCCCTTAACAATTATGCTAGCACAGCGTTGTGTGTGCTGCCTTTGCAGAATGTGCCACAGTATCGGAACTATGCGCGCATAAGTACCAAATCGTCAACTCAAAGCACTAATAAAACGGAGTCCAAGGCAAGTTCCACATCGGCGACTGATCTGTTTGGCGATGCGGCTAATAAGGGACTATTTGCTAAATTCAAGCACATGTACAAACAGTATTGGTATGTGCTAATACCGGTGCATGTTGTGACTTCAATAGGCTGGTTTGTCGGTTTCTACTACCTATCGAAAAGGTAAATTGCGCAGCATCAAGTTGACATTTTCAGCTATATTTATCTTTATTGATTGCAGCGGCGTTGATGTTCCTGCATTGCTACAGTACGTGCATCTTAGCGAAACTATCATTGAGAAGGTGCAAGGCTCGGATATGGGACACTATGCCATTGCTTATTTGTGCTATAAAGTGACTACGCCACTGCGTTATGCCGTCACATTGGGTAGGCCCTGCTTAGACCATTGTCTACATTGAAATGTGCCACTAACATGCGTTTTCGTCTACAGGCGGCACTACATTGTCGATAAAGTACCTGGTGCAGGCGGGCCACATTAAACCCATGCCCACTAAACGCGAGCTGATTAAAATGTATGAAGACCAGAAGGCAACGCGTGTAAACTCAAAGGCGGGTCATGCTAATAAAGATGACAGTTCATCCACAAATCCAAAATGATTGCACGGCCCAGGCGCTGCCACCAACACCAAAGCTGGTGGAGTGTCATTGCCGCTGTTACCGCTGCGCATGAGCTCTGTTGCTTGCAAGCGGCGTTCGGTTGAGCCCTTTTATTTATTTTTGTTAAACTGTTATTCGTCGCTATGCAGGCGTCTGTTGCGTTGGTGGGGCTACTCCTTTTACTCAAAACAATGATGATATCACTCGCTGCCGCCAGAAACCTGTTTATAAATATATTGTATTGTAAAATTATGCATACACAAATGCATGAACGTAGGATATTTTGTTAGTTTTTAAAGCTAAAACAAAAAGAAAAAACGGTTGCGCATGCCACATGTAGCAATAAACACACAAAGGCAGCCGTAGCAGCCCTTAAAATATACAATATATAAGTACAATTGATGTGTTTTACATTCAGACGTTTCTTAGCACTTTAAAGGATTAGCCGTAGAAGCCATTCTGTGCGTCTTACTGTGCAGCGATCAGTGAAAATAATTTAAAAACCGAAAGTGTGATTTTTGTGTGAATGTGACTAGACAATAAATCAGTTAATCCGAAACTAAAATTCTTTATTGTATCGATTTATTCACATTCTACTTATCTTTACATTAACTACTTTTTGAGCCAGCTGCACAGGTGGCGTATGCGTAATACTTATGGATTTTGCATCGCAAGATTATTTCACTTCAATATTAGTTGCCCACTTTTGTTTCCAATCGAAAGCCTTAGGGTACAATCATAGTAATGCTACCAATTCGTCTTCCTCTTCAGCTTCGTCACCGCTTGTACTATGATTGTACGCTTACGCTGAAGGATTGCAAATAATCATGTAATTGGTATTTTTGGCTATAAAAAAATAAGGCAAAACCGAAAATCGGGCGATTTGTGCACGTGTTTGTAAAGCTCTGCATGATCGTCCAACGTTGAGAATGAGCAGATTTACATATTCTTTGGTCAGTCGCGTCTCCACTTATTTAATTGACAACTCCATCCACGAGTGCATCCGTTAGACTTGGACACCCATAAAAGTAAACGTTACCTAAGTATAAGGTATGACAGAATAAATGTTGTTTATGCCAAAATAATGGAAGTTTACGCGGGAAGCGATCGAACCGTGTCCGTCTGTCCATCTGAATAAGAGGCACACAAATCTAATCAAAAGATAAGCATTTTCCCTACACAAATAAATTTGCCGAATCATGTTGATGTCTCACCACTTCCACCGTAAGAAAATTTCGTGGCTTACACCGACACCAAGAAGATTGGAACTTGGCGGCACCCTGTTACTGTGCGCATAAAGCTTGAAAATGATCAAGATCGGATGATAACATCAAAAGATATAGCATCAAAAGATTTATAACAAAATTGCATTTTGTTTTTCTTTGCAGAAATCTTACTATTTTGTGGGACAAATGGGTACGGCGTATCTTACTGACGGCAGTCAGTTCCGATTTTCCATATTACAACTTTTTTTTTATTTTAACAATAAATTTTCTTATTTGTTAGGTTTCGTAGTTTCAATGAATATACAATAAAACATCTCCCAACGACCTTAGGTGTTATGCAACTCAAGCCATCAGTGAGACCAGAGGACTCTAATGACATTTAATACCTCAATCATATCTGTGGCCATATGGAAGAGTAGCTTAAGTCAAGATAAGGAAAAGTTAAGTAATTGCGTTCTGTAGCTTTATGCGACGCATAGCAAGTCGCCATTCCTTTTTTAAAACTTGTATATTTCTTCTTTTACAAACTTAAAAAAGGAACGATGACTTGTAATAACTTCTAAAAAGTTATAGACCGCAATAACTCAACATTTCCTTATGTCGACTCTTCCATACGACCACAGATATCGAACAGCAATAATTTAATTTTTAGGATATGGAAATGTTACTCTTCGAAGTATAAAAAGGTAAGAATGTTCTTTGTGAATATAGATATATATCATGTCATAATCATGCAATAATAGCCTCTAGTTCCGACAAGCTTTACAGAAATACAATACAATAATTGCATAATTTTCATCTGTCAAAAGGCATTTCAGAGCGATGTGCGCTGTTAAAATAAAAAACCGGCAAATGGCGCCTTCAGGCCTATCGATAAAGCTCTGCTGCGTTTTTATCGATGACAATAAAGCTTAAATCGATTTGAATGAAAAGTAACGGAAAGTTTGTTTCGATTTTTTGTTTTGCATTTTATTTTTTGATTCTTTTTTAACGTTAGTAAAATATCCAACAATTATAATTTTAACTAATAGTTAAGTCAGAAAAAATATATATAGAGTAGTTCTTGTACAAATAAATAAATAATGTTGCTTGTTTTGCTCTTTTTATTCTCTGTGTATGTGTGTTGTTTGCTTTACGCGCTTTAAAACAATTTAATATTATGTACATATACTATGTATTTACGTTGGTTGGCATATATATATATATGCTGCTGTGTGTCTGTGTATAACATTTACATAAATACAATATAATAAATAAATAAATTATATAAATTAAATATTCAACAAAATGTCCGTAAAAAAAAAAGGGATTTGAACATACATTTATGGGCGGGCTGTGTGGGGGGTATGGTGTGGGGAGTAACAAAAAACGGAACATCGTAGCATAATTACATAAATAAAATGTAAATTTCTAATATGTATATTTTAAGTAGCTCTTATTTTTTGTCATCATATTTGCAGTATAACTTTGAGACTAGTTTGTGGTTGGCAAAACAGAACGTTGCTTGGATTGTTGTTGTTAGTTTGTCTAATTGATTTCAATCAATTATAGAACAATTGATTGACTGATTGAGTATGTTGTTCTAGTGTGTGTGAGTTGCAAAACAAAAACAATGTACAATCACATTCCAACGTAAATATATCTTGATGTTGTTGCACTTGTCGACTCTTTAGTTTTTCTCATTTTTTATTTTTGTTGTTATAATTTACTATGTACTAGCATTTATCATAAGTACGTTTCACTTGCACGTTGTTTGCTTAACGATTTTTGTTTTAAACTATATTTTGCTAAAAGCTTTTCTTTTCTTTTCCTTTTTTTTTCATTTGTTTACTAGTCATCTTTTAAATTTAGTTTAGTTTTACATTTAAATGTAGGCATTTAGATTCTTTTTTCTTTGTTTGTTTGTTTGTTACTTTTCTTTATATAGAATGTGTTTTTGTGGTGCTGCGCTTTTGGGCGCTCATAATTTTATTATATTTCATTTAGTGTTTTGTTTTTATTAACATTAATTGTCTTTAGTTTAAGTTGTTGCTGGGAGCTCTCTTGTAGTTGTTGTGTTTGCTTATTTATTTCACAAAAGACGAATTGAAATATATAATTTAATTTGTAATTTTTATATGCTTAGTTTTTTATTATTTATTTTTCTCTTTACACACAACCACATGACACGGCTCTCGACAAACCAAAAATATTCGACGTTTTTCATTGCTTTATCTTACACTGATTTATTGGACAAGTTAGTTGGTTGTATTACAGTTTTTGGCAAGGGAATCGTTACATTTTTCAGCAAAGCACGAAACTGTACAGAACGGAAACAAATAAAAGTGTAATTGAAACTATTGCAACAAAGTTATTTAAAACATTGCACTGTTTACTGCAGTCCATGGTAATAAAGTAGTTCCAATTGTGTATGGTGCACTTGGTTTCCATTGAATTTTTGGTTTGACGAGAGAAGTTTGCACAAAATATTTTTACGCGTTTTTTTTTTTGCTGTTCTTGTTTTGTATATACATCAATATCATTTGCGTCGATATAGCTCAACGTGGGAGTGCACTTGAATCTCTCTGTTCTTGCTGATGTTGTTGTCCATTTCGTATTCCGTATGGGGTTTTTAGTTAGTTTTGTAAGTATGTAGTAATTGGTAATTGTATGCAATTCTACGAAGCATTTGCATGAGCTTCACTTTCCCACTCCACGAACACGCTTACGCACGCTCGTAGAACAGTATATAGGCACTGGATGAAACGAGATAGTTTTCGGACAAGCAATCGCTGACCCTGTAAATAAAAGGCAAAGCATAAGTTCAAACGCTCATAAAGAATAAATTGTCAAAAAGTCTGTGAGTTTTCTAATTTCACGCATAGCTACTTGAAAACTTTCATTGAAAGACATCAAGAAATTCAGAAAAGTCAAGACCTTTGGGTTACATACATATTATCATTGAACTCATGCCATTTGCGTGAGACTGGATGTTTACAGAGCGCCACATAGTGACCACCAGCAGTTGAGCCTGTACGAAAAAATAGTGTTCAGTTTAACTTGAAAAGTATCATTTGAAAGCTCTACTTACCCATATGGTTGGATATCGCATATAGTGAGTAATGCACATTAGAATTATGATTTGCCCCATAGGAGCCCATATTGAGTTCACGATCCGATGTTGGAAACTCTACGATGTTTGTCAGCTTGCTCCAGCGCGTCTCTGAGAAGCGTTTCAGATCTGATGTAAACAAAATACCAGTTTAATAACACAATTAACTAAACACTGTCAGATATCAGTACTTACGTATAACCAAATATTTTGGAAAACGCTGAATGCTAAAACTTTTGGTACATTTTCGACGCGTCTTGCATTTGGAGCACGTAGGCATTTCATCACCGTCTAGCACTTCCTCACTTATGAATAGATCTAGGCACGCTTCCAGCTTGCAGCGCGATGACGATGGCAATGGCACGCTTAAATCCCAGAAGGGATCAAAGGTAACGCTAGTATTGCCACAAGTCGTACATTTTAGTGTGCTCTTTAGCTGTCCTACAAAGAGATCGCGTATAAGCGAATTCTCGTGTCTTGTATACCACTCCCAGGTTAGATCTGCCTTCTTATTGTCACTGCAATAAGTTAATAATGTTATTGTAATGTCTGAAAGATCAATATACACGTTAAAACTACTCACGTGAGATTATCGTCAATATTAAGCGTTTCACCCTTGACGCCCGAATTAAGAGCCGAGTGCAAGGAGTCCAAGAAGAAACGCAAAAACTCCTGTGCATCCTGCTGATTATAATCACTGTACATGCGATGCTTTGTGGAAAAGGCTCGTTTCAGTTCCATGGGCGTAACACTGTGCACATTTGCAGTCCACATTTCCTGTATAAGTTTGGCAAATTCTGCAACCAAGCAAGCAACAATTAATTAATCAGTATAAAAGCAAAATTTTAATCAAATCATATTTTTTGATTCAAAATAAATACCGTGTAATATCTGTTGATCTTTGGAGGAGCTCGAGCGTGTGTTAGGATAGGAGCGCAGATAACGTGTCAACTCTTGTGTATGGCTTAGGCACTGTATGACCGAGTTCATAAAACATGTGTTACCAATGTTCTTTAGACCGCACAGACCTGTAAATATATCAAATTTTATTAAATGCAACTAAATTGTTAGCTTAGTAGACTCCCCAAAGAGCACACTTTGGAGTGTTCGGGTCTGAGGACTAGCCGCGGCATAGGCCCGAACGCAAGCCCAGAATATAGTTTTGAAGTTAAATTTTAACAAAATCAAATGACTGATATTTGAAAGCAAGCTACGCACTGAGTGTTCGCAAACTTCCAGCAGACAAAACAAAGAATATATATTTCCAAATTTGTATATGCCGTATGTGGCGAGAACAGTAGAGCCACCCTTAAAAGGGTTGTGCGTAGGGTTTGCGAACCACCACGTAAAACCACAATCACATCAGGCCGTAACCCGATAACACGGCTTGTTATGGCCAGTTAAGAAGAAGATATCCCCTATCAGTGGGCTTGTGTGTATTATAAATGTGTGGAACGTGTAGGTTGAAATAGACAATGTGATAACATATTTGCTGGGTGTCGGGTGTTTTTGTTACAACTCACCTTCGGACTTCTCTTCGCGCGTGCTTTTGTATCCATCGTCATAGTGCTTATTGCTCAATGGCGCTAAAGTTGAGGATGTTGCATTATTGCTGCGACTGTTTTCACGATCCCAGTAACGGGTGGATGTGGGTGATACGGGCGGCAGCACAGAACGTGTTGTGCCACTTGTGTTACGCGCCTGTTTTGGTGGAAAACACAATTAGTCAGTTTAACGTACAAGTAAAAGTAAAGCAGCACGACCGTTTATGCTTAAGCGCAATTCAAACTGATGCTGCGCTTAAGCACAAACATGCCAGTGTTGGGTAATGGCAATCGATATGCCAGAATTGAGAATTAGCAGTTAGTAAAAGCAACTAGCGATCGATCGTTAGGGCCAACAAAAGCGATGCCTCAGTTAATGCATCGTTTTTGTTTAAATATTGAAGAAAGATGGAATTGTTAGTTCAAAAATGTATGTGAGTGCGTGTGTTAAGTTTAGACTGTGTGTGTGTGTGTGTGTGTGAATATTTTGAAGGTGCTTGCAAGCATTTGGCAGTGGCTAAAGTGATTTAGTAAATTTAGAGGCATGCTTGCGCAAAACAAACGTAATTAAACAAATTGGTATAACACAAGCGCGGCAGCATTATAAACAAGGATACACACAGAATATTTAAGCGAAAAAGTGTTTTTCTTTTTTTTACATAATGACAAGAACGAGAAGCGCAGAAGAGAAAAGAAACCAACCAAAAACTGTTAGACAACGTTGTCTACTGCAAACGATATTTCGATAACCGCGCGCAATCAGAATCGTTATCGATATGAAATCATAAGAAATGAACACGCGTTTTTCAATGCCCGTTAACAACGAAATTTAAATATAAGTACCGTAGAATAACGTATAACGGGTAACGGTGCATTTACAATGTATAAAAAATGAGCTACTTAGAGTGAAGCTTAGATAAGATGATGAGCCGAAAACAAGAAAATGAGTAGGAAACGTGAAAAAGAAGATAGTCTGTTGAACGCGCCACACTTACACTGTCACTCGGTGTGGATGTGCTGGATCCCGAGGACGAGCCCGTGCCCGTGCCCGTGCCCGAAGACAATGCCGTAGCTGCCGATATTGTCGAAACCATCGATGTTGCAGCGCCGGCGCTCGACGTGTACGCATTGTTTTCATGGTACTGTGTCTGCTTTACCTTATTACTGCTTGTGGAAGTCATCACCGAGGACCCATTTTCCGCTGCATTGTTGTCATAGCCAACGCGCACATATTTTGTGCTCTCCGGCGTGCCATTGCTCAGGTTTGCACGTCCAGATTTAGCAACTGCCGGCGTCGGCTCCTGCATATTAGCCGCTACAGCAGCGGCTGGTAGGCGTGCTGTACCACTTGTTCTATAGCCTGTACGCGTCAGCGAACTACTATAACCGGCCATCATACGTGCATTGTCCATATCCGTGCTGTAGCGTTGCTGCAGATTGCTGCTACTACCACTGTTCGTTGCCGGAGCCGTGGCCGTGACATGTGTGGTTGCAGCATTGCTACGCACCGGCGTTGGCTGGCGCTTTTGCTCACTGAGATTATTGAACTTCGCGATGGACTCCTTAATGCTTCGCGAATCGATGCCGGAGCGTACGGCATTGTTAGCGCTGCTGCTGCTGCTGTTGTTTTGGCGCTCCCCATTTGTGTGCTTATAGTTGTTAAACTTTTCATAGCTGGCCGCAAAATTCGAGTTTACCGAAGACGAAATTATGGTTGACTTAGGACGTGGACAGCGTTGGCTTGTCGTCTTTGACTCTCCTCCCACTGACTTGCGCAACTGTATTGGCGGAGTTATTGGTTTAAAATTGCAGCCAGTGGTGGCATTGAAGCTGCCGGCTGCTCCGGCTGTAGGTGGTGACGTTTCATCACTATCTATGTAGGTAATGTCATCATGTTGTTGACGCTGCATGTTACAGTTATTGCCGTTGTTATTATTATTGTTATTCATGGCGTTGCTGTCGTTAGTGGTATGTTGCATTGTGAGTGGTTTCGACTTTCCCGCTACGCTCGTACTGCGTCCAGTGAGCAGTGAGGAACCAGTGGCAGCGCCCGGTATCTTCGTACGATTACCTGCGGCCGTTGTATTTTTGTTCTCTGAAAACCTTTGGACGGTACCGTTAGTGGCCGGTGTGCCCGCGGCTGTGCCGTTAACGGATCTGCTATTGTTTGGCGTCGTTTGATTGCCATTGATCGCCGCTGGACGACGCATGCCAACCAAATGCTCTGTGCCCGATTGGCTTGTTTTATTTTGGCGTCCACCAGTTACGTTTCCAGCGTTAATATTGTTACTGTTGCTATTGTTGTTATTGTTATTCTTGTAGTCCTCGGTATAGCTGAGCTTGCGACGTCTTTGTGTGCTCTTTACTTGCGACGTTTTCGTCTTGTTTCCTGCCACCTGAGCGTGGGCCAGTTCACATTCGGCCTTTAGGAAGCTTGGATCCTTGAAGGAGGAATGCAGGAAGAATTTCTGATTGGCTGTGCGCACAGGATTGGTGTTGCTAGAGAGGGTTGTGCTGGCGACCTGCGAGCGACCAGAAACAGCTGATACTCCGTGCTGCTTCAACGATGCTGTATTGGATAACTTGACCGCTGCTGTCACGTGCCTATGGGCAGCGGCGCTTGCTTTGGACGCCTTGCCACCAACACCACCAGCTGCTCCAGCGCCACCACCACCACCACCACCGCCGCCGCCGCCGCTTGTAGCAACGGGCTGGCTATGAGACTGTGTGTGATGCTTCTGCAGTTGTGTGTGCGCTTGTGTTTGACGTTGGCGCTCCTCGCCAGGTAAGGTATTATTGAAAAGGAAAGTGGTAACTGTTGGGCCGTTTGATTCGCGCTGTTGTTTCGACGCTGTTATCTTGTGGTAGTTACCTTTATTCTTTTTAACGTCTAACATTATTTAACAAAATGGCGACACTGCACTTGCTGCTTCTGCCGCTGACGGCTGTCGTCACTTGTTCTTGCGCGATTTAGTATTACCGACGATTGCCTGAACTTTGTATTGTTTGCAAGTTGTTTTTGTTTACGGGTGTTTGTTTCTGGAGTTTTGTGTTAAATTTTTACGTGCTCTTCTTACAAAAAATACATTTTCTAGAACTACTCTATTTCCTATATATTATGACTGTTCCAGTATAGACAATTTAATTTTACTGATAACAGAAATTTAGAAATCTTTGAACTTCGTTTTCGTTGCCTGCCTAGTGTCAGGATTTTTTTTTTTTTTTTTTTTTGGTAGATTGCTTTGGTTTGGTTTGGTTTCTTTGCTCTGTGGTTGAGTCTTAGCTTTGGTTTAAATTGTGGTTATGATTTTTAGTAGCTTTCTTGTTAGCGTATTAAAAAATTGGAAGAGGCGCTTCAGTAACGCGACCTGCAAAAGTTTAGCTAAAAATACATAAAAATGGAGAACGATTAAATGAAATTGCGTAACGGTTAGTAGAGAAACAGAAAGATTCTAAGAAGATTGTTGTGGGATTGTCAGACAGTGCAGCAAACGTTATCTTGATCGATATACGATGTTCAGAGTTATGGGTAGAGGATTCATATGCATGTAAGTGAAATGGAAAATGAACGCAGAGGAAGGACAGCAGGTGCAGCCCAACGATGTGTTGGGATCTTCATTCACAACAGCTTCACACACTCATACATAACATACACAGTTTATCGTTATATCAGCTTTTTTGGGCAGGAAAACAACTGGCATGCGATTAGTAGCAGACAGTAGAGAGCAGAGCTTGTTTTTGTTGGCCGGTATTTTTCCTTTACCTTACTGCGTGCAGCGGCCCCATCCGCTGCCAGCGTCAATGTGGCCGTCGTACTAACATCTCCATCCGTTGGCCCATCAACCGCTGAAGCCGCATCATCCGTAATATCTGCCGATGCCAGCTGTTCCCTACTAGACTGCAACTTATGCAAGCTACTGCCGCTGTTACTTTCATAGATGGCATTACGCTTAGGTGAGCTGGATAGCAGCGACAAGCCATTCAGCTTGGCATCGAGCCCATTGCTCTCGGTTGTACCATGGCCATTGGTAGTAGTGGCGTTCATGGATTCCGACTCCGCGTTGTTACGACGTGTTCGATTACTGCGCAGCGTAAATGTTGCCGTGGGTACATCACCGCTGCTGCTGCTGTTGCTCAGCGTCAACTTGCCGGAGCTGCGATGGCTCAGTCTGGAGCTGCTGCCAGAGGTACTTAAATCGTTATTGTTGTTGTTGTTGTTGTTGCTTTCTGTGCCGCCGGCATCGCTACTGCTGCTATAGAGACGACTGTAACGATTGCGCTGTCTGTCTAGTGTCACGGTGCAGGATGTGTTGTTATCATTGTTGTTGTTGCTGTTGTTGTTGCCGATATCAGCATCATTGTGCGCCGATCTGGAACGTGATAGTTCACAGTTTGGTTTATAGTTGGCCGGACTGTATTTTTCGTATATGTCCACACCGGATGTGGCGGCTAAACGTGCTAAGGATGATAATGGTAATGAGCTGGACGACGAACGTTTGCTGTTATCATTGTTGCCATTTGTGTTAGCTGCATTACTGCTAATGCTGGCAGAGCCAGAGCTGGGCGGCTTCTTGGCATCTCGTCGGCTATAATCGTCTTTGAGTTTCGATGTTGTTGTTGTAGTCAAACTATCTCCATTCGCAGTGGAACTGCTGCCTTTTGTTTTACGAGGCAGCTAATCGATGGATTTATGGTGTTTTGTTTGTTTATGAATAACATTTACAGGTGTCATTGTGGTGAAGATGTTTGTTGGTTTATCGTTGTTGTCGTAGTTGTTTGTTTGAAATGACGTCGCACGGAATTTAATGGTTTCATAGAGTGGCGCAAACACACACAAACAAAAACCAAAAAAAAAAAAAAAATTTAACAAAAACAAAACAAAAAAAAAACACAAAATGAGTTTTTCTTTATACATTTCTATGGAACGCAAACAAATGTTAACAAAATCATGAAGCCCTTGCTCCCCAATCCCACACACATCCCCGCGGCTACTACAAACAAAAAAAAAAAAAAGAGTATGCAAAGCGCAGCTTTAGACCCAGTGACAATGATGCACTCATAAGCACTTGGACTTGTACTTGCACTTGCACTTGCACTTGGATGAAAAAGACACTCATACAATGTGTATATATGAATGTTTGTATGTAGTATGTACATAGTTAAGGATGTCTGAGCGAAATTAACCTTATTGCAAATTTTATTTAATCATTTGAATACCAGAATAACAACAACAAGTTGATATCACACAAGGGCGCGGCGGTGCGCTCTGTTTTTTTAGTTGGAGCAATGCCAACAAGTGGTTCGGCTCGGTCAAACATTCCATTGCCATGTCGTACTCGCCGCCATGGCATGACGCATCGCTGGCCTAACGATTAACGACACAAATGCTCTCATCTATATGTGTGCGTGTGCGGTTGTGTTTATATGTGCGTAATGATTGGACAGGGAGAGATCTGTTCTCAGGAGTGCAACTAGAGGCAATATTACTAGGACATACTATGTGAAAAAAAAAAAAAAAACACAAAGGCAATCATCAAGTCAAAACTCAAGCTTGGGAATTCCAACAATCGTTGCATATTTTGTTGATCTTTGAAGGGATTTTTAATGGAATGTACATACATATGTACATATAGGGATATTTGTTGTTTGTGGTAACTGTGAAGCCATGAACAGAAGCAAGTTAGGCAAACTATGTGTCTATATGCGAAATTGGCATAGTTCTAGAAATGCCATTATTACAATGTTTATGCGAGAGATACATATAACTGCAGTGTCGTGAATTTTGCACTTTTTGCGACCAAATTCTTTAGAAAACAGCTATTTCAAATTGTTGAATTGTATTTCAATAGATTGAAAATAAGAAATATCAAATATTGCGCTGCAGAAGTTTGTTTTTGTTTCATTCGCATAAACCGGGTCAATGTCCGACAACCAAATTTGTTGTTCTTGTTGTTTTTGTTGTAATTAGCATTGTGAGTGGACAAGATGATGGGGATTATGTGGTATAAACCTTATAAAAACACCTTGAACTATGTGTACTAGATTGCTATTTGTTGGTTCAGTATAAAATTTAGTTTCTTATGTGAATCGATTTGCATGTTGGTTGTAGTGACACTTAGATGATTTGAGGGACCCAAATAAATTGTATGAGCTCAAAAGTTACTGTGATACCAACCAAAAATTATACAAATATCAGCCACCAATGAAAAGAGATTTTGTTATGATTCAAACCAAGTACAAGATATCGATTGTTTTCGTTCACTTTAAACTATAAAGCTAAAAATTCTAACAACTCACTCCGTATCGGCCATATGTAGTTGTATCATAGCTAGAGCCGCTCAAATACGACGATGAACTATTGCGGTACGCCGACGAGCCGCCGCTTAGATAGGCTAAGGACGAGGAACCAGCAGACGTCGAAGATGTGGGTCCAACGCTGTTCCTTTGCGTACTGCTGCGCGGCGTATACGTGGACCCGGTATACGTTGAATACGAGCTGGGATAGTAGCTACTGCCGAGACCGCTGCTGCTGCTGCTACTGCTATGATTATAAGACGACGACGTCGCTGTTGAGGGCAGCAACTTGGAGAGACTGCTGCTGCGATCGTAGTAGCTAGAGTATCGCGTGTAGCCGTTACTGATGCCTGCAGTTGTTGAGCTGCTGCCGCTGCTGCTACCGACGCCGCTGGTCGAGCTGCCAGCGCCGCTTGTTGACGATGTGCCGTAGAGACTGCCACTGCCCGCTGCTGAGGTCGACGATCTACGCGGCGAAATCACACGCATATTAGTGGCAGCAGCGTTCTACCGCACGACCAGGTCAGCCCGTTTCCCCTTAGCCGTTGGCTGTTAGCTATTGGCCCTTTGCCGTTTTTGGGTCTTGTTTTTTCTGCGACAGCACCGTCGCTAATTGGGCTCTTGTTGTGGTTTAATTAATTGATTGATTGATTCTTTGGTTTCGTTCGTGCTGCAAGATATGAGAAAATCTGTATGAGCTAAAGTGCAAACGGGAAAGTATTAGCAACGTTTTCTAAATTGCTTTAAACGGGTATAAAATGAAGACACCTGCCTTAGAGTTGCGGAATTGCGAATATACCTATAAATATTTTCAGGAATTACCACAATATAGAAATAGACTCAAGGCTGGTTAGAGTAACTCGTATCCACCAAGAGAAGAAAAAAATCTCTAGATGAATGAGAGACTGGGCATGTGCGACAGGCCTCAGCAAGAGCTTGGCATCTATAACTGGCCTTAGGAATATTTCGAAAAGAAAACTGACTGCCTGACGAGCTAAAAGCTCAGTTGAAGATACAATAGACTCCAAGAGTGCCAAATATGAGAACATATTAAATATATATGTATGTATAACCTCTGCAAATAAAACAATTGCTAATATTCACCTTGGCTTAATTGGTTGTGATTGATGTATTTGTTGTTATTTACATAGTTTATGCCTTTGTTGTTGGTATTGTTGCTTATATGTCGTTTACGTTACATTTATGACTCAATTTTGTTGCTGTGGTTACTCTATTTGTTGTTGTTGCTGCTGCTGCTGTAGCAACTGGAAGCAGAGTTAAAAAATTTGTTTCATAGTTAAATTTTCAAAATACAACTAGATTATAAGCATAGCTTCTAATTAGTCACAATCACGACCGGTTTGTTTTCGATTTTTAACAAATGTTTGCAACTTTTAACACTTATTCAGAAGAGCTCGAAATACACACACACATTAGCACGTGCGTTGTGAAACACTATCTAACTTGTAAGATATTTCATTCAGTCAGCGCACAGTGGTTTAAATGTCCGATCTAGCTATAACTTATAACCTAGTGAGTTTAAAAAAATTTGATGCAGGCAGTCGGGACGGTGTCCAAAAGTGGGATACCCTATACACTTTTTCTTTATAAACACTAAATACGGTAAACTCCTTTCATAAGATCGATATACCTGTAAACATTTTCCTATTTGGAAGTTTCAATTGACAAGTTTTCCTATTGGGAAGTTTGCTATTACAGGGGCAAAAATTACTTTTATACCCATAACTCCAGTATTCTTGGCTCATAGATCAAAAATACATTTATAAATGTCTGTCACAATTGTCAAATCAATATATTGGGGGCTGTGGCAGTAATTGAGGTAAATCTATCGCGGCGGAGGTGGGGGCTTCTATTGAAAAAAGGTGTATGCAGTTTTAACGATTAGGGTCACACGAGTCTCCACACCAAACTTTTTTTGTAACTCTAGCTAACATTTATCCATATCTACATGTAGTGGAATTTTAAAGCAGTTTATTGGCGAGATTCAGTTCATATGTTTAACTATAACTTTTGATCTATTTATTTGATTTTGGTAAAACATAGATGCACATTAACACGACGCTCTGAGAAGTTTCGAGTTGATAGATTGGACGGAGCGATTGTAAACCGCAAAAATCTGCCACGGGGGAAGGGTGTAAAATATTGACTTGATTCGACAAACTCCTTCAGCCTTGAGAAAATGCGCATCTCTTGGTAATATTTGTTTGCTCTAACTAATAATGTCGGAGAAAGCTGGCCCTACACGGACAGACAGACGGACGGACATGTCTATATCGACTCGACTATTGCTCCCGATCATTTTTGCCCATGGTACTTATGGGGGGCCACGCCTCCTACTGCCTGTTACATACATAGCACCAATCTATAATAAACTCTTACACTTTGTGTACAGGGCATAAACACTATTCATGCTGCTTTTCGTCATATGTATACATATAACATTAGATTTTTTGGCTATAAAATCGCAACCTATTAATATTTTGTTATTAACCTTAGTAATCTATAGCAGTCTTCTGTTGAGTTTAAATTTTGAAATTGACACACACTAGTTTCAACCTTTACTGTTTCAGTGCGCACTTAGACTCATAAATTTGCCTTTGATGAAATTTCGCATTTAATGGCAATATCTGCAACTTTCAATGATTTTAATTGCGTGAAATCGAGTTTTTTGCCCACTGTGCAGTATCATCGTTGTCCCCGACGCGACGTCGTCACTTGTTTACAATCACAAAATAAAATAGGAAAAAAAACAACAACTTTTTAGCAACGTTTTGCTGGCCGTACTAACGCATTGCAACTTGTCATAGCAACAAAAACAACAAATGTATGAGGGGGCGGGTGTTTGGGGGGGCATGGGGCTGGCTAGGCTGTTATGCGGTAACAACGAAGTTACAAACTCATGTAGCCAAATTGCATGGCTGTGTGTGTGTGTGTGGTCGTGCACGCGCCCGTTCACGACGCCGCCGCCAGGCAGTCTACGCTCCAATACTCCGGCGAGCAATGTCATTGTAACGGAGGAAACTGTTTGCTTTCCGCATGTGTGTATGTATGTGTGTGTGTGTGTCTGTGTGTGTGTTTGGGGAAGTTATGCTGGATCACGAGTTGTAGTGTTGTAAAACGGCAAAACACACAAATATTTATTTATATATGTATGTACTATGGTTACAATCATATCGATCTCTGTGGCTCATAAATACACCGCACTAAACAATTCATTCACGCGCACACTCACTCACTCACTCACTTACTCAAGCATATTAACATTGTATGTACATGCAGGCATACATATATATATATATATATATATGTATGTAATTGACTATTTGACATAAAATAACTTAAATTCTCGAAGTTCGCACACACACACACTGTCACACATGCAGACGCATCTATGTATGAAACAACTTGGAGCGTTACCACGTTTTCTTATGCAAAATTTTTAATCAAGAATTTTATTTTGCAGCATTTGTGTCCGCAGCCAAAAATCACGTCAAAAATCGAAATAATTATAATTAGAGCAAAAAAAAAACACATATTCTATTTATAAAAGTTCTTAAAAACACACACACACACATATATATATATATATATATATGTACACTATTATATGTTGGCGCTGTCGGTGTCTGATGGTCGTTGCGCGTATTCTTTTGCGGGGTGGCAAGGGCGCCAATAACGGAACACAGCGTGAGCAGCAATAGTAAACTGCGCCGCATTGGCCTATAAACGTTGTGCGAGTAAATGAGATAGATGACTTTGGCGACAGTCGCGAGCAGTCACACACACACATGCAAACGGTTGCGATTCACACACACACACACACACTCACGCGATTTTATATATATATATACGTATATATGCATATAAATGTATATGTATATATAGGCAGAAAATGTACGAATTACGCAAAGTGAAATATCTTTCTTAAAATGGAAAGTGGAAAAGTGACGAGCAGGAATTTTCGCATCTACGTAGCCCAAACTGCACGCGTGCATATTAGCAATGCAATCTAAAAAGCAGCTGCTGCTTTTGTATTAGTGGTAACGAGGTCGTCTCCTTGTTGCACATTAAAAAATATAAAAAAAATAAAAAAAGAAACCACACACACTGTCATACGCACGCACACACATACACATGAGCTACTCTTAACTAAAATTGTTACATTTTGCAAGAGCAGAGCGCTGCTGTCTTCGTTCACAATTATTTTATGCACTTTTTATAACACTCACTTTATTATTTGCTTTTTACGCAGTACGTACTACTTTTACAATTTGGCAACACAACACCCGCGTTCCGATTTTTTTTTTACCAAATTTTCCAAAAATAATTCATCATTTTTCGTGTTGGATCGGTTTTGGCTGGTTCACCAGTCCGGCAGCACAGACTAGCAAAATGCCAATGCTGCCATGTAGCTGAAAGCAAGGCGTCGTTTAAATAGCGCTCTCACATTGGCGTTGCACGACAATCGCTAGCGAAAATGAATTGCGATTGATTGCAAAGCTATACAAAAACATAACAGCGGACATTGTTTGCCGTATTTTAAATTGAAAATAAATTAATTAATTTTATATCGAGTGTACGTACGGCTTTTAATTGCAAATTGTACGCACAAAATTTGTTTAATTCAATGTTTTTCAAAAGTGCAAGGAGTAAAGAAAATCGAAGCAATGGTAAAAGCAACGTACATTTAGAGTGGTATGATAACTTTGCCGACGTTGGATTCTTAAATGTGCACCGCCGCAGAGAAAGCAATCCGCCACAGTAGCTAAAAAAAAAAAAACACAGCCATGGCAACCGCTCTGCAATCGGCTTCGAACAATTTATTTGTTAAATGCTTTAATTCGACAATAAATTTGCTACAGTGCACTGCAACAATGTTCATGTGAAAATTACATTCTGTTTCTCATCTTTCTTTAACACACTCAAAGAGTTAAACAGAAAGTCTGTTTTCGTTGCTGTTCCTTAAAGAACAATTGTCACAACGAACCTTAAGCAAACAACAGCTGATTGCAACCTACAAAACGTCAGTCAATGGAAACTCCTGCAATTGTTGCCATTTGTATTACTGGCCCTTAAACCGGCTGGACAGTCTGGCAGCACAGCCGATTTAATGGCAGGATAAATTTTATATAGAACTACCATCACTATAAAAGCGCTGCCACTTTACATTAATTTGACTTTACGGGCAACACTTTTCATACAATTAGACAACAATTTACATTTACAAGCAAAGGGGCAACGCTTTAACCGAAAGCAGTCAAAGCATAGCGTAGGCGCAGGGGCAGTGTATATACATTTTGTGTGAAAATTTTTACTGCTGTGAAAATTTTATACATTTGTTTGTTATATTGTATTTTATATGCAAAAGACTTGTTTGCCCACAAATCTTTGCACTTCTCTCGCCGCAAAGTGTTGTACGGTTTTTATTTTTATAAACAAATCGCAGCAGAAGCAGCCGCGTCGCATTACATTTTCGTACCCACAAACACAAACGCGCACAACCACCGCAGCTGCCGCCGCCGCCGCTGTACCTCATACAAAATGAAGTGAGCAGCAACAAAGAAATTAAAGCATAAAAGCGATTTTTAAAATATTTCCCCTGTTATTTATTTTGTGCAGTAAACCCAAGTGCACAGTGGTTTTTTGTTAATTATTCCAAATTTTGATTCATCTTCATCACATCGTCTGCATTTTCACACGTCGCCGTCGCTACCATCTCCACCCAACCAAAATCTCCACCCTCAACGTCTCTCGGTCAACGTTAGCGGCAATATAGGAAACATTTTTATAAAATCTAGTTTATAGTAGTTACATTGTAAGGCGAATTGCAGCTAACATCGCCCATCTTCCACTCCACGTACTTTACATAAATTTCAGGTGAGTTTAAAGCCTGCAACTGCGTAGAATTTACATTATACATTATTTGTTTTGGCAATTCTTTACTTAGTTATGTCATCAACCGCCGGCAAACGCAAGGAGATCTACAAATATCTAGCGCCATGGCCTCTATACTCCATGAACTGGAGTGTGCGGCCAGACAAACGTTTTCGACTTGCCCTCGGCAGCTTTATCGAGGAATATAACAACAAAGTGCAAATTATCAGCCTGGACGAAGACACGAGCGAATTTAGTGCTAAAAGGTAAGCAAATAATCGCATTTAAGCATGACTATTATTTTACAATACAAATTATTTGCAGCACCTTCGATCATCCATATCCCACTACGAAAATCATGTGGATTCCAGACTCGAAAGGCATCTATCCCGATTTGCTAGCTACCAGCGGTGATTATCTACGTGTTTGGCGTGCTGGCGAGCCCGACACACGTCTCGAATGCGTACTGAACAATAATAAAAATAGCGATTTTTGCGCACCCCTAACTTCATTCGATTGGAACGAAGTTGATCCCAATTTAGTGGGCACATCGTCCATTGACACAACATGCACAATATGGGGTCTGGAAACGGGCCAACCGCATGCACGTGTCTATGTGGCCGGTCATGTCAAAACTCAGTTGATAGCACACGACAAGGAGGTCTATGACATTGCGTTTTCACGTGCAGGCGGCGGCCGGGATATGTTTGCCTCAGTGGGTGCCGATGGTTCAGTGCGCATGTTCGACTTAAGGCATCTAGAGCATTCAACGATTATTTACGAGGTGAGCATACATTTGATCATATGAAAGCTTTGATATGGTCTTAGTCTAATCATCATTCTATTTTTTGCTTAAACAAAATGAATCAGTTTTCAAAGATAACAAACACATTAACTCTGTGAAACCAGTAACTGCAATGCATGCAAATACCAAATTTATTTGTTACGACATCGCAATCTGAATCCGATACTTGTGTAAACAAAGTTTAATATTATCTGAGTAGTCGGGCTTTAAATTGCCCCTTGGTTTTTGTTGTTTACATATTCGCATTTCATAAAAGATTTCGCTGTTTATATGCACTTTTTTTTTTATAGGTTTTAGGTTTTTTTTAGGGTTTTGTTTATAAGAATAATAATTATATGAGATTTGTCTTTTTAAATATGCTTTTCAGGATCCTGTTCATACAGCTCTGCTACGTTTGGCCTGGAACAAACAGGATCCCAATTATTTAGCCACAGTCGCTATGGATTCATACGAAGTTATTATTTTAGATGTTCGTGTTCCTTGTACACCTGTTGCAAGACTGAGCAATCACAGAGCGTGCGTCAACGGTATTGCGTGGGCGCCGCATAGGTAAGTTTATAATCAAAATATGTATATTTTCCTCTAATGACTGTTTTTATCACTACAGTTCCTGTCACATTTGCACTGCCGGTGATGATCACCAAGCACTGATCTGGGATATACAACAAATGCCACGCGCAATCGAGGATCCAATTTTAGCCTATACAGCTGCAGAGGGCGAAGTCAATCAAATACAATGGGGTGCCACGCAACCCGATTGGATAGCCATTTGTTACAACAAAGCTTGCGAAATTCTTCGGGTCTAAAAACTTATTTCGAGTCAATTTTGTTGCCGCCGTAAGCTGTGCTGCAGCTCCTGCCGCCTATGTCTGCTTATTACAGTAGGACAGAGCTACAAAGCTGTTTAAAGCACAGTTAACAATAAAAGCAGCAAAATACACCACACAAAGACACACACTCACACTAGCTGTAGGATTTAGGAGCAACTGAAGAAACCAATCAACAAGTCGACACACACGATAAGTTGTAAAACTTGTACTCGGGTTATAAAATTAGAATTGAAGCTGCAAGATATGCAATTATTTTTGTTCTAAAGATTCTATTGATTTTTTAATTTTTTATAACTTTCATGTTGGCATGTTCGGAACATGTTGACAATTAAAAAACTTATGCTTGCAATTTGTTTAATTTGTATTAGCTTACGCTCGGTGCGTTCTGCTTTTCGGCTTAAACATGACACAACATAAAAATACATAAACAAAAACTTGGCACTAAATCCAATAATTTAGCGTCTTAAATTAAAGTCTTAGCACTTAGCTTACTTAGTTTAGTTGAGAACTTGGATAAGTCTTAAGGTATAACCAAAATATGTATTGATAATTGTAGTTTATTTAAATTGATTCAATAATTTGTCTAAATTTTAACAACACATGAAAAATTGTGCCGAGGCGTCACATTTTATTTATTTGCGTTATGCATAAAAATTGATATTTATATATTATATGTACAATTTTTTTTTTTTTTTGTTTTTTATTTAAGATGAAAACAATGTCCTACCTCGATTTCCAACGTTAAGTAAATGTTGTAAAGATTTTTGTGTCTAGACGCAGCAAAATTGCAAAACTAACAGCCACAACAACAACAGCAAAATTATGAGAGAGATAGAAACAAACCAAAAACGCTTTTTCCAAACATTTCTGTTTTGATTTAACAATTTATATTACACTTTTTCTATGACAGACAACAACAAAGGACTTAAACAAAAAAAAGAAAAACAAAAAACTAATGCAGAACATATTAAACACAAAATAAATCATATTAGTAATATTTAAAGTAAAATAAAAACAACTGCACACAGCTAAATACAATACTATTTAAAATAAAACTAAAAACCGAAATATTATATGAGCGAGAGAGAATACAAGATTGTTGCTATCCATTGAAAAAAAAAAACAAAAAGAATTAAAAACAAACAATTACTACATCATTAAAAATAAAAAATATAACATTAAATGTGAAACAAACACAACCGATTGATTGTTCGAAACACATGCTGCACCTACATAAGCAATACAGAAGCCGAAACCAATATGTAATATGATAAATGTAAACTTTTCAAGAGATGATAAAACACTGAGACAGATACTAAAACCAAATAAGTATAATTCAATTTGAAACATATTTTATATAGTATAGAGGCAAACAAATGATTTATGTGCAACATAAACTCGGAATTAAACCGAAAGTATTGTGAGTTGAAAACCTCAAAATCGAAAAACACAAATTCTGAAATGTTTAACTTTAAAAGTAACTAGAGAACTCGCAGACTTCTTGAAGTATACGCTTAAGCTCTAGAACAGTTTATGTATTTTTGAACGCTTTCAAATCGACTCTTGATCATATAGAGTAAGCACTTGGGTGCAAAATCTATAAGAGTTTTGGATTTTCAATTTTAAACATAAATGTGAAACCGAAATACGTACTGATAAAGCCAATAGCGATGCTTTCGGTTTAATTCCCTGTTTTAGCATAGATTTAGCAAAGTGCTATTACTTTCTCCCTCTCATCCAAAACTAAGATCACTTGATCAGCATGAGTTATACCCATGAGAAGGAGCGACGGCGCAAAAACTTGCTAAAAAATATGTTTTGCCTAAAAAACGGTTTACTAGATTTAAAAACAAACTTAATTATTTAGATATACTATGTGTTGTATATATACAAGCAGAGAAATCTTTTTTAAAAACCAGAATAACGACAACAACAACAATCAGAAAAATGCAGAACAAAATCTTTGACAAGACTTGGCCATATGTTTTTCCTTCATTTACATATAGTATATATAGCAATAATGTATAAGACTCCTTTTATACACTGTATGTATCTGTATTTTATTAGATACTTCTTAAATATACTTGTATGTACTATATTTCATTCGGCAAAACGGTTTCCGAACATTATATAATCAGCAATAACAACAAGAACAAGAAGAACAAATTTGTAACTTTGATTTTGCTTATAATATTTACAACATTGAATTTTTATTTCCGATCTGTTTAATAAACTTTAGTTTTAAGTTACAATTAAAACACACACACACACACACACACACACACACACACACATGCATATATATATATATATAAAGTGTAATCCGTACATATATAGAGAGCCAGGATGACCAGAAATGAAGTAAAAATTTTGGCAAAGCAAAGCAGTAGTTGGACTTGATGTGAAGACAAAGGAACAAAATGAGCAACCAAAAAGAAAATAAAACTGAAAATATTTAAATAAACAATTTTTAAATAATTATTAAAGTCTTTGACTTTGACTTAAATAAGATCTGGCAAATCGTTTGGCACACATATATTTGTTATATCAACGACTCCGCTGAGTTCCTTGGCCTTTTGGCTGTTCGTTGCAGCGCTGCAAGTGAGAGTATCATCATTAGATGAGCATTAAGTAAACTTTTGGATCACAAATTTACCCATTAGTTTTGGTACGCTTTGAAAGCAGCTCGTTGGGCTTAAGCTTGTGCAGCTTAATCATCAGATGACCCGTGATTTGAGAACGCTGCACATTGCTCTCATCCGGTTTGACCTCCTCGTTGCAAACAATCTGGAATATCTTGCCCTTGACTGTGACGCGGCAATAGTTTGGCTGCACATCAACTTTAAGATGTCCGCTGTCCAGATGTCTGTAAAATGCCATATAACTTAAAATCGTACCTAAGCGTTTTTTGAACGTAAACCCACTTGTACACCTGCAAGGTCAGCGTGTAATGTGTAGCCTCGTCCTCAAAATTAAAGGGCAACTTGGCTTGGTTCAGATTGTAGGGACGACCGCAGGGCGCAAACAGACGTGGACACTTTTTAACCAGCTGCTGCGTTGGCTGCGATTCGTGCTTCTCCCTGCCCAATTTATGCTGACGCGCTATTTCAGTGCGCACCTCCGGACAATGCTCGCTTTTGGCATTCCAGAAAGCACGTGTACGCTCATCTTCATCCTCAATGGTGCTGCAGTGCTTCTCTAGCTCATCGTATTGTTTCAAGACGCGTATGCGCTGCTCATCCCGCTCTATGGCGTAATCTGCCTGCTTCTGTACTATCACTGCACGATATTTGCTCAGCTCGCGCTGTGCCTGCAAACGTTCTGTGTGCGTTATGTCCTCGCAGTCCAGACTCTTTAGCTGCGGCAATGTGGCCACAACAAAATCACGATAGTGTGGATAATCCTTACAGGGATTACCCACGAGCAGCAATTCACGCAAATTGTAATTACCTCGCAGTGTTTCTACGCTGGTCAGTTCGCCAATAAAGTTAAGCGTTAGATCCAGTTTTGTAAGTGACTCCAAACCCTCCAGGTTTTCAATGCGCTCGATATTATTGACGGCCACATTTAGATACTCCAAACGCTTGAGCTTATGTAAATTCTCAAATTTAGCTATAAGATTCGACTGTAGCAGCAATATCTTAAGATCGCGGCACCAGTCCTGCAGATGCTCAATTTTTTCAATGTCCTCCTGATGCAGTGACAGCTCCTCGAGCGTGCTAATGAGTAGCTCATTGTGCTCCGACTTTTTGCGCACAAGCTGCTCGGTAACTGTTCGCAAAAGAATCAGAAGTCATTAGTTTAAAAGCATATCGCTGTAATTTTCCATCATTACTTACTGAACACCATTTTTTGAATACAAATGAAAATTCCAACTATTTATGTTTTATCTGATATAATGACAATAAGTACAATAACAAGCCGACTCCGTTGCTATGGAGAACTTATGTTTTCTTTTTTTTTTTTGTTTTTTTGGGGAATATAAACTTGTACACGGTAAACTTGGTTGATAGCAACACCTTACCGTGTTACGTACTTATTAAAGGCACTCCGACAGGTGCCTCTGTTTCGTGCGAGCCTTCTACACTCCGTAATACAATAAGGTAGCTAGTGAGCCTTCTATCTGGCTCTTCCAATGGAGACACGATCCACCCCTTCCTCGCCTTCTTTCATGACCATGATATCAATTTCGTTGTACAGTTCCAGAGGGCTAATGATCTTACGGAGTAACTTTTCACTTAAGCACTCCAGTAGCATCTGCACCCATGCTTTAGCGTCATAAAGCAAAACGGAAACCATGAGCGTCTTTTAGAGTGATCTCTACTATGCATTTAAGAATGATTCTCAATTGATGTAAAAGGTAATCTTAAGGAAACATTGCTCCGAAATAATATATGCCTAGACGCCTAGCTAGGATGAATTCCAGTAACGGGTTGTTACGGTATTTCAAGAAGTAGAATTATTACAAAAATATCAAGGTTCTATGCTTCTGGAGAGGCAAGATGTTGTCCCTAACACTACTATTGAACTTCTTTTTGACGAAGTTTGATTTGGGCTCTATTTTTCGGAAGGTTTTCGAAATTCGACTCCGTTTTTTCCAGCCATCGACTTGAATTCGTCGAAACGTTTTTTTGATTTTGAAGTACTACTACTTTTCTATAAACTCTCTTCTATTTGATGAAGATTTCCCAAACGTGTTTCAACGTTCAACGAACTTTACATAGAGAAAATATGGGAACATAATATCTTCTGTAAATATATATAAGTCCAATCTGTGTGGTGAACGGGTTAGAGATTACCACCTCAGCAGGCCAAAGCTTGTCGTATAAGGCGAGTAACAATGACACTGGGTTCTTTCGAGACCAGTAGCGCTACCCCAGGTCTTAACAGGGTTGTTGGGTTTGGGATCCAACATGTAAAACCACAATTTCAATGAAAGAATGTATTTACATCAGGCCGTAACCCGAAAACGGGTTATTATGGCCAGTTAAGAAGAAGAAGACAACAATATGTGAGCTCGAAATGATTCCTATTCGGGGCGATGCAAGTTCTTGTTGAGTATAGTAAAAACTTCAAAGGGTTTTGCATTCTCAGAGCTAAATTTTTGTTTAAATCCATAAATATTTTCTTATTTTGTTCTTTGAATATGTCTTTGTGTTTGTCCAGTTGATGATATTAAGTATTGCTTAAAATACAATTTAATAAACTAATTATTCAACTCAAAAAGTTACTTATGTAAATATGTTACATTTGGTGATGGTGCCGCTTTCTAATCTCGAGATATGCTAAACAGATATAACAGGCATATAGTGGATGCGATGGATAGATCTGTGACATCAACTATAGCTTTCACGTGGAGTCACCAATTAGTTCAGCATCAACACATCCACAATGCTGCATAACTGTTCAATCTACAATCAAACAGATTGATCACGTTGTAATCGATGGAAGGCATACAAACAGTGATGTGTACATCCCATTACTTGTGAACTACGGAGATTGTCCACTACCGAGGAACCAATGGTGCGAGAAAAAGTGTCGCGTAGCCTCGGCAGACGAATGCCACACAATCTTTACGCGATAGCTATCGGGAGATGGGAAAAGAAGTACGTTAAAATCGTGAGCGGAAAAAGTGCGAGTGAGACAAAATCGAGATGAACAGAAGCAGGAACGTTGCTGGGAGGTATTTCCAAAAAGTCAAGAAGAATATATATAAGTATAAACTGATGACAAATTTTTCGCTCTTCCGGAACTTGTCTTAGATCATTTAGTATGAAATTATTTTTATTAGCTCATCTAGAGAATATTCATGTTTCTGCTAAAAGGCAATTGATAAAAAACGAGCATCGCCACCCTCCGTACGTTGATATCGTCCTAATTATGAATGTATTACTGTAAACAAATGCTCAAAGTTCAAAAGGCCTATCACGAAAACTAAGTGTCGTTATTTTCGTTGGTTAAAAGCCATCCCCTGAGCATTGATCGTGCTCAAATTGCGGTCATAACTCGCTAAACAACTTAAGTCATTGGATGGACCATTTCATTTCACGTGCTCCATTCGTGCTTTTACCGATTTTGAATCTATAAAGACCCTGTATGTATTATGACCACTCTACTATGCCCATTGACCAGACCTTACAGAACACGCCGTCACACACATTAAATTTCTTCCCCTGAGCATTGATCGTGCTCAAATTGCGATCATAACTCGCTAAACAACTTAAGTCATTGGATGGACCATTTCATTTCACGTGCTCCATTCGTGCTTTTACCGATTTTGAATCTATAAAGACCCTGTATGTATTATGACCACTCTACTATGCCCATTGACCAGACCTTACAGCACACGCCGTCACACACATTTACATACTTGCATACGCACATGTGTTGCCATGTGTGTGTGAGTATGTGTGTGTAAGTATGCATATGGCGCGGACTAGCAGTTGGGGAAATCTAATCAGGTGAATTATTTAGCTGATTTTTTTGTTTTTTTGCGTTTGCTTCTTAAGAGGCAACTATCGATCGTTGTTGGGGCTACTCGTTCGAATTAGTTCAAGCTGACGCTAAGCTCGATCAAGATCACAACAGTGAAAGCGATAGTGAAAGCACTTTAAAGCTTTTTAATGGACAAGGAGGACATCTTACGGCAGTTGAGCGAAGACGAAGTGGACGAACTGCTGGAGCTGTACTTGAGCAAATATGGACCAGAGAATTTTCACTATTTGCTGCTGTACAATCAGCGCAAATGGGATGGACAATTGCGTGGCGCTGGCATATTAGACAACGATCCAGCCTACATATCCATGCGCAAGAAATTCTATACACATCGGCATGGTGATTACCGGCAACATGGCACCTATGTTAGCCTGCACTACGATCTGCATCAAAGCGTCTCCTTCTTTAGTTGGCAGGCCGATAAGCCACAAGAGCTGTTTGAGTGCCTGGAGCAAACGCGGCTCATTGAATGGCAGCAGGGCGCTTTGCTAACCAATGTAGACTTGGCCTTTTGTGAACGGGTCAAAGCTTTGGCCTTAAAACGTGGCGCTAGTGCTATACAAAATGCACGTTCTTGCTTTGGCATGGTGCTGCCGCACAAGCGTGCTCTGGCAGCACATGTGCCCGAGCTGCCATCGGATTTTGAGCTACGCGTGCTGAGCGAGCAGGACGCTGACTTAGTGCATGCGGTCTGGCCAAATAAGCGAGAAGGTAGCTTGCCATATATCAAGGCGTTGATACGTTTTAATAGAACGCTGGGTGCTTGTCGCAGTGATACGGGCGAGCTGGTGGCTTGGATATTCCAGAATGATTTCTCCGGTTTGGGGTAGGTACACAGTTTGATTTAATAAGTGTTTCGAGCTTAGTTAAATATTGTTTGGTTGGCAGGTTGCTGCAAGTGCTGCCAAAGGTGGAGCGCCGCGGTCTAGGTGGCTTGCTGGCTGCTGAAATGAGCGCTCGGATTGCACAGAGAGAGCAGGTAACGCTTACGGCTTGGATTGTTTGCAGCAATTTTCGTAGTGAAGCTTTGCTTACTAAGATTGGCTATGACAAAGCTGTAGTCAACGAATGGATCAAGCTCGCACCCGTAACTTAACATAATTTATACAATTGGCATACACATTGGGTTTATATGTTACTATGTACATGGTCAACAATTTAATTGCGCACTTCTATTTTATACAATTTGCGTTCGCTTTTAGAAAATACAATTTAGAGCTTAATCAAATTCAAACTAATGCAAACACTGACAGCAGCTAGCTCTAAGAGTTCCATACATACATATTTATAGTATACCTGTAGACAAACACACATGGTTAATACAAAATCGCAGCTGTACAACATAATTTAAGGCCTTACATGCTTGGAATTTCCAACCACATTTTAAGTTTTTAAAGTTTACAGTTGTTGGGGAATTCTAGATTGCAGACGGTTTCATCGTAAAACAAATACTATGGGGGAAACAAACGAAAAATTTTACTAATTAAAACTAAACAAATAGCAGACGCGTTGTGCTCCCACTTGGCATGCCGCTACCATTGGCTAACAAGCTATTCGTAATTGGCGTTATGCCATTGGACGCGAGTTTGCCGTTCATGGCACCACGATAGTAGGGATCCACTTTGTTGTGCTGAAGCGGTGTGTATGTGATGTGATTGCTATTTTGATTGGTGAGCGGCAGTGGCGGTGGCTCTCTTTTCTTAGAGATTTGCTTGGCGCGATTGTAGCTCAGCACGCCAATGATGGCTAAGGTCATGCCAAGACAGTTAATCCAGGTAACTGGATTGCCTAGTATGACCAATGAGACGGCTATGACAAAGATGCGCTTTGAGGCGCTGGCTACGGCATAAGTGAGAGGTGTAACCAGCGATAATACACTAAAAGCAATAATATTCTGCAGCCAATTGAGCACGCCATCGGCAAAGAGCAAGGATATAACACGGTAGTCCAGGTTTTTCTGCAAACGACATTTAAATATCATTTTACAATGTTGATAATCTACACTTACAATGGCTGTGTGGTGCAAGACATTCATGCTATCCGCATAGAGCCAAATGGGCAGGAAAATGAATAGCGAGAGTTTGCCCAACAAATGGAGCAGCCGCAAATGGTGTATGCCCGTGTCCTTGAGCACCTGAAAGTAAGCAACATTTAATATTGTTGCTTTCACATAAAAAGTGCGTTCTACCTTTTTAGAGAAGATGTTCTGCATCGAGAAGCCCATTGTTGAAATGAGTGCGCTGATTAAACCCATCATATCAAAGGAAATTTCCGTAACAGTTGCTATGCCCACGCCAGTTATAATGGGCAGGAGACTCAGGTACACAAGTGTGGGCTGCTTCTCGCCAAAGAAAATACGCGTAAGTACAACCGTGAAAAGCGGCATCGTCGCTTTAACTAAAATAAATGACAAACGTTAAAGTTAAGGCCAGTTGCTGACGTGTGAGTTTTATACTTCACCTGTGTGTGCATAAGAGACGGGCACTTTCCACAGCGATATATGCGATGTGACCGATGCCAACAGTTTACCCAAAGCCAGTGGTACAATGAGTCGCAGATAGTAGGCACGCGGTATATCCTGGTATTTACGTATGCGCCACAAATTGAAAAACGGCCCACTGTATAAAGTTATGCTACACAGTTGAACCAGTGTAACCGTCATGGGAAACGGAAATTCGTTGAGAACCATTTTGCCAATGACATTATTGCTGGACGAGATGATGTACCAAAACAGGCACATCATCAATACGACGGCAACATGTCGTGAACCTGTGCGTTTGCTGCTACTACTAAAGCTCTGCATGTTGTATTGTCTTGTATGTGGTGTTCAACAGTAGCTGTAAGCCTCTGCCAGTCAGCGTTATGCTGGTGTGCTATTGTCACACGCTTAGTCTATTGCATTTCGCGGTGTGTTTTAATAAAAACTTTATATTAAAGAGTTATAGCGTACTCGACGAAGACGGCGACGTTGTCTGTTTATTTTCTACGTGTACACAGTGCTGTAAAACGTCGCACAAATAAGGCAATTCATCGATTTATAAATAAATGTATATGTGATACTATCGTTTATCGTTCTTAATCGATTTTCGCATTTTTGAAAGCTCGATTTTAAGAGATAGCTCTTGCATGAAAGCAAAATTGTGCTACCTCAAGCAAATAGAATTAAGTGAAGCCCAGAAAATATTTTACTTCATAACCCAGTGAGGAATTGCCCGTAGTCAGATGATATGTGGCAATTTTTGTATTTATGAACTTTGTAATTTAGTGCTGTAAAGTAGTTATCGATAACTATTGTGGAATTAAAGAGCGAAGCGCATATTTGAAAGCCCAAAATTAAGATAACAAAATTAAACTAAATATTTATTTGTAACTAATGCCTATGTACTACATACGAATTCGGATCGCAGCTATAGAGCGAGGCCTAAAGTTTAGTGTATTACCTTAAACTATTATTACACAGTAGATGAAAAAGAAAATCAATCCATCTGTACTTGAATCAACCCGATCAAAACCCGGTGTCAAAAGTCAGCCGAATACAGTTATTTCTAAATCAAGTACAATTCGGATTGATTTAATCCTATCTCAATCCCCAAATTCTTGATTTGATACCATTTTAAATGAGAAGGCTTGCGTTGAGAAGTGGGATCGATTTGAGTACAAAACCAGATTATTTGTAGGTGGCCAGCATTGATTAAAATTATTTTATTTAATTACTAATTAAAAATGAGCCCTTCATATTTATTTGTTTCAAGTTAAAGTCGTTTTAGTTTTAGCTGTTTTTGTTAGCATTTAACAGGCGATATGTTGCTCTGGTACTTTATATTTTAATTCATAAGTTGATCAATATTTGACCAATTGAATTTATTTTCAAAATGAAATATGAAAACATAACCCTCTTAAACGTAAGTTTTTAAGAGAATCGATAGAAAAATGGGTGAATAATAAATAGATTTATGTGTAAAGCCAAAAAAACCGTTATTTGTCAATAAAAAATTGAAGCGTTCACCAGAAAAAAAGTAAATGTTTTAAGTTCTACTCGACCAGATTGGCAACCAACATTATATAGTTTATCGGGTGTATTTAGCTTTTTTTATTTTGTCGCACAGTGTTATTATCGAGGACATAATTAAATTCTATAATATTTTGCGTACCTTTTTTTAAAATGTTTTGTTTTGTTTTTTCGTTTGCCAACACTGGTCTTTATTGACATTCTCTCCCTTATCTGACAATTTCGGCATTTGTATTACTGCTTGCCGGAATACAAATTGACACGCTCAGTTTAGAGCTAGAAAATAGAAGGCCGCGTATAATAATTGTTTAGTTGTAGCAAAAACTACAGAAGTGATTAATAATGAATCGAGCACGTAGATCCACTGGCAATAAGGCGTTCGTAGCTGGCGGAATTTATGTAAGTAAAAGTTAAGATACATTTATTAGTTTTCCAGCCCGTTCATTTAGCCAATTCGCATATACATACATACATTTGCGTGTATATGCAAATTATAATAAAGTGTGGAGAAATGCGTATCTATTTTTGTTTAAATGTCGAATGCATTTATACCCCTAAGGTGGCTTACATATATAATTTGCACAACATTAGTCATACGTATATAAATATCTGCATACAAAGTGCACAATACAAACCGATGTATAAGTACGTATACAGTGGCGAACAAAAGTCTACGTATCACTATAATTTTTGTTGCCTGACGAGCATATAGTAAGGGGATACAGTTTTGTTTTAAATTTATGTATTTTTATTAGGCGCCTGTTACACGAAGCGAGATTTCCAAGCAAGGCCGTCTGATTTGTTTCTCGCTACGTTTGTAGGCACGGTAACGTCGCCCGTAAGTTGTCTCGCCTTCCAAACCCTGTTCGACTTACTTCATATCAGTGGAATAAATATAATTATTCCACCAAGCTTCATATTACAATGATTTCTCATATAGAGCGAGTTTTTTTGAGAAAATTTTTCACTTAGCCCTAATATATACATGTATTATAATCAGTGAAAAACGAAGCAGGTACTAGAGCGTTGAAAAAAATCAATGGGACACTTGCTTCAACCCCCACGGGCATTCATGACTGTCTGGAAGCATCTAGTCAAGCTTCTCTAAGCTGTTAGCGGATGCATAATCGTTTTTATAAGATTTTTTGGCTATGCCTTGAGCCGACTCATTGGAAACTACTTTTGGATTGTGATCCACTTTCAAAATATGCCATTGTATTTAACAGTTTTGCTGTTACTATAGGCTATTTTCCGAGTGACAATGACGAGACAAGTAGGGCCACCCCAGGCCTTAAAATGGTTGTGCGTAGGCTTTGGATGCACCACATAAAACCACAATTCCAATGAAAGAATGTATTTACATCAGGCTGTAACCCGATAACGAGTTGTTATGGCCAGTTAAGAAGAAGATAGGCTATTTTCTTTCGTATCGATAGAAACTATTTTTTGTTTGTGATTAAATTTATACCAAGTTTATGGAACGCATGTACATATACTTTTGTTCGCCACAGTGTGTCATATTCATCCATGTCGGAAAGTTTTTTTCTATGCTAAATGCCGGTCCAAGAAGCTTAAAAGTCTTCTTCGCGAAAAATATTGATTTTTTAGAGTAAAAGTTTGACGCGAAAATCTTTTTCAGATGGTAATAAATGCTGCTGGAAATGTAGATTGATTTTTTTTTTCGTTTGTTGTTTGTGTATACATATAGGTATAGATTTTTTACCTATTAGATGATAATTTAATGACATCATAGCCAAATATAAATTGCATCTTGCATATCCACGCACATACATATGTACATATTCACAATTGTCATATTAAAAGAAAACTCATTTAAAATATATATATTTTTGCATTAATTTTAATACTATTTTTATTTATATAATTTACAGCGCACAGTAACAAAGTGTGTGTGTGTGTTTCAACCCAATTGTGAATTTATTTGCAATAGCCATTAAAAGGGCCTTCATCGCAAGTGCCTAGCGTTGTCCACTCCATTGCTGTGCGTAAATCCAATCATTCTTAATTCCACAAATCCGATTTATTTCAAACCTTAAACTGCGCTCAATTTCGGTTATTTTGGACAATTTCCAAACCGGCCAGCAAACCAATAATCCTTAATTCCCAAAAATCCGTTTTATTTCAAACTTTAAACAGCGCTCAGTTTCGGAGTTTTGGACAATTTACAAACCGGCCAGCAATTAGTTAAAACAGCTGGATTTGTGATTTTCGCTACTTTTACGGCTACTGAAAATTAATTCACTCGAAATTGTTACTAAAATTATTAGTTTTGCGTTACATAGCAATGCTCATTTACTTCACTAAAAGTACCCAAACGATACACCGCCACCTTCAATATCACGACTGTCAAAGGTTTGGCGCTGCTCAATGCTACACTAAGAGTGCTATACACAAAAGTGTATATGAAGCACTGCACAAGTGGAGCTAACAAATTGGAGTCGCTCAGTTTTGAGTAACATGATTCTATTCGGCTCAGAATGTCATTGGACTGCTTGCAGATTTGACTCCATTCGTGCAGAGTTCGAGCACATGCTAATGTTCCAAACTTTTGATCAGTGGCAAAAAGAAACCATCATTAGTTGGCACATATGGTTTCATCACGCAGCGCGTGCATCATACGTTTGGGCACTTTGGTTGTAGGAATGGTCATGGCTATTCCTGAACTATGGTTTTTAGTGGGAACGCCGGCACTTCGACGTGCCGCGAGCTGCCATGGTCTGAGCGCCCGAAAGTAAAGTGTTTAAATGGCATGTAAGACATTTCGATTGGTAACATCAGTAACTCAAGGAGCAGGCCTGCACTCCTGCCGTATAAGCTTAAAATCTATTCAAAATTGTTAATTTTTGTAGCTATTCAACTGAATTTATCGATCGATGTATGCTTAATTAGAGAAAGCAAATGTGCATGTTGTTATACGTTAACTGAAATGCTAATAAAATCTTTTCGTTTAGAATGCCAATGCGGCAGCTAAGCCAGGCATCACTCCGCCAATCACGAAAGAGGTAGTTCAACAGCCCAATTTGCAGCAGCCGCAGCCCAATTTGCAGCCGCAGCAGCCCAGTTTGCAGCAGCAGAAGCCGTTGGAAAGCCCGCAATTAAATCAGCAGGTTGAGGGGTCTATGCCAATGCCGATAATAGCCGTTAAGGAAGAGCCAATGCAATTGGGACAAGACGAAGACCCAGTTGGGACCAATAATAGCGAACGCATGAGCTTTGATTTAAGCGAGGACAATAGCAACGGAGACAAGATTTCGTTTAAAAAGATATTTCAAAAGCGCAAGAAGCCATCTGGTACTAGTAATGAACTATTTATGCTTATTATTACGAGCTCAATAATCATGAAACTTGTTTTTAATTTTTACAGAGCGTACACGCGAGAAGAAATTACGCATAAATCGGCAGCTGCGCAAATCCATGCTGCCCAAAAACGCTTTGATGGCCCTTAACGAGGTGAAGGGCATTACCATAAGTGACTTTACGATTAACAATTCTGATAGCGGCTTTACGGCCATTGTAACCGTGAACTCCATACAATATGAAGGCAAAGGGCTGTCGAAAATGGCCGCAAAAAATATTGCATGCGAAAAAGCATTGCGTGACTATATTATTGCTAAAATGGAACCAAAGAAGGGCAAATTGGGCACTTCATCGGATATGGACACAAACGATGGGCAAAACGGTGACGTCGTTCCCGCAAATGGTGGTAGCATTGAGTCAGCTGAAAATCTAGAAGACGAGCTACCCATGCTGAACTTGGCCTCCTTTGCCATTTACAAACTGTTTGCTGAGTGGGAGCGTGAGGGTTTCTCTGTGCCTGAAATGAATCCAACCACGTATTCGTCGTCAACGTCAGCCGAGCCTGGTGCAGCCGCTGCTGCTGCACCGGCAAAAGAACCAAAGAAGCCGCCGATGCGCACTGAATTGCCGATTGACTATGCAACAATGCATCCGGCCACTCTACTTTGCATTGTAAGTTTTAGTGTTTAATATCGAATTTTCACTGGCTGCTGCAAAGAAAAACTTACATATTGTTGTGCAGCAGTCAATTACAAGCCATTGGTGTTGTAAACTTATAATATTCTATATATATATATGTATATCTTTGCAGATGCGTCCGGGCATTACCTATGTGGATTATGGCTCCTCAGGCGAAAAACCAAATGTTTTACAGCGTCTCGGTGTTATTGTGGATAACCAGGAGTTTACAGCCAATGGACGTTCGAAGAAGATAGCACGCCGGAACGTAGCTGTTAATGTTTGCAATTGCTTGTTCGGCACAAACTTCGCATACGAAGAGTATTAAGTATTATTAAATAATTTTAGCATCCATAACAAATTCGTAGGGTTAGAAAATTATATTTATGCACCTCCTTGTATGACGATATAAAATAATGAGTTCGACTATTTTAATGAAAAATGCTATTCACGGAAATTATTCCACTATGTATTAGTTTTTAGATGCGTTTTTTTAGCGGCTTAAATAAGCTAGCAAATATATAACTTATACTAATCACTAAACTATATGCAAAGCCTATTTATTATATTAAAGGTGTCTTCGTTATTGAAGGTGATTTATTCAATTAAATGTGGATATTCTTAAGCTAAGGAACATTGTCCTTGGCTAAATTATTTTCTCACTTCTACCTATAGAAGAGGGATATAGACATAATAAAGAAAAACAGATAAAGCGCTCTACTGCAAAATTTGCTTTTTGTAACATACGACTATTTCGCCAAAAACCCGATATATATTATTATTGTAAATTACAAAATTAATTATGTCGAAAAACTTTAGGAGCGCTGGGGTGTGCACCCATAGCGGCTGTGAGCGAGCTTGATGAGCAGAAGGTACAAAAGCCCCCTAGTTTATTCTTTTTAAATTTTAACTTATATATAGTCACCGTTTATTATCGTTTTGATAGCAAGTCGCAATCATATTGATATCGATAACGTTGTTATAAATTATCGAGTACATCATCGGCTACAATTGACAAATTGTATTGTTGTACCGATAAATTCCAGCTGATATCAATATTTTTTTGAGCAAAACGAAAACAATTTGTTTTAGCATTATACCAAAATGTCAAAATTTATCTCAAACATGGCCAGAAACACCTGGCGCATAACGCGCTATGGCACATCGCAAATGTAAGTTTACTGCAAATAATTCGTAAAATGTTCTTAAATATTATCCCATAATCAGATGCCGGCGGTCACTTGGGCACATGGCTATGCCGACTCCAGCATCAATGTCAGGCACCACATCACTGCTCCAACAAAAACTGGTCACATCCGTGAATAGCATAACAAAGCGTAGCATGTTTATACAAACACAGGACACACCAAACCCCGATAGTTTGAAGTTTTTGCCCGGTGTCGAAGTACTGGGACAAGGAAATACTTATGATTTTCCCACGGGCCAAGCAGCGCATTGCAGTCCACTAGGTAAACTTTACTTTATGAATATGTATTTATCAGGCAAATTTTGACCTCTTGACCTTCTAATCGCATACAGCTAAACTCTTGTTTCGCGTTGAAGGCGTGCGTGCAGTATTTTTTGGCTCCGATTTCGTAACCATATCTAAAGAAGAGAGCGCTGAATGGAACCTAATTAAGCCCGAAGTGTTCGCTGTAATTATGGACTTCTTTGCCAGCGGCTTGCCCATACTGCACGAAGCAAAGCCAAATGCAGATACAGAAATCTTGGAGGACGATGACGAAACAGTTATGATGATTAAGGAGCTCTTGGATACTCGTATTAGACCCACTGTGCATGAAGATGGCGGCGATATTGTGTTTATGGGCTACGAAAATGGCGTTGTTAAACTTAAAATGCAAGGCTCTTGCTCCTCGTGCCCTAGCTCTATTGTTACACTTAAGAATGGTGTGCAAAATATGCTTCAGTTCTACATACCCGAAGTTGAATCAGTGGAGCAAGTTTTTGATGATTCGGACAGAATGGCAGACAAGGAGTTTGAGCGTTTTGAAAAGCAAATAAGGCAAAAGGAGCCGGTCAATGCGGACACAAAAACTTAAGTTTGCTTTAATATGTTAATCCTATTTTATTGTTATTATTAATATATATATATACATTGTTGACCCTAAACGATGCTTAAATAAATTTGCGATTATACGAATAAAGATATGTGCGGCAATTTTGGGGGTACCAAAGGTTACATGCTCCAGCAAGTCTCTAACTCCGGTTTGGCAAGATTCATAATTTGGCGCTTGAAAAAATTATTTTTTATCGGCCATAGCTTTTTTGGCGGTCTGGAATGCCGGCACAAGTGGAGCTCAAACAATTCAATGAGCACTGTTATCCTGTTCCCGAAGATCGAACAACTATATTTTGAATTGTTTCGCTCAGCATGTACAAACCAAAAAGTAGGACTTCATTGTAACCCTAGAGAAGGTGATATCAGTCCAACCGTAGAATTGGTGAAAATATATGCGACGTTTTTGAAGGAATAGCAACAGAAAGTATTAAAGCTTAGCTGCTAATTATTCGATGGATCTCGCAGAAATCTTGGAGGCCGTGATAGTCCCATATCTGTTCTTAGCTTTCTTCCATACCAAGCCTTACGTTTCCATACCAGAAATTCGCGAGAGCTTCTTTCAACTCAATCAACAAGCTGACAATTGAGTGATGCTAAAGAAAAATTGCTTTGAACTTGATTTAAAATCAAAGAAGAATCTGACATTGAAGGAAGCAGTTTCTTTTACGAGCTAAAAGGTATTGTGAAATACATTAAAATTATGAAATCATTAGATATTTTGAAGTCCATCAGTAAAAACCGATTAGAAAATCTATAGCCCATAACTTGATTCTTGACTATTGCATTATTCCCAATTTGGCTGTGAGTCTCTTTGTAATTTGTGATATGATTAAAATAAAATTGAACAAATAAAAGGCGAGCCAAATATGCTCTTGCCAGCACTGGGTTTGTTGCCTTAATGATTTAATAATAGCGTTTAAACGAAACGCGGTATTGTGTAAAAACAGACGGGATCGGCTTTATGTGCGCGTCTATTGATGCTGGCCGTTTTTGTAATATGCCTTCTTCTATGTGGTACAAATATCTGCCAATTTAAATAGTATAAGTACATAATATGTACATATGCCGGAATGTGCCAGAAATCTCTAGACGGTAGTAGTTTCATTTAAATGTTCTTAAAAAATGCGTCGAGGTGCTTATTTGTTAGATTTACCAAAGATAATTCTGGTACATTGATGATTTGCATTTTTTTTTTATTGAAATTCGGTATAAAAAGATAACTGAAATACCGAAAAATTGCTTGGTGTTGAAATTCGGCTGAAAGAGATATCAGACACACTCACCGATAATGTATATTTTAAAACTTTTCAAAACTTGTACAACAGCAGCCCTGGTAAATGGCAATGAATGACTGTGTTCGCGTTGCGCTGTGAATGTTACAATTTCAAGAAGCAGCATTGAGTCACACACCAATAAAGTGACAAGACACACACAAACACGAAAAGATAAATTAATACATCGCCGTAGTAAAACAAATCGAAATTTACGCGATTATTTTTCGTAAAAGCTAACAAACAACAATAAGTGTGCATCGTGCACCTCAAACTGAGCCCACCTGGAACAAAATAAAAATAAAATAAAACAACAAACGCGCGCACAGCTGCTAGCTGATATCAGCAAACGACGGAGCAACAGCGACAACGACGGAGAGACCAAATTGCCAGTAGCCCGGATCAAGTCTAATTAGCAACTACAACACAAAACAACAAGTTAAACGCCAATATCGTCAAGCATCAAATATGGTTAAATTATTCGCACTGAGCATCTTCTTTAAAACTGCCAGCGAGGCGCGTACGCTAAAGTCCACCTCGGATTTGCAGTCCTTTTCCTTCTTTCAACGTGGCACTGTCAATGAGTTCATGGCGTAAGTTTCTTATGGCAACAAACATTACTCAATATTATTTAAAATATGCTTATATCGCAAAATACCATTAGTTTGTCACACATTTTTCTATTGGCAGCAGTCGCAGGATGAACACAAACTGTTTATATAAAGAGGCATGACCGTAGCGCCTCATCATAGGATGACATGCAGCCTTTATTCCGTTAAATAAGTAAAGTCCTGAATACTGTAAAATGAGAACTTATGTTCTCTTTACAATTTCGTTGATTTTATGCAATCGAGTAAGCTATTCCGAGTTGGCAAGTTTATTACTAGGAAAAGTTTCAGATCCATATGTTTTTATCAAAAAAATGCCATCAATTTTGGTGCACTCAATAGGCAAAAATGCAACAATTTCAGACAGCTTCTCATATACAATAAAAACGAAGTTACGCTTTTTGTTAATATGTATGTACATATATAAACTTGAACCATCAAATTTGATATGCAGAGGCTCTTAATAACGTTGACATTTTTAAATACATATACATTTGTCTAGATTATATTCATAGCCCTCAACGTTTTGGTAAACACAATTTGCACTGACTACGACTTTTTAGGGAAATGTGGGTACCGAGTGTTCATTTGAACATAAAGCAGCCCTTCCAGTTCCATTTCCGAAATAAACCTCATTATTTAGTATGGTTCTAAGCGAGTTAGGCATCACACTTCGCCGTGCGGATCCTTCCAGCCAGTGTTGTAACAAGCGTATATCTAACTTTTTCTAAACTTTGATTGATCGTAAAATCATGAGTTAATATTGGCATCTATCGGTAAGATTATAGTGCCTAGTGTCCTATTATCTCCCGTGCAGCTTCAACTGCTCTAAGTAAACTTGCCAGCTAGGTAGGAAAACGTTTACATGGATTTCAGCCGATTTTGAAACAAACCCGGTGGTAGAATCCTTTAACAAAAACAACTTTACATATAGATGGTTTTAAAGCGAAAGATTGATTGAAATTGTGAGCATGAACCCTGAATTTTATTTCAAAAAACCCTTAAAATTAGCAAAAGATTAGAAGAGTTAAGCACGCATGCTTCCAACTGCGTAAGAATAACTGTAGGTTACATCGAGAAAGTATTTGACTATTAGCCACCTTCAATGGCTTAGTAAACTAGATTATATTTGTGGTATATGAGACGGCTTATCGAATAAAGTTGGCCTATTTTTAGCTCTAAGAATCATTGTGCTAAAAATGAATCCGTTTCTGAGCAAAATCAAAACATCCAAAAATTCTTCTCGGTGGTCACAAGAACAACTTTTGGAAACGCATTTGCAACACATTTTATATGCGTTACAAATATCATATAAAAGAGTTTGCAATGGTTACCTTTTTCCTTTCAAATGACAGCTTTCTCAAGGGCCCTTTTACGTCAGTAGTCTAAGGAAATGTTGTCTATTTGGAAAATTTTCTCAAATCGATTTAAGTTATAGAAGCCAAAAGAACTGTCTGAGACTTGGCACATAGATCGAGTTTGTAGCTCGTCTGAATCTATCCGCTTCTATTTATAATTGCTTGACGAGCTTTGGCAATTTTAAGATCTGAGACCCATCTGATGGGAAAAATCATTAACTGTCCCATTTGACTCTGGGTTAGTGCTATTCCTGCAACAGTACGTACGACTATCTAATTCATTTATTCGATATACGCCCAAACATAAATTCTATATTTTGCTAATATTCTAATACATGATTGTTTTCTCTCGCTACCCTATAGCTTTGCCTCGAAAACCATTGTGGAACGGACCCAGCCGGCCATGCGACAGTCGGTCAAACAGGATGCTTATATGTGTCATGTCTATGTGCGCGCCGATAACCTGGCTGGAGTGTTGATCGCTGACCACGAATATCCGCATCGTGTGGCTCATACGTTAATTACAAAGCTACTGGATGACTTTACGGCCAAAGTACCAGCCGAACAGTGGCCTAATGGCAGTGAGGAGACCATAGCTTTTAATCAGTTGCCCACATTTTTGGCCAAATATCAGGATCCAAAAGAGGCTGATCCATTGACAAAAATGCAAAACGATTTGGATGAAACGAAAATTATTTTAAAGAATACAATCGAAGCGGTGCTGGAACGCGGTGAAAAACTTGATGACATGGTTACTAAATCGGAGATGCTATCGCTGCAGGGCAAAGCGTTCTACAAGACGGCGAAAAAAACCAATTCTTGTTGCAGTTTCACCTAAACGCCATGCTCACACACTCGAGACTCCAATACACACAATCGCATCACAGGGACAAACTCTTAAACTATCTCAAGTTGATGAAAACCACACAAAACAAGACACCCAACACTAAGGCCCGTCTCACGCTGAAAGTTCCACAACAATTGCTAACCAAAAAAGCCTTGATAACAAAAACATTAATGAAAGATTGTTGTTTTTGTTTTCAATGCATTTTTGGTAGCAATTGTTATGCTACTGTCAGTGTGTAAAAGGTTATAACAATTAAAACAACCCACAAATTAGCTACATTGGCGTTGGACTTAGGAATTTGTATGCTTTTATATACTACTATATACTATACATATATCTGTAATTAGTTAATTTTATATGCTATTTAAGAATATTATGTATGAATATGTGTATGTTTGTACGCCGGGTTAAAACCTCACATTCTTTTTATTTCGTATTTAGTAATTATACCAACATATGTCTACAACATGATCTATAGATCTACAAAATACTTTATGTATGTTACATATATGTCTATCTCTTTCCATTCGTATTGGTATCCTACTCAGTCGTTGTTGTCGTTCTTGCTGTTTTTTTTGTTTGTTTGTTAACATCCTCTGTACCCGTATAGGTATAATGCTTTACCGGGTTTATCTCTAATAATTTTACTCGTAAGTGTACGCCAAATGGCTGGCTGGGCTATATTCGTATCCCGAATTGGAGCCGAAGCTACAGAAGCAGCCTACGCAAGGCTTATCAACTTCCGGTTTCCTACCCTATAAGCTATGCCGAAACACTCAAAAGGCGAAATAAAAAGTATTATGGTAATTAAATACAGATCTACGTGTTTCTTGTCGTTGATTTAAATATAGATACGATATTGCAATGGATTAGGTTTCAGGCATAAATACATACGTTTTGCAATGGACTCGTGATATACAGTGTCTGTGATCTTGCAAAGATATTCGCTACAGTACCAAGTGACGAAATCAAGTTGTGCATCATGCCGCAAATAAGAAAGAAACGATTCTACGTATTGATCTTGTATGGAGATGACTCCGAATGCAGTAGACAGGACTGCAAGCATCCCAAAGACCGCACCTGCTACATTCTAGTTGGCAAGATGAAGTTGGAAGAAACTAACTTTAACCGCTTGGCGAATAGGTACCGATAAAAATGTGCAAATTGTTAGCAACATAAAAGAACAGAAATCTTTGGACGGTTTTGGCTTTGACTTAATTTTAAAAATAGTTGATTAAACGCTTTTATGATAGATTTCGAAAGCGCTCAAAGGTTTTTATGGTTTATCGAAGGAATGATTTTGGACTTAAATTCGTTTAAGGAGACATCTTACACATCGAAGTGATCCACTGTCGGGCACCGTCCCGACTGTCTATATCAAATTTTTTTTGTTGCATAGTGTAATGTGCTAAAGTTAGACCGCTTAGGCTTATAAAACATTGGGTTAGAGCTATACGTTAGGTAGGTTATTGACGGCTTGATCAATGCGCAGGGGATGCGCGCCGGTTCAGCTAGTTGCGTCTCATAACTTCCAAATCATTGGGAGACAGTTTGAACGAGGTAGCTGTCTTTATTGGCTAAAGGAGTTTGAACTGCGCGCAATGATATTTAACCTTTGATCGTATGAGAGTCATCTGACATAAATATGCAGCCGCAATAATTATTAGATAACCTAGTAGCTTGTAGGATTTCCAGCTGGTTGTAGCACCTTCTTAAGTTGATTTGGCATCACGACTACTGGTATTTTGTTTCTTCTGCCGTAACTTTGCCCCAATCTTCTCCTTGCGCATATTTTTGGACGTAATAGTGTGTTGTCGGATCCTGCGTTCGTCTAAATCCCACTAATGCTCTATCGGGTTAAGATCCAGAGATTGGGGTGGTAAATTTAACTTTATCCAACGTTGTACAGTAGCCAGAGCTTCGAAATATGCGTCGTATGCGTTGTCTTTTTGGAACCAGAAATCGTAATGTGCACTTTGGATGAAACTATCTTCAAAAATTTGGTTATAGCCGATGTGGTTCCTTGTTGGCTCAATAAATGACAATTTTCCGACACCGCAAGCTGTCATGCAGCCCCAAACCTTAACGCAGCCTTCTCTATGCTTTATAGAGTTGGTATTAAATGATCTTAATTCACCTCCAACCTTCAACCTCCAACATCAGTAGATCGGCGGTAATTCTTGAGATTAACGTGTGCAAGTCCATCTAATCTATTCTTTTTCTTGCTTTGTGAGTAGGAATGGACGCCCAGAACGGGACTTCCACAAGATGGAACCCGATGAAACATAGTTTGTTATTACTCTTCGAACTGATGAGTGAGCTCTGCCCACCATGTGTCAAATTTCTTAATAGGACTTACACTCCATATAGAGTCACATAAATTTTCACTCCTTTTTTATCCATGGCTTAATAAACATTAATTTTTATGTAAAAGCAAGCGAAAATATACAGGAAAGACAAGATGTGCAAGGGGACTAAGAAACGGTACTTTATCTTCAGAATTTTACAATTTTAAATTGCTGTACGCAGAATATTGAGATGTGTTTTTTAAGGTAGTTTCAGTAAATAGTTAGTAATATGAAAACTTGATGGTATTGAGGTTTATAATAAGCAGTTTTAAAAAGTAAATTGATGCCTCTATAAAATAAAAATTTTATGCTGACATTCGGGGCGGTGCCCGACAGTGGAATACTCTATATACTTTTTCTTTGTAAACATTAAATACGGTAAAATGGGAACGGAAGTATCCACTTTTATATCTCCTTTCATAAGATCGATATGCCTGTAAACATTTTCCTATTGCGAAGTTGGCTATTATGGTGGCAAAAATTACTTTTATACCCAAACCTCCAGTATTCTTGGGTCAATGTCGTTGAATTTTGTAACATAGATCAAAAATACATTTATAAATTCCTGTGGCAATTTTCAAATCAATAAATTGGGGGGTGTGGCAGTTATTAACGTAAACCGATTGCGGGGGAAGTTGGGTTCTATTGAAAAATGGTGGATACAGTTTTAGCGATTGGGGTCACACGATCTCCACACCAAATTTTGTAACTCTAGATCACATGTATCCATATCTACACGTAGTGGAATTTTGGAGCATTTTATAGGCGGGGGGTGAAATTAGAATATTTTTGACTATAACTTTTGATGTATTTATCCGATCTCGATCATTTTTGGAACATAGATGCACATTAATGCGACGCAGATCTCTGAGGAGTTTCGAGTTGATAGATTCAACGCGAGTATACATCAATTCAATTCGATAAACTTCATCTTACATGGGATTACGCGCATCTTTTGGTAAAATTTTGTGTCTCTAGCTCTTATGGTCTCTGAGATCTATCCACTCATGCGGACAGACGGACATGGGCCAATCACAACCCAAGTCTATGATAAGACTTTTTGCCCATGGAACTTATGGTGTGCCACGCCTCTTTCTGCCTGTTACATACATTGCACAAATCTTTAATACCCTTTTACACTTTGTGTACAGGGTATAAATCTGTGGTCATATGTAAGAGTAGCTTAAGTCGATGTAAGGAAATGTTGAGTTATTGCGTTCTGGAGCTTTATAGATGTGAGTTCAAGTTACCATTTCTTTTTTAAAACTTGTACATTTCTTCTCTCACAAACTTAAAAGAGGAACGGTGACTTGTAATGACTTCTAAAAAGTTATAGAACGCAATAACTCAACATTTCCTTATGTCGACTTAAGCTACTCTTACAAATGACCGCAGAAATATTGCTGTACATATCCTATTAAATGGAAATAAATGAAGTCAAAGTTGAATTTTGTAATTTTTTGGCACTGTACGCACAATTCTATAATGTAACATTTGCGATGTGACACTTTTGCAAGGGAAAGACAGACTGTTGTGCCGTCACGCTTAGATGGTGTGATGCGCGTTTGAGATGCTGCTGCGAGCGTTGAAATCAAATAAAAAAAAAATAATAAACAGTTGGTAACCAACTCAGGCTTTTCCGCACGTTTATCAAAACAACCGAAATTAGCTAGGAGAAATTTAAACACCAAAAAAATGAAAAAAAAAAACTCTTATTATTCCTCTGGCGACCCAACTATAGCGACTAGAGGAAACTCTTTGAAGACGATTGAAAAGTAATTGAAAAAACACAAATTTCGAAAATTATTTACTCTTATGATCCCTCGACTAGAGTGCTCAAATTCAATAGGAAACCCTTTGAAGACATGCCCAACATGCCCAAAAACATCTCCAAATCGACGGAAAAGTTATCAGAGTGCTTAAATCGTCGAAAAACATAAAATTCGAGATTTTAGTTCCCAATACTTTTTTTGCGGAAAAGTAAAAACACACATTTCGATGCATTTTTGTTTAAAAGTTGTTGCTTTTCATTTTTATTATGATGTATTATTATTTATTACATAGTATATAGTAGAGTATGTGTAATATATAAATAGCATTCGCGTTGTAAACATTTATAAATGTTTATATATGCTAATCATTTTTATTATTATTAAAATTAACTCTTTTTGTTTTTTGTTTGTTTGTTTTAACCGTTTCCAACATTAATATGTAATGGGGCAGAAGGGGGCGGGGCAGTACAAGGATGTGTGTGTATGTGTGTGTTCGTGCGTCTTATAAATACTAAGTTACTACATGTTTTAAATTGATAAAAATTTAGTTTGTTTCATTGAACTCGAACTCGTATGTTTTTTGTTTTTTTTTTAATTTTTTTTTTGTTTCTTTTAATTAAACCATATATGTAGTTGTAATTACATATATATGAGTTACTTAATTGTATATGAATTTTCATTATTTTCTTCATTTTTGACTTCCTTTTTTGTGTCCACTGCGCATTTGTCTTTGTTTCTTTTCATTAACTTAGTATGTTTTATTATTTTTAATTATTAATTAAACAATTTGCAATCGAAATTGAAAATATGCATTTACATACATACAGTACATAGCATCAACATCATTATGTACATACAGTGCTAGCCACTTGATTAGGAACACACAATTTTTTATGTTTACAAGTCTATATTTTCAAAACTAATAAAGTTTATGGACTGAAATAAAATACCTTTTGTAAATAAATCAATTTGCAATACTCACAAAAAAGAATTAGCAAGAAATCTGCTTCAGTTTAAAAATGAACAATATTTTTTCTGAATTAACAGCAAAAACAGCTAACTTTTTTTGGGACACTCGATTTGATTGACTAAAACTTCTAAACTAAAACAGATAGGCTTTTGAAATATGTTTCTTCATGTAGTTGAATCAATTCATGAATAAAAGCTGTGTACATGTGAATACACACACTTGTAAAGTTTTCATTTAATAATTATTTTTCAAAAATTAAATATTTAAAATTAAAATTCCTCTTAAAGGCTTAGAACAACACATTTTTTGGTCAACCCGTCGCATTTTTTATATTTTTCAACATAAAACAAAGCTTTTTAAGCAATATTATCAAATAACAAAACTAAATTATACAAGCTATTAAGAAAATAAAGTTTTAAGAACTGCTCTGTTCTAGCTTATTTAAATTTTAAAAATATAAGATATATTCAAAACCTAAATGGAACAAGTTAAAGAATAAAAAAAAACCAACAAAACTCGAAAAGAAACTAAATTCATAACTCAAGATTTACGATGCTCACTCATTTAAAAATAAGGTTTAAAGAGTTGTTTGATTGTCATCGATTTAAATTTAACTTTTTCTGCTTGTTAAGTGACATATTTAAGCCATTTTTTAAACTGGGGAGCTTCGTAAGGGCTTAAGTTTTCAATTTAGTTTTTTTTTTTAGTGGTTTGTTGGTTTTTTTTTATAATTTAACTTGTTTCATTTCAATTTTGAATATATTTTGTATTTTGAAAATATTTATAAGCTGAAACCGAGCAGATTAAAAAAATGTAATTTCTTAATAGTTTGTATAACTTAGTTATATTATACTATTATATTGTTTAAAATGTTTTGTTTTATGTTGCAAATTAAAAACAATGCGAAGGGTTTACAAAAATATATGTTACACTGAGTTTTTAAGAGAAATTTAAATTTTTAATATTTGATTTTTGAAAAATAGTTATTAAATGAAAACTATTTAAGTGCGAGTATTCACGAGTATTTCAAAAGCCTATCTGTTTTAGTTTAGAATTTATAGCCAAACAAATTGAGTGTCCTTAATAAAGTGGCCCAAAATAGTTGCTGTTAATTCACAAAAATATTATTCATTTTTGACCCAAAAGCAGCTAGCCATCTAATTTTTTTTTGGCTGCATTGCAAATTGATTTATTTAAACCTTTCAGGAGCGTTGTTGCCTATGGGCAACATACGCGATACGTAGATCTTTTTGGAATTTGTTTTAATTTTGTCTTATTGTTTGATCATTTTTGTGTATTTCAATTTTGGAAAGTTACGGGTGTGGACGATGTTTTTGCTGTGATTTCGCGTACCAATTTTTCAGATTACAAAAAAAAAAAACCTTCTAAATTGATCAAAAAAGACAAGTTACTAGATAAAATGGAAATTTATGATCGAAAAGTGTCAAGCTGTTCCTAAAGAATTCTTTAAAGTCAGTAACATTGGTAGCCTTTCGTAGGACTTTGAAATTCATGTCAGTTAGTATTTGTGGTCATATTAATAAATGTACGGCCTCGAATATGCTTTAGCTACAACCAATCGGTACTGAATCAGTCCATTATCTTTATTAGTTTTGAAAATATAGACCAAAAATTTGTTGTCCTTAATCAAGTGGCCCGCAGTGTATGTACATGTGTGTGTGTGTGTGTGCGTATGTATGTATGCGTGTAAAGTATGTCTAAATGCACGCTCGTTCGAAATGGCTAAGAATTTGCTTTTTTTTACTAACATTATTGCAGCTGGCTGTATAAACGCAACAACAAATGAATGAAAGAAAATTGGTTATAAATTTTCCTTTTAAATGAGCATAAATGTGTATGTATGTATGTGTGTGTGTGTGTGTGTGTGTGTGTGTGTGTGTGTGTGTGTGTTTAAAAACTAGTTTGCATAAATTGTTGGCTTGCTTTTATATAGTATATGCATGTATGTATATATAGTAAGTTATATACCCCCACATTTGATATATTTTTTGTTTTTTTTGTTTAATTTTCTTTTTTTTTTGTTTTTTATATATAGAGGCATTGTCATCGTGTTTTAGTTTTTCATTTTTCTTTGTGGAAATACCCTGGACATTGCATACACACATACATATATGTTGTAAATTGTCTAGCACATGCTCTATATACATGTTTGTTTATGTATTTGTTTGTTTTCTTTGTATGTATATAAGCGCCTGTGCTCGATTTATATAAGCTTTTCCGCCGCTCTTAAGCTTATGTACATACTACTATATGTAAGTATATATGTATATAACATCGTTTTAATCGTATTTCTACACACATTTTTCGTAATTCGTATCACAATGGCTTGTTTTGGTTTTGTTTAGTTTTGTTTGTTTTTTGTTTCATTTGTTTTACATTTTTTTCACTAATTTTGTTTTAGTTTTCTTTTAGTTTTCTTTTAGCTATATATTGCGGCCAAAATAAAACTACAATTTATGTATTTACGCTTTTCATTAGCTTGCTAAGCGACTCGTTTTTACTCTATCGAGCACGACGACGACGACGCACAGTGGAGCCAATTGACATCTTTTTCGGCAAAAATCATAAATGCTTGTAACGTAGCATTAGTCAAGTTTTTGCGATAAATATGCTGTGCAGCGAGGTAGCAGAGTTCTTGTAATTATATACAACAAAAGTCTTATAAAATGTGCTTATTGCTTGATCGTTGTTTGTACACTAAGTACACACGTTCGACACAATTTGGAACATGACATTTTTCCATGACATTTATAACAAACTTTACTACCGTTTTTTGCAGCTCCCTCTATACACAGCTTATTTATCGCAGAAGCTTAAGCACTACTCTGTTATATGCATTTTACATTTTGAAAATAACTTTGCTTCCGCAAAAGTTATGAAAAAAAAGTCAATTGGCTCCACTGTGCGACTTGTAGCGTTCGCTCACTTTGCGTTTACCTTCTACTTTTAGCTTGTACACAACCCTCTTTAAAGTCGGCTTCTAAATTTGGCGCTTAAAAAGTATGCGAATAACAAGTAAGACGCTAAAGTCGGCAAGCACCGACCATAGGATACTCTGTACCCCAAACGTACGAACGAAGTTAAATGCGCTTTAGTGTAGTTTGACAGACAGACAGACAGACGGACAACTAATTTGTTGTTTGGTTACAAAATCAGTATTTTAAGCTAGGTGTACAGAATACATATATATGTTTATACTAAATGCATTTCACTTGTTTTTTATTTTCACATATAAACTTTTTGTTGGCCTTAGAACTCAAGAATTGAGTAACTGAAAAAGCTGAGCAACCAAAAAAATATATAATAAAAATAGTTAAAGCAATTGTTACAACAACAAAAAGTAACTCATTCAATTAAGCACATAAATAGTTACGTTACTTAAAAAATTTGCATCTTTTTTTTGATGCTTTTGTTGCGTTTTTAACGAAACTGTTGCGTATAAAAATTTAAGTATTTTTTTTTTTTTTTTTAATTTTCTTTAAGCTTTTTGTGGTGTGTGTGTGTTTTTTTTCAAAAGTTGCACTTTTCAATACTTTCAAAAATATGTTTACAAAGCCATATAAAGCACACATATGCATATATATGTATCTCTATATATATATATATAGGGGTTTTGGCAGGCAAATTTAAAAAGAGTGTTAAGAAGAAATGTGCTTCTTTTCAGTTAAATTTTTTTTGTTTGTTACGCTTAAAATTTATCAGTTTCAACTTGGTTACTCTTTTTTTTTTTTGGTTTTTCGCATTTTTTGTTGTTGTTGTTGTGTGTGTGTGTGTGTGTGTATACAACTTATAATACAAAATACAAAGTTCGCTTTGTAGTTTTATTTCTTACAAAACAGAAACAGTAACATAAAAATTTAAAAAAAAAATTCAAGAATGTGTGCCTCATGTCATCCATAATACACATACATTATGCAGCCTTTTTAGCCATATTACATACAAAGTATGGCCTACAAATACAAATACCATCATATATAACAACACATCATCATCATATATATATATATATATACTCATATTATTACCATATTGCATATTGGCAGACTGCAATAAGCAAACATTTAGCTGCTCCACTTACTTTTTATAGTTCTATGTTCATTTTTTTTTTGTTTTTTTTTTTTTTTGGTTTTTTATCGTTTTTTTCGTGTAAATTGGTTATTAATTAGTATTTTTTATAAGTCTATCACATCATCACAATTCGGTTGCATAAAAAATGCCCAGGCAGCGGGCGTCGAGCCTGCTCTCAGTGTTAGAGTTTGAGAGCTAGACAGGAGATAGAGAAAGATAGAGAGAGAGAGTGAGTGCAGCGTGTGAGAGCGCTTGAGAGTGCTCGCACGCGTGCCTTTGGCCTTGGGCAGTTTTTTGTTTACTTAGTAACATTGTGTATACATATATAAAAAATAATAATAATAATATTAGTAATAGTAGTATTAATTTACAACTCTTCTCTATATATATACATATATATATATATATATATATAGATATGCAAAGAACTTAAAAAGCAAACATTCTAAAAAGTGTAAAAACAAAATGAAACAAAATTAAATAACATTTGACATTCTTTTCATTCGATATTCCTTTGCTTATGGTATAAAAATTCTTCATTTTCTTTCGCTAATATATGTATTTCTTTTTAGTTTTCGTTTCAAAAAGAGATCTTTGTATTGATGTCTTCCGTTTTCCTAAAAATATCTAAAACACAAAAAAACCCTTGCAAAAAAAGTATGCTACGCATTTTTCATTTGGCTGACACTGTCTTGTGTGTGTGTGTGTGTGTGTATGAGTGTGTGCGTTTTCTAACTTAAATCACTTTCTAGTTACCTTCTTTTTGTACTTTGCTCACTTTCTGGCTCTAAATGTTGCTTGCAGAGCTTAGAATATCACACACACACATTTTAAATCTGTGTTTACACTAATCTTAGCCGAAAAAATTGTTTGTGGAAAACATACATGAGTTTGTTCTATATTTGTTTAAACTTCTTAATAATTGTACTAAACAAAAACTTGTTGCATAGCTTTTTTCTACAACTTTTCTTTAACTAACTCTTAACAAATGCTCAAACGACTTCTGTGTGTGTGTGTGTATGTGTGTGTGTGTGTTTGCTACGAAATGATAAATTAAACTTCTACACATTATCGTAATTAGTAGTTTTAGCTAAAATTTGCTTTACTGTATTATTATTATTATTATTTTTCTTCGTTCAGTTTTTCATGCTGCTGTAGTTTTCATTTCATTTTCATTTTCTGGCATTTGACACTCTTGTTTTTTGGTTTTTTCGCCTTATAGTGAGTATTGTTTTTTTTTTTTTTTCAATTTGTTTGCTGTTTTTTGTTGTTGTTGTTATGGATGAATGTGGCGCGTTTTTCCTTTTTTCACGTTTTCATTTTGAAAAATTTGTTTTACAGATTTTTTGTCAGTATTTGCATAGAACTTTTGAAAAAATACTTTTGCACAAAACATGACAAACATTTTATATGTTGGTACAAATTAGTTAAAAAATCAAATTGATTTATGTGTTTTAATAATAAACTTGCCATAAGAGCAAATCAAAATGAAGGTTAAACAAAAGTAAATCACAAAAAAAAAAAAAAAAAAACAGAAAAGAAAAGAAGGTTACATATGCCACAATACAATAAGCATATGTTTTCAAAAATCAAAAAAGTTTAACATGAACTTTAATAGGGTTATATAATATATATATATATATATAGTAGTGTAACTTTAAATATTTTCGTTTCCATGAATTTCTTTCCTTTCATTTATTTTACGTTAACATACGCTCTTCTGTGTGTTTTTCTTCGTTAGTTGTATTTTCCGTTCACTGGTTTTTCAGTTTTTCACTTTTTCAGTTTTTCAGTTTTTCAGTTTTTTCTTCTAATGTCTTAATGATGCATTTATACGCATAAACTAAAAGTTTTACATATATATATGTGCATGTGTGTGTTTGTGGGTGTGATATTTGAATTGCTGTTGTACGTATATTATATAAGCAAACCGTAAATTTCATACCAACCAAGTTTGGTTACAAATTTTTCGTCAATTTTTTTTGTTTTTATAGTTTACATAACTCTATTTAATGTGTGTGTGTTTTTTTTTTTGTTGTTTGTTGTTTTGTTGCGCTTTAACAAATTGTTGCTTTGTAGTTGTTGTTGTTGTTGTTGTTGACATACTTAAAAGTAATTGAACATTTTTTAGAGAGTGTGCGAGTGAGTTCAAGGCTCTTAACAAATCATAGCTTTAAAATACTGCACAAAGTACTTGAAATCAAATTTGTACATATAAATTAAATCGAATACTATATATATCTATGCATATAATTATATATGTGATATATATATATATAGCTGGGCTTACTATTTGCTCTTAACTCTTAAGCATTCGAAGAACATGCGCTACTTAACTGATTCTTTGCCGTTGTATGCGTGTGTGTGTGTGTGTGTGTTTTTTGTGTATTTGGTAAGTCGTTTTGATATTTGCGAATTTCGAAACAGTTTTGAAAGTTGTCGCCTGATTTTTCTTGTTTTTTAAGTTGTTGTTGTAGCTAGCGTACAACATTGACACAGCAACAGCTTCGGGTTTTCCAAACGTATGTCGTTGTTAATTCTGCGAAAAGTGAAAAAACATTAAGCAAAATGTCCAAAACTTGTGATTTTTTTCCGAGTTCGACTTACCCGTTTGCCTGTGTTTGCGTTAATGACAGCTGCGTTGTACACAGAGAGAAATATTTATAATTGAAATTGTATTTTAGTTTAAAAGAAAACTTACCTGCGGCAAAGCCGGCAGCTGAACTTTCATTGCTGTGTTTTAATACTTGACTGCTGCTAAATGGCAGAAAAAGTGTGGAAAAAAGCTATGATTGACTTCAAAACAGTCGCAGTTGAAAAACTTTAAATATGGTGGTTCTAAATTACATATATAAAAACAGTTACTTTGTTTTTTTTTTAGTTTTTTTTTTTTTTTTTTAGTCAAAATGATCGTTTTTTGCCATACGTTTTCTTTTTTCGTGCTAGACGATTTTTCCAATATATTCATTGTGGATTACTCAATGTGTGTGTGTGTGTGTGTGTGTGTGTGTGTGTGTGTGTTGTGGATCTCATGTCGTTTGCGTTAGTATGATTATTTATTCTGTGTTTGTGTGTGTGTGTGTGTGTGTTTAGTGTAATGTTTTAGCTTTCGCAGTTGGACTTCTGTTTCAAATTCTGTATATGACACCGAGTCTCTTCCTTCTTCTTAATGCTGGCCAGCCTGCTCAATCGTAGCTCCAGGTCCAGCCACAGTTGTTGTAAACTGATGAGCCGTATAATATGTGGCCGGCATGCTAAACTGGCTGGCATAGGGATTGGTGCCTGGTGCAGTGGTCAACACACCAGAAGCATCATACATATAGGCGGTGCCAGGTGCAGCCTGTGCAACTGTTGCACGTCCAGCACCGCTGGCAACAACGGCAGCAGCTACGGCCGCAGCATTTGCAGCAATTGGTGGCGAGTTCGCTGGCGTATAGTGCACGCCAGCTATTGGCGTCGATACACTTTGTGTGTACTCTTTGAAAACCTTTTCATCACCGCTATGCTGCTTGGGCTTGCCCTGATGGCCGGGCATGCCGCCGTGTTGTCCTTGTGGCTGCTGTTGTTGTTGTTGTGGCTGGTAGTGCTGAGGCTGCTGCTGGTAGTCACGCTTAGGATACTGCTGGAAACGTGGCATGCCGCTGACTGCTGCTGCTGCGGCAGCTGTATTTGGCGCCACAAATTGGCCGCGAGTGCGATAACTTTGCGGTATATAAGCACCGCCTTGCTGGGCCAAATGAGGCTGGCCAGCGTTATGGCCACCAGCTCCAGCACCGCCGCCGTTGTGGCCCATTATGGCTCTGGGACCACCGTTGTTAAAGGGCGCACGGGGGCGATAGTTGCTAGCAAGGCTAACATCTTGGCCTTGTGTGTTGACCGCAGCGTTGCGATTCCAGGTGCTGGCACCGCCATTCTGCTGATAAGTGCTGCCGCCAGCGGCATACTGTTGATAGCCAGCATTGCCGCGATTATTGTAGCTGCTACCGCCAGCCTGATAGTTGAGCGGATTGCTGCGTTGCTGATAAACGCCAGAGCGATCACCACCACTGTTGTTATTCCAACGCTTGTTGCCACGATAGGTGCCCGAGCTGGGCATGGAACGAGCTAGATCCAGCAGCTGTTGGGAAGGCGTTTGGCCTGCTTCCTCCAATACTGAGATGAGCTCACGTGCCTGCTTGGAGTTGTCCGGTGTGAAGAAAGTGTAGGCTGTGCCCAGCTGCTGACAGCGCCCGGTGCGTCCAATACGGTGCACATAATTTTCCGACGAATTGGGATAATCATAGTTGATAACGTACTGTAAATCCTCCACGTCAAGACCCCGTGAGGCAACATCGGTGGCAATCAATATGTTAGACTTTCCATTACGAAAATCTTTCAAGACTGAGTCACGCTCGCTTTGCGATTTGTCGCCGTGTATGGAGGTGGCAGTGTAGCCTTCGTTGCGTATGATCTGCAAGATGTCTTCGACCTGAAAATGTGGTCACAATAGGTGAGTATTAGCGAACAGTGCATATGAGAGAAATTCTGTCTACAGTTTCGCACGAAAAACTAATTTTAAAATCACTTATAATGAATATACAAATTCTAGAGAAATATTCAGATCATTTCCAAGCTTACAATCTGATTTTATTTTGTGGGATTGAATGGCAGGCAATAAACTTGAAATGATAGAAATGATTGAAATGATCTAGGATGAAATTTTCTTTTTCTTTTTTGTGAATGTGTGAAATCAACTCGGGGACAGTAAAGTTGATAAACTTCGGTTATGACCTGGGTTAGAGTCTTCAATTTTTATTGTGTAAATTTCCTGCTAATAGCCTTAAAATTGCTCAAAATTTACCTAATGCAAAAGTTGTTGATTGATAGAAATAATTTATAAATACCTTGATTTTCGTCTCAACGAAAATTATGATCTTATTGTTGACTGTGTTGTTCGAAGTCGATGCAATCTCCTTCAGCAAACGCACCATACGCTGTGGCTTCTCATTCTCATTGCAAATCTCGACAATCTGCCGTATATTATGATTGGCCGACAAATTCATTGAGCCAATATTAATTTGTATGTAATCGTTAAGGAAGTCTCCAGCTAGAGCCTGTACCTCTTTCGGCCAAGTGGCCGACCACATAACAACCTGACGATCCGGACGTATCTGCTCAATGATCTTGCGTATCTGTGGCTCAAAGCCCATATCAAGCATGCGATCAGCTTCATCCAATACCAAATAGGTGCAACGCTGCAAATTTGTATTGCGATTCTCAAGAAAATCAATCAAGCGTCCTGGTGTGGCAATAATGACCTCAACACCACGTTCCAAATCACGTGCCTGGGGCACCTTAGAGGAGCCACCGAAAATGCAAGTATGACGTATCTCTGGCTTGCACAAATGTCCATAGTCGCGCACCACAGACTGTATCTGCTGAGCCAGCTCACGAGTGGGAGCCAGAACCAAAGCAACGGGACCCTCACCGCGGGAAATTGGTGGCTGATTGCCAATGTGCACTATGGCTGGCAGCATATAGGCGAGAGTCTTGCCCGATCCAGTTTGGGCAATGCCAACCAAATCACGACCGCTCAGCGCAATGGGCCAACCCTGAGATTGTATGGCCGTGGGCTTGGTAAAACCTTGGCGCATCATTTCCTCAATAATATGAGGTGGCAGCGAAGACTCCTCAAAAGTGGATACCGGATGTGGCAAATTGTTGCCAGAGACTGTTATTTCCAAATCACGACGTATTTCTGCAATGGCCTGCTCGCTCTTGTTGAGCGTATTGGCGTGCATAATGTAGAAATCCTTCTGAAACGGCTGCAAGTTCTCCCACTTTGGCTTGACCAAATTGCGGCCCGGATTCTTAGCCTTCTCACGCTGCAGCTCAGCACGTTCCTCCTTCGAAAGCAGGCCCAGTGCGGCGGCACTATAGCCACCACTGCCGCCTTGAAAAACGCCGCCATTGGACATGCCATTGTGTGGTTTCTGATAACGTTGTGCGTAATTCGGATTCTTGGCACGTGGACCACCCTGAAAGCCGGCGCCATTATTATTGCCATAGGCGTTGCCATTCTGTATGGTGTTACCACCACGATACGGATTTCCGGCTCCACCGCTCATGCCAATGCCGTTTTGTATGCCATAGGTCATTACACCATAGGGCTGGCCAAAATGCACATTACCAGCAGCGCCACTGCCGTTTATGGCAGCTCCATTTGCTCCGCCGGCAAAGCTATTGCGCTGTTGATAAAAGGGACGCTCGTGTCGCGGACCGCTGCCGCCACCGCCGCCGCCATTTGCATAATAACCACCAGAATGCTGCTGAACGCCACCAGCGCTTGGTGCATAGGCTCCTGCGTACATTTTACACCTTTTTGTTTTGTTTTAGTCTATTCAATCGATTCGTTCGTTTACCTGGTAAATAAATTAACAGAATAATGTAACTTGGTTTAATTTATGTTTGTAAATGATTATGAAGCAATTCTTAAGAAAATAAAAACACATGCAAATAAAGTAAATAAAATGCATGCAATGGGCCCACCCGCGGCTTCTATTTCCCCGAACTTATTAGGAGGCAACAAATGCGGTTGCAAGAACGTAAAAACTCTAAGATGCTTCGTCAAACACGAATTAAATTGGAGTATCTATGCGGTCGCGGTGCACTTCCTCCAATAATGCGTGTGTGCCTGTGTGTGTCTGTGTGTGTGTGTGTGTTCGGCTGGACTTGTCAGATATATTTTATTTTTTCAACTCCGGCTGAGTTTTTTTTTTTTATAAACCTTTTCTTCTTCTTCTTCTTCTTTTTTTTTGCACTCAAATTTTACAAGAAGCAGCAACTACTGTAACGGCAACTCACGTTGGGCCACCTTTTACCGTTGTCCCTCCTCGTGCAAGCGGAAAAGTAACGAGTCGTTCGCACTAAAAAAAATCAATACAGCATCGCGCTCGACCAACAACCACAACGACAAGACCCGTGCGCCGTGTACGACAGCGATTGCATGCACGGTAAGGGTAGATAGGGTAGCGAGGGGGAGAGGGGCTCGTCGGGTAAAAATGAAAAAAAAAAAAAGAAGCAAAAAAAAAAGAAGCAAAAAAAAAAGAAGGAGAAGCACGGCTCATGGAAAATGCATTATATCTAGGTGTACTTACCGATATTTTTTATTGGTTTACGTATTGCTTAGACAAAATGCAAATAGTTTATTTGAAAGCTTTACGTGTAAATATGAATACTAACTGAATGTAATGAATTATATTTCGTCGTTTTCTTCTTTTTTTTTTTGTCAGAGCAATTTTTTATGTTTGTCTTTTTTCGTCACGCCTCTTTGATGTGTTGGACTCGAAAAATTAATTGCGTTCAACACTGAAACTATTTTAAAGCCTAACTAAAAATTTAATTAGCTTTACACTATTATGCACAAGCAACATAAATAGTGTTTCAAAACTATTGTTATTACTTTTATTTTATATTTTTTTACAACATAAAAAGTTGCTGCCGAGGCGAAAACGATGTGATGGTAATTTCAGCAATTACCAATCTAGTGATGAAAAAGAAAAATCGAAATTGGCATCGACGATACATGCGTTTAAAAGTATCAATTTATTTCGATTTGTTTTTTTATCGATAAATTGTATTATCGGATAGTCAGGGCGCCATAAGGGCGGTTGCTGGAACCAGAATAAACTCCATGCTGGTTCGGGCAACCCGACTGAAGCTGGAGCTTCGGTTTAACCCTGGACACACCATGAATGAATCGGCACACATACCAGTTCAAACGAAATTTTAGTATTTATTTCTATAAGTAACAAGCGGTAGTGGACAACCCTGGAGAAGTTGCATCCTATGGAAAGGCAAACCATAGTTTTGTAGTAATAAACTACAAGCTGGTTCGGGCAACCCGACTGAAGCTGCACCTTCTGGGACATTATTACTCACTCTCACTCAGTTGGGTCCCTGGGCACACCAATATCAAGCTAGCGAGGCATGGTGCTGCGAACCCACTGATAGGACCAGAACCTTTCTGTGGCATTGGCAGACACACCATCAAGCAACTTCTAAGGGAAGAGGAAATAATTAGACAAGCCACGAACTGGATAAACACTCCAGGTCTGAGACAGGCCAAACAGTTACTTGGTTCTTACAACCAGATTAGGTTCAAGAAGCTATCGCAGCTAGGGAAAAAATTTATCAGAATTCTTACAGGTCTGCTTTCTGGACACTGTTGACTTAATGGTCACCTGAGCAAGCTGGGCATCAGCGGCTCTGCCACCTGCAGGTTCTGTGAACTTGAAAAGGAATCCTCCCATCATAAAGAACTCTGCTGTAAACGGAACTAGTTCAAATGTAACGAACTGTCACTACCCGGTGACAGCATATATTTATAGCGTGTTTTGCACTTGATTTATTTTCTGGAATATGCATAATTAAATTATTATTTCGTATTTACAATATACTTTTTCGCTACATTTCATGTTATTACTTTTGGCGGTAAAAAAACATTGTTTTCTTTTCTTCTTTTTTCTTGTTTACATTGGGATGGTAAATGCTGCGATAGGCAGAAAATCCACAAATGAACTGGTAAAATCGAATAAAATGCGACTGAACTAGTTACTTTGAAATAAAATATCAGAATTTGCATTGGGCAAAAAGCGACATTTCAATTTTTGGTGTGAAAAAGCGAAAAGCGACATAGTGGAAACACGCTATTACCATTCTATACACTTTACATGTAAAAAACTGACGAATTAAATATGGCGATGTCATTCGCAGGCAGTGCTGCCAACTTTTTGCGAACAAAAAAACAACAAGAAATAATAAAAAATATATAAAACTTTTATACCCTCTAGACATAGTGTAAAAGGGTATTAAAGAGTTTTATTTCTTTAAATTAATATCATCCTCAACATTCGAGTAACAGTTGGTAGTGCCGATCAATTTTTTGGGAGCTAGTACTCGTAACAGCACTTCCCAATGACGTTTCAAGCCGTATCTGGAAATTAAAATATTGTTGTCTTTAGTGTTGTTTGAGTTTTATGTGTCTTATACATATGTGCCTAATACTTAAAATGGAGTTTAAGGTATTGAGGTTCAGTCGGTTTTATTCGAAAAAATTTGATGCAGACAGTCGGCGCGGTGCCCGACAGGGGAATACCCTGTACCCTTTTTCTTTATAAACACTAAATAAGGTAAAATGGGAACGGAAGTATCCACTTTTATGTCTCTTTTCATAAGATCGATATGCCTGTAAACATTTTCCTATTAGGAAGTTCCAATTAACAAGTTTTTCTATTGGGAAGTTGGCTTTTATGGTGGCAAAAATTACTTTTATACCCAAAACTCCAGTATTCTTGAGCCAATGTCGTTGAATTTTGGGTAAATTGGGTAAAATTCAACGGATTATGAATTAAATTAAAATTTGAAAAAAAAAATAATAGTTCTGTCATTTTCAGAAGCTATCGATATCGTCTCTGCTATCGCTTTTTAAACTATGTAGTCCCAAAGAGCATGCAAGTAATAGAGTGGAATTCTGGACCGTGACAAAATTCAACATTTTTGCTGAAATGCGTTAATTTTTGTGTGAGGCTCATTTGTAACGAATGAAAGTGATATAGAAAGAGCAAAACAAACGCACATGTAAGCTGTGTTAGGAAAGGACGAATTCTATCAAATTAAAGTTAAAAATTGTTTTTTATTGTAAATACAGAACGGACATTCAAGTGCAACTAGGTGACAACTTTTAGCTTAAAATATTCAAATGACCTACCGATATATATATATAAGGTGTTTAAACATTTATGGAAATTTCTGTTATCACGAAGTAAATATTTTGACGAATTAAACTAGCCGCTAGGAATCATTAGTTTGATGCTAATCGCACAAGTACTTTTCTGCGATCGGCATCTAAATTGTGTAGGAATCTCTGTACCCGCAAGCTATACAAGTTTGTTGACTTGGCCAGCTGAGCTCTTTGAATACGCTCCAAGCGCTTATGTTCATCCATACGACACCTAGCTCGCTGATAGGTAAAAATACTACCCAGGAAGTTCCAAATGGTTATTTGTGGCCACAAAACATTAGTGAAGTATAGAACTGAAGTGCTTAACTGGTGACAAACAAAACAAGATGTGAAAATATTCAATTAAATATAGAAAACTTCTTTGTTTACCTGCCACATCATAAAGTCACTCAGTCTTGTTTCGCCCGAGGTTCGGAAAACCAAGTCCGGTGATGGCGAATTGCATGTGTATAAGCATTTCTCGAGCAATCGTTCGCTAATGTCTTCGGGCTGTAGTGCTTCATCCGCATCAACAAACTCAAGCTCACCGTGCTCATTGTGTTTGAGCACTGCTTCAATTGCTTGTGTGATTTCATCTCGGGATGTGTACGAGAATGCTATGTTTAGAAAGAGCTTATTGTTGTGTTCGGTGCGTAACATGGCAGTTGCAATAAGTTTTTGCAAGTCTTGAGGCAGCAGTTCAATATTGCCAATGACGCGTATGCGTATGCCGTTGGCTTCTAAACGCTCAGACTCTTCCAGCAGCTTGGTGAATTTTTCCCTGGCCAAATTGAATAAGCCCTCCACTTCCTCATTGGAGCGTTTAAAGTTCTCAATGCTAAAGGCAAAAGTAGTGACTTCACGTATACCAATATCCAGGCACCAACGTAGACAGTCAGCAAGTTTAGTAAAGCCACGCGAGTGTCCCTCAATCTTATCTATTTGTTTAGAACGAGCGAATCGTCTATTGCCATCCATGACAAAGGCTACGTGGTATGGTATGTGGCCACATTCTTGTAGTACCCGCAGAGTAAACCTTTCTAGCCAGGTGTATTTGTAGTCAGAAACCCAGGACATATTCCCAAAACAGATCGTTGCCGTTTTTATTGAAAAATAAATTGGTTTTTTTTTTAATGTTCCTTGGACTGCAGGTCTTGTGATGGTTCTGCATGACCAATTGAGCTGATTGGCAACGCCAGCCATCGATAACACTACATGCAGACCTGTTATGACAGCTGTTAGCTATTGTGAATGCGCATTAAACTATTGTTTTGACAGCCAAAATGACAGCCGCTCTTTTACTTTCTTTTTTGATATCCGGTTCACGCAATTGGTTCGTTTTACGATTTTGTCTTGCAATTTTATTAGGAAATAAAATGATTTTTGCAACTTTTTGTGAAAACGTAGACGCGTATCGTTTAGTGTTATTTAAGTGATATTTGGCAATGCAACTTGCAGCGTAAAAAATGTGTGAACAACGCCGATGTTGCTGAATTTTTTTTTTTGTTTTTTGTTTTGTTTGTATTCAGCCATTGGTGGTTGATTTTTTTTTTTAACTCTGTGCCTATGCTGTGTTTGATTAGTGAATAAAGTCAATATTTAGATTAAAGCACTAATCAAAGGCTACGTTAAAAGTATTTGTGTTGTTTATTCCCAACAGTTGCGCTAATCAACAGTTACTAAACGCTGCAGTATGGCTCCCAGAAAGGCTAAAACCCAGAAAGAGGAGGTGCAAGTGCAACTTGGACCACAGGTACGTGATGGTGAGAACGTCTTTGGTGTGGCACATATCTATGCCAGCTTCAACGACACTTTCGTTCATGTTACCGACTTGTCTGGTCGCGAAACCATTGCTCGCGTCACTGGCGGCATGAAGGTCAAGGCCGATCGTGATGAGGCTTCTCCCTACGCTGCTATGTTGGCTGCCCAGGTAAGGCATTAAATATAACAACAAGGAACTGCCTAATTCTAAATAATTTGTTTTTGTTGATATTCTAGGATGTGGCTGAGAAATGCAAGACTCTTGGCATTACTGCTCTGCACATCAAGTTGCGTGCTACCGGTGGCAACAAGACCAAGACCCCTGGACCCGGCGCACAGTCGGCTCTGCGCGCTTTGGCTCGTTCATCCATGAAGATTGGTCGCATTGAGGATGTTACACCCATCCCCTCAGATTCCACCCGCAGGAAGGGCGGTCGTCGTGGTCGCCGTTTGTAAGCGCTGTCGAGTTCCAACGCATTTTTGTTGTGCTGCGATGTCTTTCTTTTTTATTAAAAGATATAAACAAATGCACCCTGGTGTGCATGCACACAAAATACAGAAGCGTTTTGCGCTAATTTTTTTTTAAATATAAATACAAAACTTTTCTTTAGTAATAAAACTGGAAATGTGAATGCAAGCTTGAATTACTGTTTCGAATGGTACCCCTGCACAATCGGTGGCCCTTTCGCCTATATTAATTTAATTCGAAAATCGAATAATCTAATACCTTAGTGAGTTAATAAGCTTTTTATAATGTTTTTGGGTCACAAGTATGCACAGCTGTGATCCTTCAACATATGTTTCAGCAAGTGCAACGCCCAAAAGGGCAGTACATTGTTTTGTCTTTAAAATCTCAACTCAATATTTTGATATTTCCAGACATATTGTGAGTTCATATTTCCAATCTGCTATCTTGAATCAAACCGAAAACGTATAAAGGGAGCAGCACTGTTATTAAATCGTATGAATATGAAACTTCTTTAAGAATTTTCTCGATAGGATTATAGCTCGTCTTTAAACAATTAAAAATTGAGACCCGGCACATATATATATTTTAGAGGCAAATTTTATAAAATGTCTGAAATATTATTAGGCTGAAAATCTACAATTTAAGGCAAAAAACTTATTTTGATCGTTTAGTTAGAATCATCTAAAGGTTTTCGCAATATGACCAAAAATAGAAAAGCTCCAAAAAAATGTATTTTTGATTGGCCGGTTGTATGGGAGATAGAGGATGCTTGTTAATATGGTGTATATTTTGACTTATAAGCTCATAAATTTTATACCAAAAATCATTTAGTTTACAATTTTAATAAACTCCATTTCGCAATTATTTTGGAAACAATTGTTATTTAAATTGTGATTGGCGTTGCCACAGTAATGAATTTATCGTGTTGCTCTTGCGCAAGTCTGGCAGCACCAGCGTTGCTGTTGTCAGCAGGCAGTGTTGCCGTTCTATGCAAAAAGCAGCCGTCCGAATGACATTTCATAAACTCGTTTAGTTGTCGAGGAATTTCGATTTAATACAAATTATTTATTATTTTTTTGTGTGATTGTTAAACGCATTAAAGGCACAGGCCGAGAAAAGTGCAACGATCAACAACACATATAATCCAAGCAAGTCAACAGAATCAAAAAAATTGCTGTGCAAAGTGTTTAATAGTAAATTGAACCGAACGGAACGAAGCAAGCAATCGAGCCTATACGAGCCATGGCACAGTATGTGTACATGCGTGGAGAAAATTTTTTGCTTAATTTGGCATTAAAAAAAATATAAAAAAAAGGGGAAAAAAGAAAATTTCATGGCAACGGATAAGACAAAAAATTAAACATGCTAATCAAATGAGCTAACACCTGAAATATAGCAAAGAAATACAGTACAAATAAACAATTGGCAAGTTCAATGCACGAATAATATATTTGGTTATATTGTCATATCTATGTGTTTGTATGTGCCTGTGTGTGTGTGTGAATTAAAAAAAACATATTTGCAAAACTTTATGAAACATCGTGAAAATTCTAAAAACTATTACTTAAAGTTTATTCAGGGTATAAGTGGGTTGTGCCAGCTACTTCACATCAAATAAAAAGATAGAAATATACAGAAATTTTTGTGTATTTCAAATCAGTATATCTTTTTATTTTTCAAATTTCGTGCGTATTTAACAAAATTTTTAATTGTGTTTCATAAACAAAACGTGTAGAAAGCACCGAAATTCAGGCAAAAATCAAGCAAAAATTTAAGCTGGCTGCCAAAGAAGAAGAGGGGCACAAAAAAGAAAACTTGTTTGAAACAAGCAACTTACTTTGAAGCCGGGACCAAGGCAAGGCAGCAGAAGCAACAACAGCATTTGCAGCCTCCTATCCAGGGCAAAGAGTAGCGCACAGCAGCGGCGGCTGTGGCCGGCGTCGCCAGAACTTTACCGCGACGTCACCAAAAAAAAAAAAAAACAACCAAAAAAATAGCAAAAATCAACAACATAAACATCTACAACAAACAACGTAGCGCAAGCGCACTGCCAACGGCGACAGTGACAGTCGCAGTCGCAGTTGCAGTCGCACTCCCCGACACTATCACAGCATGGATGAAGATGAAAACCTGTCCAACGCCGATATAAGTATCGATGACGAGGATGATGATGAACTTGACAGCGGGCGTGATGGCGATGTTAACGCCAGCAGCAGCGGCGACGCCGTCTTAAATGTGCAACCGGTCGAAGTCTTTGTCGACGATGAGGAGGAGGAGGAGTCTGATGTAGATCTATCCTCGGTATATGCGGTGCCCGGAAATGATACAATTCTAAGCGGCAACAGCACTGCAAGTGGTCCAGTTATTGGAGCTACACTGGGCTTGGGCGGACGCACTGTTCGTGCTGCCGGTGCCAGCGCCGTCCTAAATGTGCAGCCGATCGCAGTCTTTGTCGATGATGAGGAGACTGAGGAAGACGAGTCTGATGTAGATCTATCCTCGGTTTATGCGGTGCCCGCAAATGATACAATTCTAAGCGGCAACAGCACTGCAAGTGGTCCAGTTATTGGAGCTACACTGGGCTTGGGCGGACGCACTGTTCGTTCTGCCGGTGCCAGCGCCACTACTGCAAGTTCAGCCGGTAGTTCACCATTTCATGATTGGGACTTTAGTGCCGCTGGAGGCACAGGCACAGGTTGTGCCAGCAGCACACGCGGTGCCAGTGGCAGCGGTGGTATCAGTGACACCGCAGGCCAAAACAATGCAACCAACGATGACAGCGGCAATGCGGGCCCCAGGCCAAGCTTCTTTTTTGGAACTAGCTCGTTCAGTTTGCGAAGTCGCAAAGAAGTGGCAGCGCTTATTAACACAGAATGCTGTCGTGACGGTCCGACGCCAGATTTGGATTCCATAATGGATACGTTATTCAATCCAGGCACACCCATTGACAATCCAGACAATATTGAATGGATACGTTGGCTTATTGCAGGCGGTCGCACGCCACAGGAGTTTGTTAAAATTGGTAAGTAATATAAAATATGTTGCATCGATAAGTCAATTAAACGATATACGATAATTATCAAATGCGCGCCTGCGCCACAGCTGATCGCATATCGTTGCACCTGAAGATAGATCACTGCAACAGGTGCCCGTTTATATTTGCGTATCATACAACATATGCATATGTGCATCAATATTTTTGATGAAAACTTGGATTTTAGGGCATGGGGGAAAAGTAGCGTGAAGCGCCGCGTGGCTAGAGCAGCGCAACGGATAACAAACCAAAACCACATTGCTGCTAATCAAACGAATAACATTCATATGCATATATGTATATGCGCATATAACAGTCAACTTTAGCCTATTTTGCAAATTTAATCTGTTATCTATTTGCAATGTTTGTCTATTTTGCGTGCTATTTTAACGTTGTTGCAAATCCAACGACGACAAAATAGCCACACCAAAGTGACTGCAACGCACCTTTTTCGCTTAGTGCTTGTTCCACGCGATCAGTGCTGGTTCAAGCAAATTTAGCGCCCTACTAAGGCTGTTCATAAAAGATGTCACCAAAATTTTGAAGATTTTGAATACCCCCTTGTCACAAATAGTCACATTTGGGCAAGTCCCTCCCCAAATCAGCTTTGTGCATTACCAAAAACTTGGAATAGAAAATCAACTGAATAGTTGCAGATAGGATGCAGCAGGATATTTTCAAGTCAATCTTTGATCGATATGTTTGAATTCGAAATGAAAAGAAAACATTACATAAAAATATACAGATTTTTGAACATTGTATTAGCATTTTGATTGTGACGTCACGTTTTCGGAACACCCCCCTCCCGCATCGTCACAAAAAGTCACAATTGGATGAAAATCTCGCAAGCGCGTGAAATAACCAATTCTCTCTCTCAACGACATTGGTACATCGATTTTTAATTTTGTTGAATTATCCCAAATTGCATTTCAGCTTCTATTGCAGGTATTTTGACTTTCATAACCAGTGTCGCCAGCCAAAAAAGCAAGATTCACTAAAAAATAGAGCCAAAAAAGCTAACCATTTCACTCTTTCAAACCCTAATAGGGTTTATCAATTTTGATATGATTTTGCTAACACATGTAACGTTGGAGATACATTCCTTTTATAAAAACGGTTAACAACCAAGGCGATTTAGGCGTGTCCATCTTATTAAACTACTTGTGAATAATTCATTCATTCATTTATAAGCATCCCCATATCAAATTATCTACAAAATTTAAAGAAAATTTTTTAAAGGTAAGAAAAATGTTGCTTCAGTGCTTCTCAAAAATAGATCCGTCCAGGCCAATGTGCCCCATAGCTAGAAATGGTTAATTTTCACTCGTTGAGCCATCTTATCCACCACAAATATAATCTAATTTAATTAGCCATTGAAGGTGACTAATATTCCATTATTTCTTTTATAGTTCGTTTCTTGATGAAATATAGATATTCGTACAAAGCTGTAAGAATGCGTGCTTTATTGTAATCTTTTGCTAACACTCAGTTCTTTCACAGAAAATTCGGAGTTTGTGCTCACAGTTTCAATCAATCTTTCGCTTAAGAACCACCTTTATGTAAAGTTGTCAAATTGGTCGACACATGAGAAATCCAAAAATAAAACCTCCTTATTTTTTGAGGATACCACCATCGCGTTGTCCATATCCATGGAAATTTGCAATCATTTAGAGCGCTTTAGCTGGTGTAGTTGACGTCGGCAACCTCGTCATCCGTTTTCTGCGGCATTGGAGAATTCTAGACACTATATTCTTATCGATGGATGCCAACTTTATTTCTTGATTTCTCGATTTTGAACTTAATTCGTTGTTATATGTTTACATAAAATAAAGCTGAAAAAAGCTAAACATACTTTAAAAAAAGCTAGATGTAGCGGGAAAAAAGCTAAATTGGCAACACTGATCATAACCAAGTCGTAACAGATTTGGACATTTTTGTAAGCTCAATTTACACAATTTTTAGTTTGCATACTTTCAAAAACGTAGCACCAATTTTCTTTAACTCTCTGCATAAATTAAATTATGACATTTATCTTGAAAAATAAATCATACCAAATGATACAATGAATTCAAATTTTTCAATTTGTTAGAAAGCGTTATCGCTTTATGTACTGCTTTTGCAGATTATGCATTATGGACTACATCAGTCTAGAAACAGAAGGGCACAATATTTTGGCTTCCCAACAAGTGTTGCTTATACAATACATCGCTTTATTAGTTAAAACTTTCTACCTTCGAGTGAAATCGTCGAATAATTTTTAAAATATGCGTATTAAGTATTAAACTTATTAAATAAATATGTCGCTGCATCACTAAATGGTACACTAAACAGTTGAGTTTATTAAACCCAATTTTTTTTCTTCTGTCATATTGACGCCATTATAAAAATCGTCCTTGAAAATTTTATAATACGACGGTAATTTCTTTTAACTGTTGCATTATTACTTGATTGTATTGACCTTGTTGAACACGAATTCCAAAAAATTTACAGGCAGCTTTTTCATTGTTCATTGCAACGTCGTGTTTATCGTGATTTAAAAAACTTTTTGTGTTTCCTAGCAACGATGCACCATAAAGTAATGTAATGGTTCTGAGGGGGTGATAGGATCCATTTATTCAAGGATTTCCGGCCAAATTTTTACATATTTGGGGCATCTTCTTAACAAGAGTTGGTCATCAGGCGTACAGTTAGTAAATATAGACAAATCGTTGGCTTTTTGGGTCTTAACATGTTGAGCGCTGTTAACACTTAAAACTAAAAGCGGAAGTTCTAACTTCAGCGCCCTCTTCAGTTGAACGGTTTAAAAAACTCTTGAACCGGCCCTGCGCCAACGTCAGTGCAACGCACCTTTTTCGCAGCGCTTGTCCCACTTGTTAGCCACACACTCGCTCACACTCTCTCACACTCGCACTCGTTCGCTGTAGCAGCTGCTGTTGCACCTTGCGTTTGTCAGCTGTTCCGTCGTTTGCCTTGCGTAATGCTTCCGCAGCATCCGCCCAACGAAACACACTCGCACACACATGTTCATATTTGTATACTGTGCCTAGCACCCTTGTCTCCGCTGCTCTATATATTTTTATACCCTGTACACAAAGTGTAATCGGGTATTATAGGTTTGTGCTATGTATGTAACAGGCAGAAGGAGGCGTGGCAGACTAGATGTTCCATGGTCAAAAATGGTCAGGAGCAATAGGAGCAACTTATTAAAACCAAGGGTGTTCACAATACCAAATTTGTTCACTCTATCGATTCAAACATTTTAAGATGTGTTTAAATAACATTATGCACAAATCTAGTCGGGATATGCTTTTATTTATTTTAAAAAAAATACAATTAATTTCTAATTTTAACATAAAACAACCTTCATGGGTCATATTTCATCACATATCATCGCATAAGTTAACTAATTTAGTACATAAACTTCATTTTGATTGAAAGCCATAAAATAAAATTCAATAAATGAAAAAGATAATGCTTTACGTTGAAAGTTTTTTAAAGAATGCTGAGATTTTGGTCTGTTTTTGGTCAAAAACTAGGCTTTTAGACTCTTTAGAGTAGTCTATGTAAAAAATAAATTGTTCACTCTTACGAGTGAAATAAACGCGCGTCCATTCTCGGAGACTATAAGAGCTACCGCAACAATATGCTCATTTTACCTATTCAGTGCAAGTTTGTCGAATTATGTCGATATCTTATCGCCTTCCCCCGTTACAGTTTTCGCGGTTTTAGCACACACCATAAAAGCTAGCCAATTGCAACTTGCCACAGTTATGCACATTATTACTGTGCATGTATAGTGTAAAAATGATTCATATCGAATAAAAACTTTAGAAGATATAGCTAATAATGTGCCAATTTCAGGCCCCCTCTTCTATGAACTGCAACAGAATTTCACTTTTTACAGAAATGTTAAAGTTAACATTTAAGTTAACCAAATGTGATACGTTGGGCTTATAAACCAAACAATTTTGACCGTTTCTCGCACCATCCCAGGAACAGTTACCGTTATTACGCCCAAAACCCACAGAAATTTGATTTTCATGGAAAACATGGGTACAGTGTATTCCACTGTCGGGCACCGTCCCGACTGTCTGCATTAAATTTTTTTTTATTTTAAATTGTTCTACTTGTATTGGCACTCTTTTGGTGCAATTTACCAAGAAATAGCAACAATAACTACAAAAGAAGAAGAAAATTTCAAACAATTGCAAAATTGCAATGAAAAGTCTACGTGCCATGCACCATCACATAATGTAAGTGTAGGCATGTTTGTATATAGTAAATACATATGTACATATGTGCATCATATTTATGTAGCATATTTATGTACACTGGAAAAGTTTATTGACCGTCATTGTTGTTGATTTGACAATGTTGACACGCCATGTTGGATTGGCTGACGGCGTCCGCAGCAGAAACAGCAGCCGCCGTTGCAGGCACAGTGGTACACAGACGATTGAAAACTGCGGAAATGTTTTAAATCGGTTTTTTGAAAAAGAGTAGAAATTACACACTTGTACAGTTAAGCTGATGCTTAAAAACATCACTTCTTTTGTTTATAAAAAAAGATATAAAAAAGAGAAGAAAAGTAATTAAGTAGATAGTTATATTCAATCACGAGTCGCTAATCCGTTGGGTGAACTTTTTAAAGATATGCAACAACTCACATCAGTAAGTTATCAGAGACTCAAGATTAACAATATATAAAGTAAAATGAAACAAAAAACAAAACCAAATCAGCTACTTGCATCAAGGATGTAGCAAAGTGTACAAAACCATATTACTATTTCGTATTTAAAGTGTACTATGGGTCACTCCGCAGTCGGATCATGACTGCAAATTAAAATCCATAAATTTTACTTCATTCCATCCATTGTGCGAAAAAAGTATTGCGATTGGCCAAATAATTAAAATCTCTAATTTCATGTTTTTCGACGATTTAAGCAAAGCTGACAACTTTTCCGGCGATTTGGCGTGTTTTGTGTTCGTGTATTGTCGTTGTTGTATGATTTAGTAATTTCCACTATAGCAAGCTAAATGTTTTTCTATCGTGTTGGGCATGTCTTCAAAGTGTTTCTTATTGAATTTGAGCACTCTAGTCGCTATAGTTAGCTCGCCAGAGAAATTGAAGTATATAATTTCCGCGATTTTCACGTACCACATTAACATTACTACAATCTTGGATGTTATAACTTATGATTGAGTTGAGCAAATGAACACATATATTTTAAATTTAAGACCTTTGGGCGAATCGAATTTGTTTCCAAATTGTTTTCAAAAACTAAAATTTCTACATTTTTTTTCAATGGTTTTCTTGTAAATTTGTAGAAAAACGATAGTCGATTGATTTATCGTTTTTTTACTTTTACTGAATCAATTGACTTCATTGTGGGGTTAAAAAATCTTCAGAATTTTGGTGACTTCGTTAATGAACATAGCCCCTTAGTCTATTTATATTATAGATGTTCCCACTACATTTTAGTTCTTTAGTTAATTTAGTTAGCTTTGGCGGAACAATGCTTTGTCTTCTTCTTTCTTGCTTGCATTACATTACAAAACTACCACTGTGCTTCTTGGAACCGAATTGCAAAAGAGAAACCAAATCTGAAAAGATAAAATTCTAATTTGTTTTTTGAACGGATTATTTGCGATAATACAAACAAAAGAACCATCATCTCAATGTTCTAATGATTGCAGTCGCTTTTGTCATAAAAATCATGTCACAACTTCTTGATCTACATTTTGGAGGCTAGCAATTGGATGACGCCCCTCTGTCGACTCACTTTACTATAGAAAAAATGTCTTAATATGAAGATGAGCGTAGCTTCTTCACAGCTTTAATTCAATTTATTGCGTTACAAATTGAAGCAAAAACGCTCTTATGAGCGATCGTTCTCATACTAGTAGCTAACTTATATGGACACGGCATTTAGATGTCTATAGAATCTACAACAACTGAAATTGGGGGTATGGTGTGGCTGTAAACCGCGAAATTCTGTCACGGGGGAAAGGTGATGAGATATCGATATGATTCGGTAAACTTGCTCTTTTCCGGCAAAATTCGCATCCTTTGGTAACATTTTTGTGGTTTTAACTCTTATAGTCTCTGGGGAACACGAAATAACTTGGCTATATCGACTTCGCTATTGCTACTGATCATTTTTGCCCATGGAACTTATGGTCTGCCACGCCTTCTTCATATGGGCTGCACTCGCTACTAGACTACAAATCTTTAGTATGGAATGCATATGTACTTATCCATACCTTACGCTCTACCGTATAATATGCATGTGCCTTAGGCCTATACAGATAGAAGTCTAGACAGAGAGAGAGAGAGAGAGAGATAGCTCTTGAAATTTAACCTAAGGATCTGGGTCTGAGCTACTATGTAAAATTGCCATTAAGAAGTTTCTTTCTTCGGCTGTCTCTCTTCTTTAATTCTAAACCAAGCTTTATATCTTGTTTTCAAATATGCATATAATTCAACGAAGAAACAACAGGTTTTTTTCAAGACTAGACAATTTTGGCAGCTTTATTAAAATGTCTGAAAGCTATAAAAATTGTTTTTTTTTTTTAGATCTAAAACATATTTAATTTAAGGCTCTTCTTTATGTAAAAATGAGCCAGATATCATGTATGCATTTTTGGAATTTGAAAAGACCTGGTTGATGATCCTTTACCGTCTTAAGTTCGTGAGATTCCTCTGCATTTACACCAAACAAAATTGATATACGCTTCTTTTTTCCTTAGTCGGCAACTTACGGTTTCTCCGGCAAGCAGCGGTAAAAGCCAATCTTCATACGCAGTTTGGCAAGCCGGTTATTTTAGTTCTAATGGACGCTCTGCCAATGCTATGAATAATCTGATTTTAATTTCTAAAATTTCTAATTTCTGAGCGTTGTATTATGTGAGCATCAATGGTAATATGCCCATTTTACACCTCTACTCCTAGAAACTGTAACAAAATTGTACCTTTTATAAAAACTAGTGGTACCCCCGCAGCCAATTCCCGACTGCCGATAAAAATCCATAAATTTTTGTATGCAAAATCATTTAGCATTTCTGATTTCTCTCTCTCCAAACACTGCTTTTGCGAGAGTGTTGCCAATAACAACTGAGAAATTGATAACTCTTCTTGGTCGACACACAAATAATATTGCCAATAGCTAACAGAGAAATTGTTTGTGAACAGTAAACAACAAATGCTTTTTTTTTTTTATTAATTTGACCTATGATTTGGCAAAATATATGAATAAAACTTATATTCTGCAATTCTTATGAAAATTCGCTACACAATGATATAAGTTTCACCCATATTTGTTACCATATAGTTGGTGAAAAAGGGGTCCACAAATTTTCCTTAACCTATTCATACAATAGATATGGTAAAATTAACATTTATGTTGGACTCACCAAATTTGGCAATCGATGCAAAAATTTGCACAGAAATTGGATTTTTATGGGGAAAGTGGGTACAACGTCTGCATGCAATTTTTTGTATTATTTAGTTTGCATAGAACAAGTCAAGACAACATAAGATAACATTTAAACAAAAGCGTCGTCAGGCAACAGAGTTGCCAACTGTTGATAAGATAATGTAATACGTTAAGATAACATTTTATCGGTTCAATTTTTGCATTGTTGCAATAAGTTATGAATGCAACTATACTTTTGTGTTTCTGTGTATCATGATGTATTAACACGAGATCAAGTGCCTTGGACACGTTAGATGAAACTTGTTTATGCAATATGGCCAGGCTTAAAGTACAGTGACTAAGCCAGCAGAATACGTCATCGTTGCTCACTCACACCAAGCAACAATTGCAAATGCATAATACAATCTATCTATATATATATATATACCTACGTATATAAATCGATTTAAAATTGTCAATCAATTTTCCGTTGCGATTTATTGCTGGCGCTTTCAATTGATTTCCTTCCGCATTTCGGTGACCTTTTTTGCGTGTTGTACTTGCTATTGCGATTGCCTGCTCATCAAGGCCGTCATTGCAGCCCACTTGAAATGAATCGGTTGGTCGTTCGGTCTTTCGGTCTTTCGGTTGCCACCCAAACTGAAGTCAAAGACAAGTCACGCAACTGTCGCTGCACGACGACTACTATGAGTATACCAACAACAGCAAAAACAAATTGAATAAGCGATGAGTACATCAATTTATTTTTGGATTTTAATCAAATCAATAGCAACAGCTAAAGCAACAATAACAATCAACGCTACACCTTGAAGCATTTATTTGGTTAGAACCAGGCGAGCATCTGAAATCTTCAATTTTGTGTAATAAATCACAATTGGCTTATGAACTCAATTGCCTAGTTTATGCAAAGGAAGTGTATGTAAGCATTTTCATGAGTACATACATACATATATGTATGTCTTTATTAGATTTGTCATAAAATGCTTTACGTGCTGCTATGTCACTTATTTTCTAATCCGAATGCTAAAAAAGCTGCCAAAGCTGTACCAATGCTGTCATATTTTGCATTTTTTGATTAGACAATTGATTGGAAGAACTACACTACCCGCCAAAAGTTTGAACTCACCTTGAAAATTATCAAAATAATCCAATTGATTTTTGCATATTTGATAAATTCAACATTATTTCAACTATTCTACAAGTTTTGAGTGCATCACATACACTAAATTCCGAAAAAAAAATTGCATTTTTAGAAGCAATCAAATTAAATTGTTTTCATCTATGTGACCACCTCTTGCTTTTAAGACTGCTGCGAAAATTCTTGGCAATCTTTTAACCAGTTTTTAAAGCTCTACGAGTTCAAGTTTATTCCAGGCATCCTGAAGGCATATCCACATCTCTTCTTTACTGCTCGGTCGCATCGGTTTTACTTACCGGTCGATCTCGTCTCAAAGAAGTTCAAACGGATTGATGTCTGGTGATTGCGGCGGCCACTCCATGAATTCGAGCACACACTCTTCTTCTTTCGATTTTAAATAACCATGGCACAGCTTGGAAGTATGTTTTGGGTCATTGTCTTGTTGAAATGTGAAGCCAATGCCAATTGAACCAATGCCAGGATGGGATGGTGCTTCTTTGTAGGATTTGATGGTAGTCGTCTTTGCGCATTATTCCATCTATATTGAGCAGCTCAGCGACGCCATTATAGCTAACCATCATAGAAACTCCACCATGCTTGAATGGAGCCCAACGTTTTTACAATCATAAGTTTCAGAGCGTCTGTAATTATTTATGTTTTTACCCCATTTAAAACGTTTTCTTCTTCTTAACTGGCCATACCAACCCGTGTTATCGGGTTACGGCCTGATGTTGCACAATTCATTGGAATTGTGGTTTTACGTGGTGGGTCCCAAACCCTACGCACAACCCTTTTAAGGCCTACTGGTCTTGAAAGAACCCAGTGTCATTATTAGTCGCCTCATACGACAAGCTTTGACCTGCTGTGGTGGTATTCTCTAACTCGCTCACCACACGGCGTACATTTACAACGTACTCATCCATAATTCCGTTATTGTTTCTTAACGTGCGGTCCTAACGTTTCGTGTCGGCTTTCCTATAGCTTGCACCTTATTATTTTCGGGAATGTTTTCATCATTTTGTGAGATGTGTGCCAACATAAAGTTTTCTTGTCTTTTTTATGTACGAAACGCAAATGTACTTTCATATTTGAGATATTTTTTATGTTATCTTTATCACATTATCTTTAAAAATTTCCAGCAAAAACATGCATTTGTCGTTATGCTAAAATGCATTTATTAGAATTAATGTGTTATATAAAATAGAAAATTTTACTTTGGCATTATGAAATAGTAAGAAAAAGTGATCAAAGTCAAAATTTCGGTGTTTGACCAAGCGGTCTATGATTCCACTCCATTACCTTCAGGCTCTTTTTTCCAGAACAGTCAAAGTACGAAGAATTACTCTTAGAAATGGACAAGCCAAGAAGATACTTTGAAAAGTTAGTTAGTTGTTAGCTTTTAAAGTATGACGTTTCAAAGTTATAACCATTCGGCTTTAGAAATTATATTTTCTGCAATGCTATTTTGATTTCTAATTGTTTAAGCACACATAGGACACTGAAGATATCTTTAATATGAATTTTAAACTTGACGTCATCATTACGCAACATAAAAAGGTGGGCCAAATGCCTTGAGCTCTACGATTTCTACCAAATTTTTCAAATTAGTACAGTGAATTCCGCTCACCTGCTCGCGAACATAGCTGCATTTTCGACCTAAGTACCCGTAATCTCGAATTTTCGCTGCTTAGAAATGTAAAAATGGTCTAAATTTTTTCTCGTAGCGCTGCATTCCAATTAAGATCCCTTTTCACTTAAAGCTTTCTATTATTTGATTTAAAAGTTGGTTTTATTTAGAGAATTGCACATTTAACTGCACCATCGCCATCTGTAGGCTGTTTTGGGTACAAGAGAAGAATCTATCATCTCTAAATACATAACAGAAGAAGAAATTGATAAAACTAAGTCAATTACAATGCCAAATTCATTTGAAAGGTGAACCGCCAAAATGCAGAAAAGGAGGATGACTTTGGGGTTAATTGGATCATATAAAAGAGAGTATCGATAAATCCTAGTGCGTAAGCGACTAATCGTATTGGAAGCAGGTGATACTTTCAAAAAATTCATGCAGTCTATGTCACTCCTGAAGGCTTTACAATATGTTACAGAGACATGGGATCGGGAAAAGCATGAAACCATAACAAACTGTTTTGAAAAAGTGGGCTTGTAGAGCCTAATAGCCAAGTTTGGATTTCTCAAATTTCCCAAGTAGAGCCGGGACCAACAGCAGAAGAAAATGTTGCAGCAGAAGAATTAGCAGATGAGCATTTTTTAATTTTGTTGATACTTCATTTGACAATAGAGATATAGCGGCTTGGGTAGAACCTGAGTTCGAATCGATTTTGAGGGAAGGTAGTTTACAGTACGATGGAACGTGTTTTTTTTAACAATACAGACATCTGCGTTGTAAGTCGGGCTGTCTAGCAAGCAAAGCTCGGCTCGAAATTTATAAACAAATTTAGTAGCTTTTCACTGTCGAATTTCATTAGAAATGCTTCGCTCTAAATTAAATAGAATAGAAGTGTGTAATGTTAACTTCTTGGAACGTTGTTGCTTGAACAATGTAATGCATTGTTTATACCGTGAACACGAAGTGTAAAAGGGTATTATAGATTTGTGCAATGTATGTAACAGGTAAAAGGAGGCGTGGCAGACCATAAGATCCATGGGCAAAAAGTCTTATCATTGACTCGGGTAGCGATTGGACCATGTCCGTCGGTATGAGTTGATAGATCTACGAGACCATAAGAGCTAGAGGCGCAAAACGTTAACAAAAGATGAGCGTAATTTCAAGCCAGATGAAGTTTATCGAGTTGAGGTGATATCTGCCCCCGTGTACCCCCAGCACACCTTCGCGGTTTACAGCAACGCAACGCTTTATATATTAAATTTATGAAACTTGGCAGAGGTTTGCGTCATGATTTTGTGAATTTACCCTAATTACTTCCGCAATCCACCATATATTGAATTGACAACATTTATAAATGCGTTTTTGAGCTATGTTTCGAAATTGCAGCACATTGGCCAAAGAACACTAAAGTTATAGGCATAGAAGTAATTTTTCCCCTCTTAATAACCAATAGGAAAATGTCTTAATTTGAACTTCCCAATAGGGGGGGAAAAAAAAGAGAGACATAAAAGTAGATACTTTCGTTCCCATTTTACCGTATGCTGGAGTTAGTGCTTATGAGGAATAAAGGGTACAGGGTATTTCAATGTCGGGCAGCGTCCCAACAACCCGTTATCGGGTTACGGCCTGATGTCTATAAATACATTCTTTCATTGGAATTGTGTCATTGTTAGTCGATTGTTAGCATCGCTAAATAGAAATACAGCTTTTATAAGCTTTGCGTTATAATAATATTGTTGCTTATACATTTTTTCTATAAATATTGAAACCTTTTCTTTTTTTTTTTTTTTCTCTTACAGTACGAAGTTACGATAATCATGCCAAATGCGGGCTGGTTTGGGTGCCACACGTTGTGGCCTATCGCTGCCGTACCTGTGGCATATCCCCGTGCATGTCGATTTGCCGTGACTGCTTCAAGAAGGGTAACCACACAAATCACGACTTTAACATGTTTCTCTCACAAGCTGGTGGAGCCTGTGACTGCGGTGACACTTCAGTGATGAAGGCTGAAGGCTTCTGCAGTGATCATGGCATTAACAATCGTGTCAATCGTGATCCAGTGCCCAATAATCTGTTGGCCGTTGCCGAGGCCATAATGCCCAAATTGCTCTTTCGCATGCTCCAGCATTTTCGTGAGCACAGTGATGCCTCATTGCAGACTCATGCTATGACATCGTATTCGTGCGAAGAGTTTGGCAATATGCTAATCGATCTAAATAACATGGGTGAAATTATGCGCAAGGTTATGACGCGCACTCTTATCAATCCAGAGGTGTATACGTATTTTATGGAGGCACAGTGCACAGATACGCGAAATGGTCGCTTTCTGCAAGCTAATCGTGAGAAGTACGAAGATGCTGTAAATCGTTTTCCCAGCCCCGAACCGCCTGATGAGTATCGAGATTTGCCGGCTCTGGGCGAAAAACTTGTGCATACCACATTGCTCGAGGAGTTTATATTCTGGACATTTAAATTCGAGTTTCCACAAACGCTTGTCTGCTTTCTGCTAAACATGTTGCCCGATCAGGACTACAAGGTAAGTAGTATTTCGACATTTTGAATTATTATGTGTATTTTACTCTGTATACTCTAATTTCTTACAGGAGCATCTGACACGCACATTCGTCATGCACTACAGTCGCATTCCGTCCGTGCTGGAAATGTCACGGGATCCGGACACGCTCAGCAATAGGGTGGTGCACATGAGTGTACAACTCTTTTCCAATGAAAGTTTAGCATTGAAAATGGTCAACGAGCTTTCGCTGCTACATGTAATGATCATTAGTCTAAAGTTAATGATGTCCAAGATTCTCATACAGAACACATTGCACGGTATGCACACAATTTTATTTCCATTTCATCATTAAACTCATGCTGCGTTTCTTTAGCAGATCCCAGCAAGAATTTCCATTTTGTCATTGACTGTACGCGTCAAGTAATGAAGGACCACTGCTATTGGCCGCTCGTTTCGGATTTTAACAACGTGTTATCCCACGAATCGGTGGCTCTGGTATTTCTACGCGACGACAACCTCATCGATATGTGGTTTCAGTTTCTTCAAATGCTTCAAGGCATGAACGTAAATGTGCGTGTAACGGCGTCGCATGTAGAATATGAGCCGAATTCCTACTATGCCGCCTTTTCCTGTGAATTAGAAGCCAGCGCTTATCCCATGTGGTCCATCATATCACATCTGCAAGATGGTACGCATGCTCATTTGGCCAAAAAGATTATCAACTACTGTGTGAATACGCTGCACGAGTGGCTGGATTCTATATACTTTATGGAGCCAAAACTGTCGCTGGTACGTAGACAGCTTGACTGAGAGAGAATGTATATATTTAACTTTGCTTTATACTCTTGCAGGAGGAGATGAACCAGGCATCATTTCATTTTCCGTTGCATCGTTATCTGGCGGCGTTTGTATGCCAAGCAGTCACCAAAATGGGCATGAGCCTTAGCGATGTCTTGCCTTCAAGACCTTATCTATTGCCACTGTTAATGATACATCCATTACGTGTGCAGGTGAGTCTGAAATTCCACCTTTCTTGAAGTATTAAATCCAATATAACTTTTGGTTTAGAGATTTTGTATTTTATTTTATTACACACACGCGTGACATTTCGTTAGTACAATAGTTAATGTATCGTCCGACTTGAGCTCGTGTGTTTTATGGCCTACAGTATACAATACAAATACGATTGTTTTTTCATTTGTTCCTTACTAAGATTACAAGTAAAGAAAAGAATTTATAAAACTAGAAAGCTATAAAATATCTGAGATGATGGAATTTCTGTTACATTACACACAATCCATCCAATCTACAACTGCTGCTTAGATCTTCTTTCTTGGCACCTGCACGTGGCGTGTAAAGTCATAAGTAATGATTTTAGGTGCCAGAAAGCCGCCATATCCCTGACGTCCTTTATAGTAGATTCCTATGCCAGATAGGGGTACCGATGGTTGCGATACGACATCCTGTACATCTAAGAAGGGCACTGTAGATTGTGCTGCGTCCTGATCCAGGCCCGTATTTGTAAATTCAATATACTCATTATGACGTGACAGTACCATAGAATTCACTATCGTTCGAGTTGGTACATCAGTGTTTCCAAGAGTTATTTTTTTCCTAATCAAAATTTATAGTTTAGTTATAGTTAAAAGCTTGACTTGATTAACCAACCTTCGTTCGCCGCTAACATCAGTGTTGTCATTGGATTTCCAGAAGCTATTTACCTCAGGAGCAATCAGTTTTCCTGTTGTGAAATCAAATTCACTGAGTTTCGCTTCGAGATTTAAATGTGCGCCCACCACACGGAAGCGTACGCCAGTAACCACATAGCTATTGTCATCCGTATTTATGTCATCTAGATCAATGGAACGACTCTCATAGCTCAGCGTATGGTAATCTGTACCTTTGCGTACATTACGATCAAAGATGTTGTATTTCTCAACCGGTTTCCAATCCAGGGTTGTTTGATTTATGCCACCGCGTGGCAAAAGTTCACCCTCCTGTATCTGTAGATGAAAGACACGATTCTGCTTTACAAAACGCAAACCAGTGACCACTCTGAAGTGAAGAGAGAAACAGTATAATTATATTAGCTTGATAGTAGTTCCTTAACTAAAACATACCTGTTTTGCTTGACATCTGCCAGAGATTCTCGCAAGTTAAAGAACCGATCAGATTTAAGTCCTTGCTCATCGCACATACAGAAGCAGTAGCTGCAATGCCAGAAGAGATAACGCCACCACGAATCCACCTTGGTAGTGCCGCGCACACAACGTCCGCGCTTGCCCAGCATACGTCCATTCTCATACTCTATGTAATCGTAGCGACGCGTACTATTCTGTGGCGCCTGACAAACCGACATGTCCGAGTCTATAAACTGGCAGTTGTACAAGCGACCCGAACACCTGGGCTGGCGTGCACAGAAAAGCTCCTTGAAGCAACCTTCTGAACGCGCGGACTGATAGTAACCGCAAGTTTCACGGCAGGTGTCCTCATTATTCATATCAACTTCATTTTCGATGTAGCCCTGCAGCAGGCGTGTGACCTCGTCATAAGTTTCTCCCAAGACATGCTTTTTGGGATCACAGCGCCAAACAATACGATCAGCACGACGCATAACCTCCTTTAGTAGTTTCAGTGTGCGTTCTGTGCGCTTTTCATAATCATTACGCATCAGTTCGGCCTCCTGCGTAAAGTTACCCTTGCCATAAACGCGCAGCATCATCCAGGAGAACTCCATTAATGTATAGCCCTTCAGTTCCGTCAGCGCAATGTCCGTATAGAGCGAGTATACAAATTGCTGGGGTGATTGTTGTGTTTCGCATATTTCATCAGTGGAAGTCTGCAGAAATTAAAAAGGAAATTGTTAGAAAGTATTTGCATAAGTTGTTTTTCCACTGAAACAAAGTAATAAATACTTTAGATTGCTTGGCAGCTGTTTTCGCTTTAAAGCACATTTGCTGCTTGTATAAGTTGCAATTATATATAATTTTCTTAAGTGGGCAAAGAAAATATTTTAGTTATGATTTGAGGTACAAATCAGCGTACATTCTGATTAAACAGTAAACGACTTGAAATAACAAACGGCCAGCAGCAATTGTAAGTCCATATCTTCATCGTTTCCGAGTAAACAACAAATGATAAGCATATCCAAAAGCGACATATATATGTTTTATGTCGAGGTTTTAAATTTGACCTAACCATATACCAGGGTATAGGAGAGAGAGAGAGAGATAGAGTTTGAGAAGTACTAACCACAAATGCTCTGTAGTAGAGCGTTTGCTTAACCATTATCTGTTCGATATCCTGAAAGATGCGCGACATGGAGAAACTCGAATCATTTTTCAAAACAGTCTCGGTGACATCCATCACGGCACGTTCTTCCAAATTGGCGCTAGTCTCCGGCTTCAACATGATATTCTAGCAATAGACCAAAAGAAACGCTTTGCCTTAACGACGAACTCTCTTTGATTTAGTCGTTAGATATACCTTGTTAAAATCAAATAATCCATTGATTGTCATCAGATCGCGCTCTAGTAGCTGCCATTCGTGGTGAGTCAACAATTTGTATGTATCCAATTTTAAAGTTCGTTCCATTTGTGGTTTATTGATAAAATCACGATGTGAATCGTATACCTTCCGCAGTTGCGTTTCCTTATTATTTTGGCTATTGGCAGTTCTGTCCAGATACAGCCATAATGCCTTCTCCAGGCTCAAGTATTCGGCACGCAATGCATCTATTTCCAGCACAGGATGTGCATACGTTTGCGTACCCAAAAAAGCCAATAGTAGCAATGTGGCCAGTAACAAGGGCGCCATTTTGAATTAATAACAGTGTGTGAATTAAAATAAAGGGAATTCCCGTTGTTCCAAGTGTTGTTCCCTTTGGACAAATTACATGCCACGGCACGTTTTTGGTTTTGGTTGTTCTTCGTTTCTACGTTTTATGTATTTGCCAATGTATTACTTGTATATAGGAATAAAAACAAAGAAATCACAATTTAGTTGCCGTTTTTTGTTATGCGCTTAAAAACTCATTCACCGCCTCCTCCTCACTCAATGGCAATGCAATGTAATTCGAAAATTTAGTTTCGTATCAAAAAAAAAAAAAATACATACAACAAATAAAGAATTTACACTTTTTGCGATTTATTTTAATTCGCTTTTATCTTTGTGTTGTCAATTCCCACTGCCGTTGCTTTGGCTGCTAGTTATTGCTGCTGCTGCTGCTGCTGCTGCCGCCCGCCACGGTTGGCTTTTGTGTTGTGTTTGCACGCAGTCTCGTTTTAAGACCGAGACTTACTCATTCGCCGCTCAGTCGCTCTTTTGCGCGCTCATGCCGAGCTTTTGTTGTTTTTGTTGTTGTTGTTGTTGCTGTCGCGTCGTCGTGTTCGTCGTTTATACAAAATCGCTGTAGTTGAGAAGCGTAAACATTCCAGTTGTGCTTATTTATGCACAAATTTTCTTTGTGTGAGTGTTTCAGTCTGTCTGTGTGTGTGTGCTTTTGAGCCGCAATCAGAGCGTCCGTCAGCAAATTTTTATAAATTTGCGCTGATTTAAACAAAAAAAAAATAAAAATGAAATACTCATTTTTTATGCCTACGCGATCAGCTGTTATAAACTGGTATACGATAGATTTTGTGTATCGATAACGATCCCTTGGCCCTTACCAAAACAGCTGTGTAAGTCCCTCTCTCTTCCTCTCTCTCTCTCTCTCTTTATCCGCTATTCTGTTTTGGTTTCCAGCGTTGCCAGCTGAGCGCTTTTTTAAGTGGCGCAGTACATGCCAAGGCTTTTCTACGGTCATTCTACCCTCACCATCTAACGCTTTCTTTTGAAACAACAATACAAAAGGAAGAAAGACGACACAAAACGGAATGACAGCTGTTGGTAACGCCGCACAGTGGATGCAACTGACTTCTTTTTCGGCGAAAATCATAACTTTGTTTTTTAACTATATAATATCGTTTTTAACTAACGTTTTTTGAAGCTCCCGCTCGTCACAGTGTATCGCAGAAGCTTAAGGAATTCTCTGCTATATATCTATGATCATATAGAAGAGTAGCTTAGTAGAAAATGTTTAGTTATTGTGTTCTGGAGCTTTATGCAAGTCAGAAAACTTGTATATTTCATCTTCCATAAGCTTAAAAATGTAATGGTAACTGGTAATGACTTCTATAAAGCTCCAGAATGCAAAACCGACTTAAGCTACTCTTCTATATGACCACAGATATGCATTTTAAGTTTTGAAAATATCTTTACTTCCTCAAAAGTTATCAGAAGTCAGTTGAAGCCACTGTGCGCCGTCGCCCTTGCTGCTTACATGTTAAGGGGCTTTGTAGATGATACATCTTTTCTGCAATATGTATGCAATGTCTTCCTCAAACAACTTGAGGTTTGTTTGTTTGCCAGCTCTTCTTGGTATGCGTTTATTTGCAAGACAAGACCTTTGACCTCAACGTTCTGGTATATATTCATGCATGGGTGGTATGTACCAGTATGTATTTACATATGTCATGTGCAGATGTTTACAAATTCATTTTCCCCTTACCACGAACTTTTTTTTTTATTGATTAATTGGATTTGATTGGCGCAGTAAGCATATTGTGAGCGACGCACTTTTTGCATGCCATTTTCTATGCATCTGTTTAAGAGTTCCTTTTTATCAGTGCCGGGCTTAAGGCTTGTTGAATCATTCTTTGTTGGCGTGCGGGCGCCAAAGATCAAGCATTTGTATTAGTCAAAGTAGAAATTAATATAAAGTACATTAGAAAGAATGAATCATGCTTCTAAAAAAACTTTCGAAGATCTGCACCCCAACAGTTGGATTTCTTTGAAAATATTATTGACTAATCACGGCTCTGGAGCAGCTGAGCCAAGAAAATGGCGCTTTAATGTAAGTTTGCTAATTTGGGCAACAATTCTGTTGGTCATATAAGTTAATTTGTTGACCAGGGCGCAAGGAACAAAACAGTCTAGTTTTAAATTTCTTTCCATAAGTTAGACGAGTTACAAGAAGTTCTTTATGAAGAATATTCAATATTTTGCACGCAAATCTGTCGCTCAATCCTTTTTCATTTTGTGCAAGTCGTCGTTCTTAATCGTAGTTTTGAGCATCTTCACGATCAACCATTCTACAGTCAAAAATTGACCAACTATATAAACTATTCGTAATAAAAACTTGTTTTCGTGCGTTGGATTTGGTGATGATGAGCCAGCCAAACAGTGGCTTTGTTTTGTGTTTACTCTCCATTACATTAATTCGGTGGTGACTAATCGACAAAATGTTCAACGCTTAAGCCGAGGCTCAGGCAGACTTTCTTTTATGTGTATGACTTAACTCTGCAAATTGCTGAATTGGCGCAATATTCGACGTCATTGAACAAGACCGGAAAGACAAGTTAAAATGTGAAACCAATTCTGAGAATCAGTACATCTCACAGTATCAAGATATGAGTCGTTTGGGAAAATGTGCGTCTGTCCAGTAATAATAATACAAATGACATTTTAATTTACCTCATAGTTGATCGCTAACTGGGCAAGCATGTTTTTAGACATATTCAGCTTTTCATCGCCTCCGAGCAGCATTAAATGTAAACGATCCATTAGATGATGCACCGAGTATGCATTCGGCGATACTGTCCACTCGGCAAAGGTAATTAGAGTGGACATTTCTAGCTTATCCTTGTGCTTTTCATAGTTTTGCATTTGCTGATAGCGTGAGGAAATGCCATTCATAGTATTCATCATATCGTTAATTTTGGCCATTAATGGTGCATTGGTGGTAATAAAATGATTGACTGAATCTATAGCCAGTGCCACATACTCTGCATTCTGAAAATTAAAGAGTTTGAAGTTCTGTTTCATAATTGTTTAGACTTCAAGACTCACCTTCTCCTCGGTCTGATCAATTTGCCGGCTAACTTCTTTCAGACGCTGCAAAACTTTGCGTTGTTTCTCACGCATCAAAGGAAACTCTATATTAGCTGCCAACGGCGAGGATTGTACAATATCCCATGCCTTAAGTACGCCAGTCGTGACCTCTTTGACCACATGCAATATATCCAAAACATCCTCAATGACCGCGTTTGTTGGTGTGGGTTTTGTGCCAAACACAAATAGCAAACTTAAAATGGCGAAGCCGTAACCTTTTGAACATATCCTCAGCTGCATTTTGCGTGTGGTTTGTGTGTGTCAAATCTTGTTATTAAAAAACAACTAATAGCACATCAATTCTTTGTTAAAAAGCCAAGTTAAACAATAAAAAAGCTATGCATTTCTGAAGTGGTACATAAATTTATATAAAACAAATAAATAAAGTGGCACGTCTGAAGCGCACACACACACACACACACACGGACTGACACACAGACAAACCCTCACGCAACTGCGCTTGTTGAAAACCAAAACGCGAATGCGGTGCGATGACAAATGACAAAAAGAAACACCAAACCAGCCACCAGCCACCATACACAACGAAGTGTCGCTCACACGCTGCTGGCTTTGACTCGAGTTTGACGTTTCGTGTCGGCGCACAGTGGGCGAAAATATCGAATTTGCGGAAAGAAAATCGTAAAAGCCAGGTGAACGCTTTGAACCCTTCACTTTGTTCCCTGCAGGAAAGTATACCAAGTGGTATGTTTAACACGGAGCTGTCATAGGAACTGCTTGCGAGTGGTATGAAACTCTTAAATGGGCAATGGCAACCTACCAGTTTGCGCTTTGAAAGCATACTAGTACGAAATCAATTACTTTTTAACCAGGAAAAGAGGATGTAAATATGGTCCATTACTAGTATTTTTGTTTGAAGCCAAGTGGTATGTTGAACACGGCACTGTCATAGGAACTGGTTTCAAATAGTATAATACAAGTAAATGGGCAATGGCTAGATACCAGTTCGGTGTGTATTGTTGCAAACCACTACAGTTACAGGGAATGCTCCTAATATCTTTCATATCGTTGGGAATTAAGTGTATTCCGCCCGTGAATAAAACAATTATATTGTTCTTTTAAAATTTTATTCAAAACATTTTATGTTTTAATTGTTTAAAATTTTATTGTACATTTTTTTTCCTATCACTTACGGTTTACTTTAACTTTACCTTAACTTGATAAAAAACAAGCAAAGTTAAAATATACTTTTTACATACAAATGGATTGTATAAAAGAATAAATAATCTATAGACACCATTTACTTACTAAATGGAAGAGCCAGCATATAAAACAATTTTAATGTACTTAGTATGTACATATGTATGTATTTTTGGCTTACCTTATTATCTGAAAACACTCCAACTTTCCAAATTCATCTGCGCAAAATAAAATTGCTTTAGTAAATTATATAATAAATTAATGTTGAGTTAAAAACACAAAATACTACCAGCACTTACCAATTTCGCATAACTTCACACTTTGCACTTTGACGCATATTTTGTGCAGCAGCATTCTTTTTGTTATTTTTCTTGGGTATACACAAATTTCTTCAATTTACACAAGCAACAACAGGTAAAGAGCTGAAAAACCCAACGTGCTAAGACTCTTGCAGAAAAATTTAGCAAACACAAATAAACAGTGAGAGCGCCGAGTACAGCGCGCTCTCCGTAACTGTTTTCTCCTAACCCGCCATAATACTTTTTTGAGCCAGTCCGCTACTACTTGACTACAACTGTAATTACAACCAGTTGAAGCTGTTACTAGAAGATCGATTTCCTGCAGGGTTGTTACAGAACCTTGTCTGGGACTAGACCACCACAAAAGCCAGATCAACGCTGAGATCTGCTTAGACGGTATAGCCACGACCCACCCGAGGTCTTCTCAGTGAATAATTTACCGAGCAATGCAAAATCCAATACAGAAACTTGAGACCAGCAAGCAGACATCGTAGCAGTGACGTAGAGTTAAGAAATCTATAGCTGGTATATTCTATACACCGTTATATTTGCAGGAATTTCAGCTGATTAATGCCACAACAATTCTTATGTAGATCTTCATTTTAGTCACAGTTCTTATAAGACTGAACTTAAAGGCTCATTTTCTGAGAACAAAATGTGTCGTGTTTCGAGCAAATCCGTTGTAAAATGTCGAATTTAGTTTATTTTTTAAATAATGCGGCCAGAACTATGACGTCACGTTATCTTACTTTTCAACGCGCTCAGAGCAGCATGAGTAACAGCCATGGACCTCTTGTAGCTTAACACAAAAATTTGTTTAATCGTGTGTGTTTATGTACTTTGACCATAAACTCCAAATATAATAATATGTACATACATAAATTAAAGTTTAAAAGCAGTCGAAGTATGTTACAAAAGTACTGTAAATTTTTTTAAATTCAAAATTGCACTTAAAATTTAATGTAACTTAAGAGAATCTTTTAAATTAGCTTATTTTTAAGCTTTTGACTTTTGACAAATGAATTGTTCCATCTGAAAGGATTTCAATCAAATTCCTATAAGCAACGAGTTTACAGCAAACAATTTCGTTCAGTTGTAAATTTTGCCATTGATTTGGATTATTTTTATACATAACATTGCAAGGGTTTTAAGGTGGCCAAGTTTTGCAGGTTCAATTGCATTGACTGAATTCAAAAATCGCTCAAAATGTGGCCAACTTACAAGATATGCAGGTGGATGTTAGGCAGGTACAAATTTGAGTTTTTGTACTAATAAATTTGGTTTTCGCTGAAAAGTGTCCAACTTAAGGAGGTGATCAACTTTGCAGGTTTGACTGTATTTTAAAATTTAAACACCACAGAAGATTGGATAATTTCAACTTTCTTTATCTTAAGAACATATTGGCGCTGCTGGTGTTGCAAGTTGGTCACAGCTGTGTATTTATTTTTCTTAAAATAGATAAAGCTTTTTTAATCTAATGATTATCGAGTAAGCAAATGTATTGGTAGCATCTTCGTGGAATTACAAAACTTTACAATTTTAATGCAATTCCGTCCACTGTGCGGCTTTATGCTGTCAGGCCATAACTTTAACTCTCTTATGTTGCGCTCTCTTTGTCTGTCTCGTTGTAATAATGTTGCTGGTGCATTTTTTATATTTTGTTATTTTACTGTTTCTCGTCGTATTTATAAATATATATAAACATATGTATATGTATGCGCATACATACAAAAATGAGTGTGCTTGTGTTTTACTGTTTTCTTCACCAACTTAAAGTTGCTGCGCAACATTATTGTAAGTGAGTAGGAAATAAATATGCACATATGTATATGTACGTATGTACGTATATGTATACGTTCAAAACGCAGCCTTTAGTAATTGTTGGGGAAACCCCTTTTTTGTTTAAACCGTAATGCACATAAAGTGCCATTTTTGAACCTAAATGAGTGACTATACAGTAGGGATGTAAGTCCAGACCAAAACATCGATGCTTAACATCGCAGAGTCCAACGATACTGGACATCGATGTAGGTCGTTGCATCGATGTCTTTCCGATGTTTTGTATTTGAAAATTGTACTTTAGAATGAAACTTCGATATGCAATACTTAATACTAAAGCTATATGAACAAAAGAAAACTTCTAGATACTCTCTACTACAGAACAAATATATATACTATGCCTAAATTATGTAAACATTTTTGTTAAGCGTTACGGTAGCAGTAAATAGAAATTTGGCCTTCTTCTAAAAAAAAAAACTTTTAGATGTCACTTTTAGCTCTGCAATTCGCTACACTATTTGTAAAACTGAGAATAAGACTTACTTTAAGCGACACAAGATAATAATAGAATGGCGTAAGAGATCTACAAAATAAACATATAATAATATGTACATTTATACATAACAAGTTGAACCCGCGCGCTCCACTACCCATTGATAAAGCTGTCAATAAATTGATTATATAAATTAATTCTTCCCGTTCCCACTACTATCGTTCCTCTTCCTTCTCCTTTTCTCTCCCTTCATACTAAGTCAAGCTGCGAATATTGTAAAATTCTTGCTTACTATATAAGTAGAAACACATTTAGTATGTTTTATATGGAAAATCGTTTTTGCAATATCTGCCGAACCCCTAAGTTGATTTTGTTGAAACCTAGATAAGAACACTCTCCAACATAATGGGAAGCTATCCTCATCACTTCATCAAAATCTGTCCAGTAGTTTTTGAGGAGAAGAGTCACAAAGAATTGGCAGTCATTTATATATATATATATATATATATATAGATTTAAAGCTTAAATTCATATTTGCAAAGCAGTCAGAGTTTGATTTAATAATACTGCACATTCTTTTAAATTCAAAATTGAACTTAAATTCTAATTTAACTTAAGAGAATCTTTTAAATTTGCTTATTTATAAGCTTGTGACTTTTTTTCTTTTGATTTTCAACAAAGGAATTGTTGCATCTATAAGCAATGAGTTTACTGCAACCGATTTCGTTCAGTTGTAAATTTATCTATTGATTTGGATTATTTTTATGATTTGACAATTCAGGCTTCCCATTTTCATATGTACATAACATCGCTGTGCTGCATGCACTTTACACAATGCAAATTTGTAAGGGGGCCAACTTTTCCAGGTTCAATTGCATTGAGAAAATTAAAAATTCAAAAACAAAAAGTGACCAACTTACAAGATATGCATGTGCAAAATTTTAGTTTTTGTACTAATATATTTTGGTTTTGCTAAAAAGTGTCCAGCTTAAGGAGGTGGCCAACTATGCAGGTTTGACTGTATTGGAAAGTTCCAAATCTTGAAAGTTGAGATATCTTGACTTTTTGTTTTAATATTAGGTTAAATTTAACCGTAGGTTGTATTACCTAAAACGCCAAACAAGTCCAACAATGTCTTATCCGGCAATTTTTTTAAATATCCATTATGTGCTAACGTTTTTGCTACAAAAGCTAAATTTTTATACTACTCTCTTTACTTTTTAGAGCTTCTTCTACGAAATACTGGCCGGTAAATGGGTCCGTAATGGATTACAAATTAAGGGCCAAGCCATGACCTATATACAAGCAAACTTCTGCAATTCAATGGCCGACATGGATCTATTCTTTTTACAAATCTGTGCCACCAATCTACCACAATATTTCTTTCTGCAAAATACTATTGAGCTCTTCGATGTTGGCCAATGGCTGGAGACAGCGCCATTAAAGCAACCCCAAAAAGAGGAGCGCTCTTCATTGCTGGAAGGTTTTCTCACATTCCTCGCCACATTAGTGACTAGCCGTACCAATTTGGGAAACGATGAAGCTACACAATGCATCATAGAGATTAGCGCTTTGTTGGCCACAGAGAACAAAACGCACTCACAGCTACTTGAACTAATGCCTGAAAGATCGGGCAATGTGCATACCAAGAATTTTGAGACTTTTTTGAAAAAACTATCCGTTTACAAAGCGCCCTCATCCGGCTCTGAGAATTTAGAGCAAGGACTTTTTACGCCCATTGACGAGGTCTGGGAGAAATACTACGATCCACTGCACGTACTGCTACGCGCTGTCCATAGACGCGATTTTCAATCTTCACTGGATCGCTTTACCAGCTATGTCAAGTCAAAGAACAAAATGCCAGTCAGTGGCAATCTATGGCCACCTTTTCGTCTACCATTACCCGTTGGCCCCGCCTTCGACGATCCCTGCCGGATACTCAACTCCCGCGTCTTCCATTCAACAATACTCTCGATACTATTCCGTGCTGTGCACACACGTGACGTTTCCGAGCGCTTGCTGGCCCTGGCGGTATTTCTGCTAGAAATAGCCATTGAAACTAGCAATGATATAAATCCCACCAGCGATAAGCCCGCTGCCATGGTAGAGTGCGAACCTAAGCATAAATCCGGCTATCATTATGGTAACCGACGTGATCCACCCAAGCTATTTCAGTGCTATCCCACGGACAACCTTAGCTGCAATCTTCGTCATGTAGTTACCAAAGTGTCACTAAAATCACGCGATCCGCAAGTCACAACATCCAGCTATCGGTCTAATCCCTTTTTCTCAGATTTAGACTCTGATGTAGAAAGCGATACGGAACTAGCTATGCGCATGATTGGCGGCGCCTTTGGTCACGATGAATACGATGAATCGGTTGGCGGTGGCATGAGTGTGACACGCGCTCGCAATGTATCACAAGCACTGGTGCCAATGCGCATGCCAGGCATGGAAGTGGCGTTGCCACCGGATCTCTCTGTGGTCGCCGAAACAGGCGTTGTTATACGCCAGGATAGCAACGACGATGAACTGTTACGCGACAATGGCGACAATGCCATGGACATGAGCCCAGCAGCGCTGGACTTTCACTTTCCCTTACAGCAAATTACGCTACCTGAGAGTGGCATGGAGGTGGCCATACGTCGTGATCTGCTGCTAGCTGAAACGAACAATGGCGATCGTCGTGGCGGTGGTGCCGCTGTTAGCGGAAATGCAGGTCGTGATGTGGGCATAAGGCCCAACGAAATGTTCTCGCCCACGACGCCCACAGGGAGCGGTATGTTGCTACCCTTTCAGCGTGTCCAGCCTGTGGCAGTACCCAGTCGTAACAACATGGATATTGTGCCTTCAAATGCCTTGGGCAATTTTAGCTATCCGATGGCTGGCCTTGGGCGTAGAATCAATTATGATGCAGGACCGCGCAAACGTTCCGTTGACATTGCCATTGGTGGCAACAACAAAGATGAGCTATCAATAGACGAAAGTATTCTTTCGTTGTTGTTAAAGCTGCACTCCCAGCTCAGTGGCACACTAGATAGCTTTTCTCTCAGCGATGGTGAGGAGAAGCATGTTGATGGTGATATAGCCATGGATGTGGACTTTAATGAGGCCAGCACCTCAAGCGCTGCAGCCAGTGCCAGCAGTAGTAGCTCATCCGCTGGACTTGATATAGCAACAATGGCAGAACGAGTGCGTCCTGGTGTTAAACGCAACTATAAGAACATACAAGTCTCCGCGTCTCGCATAGGGGACGGACCCTTCTTCATTGGGAATTTGCTGCGCAAGATTGCCAAGCGGGACGAGCACTGTGCCCATAGCATCGATGACATACGTGCGCGACTGTGGCCCGATCAGCGTGAAAAACAAGCCGAGGCCAAGGCGCGTGAAACCAAGGAAAAGGAGGAGCGACGCAAAAGGGCTCGCGAACGCCAGCAAAAGATGATGCAGGACTTTGCCAACAAGCAGAAGCAATTTATGCAGAGTGCTGCTGCAGCTGCTACCAATATGGATTATGGCTTTGAAGACGATGACGAGGACGAAATGTATGAGGAGCAGCCGCGTGAAAAGGAGTACGACTGCATCATATGCAATTGTACTACTCCCAGCACAGAAGCCAGTCCTGTTGGTTTGGTTGTGCTCGTCGAGCCCAGCGGAATTGTAGGCCATCGTAGACGCTCAGCCGAACGTCTGCCTTTGCCACTTAATGCCGAAGATGAAGATCGCCTGACGCATACGACACGTTTGGCCACAGAGTTTCAACGGCGCACTGATCTGCTTAGTCTAAAGTTTGGCGAGGAGTCGTGGTACCTGTCAAATAATATGGCCTACGGTAATGGCGTACATGTGCAATCCTGTGGCCATCATGTGCATCTTAGTTGTCTCGAGGCTTATCTGAAGACCTTGTACACAACGCAAAGACAACCGGTACAGGATCGTGGTGAATTTTATTGTCCCGTCTGCAGGCAAATGTCCAATTCGGTGCTGCCACTAAGTCCACAGCTAGACAGGCCGATGCATCTTGTAAGATCCGGTAATCAGCCGTTCGAGCAACTAGTCGCCGATCTCACTGATCTGATCAAAGAGAATGAGACAAGGCCGGTAAGTCATAAGCTCAAAATAATGCGTAACCATTCATTAATGCATTCTTATTTTTTTTTTTGGTTGCTACAGAAGCCCACAAAGCTAACAGAGGCCATGGGGCATGCCATGGAGGTGATGACCAATATTGCGCAGCGCAAGGTTAAATGCGCCACAACAACGTTCCGCAAGCTCTTTATATTTGTCACCTCGATAGCGCGTACCAATCTCGAGGCTGAAATTATACAACGTGGTGGCTCTCTTTGTTCATCAAATGCCACACGGTATAAGGCAAAGCGTGACTGCATTGTGCCACTGTTGCATGTACTCTCCGTGCATGTTCGTGTGCTAGTCGAGTGGCCACTGTGGAGCTCCTGGGCTTCATTGGCTGGCCTGCCCGTCAGCGATACGGAACCGCTGCCCGTGCATTGCCTCGAGTTAATACCTAGTCTACTGGCTGATCCCATTGCTCTGTTGCTCAAGTTTATTTTGCTGGCTCCGCTACATCTGGATCGAGGTAGGTCAACATTGTGAAAACGTTGAATTTGTGTGCTCTCCATAGCGCAATCTTTTAATGCATTCTGCTTCTTTTTCTCTAACAGAATACTTCACTTGCATGGTGAAGGTAATATACAATTTGCTTTATTACCAAATTGTAATGCAGATGTGTGTCACGCTCACCGATCTCGAATGTGACCACGTACTGGCCAACTACAACAGCGCGCCGGGCAGCGACATTGCTGCCGAAGGTGCTGCTTCCTCGACATCAACAGGAGCAGCGAGTAGTGCTCGTCGCAGCAACTCGGCGCGCTTTAATGCACAACAAAGCATGTCCTATTTGGGTCGTGCTATGGCTTTGGTGCTGAATCAAACGAATCGTATGGCTCATTTGCGGCGCGACAGCATACCCAGCACATCGGCGAATAGCGCCGCTTCTACCAGCTCGGCAGCGGCGGCAGCTGCTCAAGGTGCAGCTAGCGGTAGCAGTGATGAATCCAGCATTCACGAGGTTAATCTCAAGTCCATGGAGCTGCAATTGCAATCGTTGTGCTTGCCCTTTTTGCGCATTGCCGCACTGCTGCGTCAGCATTTGTATTGCCACGAAATGCCCGAGATCTCAGCGCCGGGATTAGAGTTTGTGCGTCTTGTTTATTATCTAGAACTGGTAACAGACTCCATGGACTGGGATTGCTTTAATGCCTCTAAGGCTCTATGTTTCATAACGGGTACAGAGCAAACCTTGCCGCAATTCTGGTGCACACAGCTCATGGACGTGCGTCCGCCCTCCGATACACTACGTGAACTGGTGCTCATCAATCAGCACTCCTTGTGGCAACAGCCGCGTCTGCTCGAGCTGCCGCGCGAGTACGAACGTCTTTTTACGGTAAATGGTTCAGAACACCTAACAAACTATTATTTTAATGTGCTTGTGTGTGTTTTCTTTTTACTGTAGTACTACCATGAAAGGCCCTGCTTAAACTGCTACAAAGTGCCCAAGGAGAGCTCCATTTGTCTGCTATGTGGCACCATTGTCTGCCTAAAGCAGAGCTGCTGTGCCGAAAATGAATGCTGCGAAGCGGTGCGGGTAAGTGGTAGCCTAAGATTGAAAACCCGATGTTAGAAGTGTACACAGTAACAGTATAATGTATTCTCGATTGAGTCGTATCTACAGAACTACAGTCGAAGCTGAAGCATGGCCTCAGCCCGATTATGTTTTCACTAAAAGCCATTTAAAATTTCTTCAAATGGACAAACGTAATTGTTATACTTATACTATGTGCAGTATCTTCATGCATCCTCGGGTACACAGAAACTATAGGTATTTGTGCGGATAAGCCCCAGCTTCCCTGCGGCTTTCGTCTGCATACCAAATGGTTTTGTTTTTTGAGAGGTTGTTCAATTCTAAATTTATGTTATAAACTTTATTTTATATATAGCACACGCTCTCTTGTGGCGGCGGAATTGGCATATTCCTGGTGGTCACCTCCACATACATTATTGTCATACGCGGCCGACGCGCTTGTCTTTGGGGTTCGCTCTACTTGGATGACTTTGACGAGGAAGATCGCGATTTGAAGTAAGTTTGATGAACTTAATATGCTTATGCAATTTTATTAATTATGCTTTAATTACAGACGCGGCAAACCATTGTATTTGAGTCAGGATCGTTTCAATTTGTTGGAATCTCAGTGGCTGTCGCACAAGTTTGCCCATACAAAACATACTTGGGTATTCCATAGAGATCTCTTGTGAAACATGGAAGATCTATTGCGTAGCATACAGGAGCTGGTTGGCCAAATCTGAAACTACACACACCACACAAATTACAAGATGAATAATTTAGCTAACAATATTGATCAATACAACCGTATACATGAATTTTTGCATAAAATTTTGCACAAAATTACCGTTCCATTTCCAATAGAATAGATGCTCAAAATAGACCCCCCGTATATGTGTGATATGCTAAATAAAATAAAATATCTAGAATAACATATTGTCTGTGCGTTGTGGATTGAGCTATCTATTGCTATTGGTCCTGCTCGTTTAAGAATCTTGCAACAAAAACAAAATATATATATATATATACTTGATATTAGTAATTAGTTAAAAAAAAAAGAAGAAAGTTATAAGAATAAATATGTCAAACATGTGCTTTAGGCGCTTTTAAATAACTTTCCTATATATATATATATATTTAACAAAATATATACACACACACACACATATGTATATCCTTGTACACAATATAAACACTACAATATGTACACTATATTAAATGTATACTGATAATAATTATTACTTGCATATTGTATGTTAGACAGAAATTATGTAATTGATATACTATATGTACGACTTATAAAAATAATATGCTATTAAAGCGTTAAACAACGTTATACATATTTGTATAAAATAGAAAATGCGTAATATATCTCTCTCTAGTGGCGTTTTACCTGACTATCTAACTGTATCTTATATAAACTAAACACTATTGACTAGCAATTAAGTCGGAAGTCTTTAATTTTGTTAGTTTTATTTATTCTATTTTATGCTAAGTACGCAAATTAAAACATAAACTGATATAAACATAGCGCCTATGTATGCGCTACTATATAGTATGTATGAACTTCGGCAATAGCAAAAAATATTTATATATATTTAGCATATTGTATAATTGTACATACATAAATACATGTGCGCATACCTTGTGTGTCTCTGTGAATGTTTAAAAACGAAAATTGTTCAAATATGTGAAGTTACTAAATGAGCATTCTGCAATCTATGCATAGAGTAATTTTTTTTTTTTTTTATTCTATATGTATACAAAGTACGGTCACAGGTAGCTACTACCAGCTGCTGGCTGTTATAGAGCTCTGCCCGAGCACGGACAGTAATTTGAGTCATGACTTGAAATGGCTGCAAATCTTAGGCGCTTTATATTTTGAGTCATCACTTGAAAAGGCTGCAAAATTTAAGTCGTAAGCACATACGAATTCGTCATGACTTAATGGTGTTAATTTAAACAAATTGAATGCTGCTCATGCAAAGCTCGGAGCCATTTAGAAAACTATAAATAAGTAATATTTTATGTGTGCAAAATTAAAAAAAAAAAATGTTTAATCGAAGTCTGTCTGAATGTTTTACAGCGCTATCTTTGTCAAATTGTTAATTAAACGCGGATTGTAAATAATTTTCAATGGAAGAAAACCCAAATGCAACATAACACTAAACTTGAAATAATAAATGTACTCTACTTATTATATATTTAATTGATATCACAAGATTTAATTTGTATATTTACAAAAAAAAAAAAGAACAAAAAAAGTATGTCTAAACTCTCGCAAACAAGAAAACGCAGCATTGTATATATAGTCGGAGTTAGTAAGTATATATATTTTATTTTATTTTTTTTTTTGAATTACAAATTTATGAATTAGCCTCTAAGACTTGGAATATTTGGATTCGCTCTATGTTATGCTATATATATATATATATATAATACGTATATAATCAAAGAATTAATTGTAGCAATTACTCGACTAGTTTTTTTGGAGTTGCATATAAATGTAGACGATTTGACTGCACTAACTCGTAAATTCCGTCATCGTACCTAAGATGATATGTGCATGTACATGGTTTATGCAATTCAAAAAAAAAAATAAAACTGGAGTATTTTGTGAAAATTTGAGTTGTTACAAATTTATTGTTGACTTGAGCAGCGTGTAGCTTATTGATTTGTTTCGTCTGGCGGCATAAGTAGCGGTGTTCTCTTTAGGTCAATACTATCTGCACAATCCGTAACAAAGTCCTGTATAACTAGAACCATATCTCGTACCTGATCAAAGAAAATGACCTTTGTGCTGGCTTCACCATGTATTTGTTCACGTTCAGTGAACAGACAATGCATCAAAAAGCCCGCAAGACCAAATTGCATTATTGGGCGATGTGTTAGATTGGTTGCAATGGTGCCATCGTACTTTAACGGGAACCGAAAACGTTTAATGAACAGTTGGTTTATCAGCCTGAAAGTATCTAAATGGATTGCATCAGATGTACGACCTATTTCAAGCAGTTCTCTCATCAGTTGGGTAAATTCACCATAGGTCATTCGTTCGTCTCCTGTTTGCACTGCCTTATCTGCTGTCTCAACCTTTATGCGCACTGCGACGTCCGTTGCTGGTACAGCGACACATTCTAGATGTCCTATTGCGCCAAACATCTCTTCTTCTTCACGTTGATCATGAAACGGGCACGTCCGCACCTTGAAACACGCAACTAGTTCACCTTTTAAATCTGCAGCTGCTGCGGCTTCCGTTTGGTTTATTCCTTCTGGTATGGTCCAGAATTGCAGCTCCCCGTCAGGAATGTCGTTGTTCCTACACTCAGGCGGTGGTTCATCTAACTGTTGTGGACGCATGACGCTTGACTCTTTAGGCAATGGATACAAGGGAACGTATTTACTATTGGAGCTTTTCAATTTTATGGGTCCCGTTGAACTGTTTTTCCAAGTTATACGATTTGGCTGAAAATTAGTCTGCTGGTCATTTAGAATGACGCTATCATTCGATTTATGCCAGCGTCCTAGAAAAAAGGGCGGCGTGACGCCCGCAATGAGTAACACATCGGTGAATTTGCACTTGTACCAAAATTGCGGCACAGAATTATAACCGAATACACATCCAGCCTCGAAACCAGCTGGCAAAAAGCGCAACGGTAAAAAGATGGGATTTTTTCGCAAAATCTTATTTGGAAACATGCCGGAAGGCATATCAAAGGTTGGCACACTCTCGT